>CM074190.1:10870205-12070205 GCA_037179385.1 Holothuria scabra | reverse complement strand
TATTCGTGCTATAAGAGAGGTGATGAGCAACCCTAAATTCCAAGATGCACTTTCAAACAGGCTATATCGGGAAAATAACAGATATGCATGGTCAAGTGGTTAAAAGCATTCGACAAGCACCCAGGGGGGAGTCTGGAGCCTGTCAGGGTGCCAAGCTGCCTAAACGTGCGACTGCAGTCTGAAATCGCGATATCTTACTCTGAGTTGCCGGAATTTTGTCGAGAGCGACGTTTTTTGCCGGCACCTTTCGATTTTATCTGGTACAGCTAATATATTGCAGGATTTGTCGAGACGACATCTAATTGTGAGCGCACTTTGTATGTGATCGCTTGTGGACGAAACTGACAAATTTAGCAGACCATGAGGAATCCTTCTGAAACGGTTTTTACCTCTGTTACAAATATGGCCAATTTTCCCCACGTTTTCCCTTTCGTGGTCTCAAACGAGAGCACAAATATTTAAAAACCGACGCAAAATTTCGGCATTTTGTTACCTGTGGGTAGCAGACGACTACTTCAAATATTGTTACTCCGAAAATTATCGACTGACAGATAAAGTGCCTGAAATAATTTTTGATGCTGTTTCTCAATTTGTAAATTGTAAGATGGGATCTATTTATTAAATGTACTTTGTAGACAACTAGCTGAAGTGCAGACTGAGCAACATTCCAGTGCCATTTGTTCTCTAGCTCAAAATTTCAGTTGTCGT
Organism: Holothuria scabra; assembly: GCA_037179385.1. Lineage (NCBI taxonomy): Eukaryota > Metazoa > Echinodermata > Holothuroidea > Aspidochirotida > Holothuriidae > Holothuria > Holothuria scabra. The sequence continues at coordinate 12,069,497 of CM074190.1, read as the reverse complement.
GAAATAAAAAGAGCCCAAATTCAATGTGAGCTGTAACCAGAGAGGTTGGCATGTCCAGGTTGAAAACTTCTACAAGGAGCTAGGGCCGGGGAAGAAGCCTGATTCAATGTGTAAGCCAAAGAGAAATATAATAAGGTCGCGCTAATTCTTGCTTTATCATTACTTCCATTTGACTTTATTATTGCCACAAATGTCAAAAGTCATTCGTAAGGACCAACGCCAGATACGTCACTTAATGAGGGTCTATGCCTGCTTCATGGTCTACCTAAAGATTAAAAGTGACATCTTTCGAAAGATTTTTCCTAATAGAAAACTTGCAATAACAATTTTAATGATTTATCCCAATTTGAATAAATAAAGTGACTTCTAAAAGACTGGTGGAAATTTTACAAGGTCTAAGCCACCCGCGTATGCTGACGGGTTATTCATTCATGCCATGAATAAGCCGTTTCGGTAATTCATGGCGCGCACTGGACAATGGGAAATGACAAGGGTCATGGAGTTGTACAAACTTCAAGTTCATTGAAGGAAGCACACCGCCATTAATTTCTCCATTGACTTACACACTATTTTGCCTTCAATGTGTCCCCCGCAGCCCTGTCAAAGTTCACACACAAGTTGGCCAATCATGGCATGGCCGTTTAGATTTTGAGCTACATGGGAAAGAAGTTTATGGGCTCTGCATCCACCCCTAGTAATCCGCAAAGTAACGGAAATTATCTCTTTTTCACACACAGTACTGAAATGGTCTAAATTACCTTCAATCCATCCCAATTTCTCACCACTTACACATTAACATCTACTCTTTCATATCTATGAAAAACAAGCAGGAACTGATTGTTCTAATGTGAGCAGTTTATACACTCAAAGAGGACCTAAAATTGATGGTGTACTTTCGAACTACCTTTCGCCAGGGGTGGCGACAGGATTTGCCGGCAGGGGTCCAAGCTCCCCGACAGGGGGCTAGCACTTCGATTCCCCGACAAAGACGATGAGTTAAATCCAGTGGGACGTGACTTGGAAGAATCTGAGGTGCGCGTAGCGCCCCGAAAGTTTTGTTTTTTTTCAACAAATACTTAAAAATCTAGAGTTTGTTAAGAAGAAAAAGTTTTTAAACAAAATTTTGCTTTTGTGAGGACCATTAAAAAGTTAGGGTGTTTTTTGAGAATCTGTTTTTCATATGGGCAAAATCATAAACGTTACACAAGAGACAGCTGGAATTCTTTTGAGGTTACACATTTCATCGTACTAGGCCTAGGTACCAAGGCTTTCAGAAGAAAGTGGAAATGTGCTCGAAAATTTTTTCCCTTTTTTGAACGAAGATTTGAAAACTAACAGAATATCATACTGGAGAAATTTTAGAATTTTATGAAAAAAATTGTTTTTTTGGTTAAGTTAACAATCAAAATTTTGGACTTTCTATTTAGTGGCCTGTCAAGGGCAATTGACGGAGTGATGAAGAGCGCTGGCTTGGGTGTTTTATTGTACGGAGTATCCATCGAAAATGAAAGAGTTTTCATTTTTAGCATATATTAGAGAATCCGGAGGTAAAATTGGTAGGACTGTATCTTTATGACAGCTTTTGGGGATTTATGGATGAATGTGACCCTCTTTTGAGAAAAATCAAGTAGGGGGTGATTTGTAGTTTTGTTGGGGTTTCTGAATAACACCACTGAGACTAAGGCCCTTGCAATTTTCCTCGCTGAAAAAGTTTGGTTTCCCATATTTTTCAAGTTTTATATTTTGTATATTGACATATTCGTACGTGAGTGTTTCAATTTGGTAGGAGGCAGAAAAGTCTATTTTTTTGTCTGAAAAATGTAATCCTGCCTGAAAAACTAACTAGAAGTGCACAGAAACTTTTGAAAAATTTAAAACCCCAGACAACAGGAAATGGCATTTCACAAAAATAAAGCAGTCTTTATTTTAGGTTTTTTTGCTTTAAATTTTCGCTTCATATTGCCCCTAAAAGGAAGAATAATTTACAAGCATGCATTATTCTGTTGAGTAATCTGTTCGACCAAAACAATATCAAAGCGGAGCGCCACCATAACTTGTAGAGAAAATTTAAAAAACCTTACCCTCAGACAGCCAGAAATGGCATTTCCCAGACTTGTAACTAGAAATAAAGCAGTCGTTATTTATGAAAGTTTCACTTCAATTGGAAAAAAAAACCAACTTGCAATGTGATCAGAAAATAACCAGATAAAAAAGGTACCGCTACAATTAAATGAAATGGTCTCGTCTTTTCCTCTGGGGAAAACTATGCCACCGAATTGAAATCTTACCAATTTTTTTACTCTATTGAGACTCCTCGTTGTATTCAATTGCGAGGTCCACTAAATTTATGTAATTTTCTATGTGACTATCCGAAATCCCGACAATAAATGATTTTACTTCCGACGTCTTTGAAAATATGTCACATAACAACAAGGCGGTTTCAAATGAATTTTCAATCAGACTTATCAGGACAGGAGACATTCCCACGCTTCCGTTCATCATTATGTATAACTGAAAACGGCCTGGTCGATTGTCATTACCGTTGCTCGAATTCGGTTGTCGGGGCAGGACAGATGGCAAACCATTGGGCAACGCATGCACCTGAACAACTTCTCGTCCGTTTTGTAAGGACATGCCCTTTTGTAAGGGCATGACCCCTGGTTCCCCGCTGGTGCCGCCCTTGGTTTCGCAGAATATCAATAGCCCACCACGCTAATGATAATTTGCGAAACAGAGCAAAAAATACGTTCATAAACCTATAGGACTACTTTGACCGATTGATTTTTGTCCTCCTCTTATCCGTTATAGCTTCCTATTCCATGGGTGGCATAAACTAATTTGTTTCGTTTCGTTTCGCAGAATATCATAAGCCCGTTTGCTTATGCTGCGTTCCACTGAGTATATGCCTTCATACACCTGTATCGTACCGGGAACGCCAGTATAGCCTACTCCGTACCTCACATACATGGTATGCTATTTCCCCAAATGATTATCACATTAAAGTATCATGTTCTGAATTCTTAAGCCACACAAGATGTATGTAAGAGAGAACCTTACCCTTTGGAAAGTTTTCTATAAGGTAGGCCTATACTTGGCTCATGAAGCACAGAATTTGTAGCAATTTCACTGCAGGCGTTTGTTTACTGTAGGCGTTTTCATGATTTCAGGGTATGAAGGATATATGCTCCACTTCCCTTCATGACACTCCCTTCACCACTGTAGGCTAACCCAAATGGGCCAAAATGTGCCATTGAAAAACAACAGAGAGTCATTTACTGTATGTACTTTCCATCTATGTACGCATAGTCACATTGTCACACTAAAATGAAGTCTTAATTGTAAGCGGCGCTGTGACCGAGTGGATAAAAGCGGTGGCATTTGAAGCTATGAAGCTTAGCAACCGGGAGGTCTGGCGTTCGATCCCTGGTCGGGTCAAAGTAAGGTGGGTATTTTATGATTTTTACCCAAGCGCAACCTGAACCATCTGAACTGGTATTTAATCTTTAGTCTGTAATGTAATCTTATTCTGTATTTTTGACCTAATTATTATGGTTTTGTTTTGAGTTTTGTTCCGTCCCATGTCTGTTTCACAAAAAAGAAAGGTTTCCTGTGCCATGATAAAATGATCATTACTTGTTAGTGCCGTGGTGTTTATGCAAATTACTTGTAAATACTTGTAAATATTATATTTATTTCTTAAAATTCTGTACATACTTGTTTGCTTATATGTATTTGAAGGTTGAAATAAAGCGTTCCTTCAAAAAAAAAAAAAAAAAAAGAACTGGTATTTCCATTACTTGTTTATGCAAATTACTTGTAAATACTTGTAAATATTATATTTATTTCTTAAAATTCTGTACATACTTGTTTGCTTATATGTATTTGAAGGTTGAAATAAAGCGTTCCTTCAAAAAAAAAAAAAAAAAAAAGAACTGGTATTTCCAAAAATACCACCGAAACTGTAATTCAATTCATAAGCCTATTAGCGCCGTTAAACCGCTGCCCTTCAAGGCCAGATTCAAGGTCATTGCTCAGCATCGCACTTATTCTGCTTAATTCCAAGAATATCTTAAATGGCATTTCATAATAGCCCACTAATGGTAAAGTGTGGAGAACCGAAAGCATGTTGCAGAACTTTCCGAGTTTTTCTTTTGGCTAGAAAAGAACCTGCTTTTAAAAGGCGACAATCTGAATTGAGCGGTTACATTTAATCGATTAGGGTCAGGAGTCTCTTCATCATTAACCATTACTTTGAGAGTAATTGCTTGTTGGACAGACTGAACCTGTACAAGTATGTTTAGATTAAAATCTGATAGAGACCCAGAATAAACATATGCTACACTTTATTGCAAGTGTGTGTAGGTCAAAGTTACAAATCGATGGACAAAGTTTGAAGGAATGCAGAGCTATATGCACCTCGCGAAAAAACACATAAATCACCGGAAGTGACGCAATTGTAGTAACAGCCTTCTCAAACCGCCAACTTGAAGCTCAGTCTGATCTAGAATGACCCCCTTCCTACTATGAAAAGGACTGCATTTAAAGAGAATTTTAAAAGTTTGGAATGGCTTGTTTGATGAAGTTGTGAAAAAAAAACAACTATGAAAGATTTAGAAACAGAAATGGACGGCAAAGGATCATATTGATGGCTTTGATTTAGCGGGGATGACCCAAATATGCCTGGTATGACCCCTCCGCGTCTGGAACTTGAGACTAGTCCCTGTAGAAGAAATGATCTAGTTTCGTCGGGGAGTCTTAATCCGCACGATATAAAATGTAACCCCGATTAATTACCATACGATCTTCTTCACTTTACTCACTCAAGAGGAAAATTCTTAAACAAAAACCTTACATTTTTAAATCTCACGAAAATTTCTTCGAAAAATCAATAATTTTAAATATTTGTCTTCAAGGCTACATGTTGGTCTTTGGTTGTATCAAATTGTGCCTCCTAACCTTCGGCAACGCCTACTTTCGTACTCCGAGTTGCTCCACCCCTTCCCGCTGGGAAGCTCGCATTTCTCCTCCATCCAGCCTTGGTGCCACCCATGTGACTATCAACTAGCCGACCAGTCACAAAAGCTTTCGGCAACCCCTATTGGTTATGTTCATATCTTTTTTTTTCTATTAAGTTTAATAAGAGTATATAGGTCAGCAGATAAATCACAATTGCATCTTTCAAGAAGTTCGAAGCAATGGTGTAGCAACAGGAGGGGCAATTTACTCCTGGCTCTGAAAAATAAAAAAACAAAATGGGAGATTTTCTACGTGAAACAACATAAGGTGATACCGGTCAAATACAGTGCGGTTTCCCCAACCTTTCTTTCATAAACTCCCAGTTCTCTGTTGTCCCCAACATTATCCTTTGCTCTCAAGGGCATCGATTTGATTTTTAAAGTGTGTGTGGGGGGCATCGGGCTTAAATTTTTTCTCCTGTCCCTGTAAGGTGTCTACAGCGGCGTAGCTAGACATTTTTCCTGGAAGGGGGGGAGGGGAGTGGGCAAGTATCCAAATTTTGCGATTTTTTAAATGTCAACATCACTGTGTTAGGGACGTAATTTGCGGCGCGCGAAGCCCGCTGAAACTTTTGCCCTTTTTCAAATATTTGAAAATATGGAGCTTGTACTGCAGAAGAGTTTGAATTCTGGGTTTCTTGTAAGGGAATTTGAAAAGTTGGGGGATTACTGAAGAATTTGCATTTCCTATTGGCAAAGTGGCTACCAAATATGGTTGTTGCTACATAATGTTATCCAAAGCCTACAAAATGAGGCTATCAGACGAAATTTGAGTCAAGAGCTTATATCGGAGAAAATCTGTAACTTTATGAAGAAAATTTATGAAAATAGCACTAAAGTTACCGGTGTCACTTGATGATTTGGTGTCACATATAGCAAATTTCCGATTTTGTCGCTTCTAGAGCTCGGAAATGTTTACAAAACGGAAGCCTATGAGAGAGCGCTGCTGCTTAGGAATTGCAATTTGCGGCGCGCGAAGCGCGGAAAATTTCGTTTGTTTTTAAAATAATGACAGTTATGACGAACATGGAGCTTTTATTGGAGAGAATTGGGAATTTCGGAACTTCATTAGTTGTCAAGACCACACAATAGAATGGTTTCACGAATGGTAAATTTCCGAACTCTTCATTTTTCAGAGCCGCCCGCCCCTTGTAGCTCTCAGTACAGTTCATGCTGTGTAATATAGGCTTTGGTACTCTGTATTGTTCGAATAAGCTGTCAGTCAAAGACCTGAGCCAATTGAGAATTTCTGTAAACCCCCACCAAAATTGTGGTTTGGGGTGAGAGAATTGGCCCTTTAAATACCGGGTATACTCTATAAGTAATAAGAATCACAACGAAAATTGTGACAGTTTGCGAAGGATTTACGCAAAAGTTCTAATAGCAAGGAACCATTTGTAATGAAAGAAGGTAAAATAAATCCATGAATTGATCAAAGGCGCACTTCAGTCTACTGCGGGAAATCACAGATCGAGGGGGGGGGGGGGAGTGATACCCACTGGTGCTACTGAGACACCGTTGCATAGGCCTAACAAAGTAAGATTGCTGATAAAAAAAACATTAAAATATGTCCTTTCGAATGACACCTCATCATACACTATCTGCAGACAGGATGGAGGTGAACCTCTAATTCCAGATTTAAGTCTCTTATCTAGGAAACGTCAGTGTGTTTTGCTTCTCTGATAATGGTAAATAGTGATACGAAATGGTCTAATCGCCGAAATTTGCATTAAAGGTCATTTTTCTGAAAAAGGTGCATGCAGACTGTGCACCGAGACATTTTCAGTTTCCTTAAAATGTGTTTGGCAATTGAAGCCTGCCAGGCTGGTCATTCACTAAAGATTCGGTGGTGACACCAGATCATGTGACGTCGGCCAGCTGCAATGCTGTTTTCCTACATCATCTTTCCTGTAATTCCACATTTTCTCCAATGTAAGCTGTTGATTTTAAAATATGTTACCTAAATAAGGCAACAAAGGTTTAGAAACTTTTCAAATTGCCGTCGTAGAATCCAAAACAAAACGTAACAACAAAGGTCTTCAGTCGCCGTGAATCTCATATTTGCTTAGAGAGAGTTACATATGTTATTATTCTCAAACTTGTCAAAATTTGCGCAGAACAAGCTCCATAAGCTCAAATAATAGTTTAAAAATCTTAACATTTTGGTCCCTCTTTGCGCGCCGCAACTTACGTTTCTGATACAGTGGTGTTCACACAAAATGCGGAAAAACTGGGTGATAGCACCCCCTATCCAAAGGGTGGGGGTACACCAGTGTCCGGGGATCAAAAGTCCTTTAGGTCAAAGAATCGTGGTCGAGCAAGGATCACATAAAGCCTTCAGCAACTTGTGTCGTCATCAAGTTTTCCTTCCGGTTGTCCAATTTTATGGCCAATTTTAAAAGAAATGATCAAAATGTGATTCTATGGGCCCATTCTGTTAAAAGAGAATTCCATTTTGAAAAATGGTAAACCCTCTTAGACCCTACAAATCATTTACTCCACCAATTTTGCCTCCAAGTTCGAAAAGTACGCCTAAAGTAGGAAATGTTATCTTTGGGTACTTAAATTTTAACATTTTTGTAAGGGGTCCTGTGGTGTGCCCCACTGTGGTAGCAATTCTCCCAAAATCTTACGACCAACGCAGCGGAATTTAGGTGAAACTGACAAGAACTGTGAGGTGTCATTGTCTGCGATCTAGGGGAGTTTCTGACAGTAATTTTCAAGGTATGCTTTGCGTCACCTGGTAATGGATCCTCTACATGAATCATGTCAAAAAGGGGTCCCCGGAGGAAAAATTTTAGCAAAATAAGCTCCATATGATTTTCAAATATTAGTTAAAAAATGGCAAACATTTCAGATCCACTTTTCGCTCCAAAACTTACGTTCTTGATTCAGTGGTGATCAAATAGAATTTGGAGGCATGGATCCCTCTGATGAAATTGCTCAATTTCACCCTCCTTCCCACTGACAAAGTACTCCGACGTCATCGTCCTTTCGACCGAATTACAAAAAAATTTTAAAGTGTGATCATCGTGACAAGTTAGCATACTGATGTGCCTTTTGAATATCAATGAGCTGTTTTATTTTCATGCTAACAATTATTAATCCGAATTTTTTCCGCACACAAAGGTAAAGGGAGGAGCCTACCTCTGCAACTAAGTGTTGCGTTCAGCACGCTTTCATTCTATTTTAATTCGATAATTACCTAATACTGTACACCAAAATTTCTGTTAATAAACATGAGATTCACACAGTGTAGCCCAGTATTTTCAAAGTTAACTAAACACATTTATAACTAGAACTAGAATTTCTTTTGATAACATAGTGGCCCGTGCATTTGTGACATATGTCCTACCATAGAATTGAACCTGAACATAATTTTGCGATTTGCGAAACTTTGCTTCTTTTTGCGGATTCTTACTTTGAATGATTTCGTTGAAATTATCTGAAAATTGTCACATTGGATGGCAAAATATTTGAGACTTTGCATTGTTTGACATGTTTTGAAGAATATCATCTCAAATGTTCTATTAAAGAATTAGGCTACACTTACCTGGAGCTGGATGATTTTTTGCCAAATGCCGTGAAATCTTCCGACAAATCGTCAATTCAGTGTTTCCATTCTTCAGCGACTGGACAGCAGGCCCATAGCAAGGATTTTTCTTGTTTTGGGTGGTTGGGAGGGGGAGTGGGGGCATGCACCGAATTTATTGATCGCCATTCTTGTTCTTGAGAGGTAGGCATATAATTGAAGAATTAAAGATGGGTCCCTGCTCTGATATTTTGGGGGTCACCTGTCCGGCTGTCCCCCGTATAGCTACGGCCTTGCGTGACAGTTGCTGTAAATCGGGCCAAATACAAATGATTGGACTTTGCTCCCTCTAAAATAGTGCGTATTCGTTAAATGGGATTATGATCCCATCATGAAGTGAAAGAATCGTAAATTTGGCCAGAACATATTTTCCTGGGAAGTAGTCAAGTTACTTTCCACATGTTGTCATTTAAATTCATCGACGGTTGACCCTTCCTATGAGCAGAATCAGCCAGGATGGTGATAACCCTCGCGGAGCGGATGAAGCCTTTTGGTTCAGCTCACCGCTACGAAAAATCTGAGGGCCGCAGCCTAAAGGGGGCTGCAGCCACAGAGGCGCTACGCAGGCTAGGGTGGTAACACCAAGATGTGGATCCTTGCTGTTTTCGGCTTTCTGTCAAGACGGTGGTGCAGCCAGACTTCTTCATTTTGGGGTTGAAACAGTATCAAAGCGTTTAAGTGGTTTCGCAAGACGCAAAGTACACAAGCATAGTGCCTTCACAATTATAATTCATAATTCATGAAAAGCATCAGTCACTATTTGTTGCAAGCAAAAGAAGGGCCTGCTACGTAAGGTTTTACCATGACATTCCTGCATGGTCTTTCCTGAAGCAATAAATTGTTATTGTGTCTGGATGGGGAAAAATCTCCGATGGTTGTGGGAGTCTGTATAAGAGCATTGGAACTGTTTAGGGTGAGAGAACGGAGGCAAAATCCATTGCCTTCAAAATATGCGGAGCTTCTTTCTTACAGAAGATGAAAACTGCATCTCAATAGCATATAGTTCCGAACTCACAGATTTTCAAAGTAATGAATTTTTTTTTATTAAGATTATAAGCCTGAGTGCATCATGAGAAATCTGTGATACCATCGCTACGTATTAATTTTTACACTGGGCTATTTATCAAACAGTTTGTTTTACGCTAATTTTGGTCAGTCTCATCAAAGTTATTTTTCAGTGAACTTTTATCAGTGCTTTTCGATTTTTCATGAAAATTTACAGTGACTGTCATAATGATGTTTTTTTCATAATTCGGGCTTTTGAATTACGTTACATTTATTGTTTCCACGGCAACTTTCAAAACAATCTGATAGTTCGAATTTCGATTGAATTTCTTGAGGGTGAAAATAGTGACAAGATGCCTATACTCGGAAAAGCTTGTTGCATCGTGAACAAAACACACTGTAGAGTCTGCCTGCCAGGCTCACTGTGTGTGCGTGCGGGGAACGACTGGTAAAGCTCTTGGATAAAAATAATATGTCGCAGTGCTTCTTTCTGTGCTGATGATCGTGGAATGAGAGAATGCGAGTAAACGGGAGAGAAAACAGGGATACAAAGGTTTTTGATCATCATCATCTTCTTCTTCTTTTCTTCAAAAAGGCATAGGCGGCGGAAGCGGGGGGGGGGCAGGGGGGCCTGGCCCCCAATAACTTTTTTATGAGATTTTGGGGGGCATGGTCCCCCCCCCAATAACTGATTGTCGCAAAATAAATTTTTCAAAAGTAATTAAACAAATTTAAGTTCCTTTATTAAATTTTGGCTATTCTTCGGCTCAAATAATACTTTTCAGAGTGCAAAAGTTGCAAAGCTTCCGGGGACTTCGCCCCCTGGACCCCCACATTAACGATGACCTGTAAGAGAGTTTATTTTCGCCCTTCACACAGTTGCAGGGCATTCTGCAATTGTGCCCCACTCTGAATTTCGGAGTAAATTCAGGTAGACCGTTACAAGCTTCATATCTTCGGAATCTCTTGACTTTATAATCGTCGGGTTTCAGGATGGATAATTTTCTAACAGATTTGTAGTGGCTAAAATTGGCTACGTTGGTGTGGATTAAAGTGTGCTCCAAGCATCTGGCATGTTTCTACCTCATGTATACTTTTTCTCAATTCCTGGGGATGCACAAAATCGTTCCAAAATCATACTTGGTGTGGTGGGTAGAATATTTGGGTCTATTAGCTCAAAAAGCTATGATCGTTACTTCACAGATAATCACAACACAATGTCCGAAATTGTCGAATATCCAAATTCTTTCAAGCATATGCCCGAAAATATATAGTAAGTATAGTAAGGGTAACATAGTTACGAAAGGTTAAGTGATAGAAAAAAATCAGGACACATTTGGGAAGGCTGTGGCTTAAAAGAAACAATTATTCTTGAGACTGTTTTTAAATCCTGTGTAACACAATACCCAAAATGGCCGATTATTTTAATAGCTTCAAATCTTTTCATGGAAAAGATCTGCGACACAGTTGTTTAGAATGTGAAAAAAGTTTTTCATCATCCCAACTTCACACTGTAGTCTTGCAAAAATTTGCCCGAAATGGTCAAATATATGGGCAAAGGTTAAAAAATGCTGGGACGTTTTCAATTGCCAAATTAATTCAACGGATAGACAGGAGGGTGTTCAGGCGCCCAAAAGTTTGCCATCTGTCCTGCTCTAGAGCCAAATACGGCAATGGTTATGAGAATCGGGTAATTTGTTTTTCGATACTTTAATGATGCAGGGTGAGAATGTCTTCCCGTAAGTCTGCTTGAAAATTCATTTCAACACACCTTGTAACGTGACAACTGTCAATAAGTGTTACTAATAGAAGAAAAATCAAGTACTTCATTTCATCCAATGGTAGTGGTACATTTTATCTGATTCTTCTTATCAAAAAAAAAAGACTGCTGAGATCCCCATAGGCCTAAATTTTTCAAAAGCGAAATCATGTATAGTCGGAAGTTGGGGCACACGTTTTTTCAATATATATTGAATTTAGCCAAGAGTCGCAATAAAGTAAAATTCATTAGCATGTTGTTTTCAATTCCGGTTCTTTGTAGTTTCCCTCGAAAATATGCTGGACCATTTCATCAATTGGTAGTGATACATTTTATCTGGAAATTTTCTGATCAAATAGCGACTGCTTGGATCCCCCTATAAGCCTGGGAAATGTCATTTTCAACTGTCTCAGGGGTCCGATTTTTCAAAATTTTGTGCTCGCTTTGCGCCAACAAGTGGTGAAGATCCGCACAGATAGTGTTCCTATCAGCATTTTTGTTTCGAGTGAACATTTTTTGTGCAATCAGAACCTCGAATTTGGGACTTCTAAGACCCCCTATGAGCATAGGAAATGACATTTTTGACTGTCTGAAGCGGGCGGATTTTTCAAAATTTCCTGTACGTTTCGCCCCAGCTTATGGCTAATTTGTTAAATGACTATTTTGTATCTGTTTTTACTGAGGAATCATCTTTGTTGGGGACATGTAAGGGTTCTGATGTCTCTTCTTCAATCAGTTATGTCATTTTCTCAGAGGAACAAGTTTGTAAAAAGTTAAAGAGTTTGAAAGCTAGTAAGGCCCCTGGGCCAGATGGGGGTCCACCCAGCCATTTTACGTGAATGCTCTGAGATTTTGTCAGTTCCTCTTTCCATCATTTTTCAGAAGTGTCTGGATTCGAGTTTTGTTCCTACTGACTGGCGGGTAGCAAATGTTACTCCAATTTTTAAGAAGGGGGATCGAAGTAACCCTTGTAATTACAGGCCTGTCAGTTTAACCAGTGTTGTGTGCAAAGTTATGGAATTTTTGATTGAGGATAGTTTACTTAAGTATCTTTTAGATAATGAGTTACTTAATCTGTCACAGCATGGTTTCCTGCCAAGCAGATCTTGTGTTACTAACTTACTGAGCTTTCTTGAAGATGTCTCTTCATCTCTTGATTCTGGGTATGGTGTTGATGTCATTTACCTTGACTTTTCAAAGGCTTTTGATAAAGTTCCATTAGGTAGGCTAATGGTTAAACTGCATAGGTTAGGGGTTCAGGGCAATTGTGCTGATTGGATAAATTCGTGGCTTCATGGTAGATCTCAGAGAGTTGCTGTCAATGGTAACTTCTCCTCTTGGAAAGAAGTCACAAGTGGAGTACCGCAGGGTTCTGTCCTTGGCCCACTTCTTTTCTTAATTTTCATCAATGATATTGATAGTTCTCTTACATCTCGTATAAGTAAGTTTGCAGATGATACTGAGCTTTATAGGAAGATTAGCATTTTGGATGATGCCTTACTGCTGCAGAAAGATCTGGATAGGTTATTTTCTTGGTCTCAGACCTGGCAAATGTCTTTTAATGCAGATAAGTGTAAGGTCCTTCATTTTGGTCCCAAAAGTTTTAGCTATGATTATAACATGAATGGTTGTGTTTTAAGTAATGTCACCTCTGAGAAAGATCTGGGTGTTGTAATTACTGGGGATTTAAAGTCATCAAGGCAGTGTGCAGCCACTGCTGTAAAGGCTAATAGAGTGCTTGGATTGATCAAGAGGAATTTCATCAATTTTAGTAAGGATATTGTGCTTAATTTGTATAAGCAGTTGGTAAGACCCCATCTTGACTATGCAGCTCAGGCTTGGAGTCCCTTCTATGAAAAGGACAAGTTTCTTTTAGAGCAGGTTCAGAGGAGAGCCACTCGCCTCATTCCTGAGGTGAGAAATTTGCCTTATCATGCTAGGCTTAAAAATCTTGGGCTTACCACCTTGGAGCTGAGAAGGATTAGGGGAGACATGCTCCAGGTTTTCAAGTTCCTTTGTGAAAGGAATCCCCTTCTGACTTGTAGTTATTTAAGGGTTCAAGGTAATTCTCGGGTGCGTGGACATTGTAAAAAGCTTGAAAAGCCTTTTGCAAGGCTTGACATTAGGAAGTTTAGTTTCTCCCATAGAGTTGTCAACGAGTGGAATTGTCTACCAGATTGGGTAGTTAACCCCCCTCAGTTCACTGCTTTAAGGTTAACATTGACAGGTTTTTCCATGGCTGTGGTAGAATCTGATTGTTTGGGGCTGTTGTCAAGCTTTGGTGGTTTGACTTTTGATTAGGGCTTGGACTTCAGGGCATCTTATGGGGCCTTGACCCTCCTTTGCCCTTCAACCTGTTATGTTATGTTATGTTGTGTTGTGTTGTGTTGTGTTATGTTATGTTATGTTATGGTGGTGCTCCACTTTGACCGCTTCATAGCAGAAATTAAGTTTCAAGTGATCATTTTTTAAAAAAAGGAAACTCAAAATAGCGACTGCGCAGATCCCCATGTAAGCCGGGGAAATGCCATTTTCAACTGCCTGAGGGGTCGGATATTTAAAAATGTTTTGTACGCTTCGCGCCAACCAATGGTGCCGCTCCGCTTAGTCTTTCTGGCTGTATTTTAGTTTGGAACGAACGAACGTTTATCTGCAATTGAACCTTAAAACACGACTGCTTGGATCCCCTTTACAAGCCTGGTAAAGGTCATTTTTTGACTGTCTGAGAGGTACTAATTTTCAAATTTTCTGGACGCTCCGCGCCAACCAGTGGTGGCGCTCCGCTTTGGCGGTTTTACGGGCAAAATTACATTTTCGGGTTAAAATCTTGTGCCCCCAAACTGAAATGCTCCCCTACGCCTCTGGAAATACCTTACTGAGGCGTGCACTGGAACAGCTGCTTGCAACATTCAGCAGGATTCCGGATTTGCGATCCTAGGACACATAGTCCAGGGGAGTAATGAACTGAGCTAGCCAGTACCTCAAAAGTGTGTTTTAATCTTAGACAAATCACAAATTTTTCTCACCAGAATTAGAGACAAACAAACCTGGCACATACCATTTCCAGCCATCTGGGAGATTTTAAAATCCAAAATTTTCTTTGTACGCTCCGCGCCAACTGATGGTGGCGCTACGCTTAGATAGTAAACTCAAACTACCCCTACAAAAGTATCCAGCCCCCCATGGACCCCTACCAGGGCTTTTCCTGATGAACCACACCAGGGGGCCTTAAGCGGCCCTCTGGACCCCAAGCCGATGGGGTTTTGTGCTTCGTGCAAAACTGGACGCCTTACGGCGTCACCATTCTGTTGGCTGCCGAAAACTTGTGGCCCCCCCAATGAAAAACATCTTCCGCCGCCTATGAAAGGTGACACATCCAAAGAAGATTCTTTCACCACGCATGCGTCGAGAGGCTAAAAGGCTAAATATGCCCATTAATATAAGTAACAGGGTCCTTATGGACAGAGGTAACTTACATTGAGGGGGTACGATTCCAATCCTTTATAGTTCGAGGCAGGAAGCTAAATTTATAACAGTTAGTACTGGTATGTGGCAGACAGAAATGAATGTCATAACGGGTTCTACACTGTTAAAAAATTTCTCTGTAAATTTACATAATTTTTATAGCAAATTTTTTTCCAACCAAATAATGTTTTTTTTACAGCCAGACTGTAATCATGAAAAAAACATTAAGGGTTTGTTTTTTCTTTACAGTTTTTGCATGTAAATTAGTGTACAAAAGTCTACTGTAAAATCGAATACAAAATTGTTCTGTTTTGTTTACCTTAATTTTATGTGAATTTACAGCCTACTGTTTTCCTTCCCGACGTTTTAATATTTATTATAATATCGCTTTTTTACCTTTCATATGTTATTACGTAACATACACTTCACCATTACGTAGATCAGGTATTTGCTTATCAACGTATTGTGTCGTTACGAAATTGTTTTTCGTAAAGTCCTCCCGACCCTCTGGCAAAGGGCCGTTCGGCAAAACCAAACTTGATACTGCTTCCCGAAGAAGCTGTTACGTCCACTGAAGGACAACACTTAACGACCAACCTCGCGGCCTTCAGACCATTTTCATCATTGGTCTGTCATGTATGACTCCATTCTTCACTGGATGAAAAGAACAGATACTACACATAATCTTAGCCAAAAGGCCGAGAAGCGATCAATCTACACATATTGAGGATACTTTGTTGATATATTAATCTCAAGTATACTGCTACCTCTAGGAACTTTGTAATTGGAAAGTCACATTTTTTGTACACTATAATAATTGTTTTTAAAATAAATATGACAAAGAATGCAAATACATTGGTTGCAAACATTTCCAGACAATGTAAACAATAAGTTTATCACTTCCTGATTAAAAAACGCCAAAGAAGATATTATTCAAAGCAACAGCAATCCTTTTGTTAGGACAATGCCTACAAAATAAGCTCCACCCATTTATGCAAAATGAGATTTACGTCATAACGTGGTAAATTTACAGACTCTTTCAAGTAAATTTGTGAAACGTTTTTAATTTGCTCCGATCAAGTGCATGAGCGCCTGTGGCGATGAGTTGACACCAGTATACCAATTGTCAGTGCTCTGAAATTAGGGCCTTACAATTTCTTTTTACTTAAAAATGTGTGACAAAACACCAGTTGTATGATATTTATAACTAAGAACGTAATAACTAA
Source organism: Holothuria scabra (assembly GCA_037179385.1). Lineage (NCBI taxonomy): Eukaryota > Metazoa > Echinodermata > Holothuroidea > Aspidochirotida > Holothuriidae > Holothuria > Holothuria scabra. The sequence continues at coordinate 12,053,435 of CM074190.1, read as the reverse complement.
GTATGCCTTTGTAATAAATGTAAGTTAATTTTCAAATAGGGCCATAAATTTGCCAAAAATGTTTTTTTTAAACTGAAACTTCGCAGAACGATGCATGTTATATATTGAAAATTTTCTGGCTATTTCTTATTTGTTTGTTTGGGCTTATTTTTGTTTCTTTTTCAGCCTAAAAACAAAATGAATGTTTGTTAAATGACAGTATTTTTATGTGAAATCAGAAAAATACAAAATACTGTTAAAATTTCTGTAAATTTACAGAAAAAGTTTTACAAAGCAGTAAAATTTGGTTAAAAAAGCAGACAGAAATGGTTTTTCAAATAAACAGAAAATACATGTTAAACAACCTTTTTTATTGTAGCAATACAAAGTGTCTGTAAAGATACAGAAAATCTCTATTAAAAGTAAAATACAAAAAGTTTAAGTAAAAAAAAGTCTGTAAATTTACAGAAATTTTTAACAGTGTACGAGTAGGCCGCTGGAGACAATCAACATGTATGAGAGCCTGGCCAAACACACGTTTGGAAAAAAAGAAGAATCTACTTTTACTCCGCCTATCAGTTAAAATAAAAGGTTTAGTTCCTTAAGGAGACTGGTCATTGATCCTGGCTCTCTAGAATAGTCAGAGGCAATGAATCTAGCTGACCGTTTTGTATGCTCTCAAGCTGGTCCCACAGTTAAACCAAGTGGGGGTCCCAAACAGTACTGGCGTACTCCATTACAGGCCGAAGAATTCCTTTATAAGCCATAAACTTAACATCACCAGGGCAGGAAGCATTGTGTTGATTCATTGAGATTTGAAGAAATAAAAAAGTATTTTTCTGGCCTTGGAAGTAGGGGCGAAAGCTTAAGTTCCGCCCACAGGGATCTTAAGATAGTTCTTTCATAATCTGGTGTTAGACATACAAGGAGAGGTCGAAAAGCTGTCACCAAGGAAATGAATAAGGGCTGATGCCGTTCATTAACATGATTAATGTTACCCTCATTCGCCCTGAGTAAAAAATTTGAGCCGGGCTGGTAAGTAGCATGGATGGTAAGTATAATTTTAAAGTATCATGCACCTACTGTACCAACAATAAGTTACTAAGGACGCAGGACTTCTGAGCCTAACAACATTTTGTGCTTTCGTGCCAACTACTAAATGCCACCAGTGATAACAAGAGCCTATGATTCTTCACTCTCGACGCCAGTTTTTATGAGGTGATTTGTATGTGAGAAGTACTAAACACGATCGAAATGATGAAACATCTAATCTTGTTCTCTTTGGCCTGGCAATGTCACATGCTATTTTTAACGTTGCTTATCGTTACGTAGGCTAGGCCACTGGTCGTACAACCACAGGTCGTCCTAGCGTTATATAGTATATATAGTATATATATATAAAAAGGAAAAGGTTGGTCACATCGCCTAACACCAATGCAGTGCTTCCCACAAAACTATTCATGATTCCTCACCTTCCACTAAATTTTACCCCTACAAATCTCTCAAAAACATTCCTACATCTTTCTCTGATAAAACAAAAAAAACATTGAGAAAAAACTGACATCTAATGGAAGAAATCTTCTCATCTGATTCTTCGTTAACCACAACCTAGATCACTCTTCTCCTATTCCTGACGTCACATTACGTAATGGGAATTGCCCTGTACGAATCCGGTTCTCCCATTGGATAGTTCGAACTGCTTTAAAATCTGTCAACGACCAGACTGTAATTTTTTTCTGCTCGGGGAACGTGAACAAGAAATGGAAAACACGAGCATACAATTCCCCAAGCTGTGCTACGAAAAAAAAACTTGCGTGCGGCCTACGTGCGGTCTTTACGTACAGCATGCATACAACAGGCGTTCTCAGCATTTACATGCACCGGGTTAACAGGGAGAACTGGATTCGTACAGGGCAATTCCCATTACGTAATGTGACATATATACCATATATATACTGTGATATATATACTATATAACGCTAGGACGACCTGTGCGTACAACTAGCATTATGTGGTAGTCTACAAGTACAAGGCTACAGCATATTAGGTGCTTTCGATTCACAGGTCATCCTAGCGTTTTACATACAGTATAGTATATATAAAAAGGAAAAGGTAAGTCACATCGCCTAGCACCAATGCAGTGCTTGGCACAAAACTCTTCATGATTTCTCACCTCATACTACATTTAGGCCTACCCCTTCAAATCTCTCGAGAACCTTCCCATCATCTTCTTCTGAAGAAACAAAACAAACTTTAAGTTGTCTTAAACAAAAAATCTCACATCAAATGCAAAAATTCTTCTCCTCCAATGCAGTATTAACTACAGTCTAGATCACTTCTCTCCAATTCGTGACGTCACATTAGTAATGGGAATTGCCCTGTACGAATCCGGTTCTCCGATTGGATACTTCGAAGTGCTTTCAAATCTGCCGACGACCAGACTGTAATTTTTTTCTGCGCGGTTAACGTGAACAAGAAATGAAAAACGTGCGGATCAGAAAACCCAGTATACCAAAACATGTGTGCCCTGCCGCAAGTACAGTGTGCCACACGTACAGGTATGTAAGTACTGTACCTTAGAATTCCCCTAGCTGTGCTACGAAAAAAAAAATTGCATGCGGCCTACATGCGGTCTTTAAGTGCAGCATGCATACAACAGGTCTTGTCAGCATTTACATACACTGGGTCAACAATGGGAGAACCGGATTCGTACAGGGCAATTCCCATTATGTAATGCAATGAAATGAAACGAGTGATATTAATTATGTTGACTGGAACACAGTTGTTGTTAGTTGTAAAACTGCCAAATATCGTGAAGATCGCCAGTAACCAAAGGGATAGCGCGAAATGTATTGTGACTTTCGATAGCTAAATGATTCCCATTATCTAACACTGAGTAAGCTGGTATGTTCCCACTAACAACAGTCAAGATAAATGGAGCAAAAAGTGTGGTTTCTACTGACCTTAATCCTAAAATCAACCATTGGCTAGGGTGAGGATTGAATGCAACTGATTTGGGTACAGATAAAAATGCACTAACCTGTTTTGGCTTCAGTGTGGAGAAATGCAATTGGTTTGGTAGATTGTTCTACAACTAAGGCTGGTGCTTTGCTGTAGTGAAAGGGAAAAATTTTCACTGATGCACAAAATTTGGCAGTGCACAAAATCCAGTGTATCTTCTATACATAGACATAGTATATTTAAAGACAAGGTATGTCACATTGCTGTTCACTTCCGAGGACCTCCCAGAAATTATTCATGATTTCTTAGTTTGTAATAGTAATAAAAATCATGAACGCTTGACTCAGATCCATGATGTTGCATTACGTGATGGAAATTGCCCTTTAAAAATCAAGTTTTCCAATTGGATGGTCATTATTGGGTGTAAAACTGATCCAATAGGAGAGCTGGATTCATACATGTATGGCAATTCTCATTATGTAATGTGATGTCATGAATAGGAGACAAGTGATCATGATCATTGATCATTTTTTATTTGGAGGAGATTTTTGTATTTGATGTGAGGCTTTTTGTTTTGAACAAAGCATTGATTGTTTTATTTCATCGGAAAATGAGTTTTCTTGAGAAATTCGAAGATGTAAAATCAAGTATAATGTGGTCTTTTTGTCCAGTACTCTAGTCGAAAGTCTATAATCTCACCTGAAACATAGAAAAGCTCAGCTAATTTTACTTGAGCATCTCTTCTAATCTAAACAGAAGTACCTGCTAAGTGGATGTCCAAGACAGATAGGGAGAGCCAGAACCAAGTTTCAATTGCATTCCTTAATGCCATCTTGACAAACAGCACTCTCTGCACACAGTGGACTCTACATATGTTATCAAAGACTAAGCAGAGTGGCGCCACTGTGTGGTACTAAAAGTTAATCAAAGTTCATTAGCCAATTGCATTTAAAGTTTGTAGTCTATTCCCTAAAACTTAGAGAATGCCACAGCTTTCATTATTTTTTACCATGGTGGCTGGACTCACCCAAGACCTGCTTCACATGGTTGCCAAAAACCCAATGATTAACGGTGGCAGAAAACCGCATCATCTTGTTTTCATATTCATTTTAAAAGTCTTAATTTTTGATGTTAAACTTCTTAAAACGTTGGCAATAGGAAGTATTGGAATTTAATATTTAAAAGTTGTAAAGGTCTCAGCCTAAGTTTTATGTTTCATAAACTTTCATCCCCCTGTTGTACATAATGAATTTCTGTACACATGTCACTTCCATCCTAGGCATATACAGGACATACTGTTTTAAACAGACATATCATCTCTTTACTGGTTCACGCTTTCAGCAAGGAGGATTTGAGAAATTGAACACAATGGTTGGACTTTCATGTCTTTGCACATGATATGACAGGCTTCCCCAATTTTTTTTGCTTTGTTGGCTATGTATTTTGAAAGCATTCTGGTTATTTATGGCATAATCAAGTAACTTGCCGATGTTCAAGACTGAACTTGAGAGATGGCGAAATGTATCCTACATTTAAAGGAGTTTCCCTCTGGAACTTTTGAAGGATTTCTCTTCCACAACCAAAAACATTTCTATTCAAGATAAAAGAACCTCTGGTTCACACAAACAATATATTGCTGTGTTTGATTTGAAAACCAAAATTGCAATTTCCACCCTTGTCCTTCTTTCCAGAAAGCAAATGACCGTTGGCCTATAGGCATAGCAATATTACTGTCCACTAGGGTCAAGTCACATACAGTATTAATAGGCATCAGGTATTATCAGACAGTCACGAAAAACCAGTAAATGAATAGAATAGTCTGAGGGTCATTTTCTACTGTGTCTTTGTGTCAATGATAAGTATCAAATGTGCAAGCAGCATAAAAAGGCCTACTTGTAGACTTTTCAGTGTTTCAGTGAAAATTCTCTGTTTGAAACTTTCGGTTTATTTTCAAGGGTGCAAAATCATAAAAACGTTATTTTTGTGCTTTGAATTTTTCAGATGGTGCTTATTTTGAGAGATTCAGTATTTTAAATTGCTATGGGCTTAATTAAAATGCTATGATAACACCATTTTTTTAGTGGATGGCACAGTCCAAATGACTATCTCTGTGCCAGGTATTTTTGTACAGCACACTTATACCTAGGTGCAGTAAAGATGTAATCTATGTCTAAACACATGCATAAGTAGAAAAGTGTACTGATTTGAAAAAAATTGAACTATATTTGTCTTTGTAAAATTAATTTTGCATTAATCAGATATACACAGAATTTTTTAAGTTCAAACTTGTTAACTATTCTTGTCATACTTTTATGTTATGTTTTTCTGGAACATGATCTGCAAATAAAGCATTACAACAGTTAGCAATGTTAATTGTTTTATCATGACATTAAGTGTCAATATTTGGCATCTTGTGGAAATGGCAATGTTAACCCATTTTGGAAACCTGCTGTAAAGCATCCATGATCCATGAGTGAAGATATAACCTTACCTTTACTCATAATGAAAGCTGATAAATGAATAACAGGCTCCAACTAAGGCCCTAGCCCGAGGTTGTTAATTTTTTCAAGGCTATGTGACCTCAGACATGCTACCATAAATGAGTGCGTTGTTGCCAAATTGGCCCTTTGGCCACAAATTGTCCTAAATTTGGCTCTTTTAGAGATTGTTTGGCACCCGAAAAATTCACATTTGGCCCCTTAGCAATTTGTGTACTTGAAATATAACATATCCATTTTGCTTGATTGTTGACAATTTTATTTTTTTTGAAATTTTTTAACCTGTGGTAGTGCATTTTTCCCTTTAAATTTTTTATTTTATGTAACACCAAAACCTCAGTTTCCTTAGTAACAGATCTGATCAGATGTTATATTGATGAGTTTGATGAGAAAAGAAGGATTGTCCTTTGTACAACCAACTTTAAACTTTTGATTGTCTGTACAGGATTTCATTTGTCTCAGAGAACCAGACATCCATGAAAATTGAGCCCTACTCTGTTGATATATGTCACCAAGGCAGTTTGTGTCATGTTGCAACTTCTATTTTCAAATCTCTGAGCTTTGATTTCTTTTTCAGGGCATTATGTCTTGAGTTGGATGTTCTCTGTTGGCACCTAAAGCTCTAAAGAATGAGGAATGGTACTATTTGCAAATATCAACATTGGACAAAAAGTCCAAGTATTGTACAAAGGTGAAGTCTATTGTGGAATTGTGAAATATAAAGGTGGCTTAGCAAACACAAAGGGTGATTGGGTTGGAGTAGAGTTGGATTTACCAGGTAAAAATCAAGGATAACCTTCCTTTCAATGTTTAACAGTAATATCTTTTAGATAATTTAATGTTTTCTCTGTTATTATACGCTATTAAGTAAACATGAAAGTTATTGCATTTCAATTCATTATTATCTCATGGCTCCGTGAGGAGGATGAGATATTGTAGTCACTTTGCCTGTTGGGCTATATATGGCAATGCCAGCTAAAATCGCAATGGTTACCATGGTAACGGTAAATTTTCCCAGGTTACTAGTCTCGAGGTCTAACCCATGGTGAGGTACCCCGGGGTGACTGAAGGTCCAGGGCTGAGAGAGGGGTCAAAACCTGTCCGTGTGTGTGTGTGTGTGTTGGTGGGTGAGTGTATGTGTGTATGTGTGTGTATTTTTTTTTTTCCTAATATCTTGTAAAGGGCTGGGCCGATTTTCTTCAAACTTGGTAGGATGGTACCTTAGGTGGAACAATTGCATTTTAATACACAACCGGAAGTGAAGGTCAAAGGTTAAAGGTCAAAGGTCAAATTTAGTGAAATTGACATTTTCTGCTACAGTATATTTCCAAAAGTAAAAGTCCTCCTGACACGAAACTTCACACATATGATGATTGCATCTAGGGCCTACCAAAATATGTGGTTGCCATAGCAACAGAGGTCAAAGGTCAAGTGATAGAATGGAACAAAAAATTTTCAAGTGATAATTTGTTCGTAAAACAACGTTTTTGTCTTTTAAACTCCTCCTAGTGGGCTGGGCAGATTCTTTTCAAAATTGGTAGGTGGGTACTTATGTCTCCCAGACCCTCGGAAGTAAAGGTCAAAGATCAGAGGTCAATGGTCACATTTTGCAAAAAACCACTTTTCTTTACTATTCTGTACTAAAACTTCAAAAGGAAACCTTCATTTTACATGAAACTTCAAAAGTATAATAGGGTAGACTAGTTCTACCAAAATATGTAGTTTCCATGGCAACCATGGTCAAAGGTCACGTGACAGGGGGTCAAATACTTTTTTTGTATTCACTTTAACTCTTAATGGAAGCATCCCACAAGTCTGAAAGTTTAAGTGTAATAGCCTAGGCATGATAAGTTGTACTGATATGTGTGGTTGTCATGGCAACCAAGGACATAGTTCACCTTACAGATTGTCAAAGGTTAAAGAGGGCGTGACATGGCCATAAAAACTTTTGTGTATTGGAAGATTTGATACAGAATTGTACAAATATCATCTCACACCCCATTAAAAACCCGTACAATTCGGCATAAATGATATTCGAAGGAAAACTGCGTTCGCAATTCAATTCAAAAAAATGCCGCAACAGCTAACCTGACTTTTATGACGCAATTGGTGGCACAAACCCCGCCCTACAGTGTGCGTCTAGATGTGGAACTAATGTAACACTCGGTAAAGTTATCTTATCCTAGCAACCTCATGAAAATGATTGCATCACAATAAAGAGTCCAACATACAGAGCGAAAGGCCTGGACCACGGTGGGATTCGGAGCAAATCATTGGCCAAAATGTTCGCGTGCATATGTGCGCGGGTAAAAATAGTTCTGTTTTTGTGCAAGAAAGACGCGGTTCGGGCGCTATAAAGAACAGCTATGAACATGTATGGACAGACCACAACAAGCGCATCCCCACTTCAAGGGCGTCTTTACTGTATGAGCTGTTTGGTGAAGAAAGTATTGCGAATACTAAGCAGTAACTGTGCAATGCACAATTCACAATGTCAGTGGCCACGCTCACTGCTATTGTAGCACCGGTGTTTGCAATTATGTATGCGCTAACATGCGTTACCATGCACATAATTCAATGATTGTGAGCTCTCTGGTGCAGTGTTGCTAACCGTGCCTCCAATGACGTCACCATTTTTGAGACATGTTCACATACGTTTTTTCGCATTAGTTCGAATTTCAAATGAGCTGAGCCTGGCCTGTAATTGGGAATTCAAAACGTCGTATGTCAGTATTTATGGACATAATTTAGGAGGGAAATCATTCACTTTATGTCAAGGTGTACCCAAAGAACAGTTACCGAAGAACTTACTTTAGAAGATTTTTGGCCGACGCATATCTTTTCTGCGTACTGGCCTGTGGTGAATCCTAGCCCGTGGCAAGGAATAACCCAAGATATGAAACTGTGGGTGATTAACTTTAGGTTAGGCTTAGGGCCTACCTATCTTACATATTAGTGCCCTGAAAACTTGGCGGTTTTGAACCATCGCCGAAAAACAAACGTGACAATTTCCTTGCCACGGGCTAGGATTCGCCACAGGCCAGTACGCAGAAAAGGTTTGTGCGTCGGCCGGAAATCTTCTAACGCCAACATGGCGCACACGCCTGGTTTTTTAATTGAGACGCACTTGATGCGCATATCAGCTCCGGCGCACACGTGAAGTTTGCCGTCGCGTCAAAATGGAGAATACGCTCATACAGCTTGTGCCATAACAATTACGCACTTGTCTGAAGCTTCCCCAAAAGCGTCTTACTTTTTTGATCGTTGCGTCCATATCCGTAGCAGTTAAGTGTAACAGTCGAGCTAGTTTTCTTTACAGTGTTGCAAGGGGATACCAACATCTCAAAAATAAATTTGTTCCAAAATCTTAGATAGGCCCACTCGATTAAAAGGGCAACCGTCACAAAGATTGGGTAGCCCTTCTCCAGTTCTTTTATAATCTGGTGTCAGAATTTAAATATCCAAATGATGTTTTTTGTTTTTGAATAAGGGGTGCAACTTGATTGGTCTGTGCCATATTCTTTCCCCTCGCTATCTTACAAAAAAAAAAACTTCCCGTCCCTTGGAACGAAAAAAAAATCGCTTCCCAAATGGACTTCAAGGAGGAATTTCAAATGATTGTGGCATGCAGCTTTAGTATGGTAATTTTTGTCAATGAAATTCTACTGTAGCATAAAAACAGCACAGATAAAACTTCTAGCACATAAATAGTTCAAGTTCTGTAACCAACTTGCGCACATGTTAGCGATAAGATATGCAACTCCGTGGATTGCCCTCTTGTTAATTTTTTATTCTATTTAGTTGTACACTGTATTTACAATGGGCTGTTTTCTCCCCTTCCAAAAGAGAAAACTTTCATGAAATGAAACTAATTTCTTAACATGTTATCTTTCTTTTCCAAAAGATACTACCATTTCAATCTTTATGAACCTTAAATGTTTTTGTTTTTGATCAATTTTTTTTTCCTTTGTTTAACCTGTTGTTATTCTTATTCACCTTTCCTCTGCAGTTGGGAAACACAATGGAATCTACAAAGGAAGACAATATTTCTCATGCAGAACCAACCATGGCATCTTTATTCATCCATCTAATGTCAGATTCAACTATTTAAAAAGATGGTAAGGTTACAAATGTCCATTTTTCCGCAATATCTGACCCACAAGGTGTGCAATTTGTATTTCATTTACTTTGTTTAAGCCAAGAGTAGTCAATCCACCCCATCTCTATTTTACTGACTGGAACATGCATAGGCCAATGAATGTAGCTAAATGTGAGGAAAAAAGGTGTTGCTGCAAGAACAAAGAAGCAGTTTCCAGTGAGCTATCCTTATAAAAGTTCACATCCTTGGACATCATTTGTAAAAGGAAGTTTGTGGGTATACATTAGCCTACAGAATTTAGAATGGGTGGGGGGTAGGCCTTTAATAGCAGTTTGGGGTAACAGGCAGTGCAGTCTGTTGGGGAAGAGATACAAAATAAGTGCAGAATGAGAAAAAGATACTCCTTAAAAGGTCAATAGAAATCCCCCTCAACTTATTTCAAAGCAACAGCTAAATTTCACGACTTTCTTCTTAGTTCCCTTTGAAGCGTCTTTCATAATATTTCGGGACTTCAATATTTAACATTCAAGGCAAACCAAGCAGTAGTAAATTTCACATTTGAGAAAGAAAAATGTTGTACATTGCTCTCAAGAGCTTATAATGAAACAGAATCGTCTCCAATGTCTGGTACTGTAAGTTAGGGTGACTGCATTTCCCTTCACTAAATGCAAAAAGGAGGATTACAGTAGGTTGTGATGAAATTTAAATGGAAACTAAGAAAATTATGTACTTTTCATTCCCAGTATTATGCCTACTCTAGAGCCTGCACCCCCTCCTTGTGGGCTGGGGGTTGTAGAATATGCCCACGGTATTTTCTGCCTGTTGTAAGAGGCAACTAAGGGGAAGGAGTTACTCTGTTTTTGAACTGCATTTGAAAGATGAACTGTATTTGAAATCCTATAGTAAAACTTATTTTATCTAGTTGATACTGTTTAAAAGGTAAAAGCAGTCTCCCCATGGTTATTTTGATGCAACAGCTACATCTCACAATTTTCTCCTTATTTCTCTTCAAAGTATCTTTCATCATATTTTATGACTTTAATATTGCATATATTCAAGGTAAACCAAAAAGTTACTTGCAGTAAAGTTTACATTTCAAGAAAAAAATGTCAAATGACCCTCAACAGCCAGTCGTCCAAAAAGGGACAGTCTACTGCACTACTTCAAGTAAGGGTGACTGCTCTTGCCCTTTAACACATAATTTATGTTGGTGTGTGTCCCTATATCCTATCTAACTCTCTAGAGCCTGCCTATAAGAGACATGCAATAATAGCAGTTTGTATTTTTACTGGTATTTGCCAGTAATATATGGTTTATACCACCATTTACCCTATGTGTACCGTACACATATTTCATTTCTAAGATCGATGATACAGATAACTATTTCTTGGCAGTGGGGTATCTAAATTGATACCATTTTCTTAGTACATATAAGAAAAGAAAGAAGGGCAGGGTACACATGTATGTTTTTTTTTTTTCTTTTGTTCAAAAACACTTACCTTCTTTCATCTCCTTTTAAACCATTTAGGTATTTCGATACTTATCGCTCAGTCAGCCCAACGTCTTTTGTGGATGACACACTTTTCCATTCACCACAAAGTAAGTTATTACTGTCTATATGGGTAGTAGAAATGTATTATAAAGAAGTCTCATGGCCAAGTTGGAGGGGGAGTCAAGGGGAAAGAATCCCCATGGAAAAAAAGCAAATTCATAAGTATTGCTTCATAATGGTGCAAAATATTTAACTCATTATTCCTCCTTCTAGACACTGGGTCAATGCTCTCAGCATGAGAAAATTGACTAATTGGAAATTTTAGGTTAGTACACTCACAAAATTAGAAAAAAATAAACCTTTTTTCCTTCATTTTTCCCACAAACATCAGTGCACCTCATTGACAAGCCATTGCATCAAAATACGTCATACAGCAATTTGGTGCGGCTCTCTGACCATATCAATCATTCTTTGACCGTATCTGTCACCAAAAATAGCCTTTACTTTAAAAAATACCCCGCCCCCATGACTGAGAAATGCTCTAGCAAAATGGTATTCCATCCAGCACAACATCTCAAAAGGTGAGTATTGATCTGCTTGCAGCTTCCTGGTATGAGGCAGAACTTGTTGGGGAGGGTGAACAAGAAGTGCAGAATGACAATACTTGTAGTAAAGTTTTGCCCACAGGTTGTAGGTTTGAGTTTGCAGAGCATTTACTTGATCTACGACTAGATAGCAACATGTAGCTAGTTTGCAGACAAAAAGAAAAAAATTTTAACTCACATCAGATTGATGAATAAGATGGCTGAATCATCTTCCAAGATTCCTTTGAAAGGCTTTTTTCCAAGTTGTCGGGAATTAATATTAGTTTTTAAAAAATCATATAAAGGATCTAGCACTGTAGACTTTGAAATCTTTGAGCTCAAATAGTAATTTTGTGTCAACTTTTTAGAAAAATATAGTTTCAATATTTCCTTCGACCACCTAAATCTGAAGGAGAAATTGATAAAATTCACACTTTGAAGTCAGAGAATTTTGTCTGTGGGATATATCTTTTTAAGAATGTATCCAAAGGGAAGGGGAGGGGGGTGGGGGATGTACTTTAATTTAAGCACTTTGCAAGCCAGTCTTACTTTTCATAATAATGCCAACCCTTTTTTCATTTTAGACAAAACTTCCCACCACCTTTTCATGATGTGAAGATATTTTTTATGATAGTTCCAGAAACTAGATTAATTAAGATTTAAGCATGATGCTAGAATCGAGTAGCAAGTTTTGGCTATCTCAAGCTAGCAACTAATAATCCAGAATCTATCAGAGAACTTCCTGTTCAGGTATTTTGACACCAATAAAGTTGAAGGCATTTTCCCCCTTCAAAGACTTTTTGCTCCATAAAGGAACAAGGTTGATTTAAACGGGGTTACCTTCCGCAATAACAGAGACAAGCTTCGCTTCACCCGAGAAAACACCTTTTTCTCAGGTAACATTGGCTAAAACGTCCTTTTCAATTCTAGCAGCATGAGTGCAGAGTCATTAATCTAACTGGTGGTTATTGCGAAGTCACTTATGTATTTTCTTTGCCCACCTGCCCATACTGGTCGGTTTGATAAATGACTCTCCCATCAGATGGTAAGCATTCAGGACTATATTTATTATCATTCTTTGGAAGCTATTTAAAGTGTTCCATGTTTTTTCTTTGTCAGGATCAAAATCACCAGGGCCATACGATCCTAAGACAGTATCAGAAAACTATAGTCGCCTTGCAAAGGATGGTTTCAATGGTGGGTAGTTCTTGTTAATGTCAAGGTGTTGTTGTAGTTGGTGTCAATGTCATCTAAGTTGAACACGACAAAGAGTTATTTGCTTTTACTTAAATTGAACAACTCCATGGGTGTTGGGACTTTATAAATATCAATGATTGATGCTCTCACAAATTTAACCAAAATTGCTGTCATCCCAACTTTAGTAAGCATAGTAGTCTATCTTTTTTCATGATTGGCTCTTGAGAGTCATGTGACATCATCTTTGCTCCTAAATTATGAAATTTACTAGAAGCATCTGTTTGGTACACCTTGAGGATACAATATTGAAGTACTAAAATATTATTGAAAATACTTTTTAAGAGAAATAAGTAGAAATTTGTGTGATTTGTTTGTTGTATCAAGATAACTTCAGGGCAATTCCCCTTACCCTTCAAACCACATTATTGTGTACTAAACTGGCTTTCTTCATTTTAATTCCAAAACAGATGTGTCAGCATCATGGCATGCAGGAATGCAGTGTAAGTCTTCGGGTGATAGCTTTTTTGTTGGACCAAAAAGCCCTACTTTCAATCGCCGTCATTCTGTTGGTAGAACTTTCAAGCCTCCAGAAAAGTCGGAGAGACCAAAGACAGCATTAGGTACTGAAACATTCAGATCTTCAACAGGTTTGACTGTTCGTAGTTCAACTTACAGGTTAAGAAGATCGCTGGACTTAAATCCATCAGAAAGTATTAGCCGATCTTTTAGTCCAGAAATTGGGAGTCCAACAAGGATGCGTAAGTTTCCAGTTAACCAAACAAATATTCAGTTTGCAAGTAGCCCATCAATGCCAAAGGTTCACATGCCCCTTGACACATTAACTTTACAGGATAAGAAGGGTTGGGAAAATACTCACAGACCTAGGGAATGGACTTTGTGAATGCTACAGCTTAGCTCGAGGAATTTCAACAGTAACACATGTAACTAATCTGAAAATTAGAAGATTGGATGGATGTGGTCATGTTTATTGCTGTGAGCCTTTCAGTTCCACTTCCACATACCACTACAGTTAGTCTCAATGCCAGAATATCAAAATTCAGGGGAGGGGGGGAAAAATAGGAAAAAAGGATAATGTTAGGGGTCAACAAATATTTAGGCACCGCAAAAGCCAAGTCCATTCCTGGGTGTGGGGGGGGGATCAAGGGGAAGAGCCAGAGCCACACAGAGGCCCCTGGAAGCTCTGTGGTATTAGCATATCTCTGGATGGAAAATTTAGTCTCCAGAGGAGTACATTACTTTTTTGGGGTTAACCCAACTGCTAACTGACATAACTTTGGGGGACAAGTTGTGGGGCAAGGTCAAAATCAGGGGTGCCCCTTCTTACCCCTCCCTGTGGCACCACCAATGGCTATAGGAATGTGGCAGACTTCCTAAGGTAACACACAGATGATGGGACTCCCTTCTCCACCCTATCTCTCAATATCAGACAACTTTAATCCAACCCAGTCCAATAAGATCTGTCTATGGATGAAACATCATGTAATAATTAGTGTGAATTTTATTTTTGTAGTCCTGCAAAAGAGTTCAAACTTCTACTCAGGTTGGCAAATTTTACCTTTCTCAGAATTGATGATTCACTTACACTAAATCATTCTGAAAACTTTCTCCCTTGCAAATGCAATATTTTGATTTTAAGGTAAGACTTGAGCGGGAACTGTTAAGTTTTGCCACTTTATTCTTTGGATATGTTATTGATACTTTGCAACTTCACCGAACCGCAACCATGGCACTTATCAGTTTATTTGCAAAAATAATTTAAGCAAGAAAAAAAAAACGTTGTGTATGGAACTTACTGAATTTGCAGAGGGAGAATTTTCCTCTACTCTTTTATTTACTTAATTGTTTCATTTCTTTTGTTTGGCTACTGCTAATGACTTGTTTTCAATGAAATTGTCATGATTTAAGATGAGGTTCACTTTCAAGTGTCATTAAATGATGGCGATATGATTGAGGTTTTAACACCATCATATGTTGTTTGATTTAATTTAATTGCCAAAATCATGTTAAATATCTCTGTTATATAATCATGATGTAACTATAGGTAATTTTTTGTTTTGAAAATACCAATCAGGATGTTAAAAATATATCAGTTAAGAAAGTTTAATTAATGCATAACATGATGCAATCCTTCTCACAGGTAGACATTGTGCCTTCATGAAACATAGGCTGATTGTATATAGAGGCAGTGTATTTTTTTACTAGATTATTTACTAGATTATTTAATGGTATTCATCTTGATGTGACCCAGTTTAATATTGTAATAGTTTAATGTGTGTTGTGCTAAGTCTGGTGTGTATCATTATATTAAGCTTTAAGTGTGTAGGTGAAAAGATTGTGCTTACTATCTTCTATTTTCAAAGCCATGTGAAATTTTATTAGTTCCCTTTGTGACCACCACATAATGAATGCTAAGCCTATGAATTTTGCAGAACATCATATTAGACATTGCACTTGTCTCTAGTCTCAAGTCAAACTCAAGTGTATAAATTAACATCTTTACTCCATTTAAGCTCGATTCACATAGGGCACATTTTAACTGTGAGCTCTAGGTAATTATTAAAGAACAATGCCCTGATTTTAGCACAGCCCACAGTTTGCTGAAAGGAATGATTTAGTATTCAACATGTCCATTGCAATTTTTCTGTCTCTAAGCTCCTCTATCACAAAATCATGAAAAACTGATATATTTTATGTACAAAATCTGCAACACAATTTTGCGTTTGTCTTGCAATTTGTCTAGTTTCTGAGGCAAAATGATATGTAATGTAGATGCCAGATGCAGCATCGGTAGACGTATTTTGGGCATATCCCCATTTTCAAATAACTGGTTCTTGTTTTGTTTTAAGGGTTATAGTGAATGAATTCAGGTGTAAACATGTAGAATATGTTGTAGTATTATGATTATTTTGTAGTTATATTTATACAGAGCTGCCAACCTTGTCAAACCAAAAAAAGGAACTCAAATGGAAAAAACAGAATTTTCATAAAAAAAACAGGATCTGACAATTTCAAAACTTACAAACTTGTATGATAACTGCACAGCATACTCTTTTTTGACAAGTTGTGCGATCTGTGCCAAGGGCACAATAATGGGGTCAGGGGAAACTGAGTTCACTCCACCTGTACAGGTATGCAAGTACTGAAAGCAATATCTGGCATCTGCAGTGAAGTACACATATCATATGGGCATGACATGTATGGTGAAAACTGCAAACTTATCAATGCATATCGCTAAGTATGGTATATGAGATCATAATTCAGAATTTTGAAGAAAAAACAGAACTTGATAAGAAAAAACAGAGTGCCATATTTTTCTCCAAAACACAGAATTATTCTGGCAAAAACAGAATGGTTGGCAGCTCTGTTTATATTAAATTGCATATTGTTTGATAATACTTCCATGTCACATTTTTTTGGAAAAAATTAGCCTGGACACAAACTAATAATAGTGTGATGAAAAGTCAAAATAAACAGATGCTTTCTCGATGTTACTTTTAAGAGATAGTTTGAAAGGGGGTTTTATCCACACAAATAGCACTTGTGGTACTAGACTTTAGTAAAGAGTTGTGAAAAGCACTAATGTGCACAGATCACCATAATTTCTTCTGTCTCACAACTTCACAGAGTTACCCATAGACCAGCACTCAGCAACCACATTACATTACGTGAAATAGCCCTTACTAATACTGTCTACCACTAAACAGCCTAAAACCCGACTTTTGGGTGGTAAGTCAGGTTTTTAATTGGTTGTTAACACCCACAGTTTGTGGCCAATCCAATGGTGACTGGGTTTTATCATATTTTACTGATTTTAAGGTTGTAGTAGCTGTAAACTGTAGGTGCAAACATCAAGTAAATACCCAACTTAACTGCGTAAAAGTCGGGTGTTAGACTGTGTGGTAGTAGGCAATTTTACTAAGGGTTATTTCACATAATGTACACACCTACTTTCATGACAGAGAAGTTATTTTCATATGGAAGGATGTTAAGTGATTTAATTATGCAATGGTCTGTAATTTATCAAATATAAGTGAGAATGTAAATTTTTGAAAATATTGTGAATCATTGAATGAATATATAGATCCTCTTGACTGCAGAAATAATATTTTTCTGTCATGTGTTTTCTGGTTTCCTTTAGCCAGTATATCAAGAATATTAATTTGCACATTAATTTTTTTTTCTATTTGCTATTGTCAGTTTGAATGCAAAATAGATGCAAATATAAATTTTTGACTTTTTGACCCTAGGTAAAACCAAATTTTCCTGAAGGCAAATTTGGAGGCCAATTTTTGTCACTATTTCATTTTTAAACATGCTAAAGTGAAAAAAGGTTCAAGTTAGGTATGCCTCATGTGAAGGGAGGAACTGAATACAAAAGCTATGCCAGACAGTTGCAATTTATTTGCACTCGCTTTTTAAGAACTCATCACTAACAAAGCAGAACAACTGAAGAAAAACCGGGGGCCATTTGTCCCACAAAGGATGATCTTAAAAGGAGGTTTTTTTTTTTTTGAAATTTCAGTTTTTTTTTATCCTCACCAATCCCATATTATCAAAATGTGATTGCGTAAGTGGCATGAGAAGTTTACCAACTTAGCATTCCCCACAAGTAGGTTCATTTTCTGTTAACTTCAATGTCAACACAACAGTCTGAAAAACAAAGGGAAACAGAGCATTTCTTGTCAATGTGATGAAGTGATATAACCTCTGCTGTCCTCAAGTTCACTTTGGAATACAAACCTAGTAACTTCATTTCCTGATATTTTGAGAAATACATGTCCGATTGGAATGGAAGTTTCAACAGTGTAAATTTGATTCCCCTTTCAGGTATGTAAATTAATTTTTTTGCGTAAACAATTTGAAGAGCTTTGAGAAATGATACAAGCAGACAATATGTTCAGGGTTGCTCAGACTTTGTTACATTCATTGTGAGAATCATGATCACTTATACATGTGAGAAATCATTAATGTGGCATTTTGTGAACACTTTTATGAAAACCAATGGTGTTCTCTCTTTCTTAAGTGCATAATGTGGTTACGTTAATGGCATTCTGAATTTTACATTGAACGGTAACTAAAAATATTGAGTATGTCCAGGCATCAACAAAATGTTCCATACTTTGAGTGTCCAATTTTAATATTTTAGTGCTCAGGGGTTTATTTTCCAACTCCAAGACATGCTTTTAAGTCATGTTTGGGAAAAGGATACCTCCCAACACTCCACCAAGTACTGTCCACATACTCTCACTACACAAACTTCTGCAAATATGTCATTTCTATATATTTAACAGTTCCAGTTCACCTAGGATTTCCCAAATTGTCATGCTACATGCAATTTGAATTTCATTGCTTAAAGATCAAACAAACTGTATCTCATTAAGCTGAATGCCAATCACACAAATTACTATAAACAAACTACTGCACAACTGAAGCAACTTCTCAAACAATGACAAATTGTAGAAGAGAGTACTTTTCTTCAGTGCTTTCATAAATCAAAATCCACATTCCTTGGATAAAATTTACCAATTCTGTAAAATCTAGATTCCTAACCGTAAGAGTACGGACCTAAACATGTTACATGTGACTTTAATCTGAGAATTCTGGTAAACATTCTATAATTTTACTAAATTCAATTCTGGAATTACACAATGTGAATGCATTCCACCCTCAAACCAAACCATTATGATGTCCACGTACCATGAATTAGTTAGGTGCCCATCTTTGCCCTATGAGTAGGCAAAACTTGCACGCATGGCAAACGTAAAACACCCTGGACAGTGAAAAGAGATTGTTTATACTTTTATCTTGCTATAGACAAATTTCGGCAGCAAGTGATGGCCTGATTTTAGTCAGCCATGGCTGGGGTCTATCACCTTTTAGTCTTTCAAATTCTGTGCTTACCGGTACCGTGGGTGATTGTACACCACAATGCCTCTTGATTCCTTCAATTTTACAGTAAATGAGGGCTTAAAATTACGTTTAGACAATAAATGAAGACAATTTATGCCGATGGACCCCACTAATGGCTGCTTGCAGTCACTAAACACAAGCACTAATGGGATTCGTCTATACTTAGCAAACTTATTAGGCAGGTCTGGGTTTTGTACAGTACTTTCAAGGAATGTTACAAGTCACACTCCTTAAGTGCATAGTAGGTGTGCTGTTTTATCAAATACATTAATCTGAGTTCCCATTCCTCACAAATCATCACACTTCTAACTCACACATTTTAAGGTCGGTGGTAAAGTGCGATCTCACTTGCAAATCTCACTAATTAAGGCCAAAAGTCAACTTGACCTTGGTCACCATTCAATAAAATCACTTTGTGTGAGATCAAAACTCCTTTAAGTCATCTGACACTTCTTTACTTTGCAAGCATGCAAATCTGCCTACAACACTAAACATACCATTTTCACACCCATTGATGGAAATTAGTTGGCACATAGAATAGGTATCACTCAATTTAATGATATTAATATTTTTAAATTGAAACCAAACTTGACTACTCAATACATCTGCTTTCAACAACTTTTAACAATTAATTACAAAACCTGACACAAATTGTTAAGGTCTTATATAGGTCATGATACTTTCAAGTAGATTGCTGAAGCAAGCTGTAGTACATCTCTATGCAGCTGCGACCATACATAGTAACCATCATAAAACAATGAGGTGTTTCTTAGTCATTATACAATGCACTTTACATTTATAAATATCTGACATCACACATTACCAAATACCAAATCTGTCTGCTATAAAACTTACCCAATTCCAGGCTAAGAAAAGGGGGACAAAGGTTTAAAAAAGTTAGTCTAATTCAGTATATACATGTATGAAAATGCTTTTTGACAATTGTGGTGGCATGGGCATGAAAATAACAAAAACAACATTTGGCTTGGCCCACCAGTTCTTTGCCAGATAGACGAGAGGTTTTTGGTCGTTGAGTCAGAGACGGAAGGGGTTTTTTATCTTTGGGTCTCCCTATAGTACTTGTGTGTTCAACATAAAAAGATAACAATATCTTACTTCTTTGGAAAACACTCAAAGTGAAGGTTCTATTTTTGTTACTCACTAAGTCCGATACTGAAGAGCTTCAATCTTTTAGGAAATACTCTGACCATTTAGTTGTTTCTAGTGAGTTGAGTGAGCACTTTATACTCCTTTGTAAACCTTGTACCAACTTTGAAGAGTCTTGAAAAACAGAAATAAATAAAGTTAAAATGCTCTTTTACGTCAGGATCTTGGGCTTCATGTCAAGTATGTCAATTGTTCATTTCTTTTTCTTTTCCGTCAACATGCCATCATGGAGTGCACATACATCCTTTAAAAAGTTTTCTCCGACTAACTCCCCTGCTTCATCAAACCAGAAGCCTACTGACTTTGTTAGTGTTGCCTCATGGCTGATGTTATTCTGTTTATCTTCAAACAACATACACAAAGTGTACATATCGTCAAACCTAGAAGGGAATAAAGTTCTAAAAACATGAATTAATGAATGCAAGCAATTAAGAATTGATTGGTGAGAGTTAGAGTTAGATATAGTGGCAAATGCAAAGTTCATGCCACTCACATAATCATTTTCTAATAACATGGGATTTTTAAGGAGTAAATTGGCTGTAAAATTTAAAAAGAAACAAAGGACTGTCCATTAATGTGGGGATATGAAGTCATGTGTGCTTGCTTCAAGTTCACTATTTGTTGAAAATGTGAGAACTTTATCTGCTCATATCTTGAGAACCACAAATCAGATTTCAATGCAAATTTCACCGAAATGCTTAAAGCAAATACCCCTCTAGCATATCAAAACTTGATGTGACCTTTAACCCTTCTTTAAAAGAATGAAGGCAAGTGGCAAAACTTGAAACACAAAAACAGTAACATTTTCTTATTTGTTTGTTAAGTGTTGCTGGTGATTTGTACTTTCTCGTCTGTTGATTAGTTTGTTTGGCCATTAAAGGTAATCTTTAGAAAGAAGGAAGGTGTTGAATACAGAGCATAACATTGTTTTCTTCAGGCGTTAGGCTAACTTCTCCGATGCTCCAAAAACCCAGATTTTGAGGCCTTTTTTCACAGTATTTCTACTTCATTAATTACACATTATGATATAGACTTTTGGCCCAGTGGACCATGAAAATACAGATAGGGTGCCAGAAGACTCTCCTCTAAGAAGATGTATATGTGTGAACATAAGTGTGTACATAAGGAAGCTTTGTGCTGTTATCTCTGTGTAGTCAGTCAATGGGCAGAGTGTTCAGTGGGACCTGAGAGCATTATTTACACTCGACTTAAAAAAGAATAGTCCAAAGCCAAGTTTATTTTTAATATGTTACAGAATTACATATGTTACATATTCTTAGCATTCTGGTGGATTTTTTTATTAATTTCCCATGTTCAGTTCTCCAGATATTGGCAATTGAATATGGCAATTTTTCACCATAGAATGAACTTGGAGCAAGCAGGCATGATGTCATGGATTCACTATTTTAGCCAATGTTTTGTTTTTCTTCATAATTTACCACAAATTTTATGCAACTAAACCTTAATATATTGATACCATAGGTGCATCCTGAGCAATGGAATTTTAAAACCTTTATATGCCTTAGGGGCAAAATAGCATGTCTAATCAATTCAAGGTCAAACAAATAGGATGAAAAATAGGGAAAAACAAAACACTGGCAAGAGTGTGAATCCATGACATCACACCTGTTTGCTTCAAGTTCCTTTTCTCCAGAAAATGTGCCAACTTCAATTCCTAATATCTTGAGAACTGAACATGGGAAACGAATGCAACTTTCACCAGAATGCTTAGAACATGTTCCTCTTTAACATACCAAAAATAAATTTGACTTTGGACTATTCTTTTCATCAATTGTGAAGGTGCTCTATGGAAAGCATCCGGCTTGTTTTCATTAGGGAGGGGTATGATCTTTGTGAACTCTCTATTGAATTAATTATACAGGGTTCTGACATTTGAGTGGTCAGTCGCCATCCAGTCCTGACCCATACAACCATGATACAGAGCATAATTTGTGGCTAAAGAAAAGAGTTCAACAAACCTACAACTTCAAGTGGGAAGGTAAAGGCAATCAATCTAGGTCATACAATTTGTTGAAAATTATCCAAATTGACATGCACTTACTCTAAGAAGTAAATGAGCACGTGATAGAATTCTTGACATGGTTTGCCATGCACAGCAGTGTTCGCACTTAGGTTATTCCTGCACCTGGTTTCCTAAATTTTTTAAGTTTAAAAATTCAAGAGGAAAATTCATACATTAATTTTACTTGCCACAACATTCATGTTATTGAAAAAAACTCCATTAAAAAAACAAAAATTTCCCCCTTGATGTCTTCTGAAGGTGTGAATTTCTCTCCTTAATTCTGCTGTCTAGCAATAACACTGCTGTACGGAAACATTTTAAAGAAGGATACTCACCTTTTCATACAAGAATCAATCGTCCAAACCTTGTCTGGGTCTACACCAGCTGGATCCTTTTGGTGTACAACTAGAAAATGATTTTTCTCCACATATGTTGTGTACAGTGTTAGTACTCCCATTAGGATAAAATATGTACAGAGCAGTTAAAGAAGTGTGCAATTCAATTACAGCTATAAAAACAAATAAATACTCCCTATTCATACAAAGCAAGCCTTTAAACTAAACAAAAGAAATATCTTGCTGATTTTAGAGCTGTTGTTTATTACTGTCTGCAGCTATATCTTGACTATAGAGTCTTTTAATGCCAATGACAAAATGATCATGTAACAATCATTAATAGTGGTTTACAATTTATTTCCCACTTGTTACAGTCATAAAGATATTGTCATTGTTTCCCAAAAGACTGCAAAGCTCACAAATTGAATACCCTTTAGAGCTTATATGAAAATTGCTTTTCAAAACAAGTCATTATTACTTGAAATATGTGCCACCATGGAACTAAATAAGTTATGGTATCTTCTACCAGCAATCCAGATTTTGCCAAAAACTACTGATTATGAAAAACTGCTTCTTAATGACCCCAAACTACCCCAACATTGTAAGAACTATGTTTCTAGGAATCTAGTTCATCATGGTACAGATGAGTTAGGTCATCCAAACCAGCACAGCATGATGGGCAAGTCATGCCACAAAACTGAACAATCTAACAATCTAAAATTTTTTCCATATTTTTCTACATCAAACCAATATAGACTTTGTTCTAAGAATGGTCAACTTAACCCTTTACCGTTGTGCTCCGATCGGGGCATATTTGCGCGCCTCAGGAGTGGGCGGAAAAGCGGACGTAGCCCGCCCCGCATCGGCTTCCGTAGGCCATTGACCCCGTGACCTTAAACTATTGTCTCTCTCGTTGTTGTGGCCGAATTTTCGGGTAGCTACTCACAGTTTCGAGCTCCGCGTGAAACAGTAAAGATGGGTGACAGCCAAGCTCTCCGCATGGGTCCAAAAGGACCCAAACAACGGTAAAGGGTTAATCAAGAACTGATCTTAACTTGCCTCGAGATACACTGTTTTGCTATCAGTATGGAACTTATGTTGCTGAAGAGAGCTATACTTGTTTGAAAACCAATCAATTTTTTTCGCTTGTGTCCAATACACACTGTTAAAGATGTAACCACAAAATAAGTAGTTTTCATTGCATTTTCATAATCCTCAGACACAATCATATATGTAAACACGTCGGCACGTTTTGGCTCTTAATCACCCTAAGTAGAAAAGTTTCTAACTCAAACTCACATAATTTGGACTATTTTCCTTCCCACACTGAAATTGCCACAGCATGACTTAAGCCTTGTTTAACATGCATCAAATGCTTCTTCACAGAGAGTAAAAGTGTTGTAAACTTGCAGTTTGCAATGATTTATTTTAGTTAAAGGATATGATAGCACACAGATAAGCAGTACAAGACGAGATTCTGGGAATGGCCTGAGAAAGTCATAGATGAGAGCTGTGACAGCAAAAAGGCAAGAAATAGTACAGATGACGAGACGTTGATCCATCAACTGGTGGTTTTCTTCATAATTAAAGTGTTTTGTCATAATCTGCAAGAGAAAAGAAAGAGCAAATGTCAGTGACTTCTACACAACTCATGTCAAATTTTCTTCAATTTTCTTCAAATTTTCTTCTGACATAGATGTACAACATTTGTGGAGAACCAAAGCCCGGAATATAAATTTTTAACCATTTCTTTCAGCTGCCTGCCTCATATCTTAACTTGTTTCCTATCAAATGGCAATTAACTTCAAGATTCTCCTCCTTACATTCAAAGCTATTTGTGGCCAATCCCCAGTTTATTTCTCTGAACTTACTCATTCGTACACTCCAACTAAAACACTAAGATCGTCGAACCTCCCTCTTCTCACTATTATGGACAATATTAATGCTACTCATTTTGATCACAGATTCTTTTGTCATGCCTCTACTACATTATAGAACAGAATCCCTCTTCATATCTATCAATCTAAAAGTATAAGCATTTTTTTTTCTCAGTTTCAAGTTCATTTGTTTAGTATTGCTTCCATGTAATCTTATATACATCTCTTTTATTTGTATATATGTCTTTTTCTTCTTTGAGTGATTGGAGGCTTTTACATTCTACTTTCATAAATTTCTACAGTATTATTATTATATTTTAAATTTTACAACCATCAAATGTGCCCAAAATTTTTATAATTGCGACCAAATGATTTCATCAAGGTGTATGGATCAATCTATGGTAAACTTATTCATATTTTGCAAGTATTAATAATGTTAACAATGACCAATACAGTAAATACTAACTCATTTGCACACTGTAAAACAATATAGCACTTGTTTGGTTAAAACACAGTGGCTACACCTTTTTTTCTTTGGTGAACCACTGGTAACCAGTATTTCACATCAAAGTATCTGACAATATTAACCCAATTCCCTAGAATGAGAACAATGTAGTTTTCAAAATTTGCAGAGCATTTTTGGGGTGACATGACCACAAAATTGATATAGAAAACTGCCACACAATTTTGCATAATTTGAATGGCAGTCTGTCCATCTTAAATTATTGTTAAGAGATGCTAGATAGATGATTACCATCTGTGATCAGTATGATATATCTCCACCATCAAATTTACTGACAATCTACTGCAAAATGAAAAAGTATACATTTACAGTAAACAAGCAGATGAACGATTATTTTCCTTTAGTGTACAAGTGCTTCTAAGTTTACTGTAACTTGGCTATTTCTTAGTTGTCCTCGGTGGTGTCTGCACCGGGTACCCAGGTACCCGACCGAATTTCTTGTTACCTGGGAAGAAAAGTACTACCTGGGTGGCGTTTTGCTATGATTTCTTTTTGATCTGCACAAAATAACATGGTTATTGAAAGTAACAGATGTGTTTACCCACATCTCATTCACAATTATTTGAAATGAAGTTGCCTAACTTGTTTGTTTCTGTAACATGCTTTTGTTGAATTGCACTTTTCCAGAAACAATTCCCATGATGTGCGTTTCTAACATCCGCTCCTATACCATTTAACGAAACAGCATAGGCCTATGTACTATACTGTGCATAGCCTAGCCTAGCTCGCGAGGCGGATGAAAGATATCGCAAGGTTTACGATCAGGTACCCGGGTAACTGACAGGTAATACGGTTCGGGTTTGCATTTCTTACCTGGTGCAAACACTGATCCTCCGACTAACTTTCAACTGACAGAATTACAAGTATGTGAAACTTCAGCATTTTAAATTGGCTTTTATCTGAATGACGTTCTGTTACCAGTATCCTTGGTAGTGAATTTATTGAATGTGTCTACGTAATTGCTAATGCCATGGTCGCAAATGATCTTAAAAAATGTTTTGGTCGCCCTACATGGGCTATGGGCAATTGGCTACCGGCAATGAATAAGAGGATTTTCACAATTACTGTAGCCTAATAGAATTTTGATCATGCCCCAATTTTCTACATTATTTTCACCAAACTCACCATCCTTACAGCATCATCCAAGGCATTTTTGACAGTTGTTCCATTCCACTTGTCTACTTTAACAGGTTTTCCATCCTCTGACCACTGCAGACAAAGAAAAGATGCATTTGATACATTTAACATCCCGGACAAACAATTGATACAGTAAGTACAGTAATGAAATCCTAAGGCCATTTACACATAAACTGTACACTATACAGTACCAAAACCAATTTAGAGTGTACCTTAAGTCTAAAATTTCAAATTTATGTATTACAGAAAATGAAAAAACAATTCAAACAATTTAACTCCTACCCATTCATAGGACATTCCTGATCTCTGACAATTTGTTGAGTTTTGTTTATTCACTCAATTTAAAACTAGAGCACCATCACTGCAGTAACTCAAACCTGAGTAAATGGATGACAGTGAAACCTTAGCTGTGAGTAGATCCCTACATGGGGCTTCAGAGAGGGAAAAAATGAGGGGGCAACATTATTCAGGTGATATAATTTACCCTCAGAAAAGAATAAGATGCTACATTAGACAAAGTGTTATCAGGGCATAGCCAGGAATTTGTTACCAGGGAAGGGGAAGTGAGACCCATAGAGAGACTGTATGCAATCTTCCCCACCATGGGCTGGCCTACAGATGTTACTAGGAGGTTATAAGGTATGATTCAGTGATCACAACAGAATATGTGATCAATGGTCTTACAATACAATTTGTTTATCTTTAACTTTGGGCCTAATGTCTGTCAGCAATAACTATTTTCAGGACAGAACTTGGAGGTTGTGATTTACAGTATAAGACAACAATCAGGCATATGTACAGTAATCACTAGTCTAGCAAGACAATTTGCCTAATCTCACCTATGTCAGATGTCACTATGTAACTACAGTAGTAGCCTCCAAAAGGTGTAAACTTTATGCTGCCAAAACATTACTTACTTTAGCATTACATAGTGGTAAAGTAAATTTTCACTTTTTTAATCCCCACCATTTTAAGAATAGAAAGCTGGATGCAGTGACAAAGATCACTCATGGCAAGTATGGATATGAATTTTCAACACTGTGTGGAATCGCTTGTTGTCTACCCGCATACCTACGTGATTTTGTGAGAAGTATGTACGCACACTGTTCTGTTCAAGCAAGGACTCCCATGCCTGAGGGCAAGAGGTACATTTTACAAATGATAAACTTGTGCAAAAGTGTCTTGTTGCAAAAATCCAGTCTGGCCAGATTAAATCTGAATGGAATAATCCAAACACACACTTCTTACTGACTTGTGAAATATGGTCCATCCAAATATTAAAATTTTAGATCCATTACTTCTGTCCTTTTCCTTATGATCTTATATGACTCTACATCCAACTGCTTGAAAGCATAATTCAAAGTGCTTTAAAAAACAACACACAAATTATACTAGTCACAGGAGTGCAAAAAAGGTAAGTTTTAAGTTTTTTCTTGAAAATTGCAAGGCTGGTGTTCTGTTTAATATTCAGTGGTAAATTTCCACACTAGAGGTGCAGAATATGCAAACTTTCTTTCACCATGAGATTTCTGAAAGATCTTAGGAGACACGAAGAGATTACAGTCCGCAGAGCATAGCTGTGTATTAGGGACATGTGGTGTAACAAGATTGGAAATGTAGGAAGGAGATCTTTTTTGGTAGCACAAAATGTAAGGAGTAGAATTTTAAATCATATGCTAGATGAAATAGGTACTGTAGCCAGTAAAGTTTACAGAGTATAGGAGTAATATGGTCTCACTTGCTTTTACATGAAATGATCCTTACTGCAGAATTCTGAATACATTGCAGTCTGTACAGGTTTCAATTGGGTAAACCAAACAATAGTGGTTTGCAAGAATCAAGTTTGGATGAAATAAATGCATGAATGAGTCTCTGCGGTCTTTTTGTTGAGATACTTTCTCATTTGACTGATTTTGCAAAGTTGGTAGTTGGCAGATCTTCAAATTTTGTTTAAATGAAGTTCCAAATTCATGAATTTATCAAAATGCACTCCAAGATTTCTAGCTGGATCTGAAGGAAAAATACTCAACTTTTCAACCATTATTGGTGAATACAGGGTATTACACTTCCTTTTTATGGAGAAGAGAACAAATTAATTCGTCTCCTCATTAACCTTTTAATGATGATCAATCATCCATTAACTCACTTCACTTAGACATAATTGTAGTTTTTGACACACATGCATTATCAAAGTCATTAAATCACAATTAGTATGAAGTGGAGTATTATCAGCATAAAAATGATAACTGATACCATGTGATTTGCCAAGTTTTTCAAGACTTGCAGATTACATTGTAAATAAAACTGGACCCAAAACAGATCCTTGAGGTACACCTGTGTTAAGACTTTTTGGTGAGGAGATATACAGGGTACTGATTGATTTTAGCACACTTCTCATGTTTATGAAGATAATGCTTTCAATTCA
Source organism: Holothuria scabra (assembly GCA_037179385.1). Classification (NCBI taxonomy): domain Eukaryota; kingdom Metazoa; phylum Echinodermata; class Holothuroidea; order Aspidochirotida; family Holothuriidae; genus Holothuria; species Holothuria scabra. Next base: position 12,025,207 of record CM074190.1, on the reverse strand, counting down.
ATTCATTCCAGCAATGAACATATACAGTGTACAGCATGTACATACACAGTTTAATAGTTTAAAGAAAGCTGAGTTTGACATCATTGCACGGAAAAGGAGAAAAAAGAAGTATAAATACTTATTAATCATTTTCCCCTGACTTAAAGAACCAGAACCACAAAATTAATTTACTTGATCAATCTGTGTATACTGTGTCATGCGTATATACTGTAGGCTTTGCAACTTTGTCTCATGGGGCTGCCACAGTGATAGCCAGAGAAATATTAATTGTAAAACAGAAGTGTTTATTCAAAGCTTAAAGTTCTCAACAATCCAGCCATGGATGTAGCCAGTTTTGGGCACTGTCTCAGTCAGGTTAGTATTGCCATATGAATTGTTGCCTGCTGTTTGCTAAGGTATGCATGCAAATGAAATCATTTTATGCCAGTCCCATCATTCAGTTTGTGTCGTAAACATAATGATTTTGATGGTTTTTAAACTACAACTAATCCCATCTGGAATATTTAAGGCAAATTCATGACAAAAAGCATGAAAAATGTGGTGCCTTCTTTCACACTAATCCCAGTAAATTTGCTATCTTGAATGTCTGTTACTGTGTTGCACAATGGGAAGTACTTGGGCTTGACAAGATAACAAAGGCCAATGATATAGCATGACTAGTCAATACTTAGTACTTTATGGTAGGCTAAGTTCTTGGGCTCTGTACATTAGTAAATTCTACAGTCACTGCATAGGCCTAGGCTGCTCTCAACATTTGACCTCAAATGAGGATGTACATGTGACCAACCACTTGCTTCTTTGACTTAAAAATCTTTTACCTTTACTTTACTAGCCGAATTATTGAGCAAAAATTACCCTTTCAATCACCTTATTTTGGAAGGCCTTCTACTAGCTTAGGCTTGTATGGAAGGGGGTCTGTTAGTTTCCGCCCTCGGTAGTTTCCGGCCCTTACTTTCTGCCCCTAAAAATCCTAGGGCAGGAAGTAATGTTTGAACTTACATGTGTTAAAAATAACTGTTAACTTCAAATTTCAAATCCAAGTACAAGACAACAATGAAATTTGTGAATAGGTCTGAAAATTTTCCAGCATCCTCATCGAAAAGAATGAATTGTATGACCTTTTTTCTAAACATCAAGTCTAGTCTTGGACTTGCATTTCTTGCGTATAAGTAGTCCGCTTGTCTATAGGTAGGCTTATGCTGAATGTGTGAACAATTGTTCACAGCACTGAATGCCATATATACCTGTACGTAAGTACGTATTAGTATACTAAATTCTACAGTGAGAATGTTGCTTGGAAAGACGTCAACATGGCAGTAACGGGTGTCGCATTGAATAGTCAAAGACATCGACGAAGTTTGAAACTTTAAGGAAAAGTTGATGAAATCTTCATTTGACAAAAGGACCACTGATATTACATTCCATTCCATAACTTTCTGCCTCCCAAAAAGATGTTTTCTGCTAAAAATAACCAGAATGCAAGGCATTCATACTCACGAATGAGGCGGTCTAACGGTTCTAGTGATATTGACAGAGTTGCTAAATTTTAGCCACTCCCTGATACGAACAGGTAGTAGATGGTCAATTTGTTATGATGAGGAGGTTTGCGCATTTCAGAAAAGGATATCAGTATTGAAAATTTATACAGGTGTATTTATGTGAGGTGAGGGAAACAGAAATGTTTATGCTACAAGCTCGACGTTTAGAAAAGTACATATGAGTGATACGTATATATGATGTTAAAATTGACTAAACAAAACAGGTGTGGATGATATTTTCTACTAGATCTAGAAAATAGACGTGTTTAGATTGCAGAAGAATTGTTTTATTAATAATTTCTGACCGTAGCCAAAACTGTCAGGATTTCACACATATTATTGGTAGTTCAAAATATCAAAATTTCCTCACGAATGACAATTTCATTTTTTTAAACTTCCTTAGTGTTCTCAGTATTGTTCGAGGGCAGTGCCAGTTCGGCAGTTCAACCGGATCACCTGAATGTATATGCATCGCATGATCACCAACATAGTGAGCACATACTTTCAGATTAGAAGAGATGTAACTTAGCAATCATCTCGAGTGGCTAATGAATAGAGAGAGATAACTACGCAGTCTTTTATTTTGCTACTCCCTCGTCAGAGATCTCTCTTTCCATTCCTACTATAATTGTCAACAACATAAACAGTACCGGTATAAAATTTCTCACCTTCCTCTTCTTTCTTTGGTTGGATAAGTGCGCAGCTAGAAAATCTTTCGCTTACAGTATGGTTGCTCAAAGGAACCATTTTAAATTTGTCTTACAGGATTCCTAAATCTAATTATGCCATGCCGCCAAGCACAGCCACCAATGAAAAGAATCTAATGTGAGAATATTTACAAAATGTAAAACAAAAAAAAAACTTTGGTTGAGGTTAACTAAGTTATTTAGATGCGGCTAAGCAAATAAAGCCCTGCTCATGGCCCATATTTGACTTTCCACTGAAACACATCAAACTCTCGAAATGGCCTTTTTAAGCCGCGGTAGCACTTGATATCATCAACTGTATCACATGTCGTTCGGCTGATCATGTGGTCACCGGCAAAGCAAGCGTATATTGGTAAGGGTGATTCAAGTTTCAGTTGAAACGTCTAGGTCAGAAGAAAACTAAGCAGTAACTATTGCGCAATTTTCGCATCCGGGAGACTACGTTATCTTATCCGTTCTCTATTCCTAACCCTCTGTGACGGTCTTCCATTTTGAACAAAATAAAATATAACTTAAGTTTGTCGCTCTTGTTACAGTTGTAACTTCCTTGGACATGAAAACAAATCACCCGTTCAATGTATTTTCTTACAACAACGCCGGAACTTTCACGTCAAAAGATTGCTCAGATGTTTCAAATTGTAAGAAAAGAAGGGTAGCGACCATGTAATAAAGAACGGCAGTTGACAAAAACTATAGAAAGGGCTTCTGAGAACCCCATATAGTCGCTCCCTGGTCGTTCCAAGAACCATGTAATTGAAATATCCCTGAACTAATATGCCTCATCGTGTGGTGAAACCAGAGACATCCTTAAATAAATTATCTGTTTTCATGGTCAACCCTTTTTAATTTACAAACATTACAAAGTAACAAAACCAGCAAGGCACAGAATAAAAACACTGTAACAAGTCCATAAAGCGGCTACTATACTTCGCATTCGCTCGTAAAAAGGGGGAAAGCACCGTTTTAGAGGGGCAGAAAATAGCGAGGGCGGAAACTAACTGTAACCGTATGGAAGGTGTGATGACAATTAAAGATCTTCTTTGAAACAGGGAAAGTTTTTGAAAAGGCAACTTTGTGGGGCGGGGGGAGGGCTGAGGGCTGATGACTCCTGCTGCAGTCAGCAATTAGGCCTAAGCTGTGTTTTTGTGTAAACCAGGCACGGGCCCAGAAATGAAGTGTTTAGTACATGGGAACATAATGCTGGGTCCTGTTCAAATCAAGGACTAGCCTAAGTTGACTTTACCTTTGCTTGCCCTGCCTACGGCCTAACATTAATGTTAAGCCTAGCCAAAAGTTAGGCTAGGATAGTCACTGAACGTTATCGTATAATCCGTTCCTTGTAGTCACTCCTTACTACGGTCACTGGCCTACATGTACGACGTTTTAATCCAAAACAACAAACTGAGCTCTAATTACGATGGTTCGGTTCATGGAACAGATTTGAAATAACATAATGATTTTGGGCATTCTTAAATACCACTTATACCTTCTGGAATGTCTAATACCAGCGAATTCGTAGCAAAAGGCAGGGAAAATGTGGTGCCATCCTTCGCAGTAACATAGACATCTTGACAGCTTCATCGTCTGCTACTGTGTTGCACGATGGGAAGGACTTTCGCTTGACAAGCTATTGAAGACCAATTAGTCAGCGTGGCTAGTCAATACTTGTACGTCATATAGTAAGCTCTCTGTACATTACGTAATTGTACAGTCACTGCGTAGGTTTCCCCGTTTTATGTGAGATCGAATGACAAACACTGACTTGTTTGACTGAAAAATAACTCTGCACAGGCTTAACATTACTCGCAGAATTATCCAGGCAAAATTTCCCTTTTAAAGGTCTTATTACGTTAACAGACTTGTGTGGAAGGTGAATGTGATGACAAAGATCATCTGTGGAAAGTTTGGTGAGAAAATGTATCTTTTTGGGGGCGTGAGGGATGCCTACTCACGTGTGAGTAGGCAAATGAGCTGTGTTTTTGTGTATACCAGGCAAGGGCCCAGAAATGAAGTGTATAGCATAGGAACGTGATGCTGGGTCCTGTTCAAGGGCTAGGCTAGGACTGCTTCCTGCATGTTATTAACATGTGATAAACAAAAGCAGATGGTTGGTAAAACCGATGTATAGTTTTATACTTGACCATGATATGATAGTCACCTTGAAAACCTCGTCAGCTGCTTTATCTGAAGACATTTTTGCAACTGTTCTGCTATTTAAAGGCCTCACTGAGATCTGTTTTTTCCTTGAAGTGTCTTCCTGGACCAGTAAAACGTTAGACACACTCTGTTACCCTCTGATTAACAGTACAGTGTTGTTGTATCATTAATACTTATGGAACCCGTATAATAATAAGTTAGTGTTACTGTTACGTTAGCATATATACTGTAGTTATACGTATGCGCCTTTTCGTTAGTGTACCTTGGGTCGGTTGCTAACCATTTCGTACAAAACGCGTTGTACATGCCCTATAATCAATACTTTTTAAGATGCCGAGTTATGATACCATCTTGTGAGACGGGCTTGTGTGGCGTTCTGTAGACAGTAAGTCAACGTGTACTATCATCGCACAGCGCTTGACTACAACACATATGAACGGTCAGAAAAAAAACTCATTAGAACTCACATCCTACGGGGTTCTTTACCTAGAGCTCTGTGAATTTGAGTGGGCTCCAGCTCCGGCGTGTGCGGTGGTGGTGGAGGAGGAGGGGGACGGAGGGGAGGGGGGACGGACCATGGTCCCCCATGGAGAGGAAAATGAGAAACGGAGCAAAGAGGAGGAGGGGAAAGAAAGGACAGAAGAGAGTGAAAAGACGGAAAAAGAAGAAGGGAAGTAAAGTAGAAAAGTAATAACATAACATAACATAACATAGCATAGCATAGCATAGCATAGCATAGCATAGCATAGCATAGCATAGCATAGCATAGCATAGCATAGCATAGCATAGCATAACATAACATAACATAACATAAACACAAACCACCAACACCTAACGAGCCCATAGATTAGATTCTAGAACAGTCATGGAAAAACTTGTCAATTTTTTCTCTTAAAACGATGCACTGATGTGGAGTTAACAACCCACTCAGGCAGGCTATTCCACTCACTCAGGGACCGCGGAGACGGGGGCTAGGGGGTCTTTAGCCCCCGCACTTTTTCGCTGTGTGGCATTTTGGGCCACCTTAAACTGCATTTTGGGCGGCCTTAAAGACCCAGTTCTCTCACCAAAACAGTACCAATGTGACCTTCTTACTTAAGCCCCTCCCACAATTGTATGAGTTCATACTCATCCAGGCACAATCTCAGTTTATTGCTTCAGGGTGAGTATAGAAAACTCAATTTTTATAATTAAAACACTCTCAGTACTGTTCATGCTGTGTAATATAAGCTTTGGAACTCTGCATAATTGTTTGGATTAGCTGTCAGTCAAAGAGCTGAGCCAATTGAGAATTATGGTACCCGGGTACCACAATTGTAGTTTGGGGTGAGAAGTTTGGCCCTTTAAACTGCATTTATTTTATTGGATATATTGGACCGCTTCGACGATTAGCCCCCGCACTTCAAAATTTGCTCCGCGGCCTCTGTCACTAACAACTCTATGAGAGAAACTGAACTTCCTAATGTCAAGTCTAGGAAAAGACTTTTCAGGCTTTTTACATTGGCCTCTAACCCGAGGATTACTTTTGACCTTTAAATAACTGCAAGCTAACAAAGGATTCCCTTCAGATAGAAATTTGTATACCTGGAGCATGTCTCCCTTAATCCTTCTCAGCTCCAAAGTGGTAAGCCCAAGCCTTTGGGGATAAGGTAGATTTAACCTCAGGTATGAGTCGGGTAGCTCTCTTCTGAACTTGCTCTAAAAGCAATTTGTCCTTTTCAAAGAAGGGACTCCAGGCCTGTGCAGCAGAGTCGAGATGGGGTCTAACCAGCTGCTTATACAAATTAAGCACAATTTCTTTACTAAAATTCTTAAAAGTCCTCCTGATCAACCAAAGCACCCTATTTGCCCTTGCAGCAGTAGCTGCACACCGCCTAGATGGGAGCGAGAGGAATGTTGCGGAAGTGGTAGCAATGGCGTAAATTAAAGAAGAGAACTGCAAACTGCATCCACCTAGACAGAGTAGTGGAGTGAGTAGGGCGCGGAAGAAAATTTCCTAGCCCCAGTATATGGATGAACCACTATTCAGGGGTGACGTGTGTAAGGTAGCTAGCCTGATGAATGTGGTCGACGTCATAGTACCAACTGAAGCAATCCTTCCAAAACCTCTGAGTGTAGATTTTAATAGGCGGCGACGCCGAGAATATTTTGCTAGTAAATTGTTTAAACATCTGCCCAAATTGCATGATGCGGCTGTACTGCTACAGCTCCTGTTCCAGAATTTGACTTTATTTTAAACTTGGAATCTCAAGGCAAAGGTAGGCCTACGTGGTTCATGCATGTTGGAGTGCATGGAAAATGATAACAAGTTCCTGCTCCTCATAAGCAATGGAGTAGGGAAAACAAGCCAGTGAGCCACAACTGGAATGTAGACCGTGACCGGTTCGACTTGAACCAATAGAATGGAAACTGGGGCGTAAAAATCCATCTAACTAATCATAAGTAACTTTTGACCCATATGCCTCCCGAATATGTCGCTTTATTACATTACCGTTATTATTTTTCTTGAAAATGTTGAGGACTACATTGCCTTTCATTTTTCAAACAAATGTTTGAAAGAATTTGGATTGACCATTTTGGGCATTGTGTTGACTATTCAGGTCACGAATAATAGCTTTTTTCCCTTGGGATCCCCAAATGAGTAATTTTTCCGAGTTTCCTGTCCGAATTTTAAATTTTGCCAAAATTTGGGGCAGTCTGCTCTTATAAACCTAAGCCTATTGAAGGAATTTATGGCACAAAATTTGAAAAAAAAAAATGTTTCATTTGCAGAGCTGAGGAGGATTGAAAAAATCTTCAGAGTCTTCAGTCTTGAAGATTATTCTGTTTTCTCGTACGGTTTAAAATGAGATTTTTTTTATTTTCTTTTCAGAATTTCTGAAAATGTGATGGGTTTTGTAAGGGAAATTGGGAATTGTGAGAGTTTCTTTGAAAAATATGGTCTTCTAGGAAGCAAAATCAAGAACATCGTAGGAGGGGCGGAGGACTGAAGTTTATCGGGCTTGCATCCTTTATGGTATATAGAGGAATTAAGACTCCCAGACGAGATTGAACCTTTCCCCGGCGGAAGGGGGGCGCATGGCCCATGCCGGCCCTGGTTCCACCCTTGGTTAAGCCTTTAATTTACAAGACTAGACTTTTAGAAGTTCAGTTTCTCTAATAATAAATGAGTGAAATAGTCTGCCATGGGTTGTCAACTCCACCTCAGTGCAGTCCTCCCTTGATTGTGGTAGAATCTAATTTTCCTCGGCTCGCTGGGTGCTGGCTGTTTCCTTTTAATGTGGTGGATTTTGGACTACAAAGCATGCAACGAGGCCTTTAAAGCCCTCCTTTGTCCTTTAACCTGTTATGTTAAGGTAAAATCACAATCCAAACAGTAGTCCCATAATCCTCTGCTTTCCTCAATCGGTGACCATGAAGATTGTTTGCCTCTGCTAACAGAATAATTGAGACAATCCCTCCCCTTTTAATTTTTATTTTGAGAAATGATCTTTTGTGTACAAACTTATATCCATATGCATCGTGATGGCTTTAAAGGTAGTCCATGATGCTTATGGAAAAAGTAGTACACAAAAGGCCATTCGCTCATTTCATATCGGAATTTCTAAATTTTTCCAGTTAAGGTTAGCTAGATAAGTTACAATTCGAGATGATAACTTAAGGTGAAAACAACATAAAATGCGTGATATTTATTCGACTTAATGTCTGATCAGTCAAATTTTGTGACGTAGCAAGTATGCTGTATGTCTTAGGCTCACCCAAAGTGTGACTTTAAGACAGTCGTGGGAGGGGCTAGAAGTGAGAAGATTGGGACTCGGTGTTGCCACTGTCTGGGTTGATTTAAAACTGCCTTAAGACCTTGCTACTGTATGATGTCACCTGTTGTATTGTTATTTAACTGTTATATTTGCATTTCATACTCTGTTATTCCTACTTTTATTTTAAAATTCATACTTTAACATAATTCATTTCAATTTTTTTCACCTTTTCATATTTTTAATTTTGTTGCATGCTATTTTCATGTTAGATTATGCTTTGGATTGCAAAATAAGTCTTACCATTGATAGTTGAAATAAAGACATTCCACTATACAAATAGGCCTATGCATGTTCATTCTAGTTCTGTCCAATTCTTTTCTGTTCTAATTTTCTGTGTTCCCTCACCGAATGAGTTTTTACCTCATTAAAAAATACTAAAATTGGAATCACATCATTGCTGACCTTTAAAAATCGGTCCCTTCCATTTTTTTTTTACTGAAAAACACTTGCAATCAGTAGGCTGTGACTATAATTGTTATGCTTCGATATCTAGTACGGGACTCGGCGCATTTTCGTGAATAGGAAACAGTCACAAGCAATCGGTACTATATGGCCGGGTGGTTAAAGGGACGGTGATGTTTGAAGCGACAAAGCTAGGCAATTAAACAGGGAGTCCGGAGCTCGATTCCTGGTCTGAGTCAAAGTAGGGCGTTTTTATTTAAGAGCAATCTACGGTTTTCCCATCTGAACTGATCTTTTAAAAATACCAAATTTGATCCAGATTGTTGAGTTGGTTGATCACCTGACGTGAAGGTGTAATTCATAAGCCAATGACTCTTCCCATCGTTCGTGGTCGCAAAGCGTCGGTCGTAAACCTAATGCCCTTCAAGACCCTTGAACTGAGGATTACAGTAGCATATGTTGCTGCGTTTTTAACAACAGACACGTTTAGTCAGAAAGGTAAAACAACACGATATTGTTTAATTTATTGTCCTTTATGTTCCGCCTTTCCTTTACAAGTTTCTAACGTTCTCCCACATACATTTAAATTAAAAAAAATACAATTCCACAACGCGACTTACGCATATAAACATTTTTCCGTTGTATAGAAGCCTTAGCAACAGAAGGGGTAATTTAACCGGACGTTAATAATAAAGAGTCACAGATGCTACGCGACTTACTCCTGAACACCAACTGAGCAGAGAAATCCAAATTTTCTTTGTTTGAAATTCTATGCACCAATTAATTAGCAAACGTGCCAATTCAATTGTATAAATAGAGGGCGTCTCAGACGCAAATCACAATGATAATTATAGGAATAATCTTCTAACCAGCACACCCGCATTAACATAACATAACATAACATAACAGGTTGAAGGGCAAAGGAGGGCCAAGGCCCCATAAGATGCCCTGAAGTCCAAGCCCTAATCAAAAGTCAAACCACCAAAGCTTGACAACAGCCCCAAACAATCAGATTCTACCACAGCCATGGAAAAACCTGTCAATTAAAAGAATAGTCCAAAGCCAACTTTATTTTGGATATGATAAAGAGGAACATATTCTAAGCATTCTGGTGAAAGTTTTATTCATTTCCAATATTCGTTTTTTGAGATATTAGCGACTGATTGTAGCAAATGTTCTACATAAAATGAACTTACGTGGAGCAAGCAGGCGTGATTTCATGGCTTCACATTGTTGGCCAATGGCTAATATTTATTTATAATTTACCCCAATTTTATGCGACAAAATTTTTACATAAAAATACGATCGGTGCATATTGAGAAAAATGGATTTTAAGAACTTCATGTGCCTTAGGGGCGAAATAACGTTCCTAGTCAATTCAAGGTCAAACTAGAAAATAAAAGAAAAACAAAACAGTGGGCCAACAATGTGAATCCATGACATAATACCGTCTTGCTTCAAGTTCACTTTTCAAAGAAAATGTGTCAACTTCAATTGCTAATATATTGAGAACCGAACATGGGAAATGAATGAAACGTTTACCGGAATGCGTGAGAATATGTTCCGCTTTGACATATCAAACATAAATTTGGTTCTGGACTAGCCTTGTAATCGAGATATGCTACCTGTGATGGCTACACCATGCTACCGTAATATAACTTTGATGTACATTCCCATCATACCTTATTGTCTTCCGGGATACCGAATACTTCCTCGCAGCAACGAAACGGAAAAGTGCTAGTGAGAGTGCAGCGGAGTATAGTAGTGTAGTTGAATGTGAGGTGGTACTGGTAGTGGTTCAGCAAAGTGGTCAGGCGCATCGCATGGGTAGGATCAGTTCTTCCTGCTTCTTTAGGCAAGGCTAGGTTATGAAATGCATGGTAGGCCTAATTGTGATCCAGTAGGCCTAATGCTAAACCGGTGGATGGACACCAGGAGAAGGGAAAATCAGTCATCTTGTCTCAGTATTTAACCTTGCCTCCCTGTACGTACAGTATCTTAACGTAAGTGACAGCATTGTTCAACCTAGGCCTAGGCCTAGGCCCTAGGCCTATTTTGATTACGTTTGGTTAAGCCTTAAGGTTGCACACAGCCTTGTTACACTCAGTCAGGGACACAAGCAGCAGGTTGACCTAGCCTAGCATAAGTTACGTTAGGCCCACTGTTGGTCCAAAGCCTACAGCCCCTAGCTCTTGAACAGGGCTGTGTGTTACGGTACATGGCCTAAGCTCATTACACTCCACATGTAATGAGCTTAGGCTATGTAACATAAAACACAGCCCTGTTCAAGGACTAACAACCCCCGACAAAAGTAAATGAAACAAATCACCACCCCCGATCCCTCTTTCAATGTTGGCTACAACCTTTCAACTATCAGCTAGGACACAACATTGAAAGGGGGAAGGGGGGGGGGATTCAAGGGAAGTTTGAGAGTGTGAGTGCATTTTGTTACCGTACCAACGATTTTGTTTCATTTGTTTTGTCAGGGATTGTAGCCTGGTCTAACGTTAAGCCCAGAGGAATGCTTACCAATACCAGTCAAAACGTACCCAGACCAAAATGTCCCAGCTGTTGGTAAAAATGTACCGGGTCAAAATGTCCCCGTTGAATGTTGTAAAATTAACTAGCCTAAGTTATTCAGTTTAGTTGAAACGATTCAAGTTGTTTGAAGGCTTAACGTAAAATTTGGTGAAAACTGGAAGGTATTTATGCGGGGCTCGATTTTTTGTGGTTGCGATTGTCTGGGACAACTAAAATTCCATAGGCCTACAGACAACCAAAAGTCTGAAGTTGGTTGTGCTCAACAACCATTTTTCTCTCACAATGAATTATTTCAGGCAGCTTGCTTTTTTTGCTGATGGAAGAATTATATAGGCCTGCTGCTGATTGATCAACTCCAGGGCTCGATTTTCTTGGTTGTCCGATTGTCCGGGACAACTAAAATTTCACGCAGACAACCAAAAGTTAAAGGTTGGTTGTCCAATGGACAACCATTTTCCTCCGAAATTGAAGAAGTTTACTGCTGACTGATCAACTCTTTCATCTTTTTCCATCACACAATACAGTATTTCAAACTTCAAGTGTTTCTGTCTCTCATACATCACATTTTTTTTTCTTCAAAACCAGTAATACATGAACAAAATTTTATTGTTTTGTAATTGTGCAAAAAATACTTTGGACAACCAAATTTTCTTGTGGACAACTAAAATTAGTGTAATGGTTGCCCGAAGGACAACCATGAATTTTTCTGAAAATTGAGGCCTGAACTCTTTCAACTTTTTCCATCATACATATCAGACTTTGTCTTGCAAAAATCATATCTTTTTATTCTTTGAGACCAATAATATGTTACAAACACAATTAGCTTACTGTTTTGTATGGTAATTGTACGGCAAATTTTTCGGACAATCAAATTTTCTTTCAGACAACTAAAAATACTGAAAAAATGGCCCGAAGGACACCCATAATTAAGGGCAATTCCATGGTAAGGGAAGGACATTTTGACTACACTTTACAGGATTCAAGCAAGTGTATCTCAAGTGTTATAATGGATTATATCAAAGTAATATCATCATTTCTCATCTAAACTAAAACCTTCCATTTTCACCAAATTATTTCATAGGATCACCTTTCATTAACGAGATATGAATATCAATGAGGTCAGTAACTGAAGGATGTAAAATGGACAAGAGTTTTGTGAAATTCTGTGAACTCTATGGTGCAAATCTGTATTGAAAATGATAAATGCTCTCTCAGTACTGTTACCTCTATTGTACCACATCTCATTTTAAAAGAAGTATTTTGATTGGTGAGTAATTGTGCATTGTTAATGGGGGTAATGGGAGGACGATAATGGAAGGACAAACGAAATGCCAAATCTTAAAGTTGCACTGAACAAGATTTTAAGCAATTGTGCAAGCATGAAATTGCTGGGGTATACAATTTATTGCAATTAAACTATGAATATATGTTGATGATCAACAATGAAAATGTATTAAAGCTTCACCCAGGAAAAAGCCTTTTTCTCGGGTAATATTGGCTAGCATGTCCTATTCAATTCTAGCAGCATGCAGGTGGGTCATTCTCGGTCCCACCATGCTACAGTGTATGTAATCATCCATTAATATCGATTCTGGGTTTCTAAATACAGATCAATTACAATAAACTGTATCTAAGCATTCATCACACTTGAATAGACTATATTCCTAAATCCATCCTTTCACTTCCTTTTTCTAATTCATCTCTCACGTTTCCATCTTATGTTACCAACTAGCAATTTTTAATTGGACCTCCAAATTCTTTATGTGGGGATGTTTTGGTATGCCATTTAATAATCGTTTTGGTAAAAAGGGAGGATATTATGGTCCCAAAAAATTGGGGACATTTTGGTTAGGGGATGTTTTGACTGGATGCCACAGAAACAATCCTTCAAGTTCAACCACAGGAGCTGGGTAGTACTACCGTAGTATAGACTGGTCTCTCACGCATCAAAATTCAAGGCCTAAGCTGTTGTTGGCCAAAGGCCATTTTGTCACTGGATCAGTTGGATAACAGTAAACTTTAATCTAGTTGAAGTAAAAATCACATAGATACCACACTTTGTTGAAGCTTGACTAAAAGGGCCTAAATGGGAAACCTGTAACTTAGCCTAAAGATGTTGTCATGACAATGTGCACTAGGAGCACAGTCCATATACAGTATATTAATTCCACCCTGAGAAAAGGATCTTTGTCTAACGTTTAGGTATCTTTTACAATGAGGCTTAAGAATTTTAGATGGATTCAATGGTAATTTTATTCTGCCAGTTGTTTACGCTGAGGTAACAGCTACACTCATTAGCATAAAGTTGTGAAAAGTCCCACAGTAAATTTCTAGATTGGAAAGATTGTCCTGCATATGGCATTTTCCCCAGGGCAACATATGAGTCTCAAAGTTGCCAATTGGCCAAATATAACTGGTGCAAAGGCACAAACTTATTGATTGGCAGCAGCAACAACTCACAACAGTGCAGCTTTTGAATTCGATGTCAGTCAAAGAGCAGCCACTGATTTAGAATTTTGCTTTCTACCAAATTAAAATGTAGTTTAAGGTTATGAATGTCTTTCATAAATTACAACTTCAGAATACCAATGAATGTACAGTGTGAAAATATCAGATTGAAAAGATTAAATAACAAAAAGATGATTCAAGTAACTTTCTTATAATTTCTGTAATTTTCAAAAGGACAAAGGATGTTTGTGTAATATAAATATGTTTTCAGTAATTTGGAATCCCTACATATTTCTTCAGATCCCAATCAGAAGCACCATGAGTGAGCAACTGAAATATATAGTGGATCAGCTGAACAAGGAACCATTTAATCGGAATTACAATCTCATCAGTTTTGATTCCTTAGAAGCATTGCAACTTCTTCAAGTTCTCAATGATGTTCTTGCTGAAATTAATCCCCAGGTTTGTTTGAAGAACTTTTTACACATTTAGGCTTTTATTCTAATGCAAAAGAGTTAAATGGTAGGCTATAGTGTGTTAGTTCAGTTTGATATGGTACATAACATACAAGAATCAACCTTAACAAAATCATCTCTATGTGTTCCTCTTTCTAAAAGAAACCTGTAACAAGCCAGTTTGTAGTCTTTTTCAAAGCATTTTTGTCATTTGTTGTCCTATCTTCATTTATTTTGATTTGAAAGTAGGCTATGCATTTCTTCACAATTGAAACTAGGTTATATTGTAGTGAAATATTTTGTGGATAATTTTAAAATAATTTTTTTCCAGAGGTCTTTCTGGCATGCAGGCCACAAACATTTGATCTGCAATCACATGCCATCATTCACTTACCTGAAATCACTATGAGAAGTGCACTTTTTGTACACCTAAATAAAGAATGTCAATTTACATATTCAGATTTAAAATAGTACACCTTCCACATAATTTTGTGATTTGTAGTACACCTGGAAAATCATAAACTAAAAGCCTTGGCATAGTGATTTCCATGGGGGGGGGAGGGCAACATAGAGAGTGTAAAAGATGTGCTATGCTGTCCCCCCTTGAAGGTGGGAGGGGGAAGCATAGAGGTTTAGTGTCTATGTCAGCGTCCAGTCAAATTGCACTGTACAAAGTTCCACCGCAATCTTACCATTCCTTAATTTCTCAAATTCCATGGAATACAGGCACATTCATGAGCCATGACCATTTAAGTTGTTTACAAATTTTTGTCACTTTTTCATGCCCAATTTTTCTTTTAATCATTTTAACAGCTCAGCCTTTCAAAACATGAATATACTTAATTCTTGTGATTTCATTGTTTCAACAGCACAAACTTGATATTAGAGAAGAGAGTGCAGACCAGACTGCCCTTCGCATGCTGAATGAGCTGAAGATTCTGAAGTATAATCCTTCTGAGGACCCGTAAGTGATTTACATACAACTTTTTGGGGTAGTGCAAATTTACTACAATCAAAGTCCATCACCAGTTATGAATTCTTGTTGCACCCAACATAAAATTTTGTTTTTTTTTCATATAAGTGAAGGGCTACCTTTCAATTTGTTTCAAATTCTTTAAACTCTCTTGTATACATGTGCATTTTCCAAAAATTATCTTACTTGAGGCTTGTTATTGAATCATGATCTTGAAGACACAGTAGGTAGGATGTTAAAATGTAGTCTCTCTCGTCTGACATAAAACAAAAGTTAGTTACGTAGATCTTTGTTTTAACTTCTTGAATTATTTTGAAATGCAGTACTCAAGGGGACAAGTTTACCTTGTCATGCACAGCAAAAATGTAACATATTTAGTTCTGTTTCCTATTTTACCGTAGGAGTACATTCCGGAAAGGACTTGTCTCTGCTGAGAAGCCAGTAGTATATCCAATCCTGGTATGGCTTTTCCAAAAGAGGACAGAATTGAAGAAGAGGGCTTACCTTGCAAGGTTCCTTGTCAAGTTAGATGTACCCCCAGATATTTTGCAAGATGAACAAGTAGCTGATGCATATGCTCAGGTAATTGCAAGGTTCCTGCTGTTGCAACAAACCTGGAAAAGTTGCGAAAGTTTGGAAAATTATTTAAAGGCCTGGAAAAGTTTCAAAATTTAGGAATTTGTGTGAAGGCATGGAATTTTTTACCAATTGACATTTCCCATTCTCACTTTTAATATTAAAGTGTATTTTCACTTTTGGTATAAAATTTACTGTCTTCAACTCAAACTTCATTTCACTTTAATGTGAATTTTTTTGTATTACCTACATTTAAGTACATTACATACAGTACTGTGTTAGAAGGTTTTTGTACATCTCGATGATTTAGAATATTTACACATTTGCAGATTATGCTCATTAAATTGGTATTATGTGGATTATTGCTTGTATGACTTTGGATAGTCACAGGAGCAATTTATTCCCTATTGTGGTGCTTGGTAGTCCTGTGTTGTCAAAACCATGGAACGACAAAGTTGGTTATCATTAATCAGTTACCACCGATGAATTTCTTTACAGGACCCAAAAGTGGGTTCCATTGGTTACCATGGTGAAAATTTAGGGAACCCACAAACGGTTTCCCTTTACTTTTGAAATGTAACGTGTTGCCCATGCCTGCCTTTACTTTTGCATGTTAAAGGCCTACCAGTTTTTATTCCCAGAATTATGTCATGAAATTATTGAACTCATGAAAAAATTGCAAAATATTTTAAGTAAATTATTTGTTCCTTCAAAATTATTATTTTTCTTCAGTATGAGGAATTGGTGGAAAGCTTCAAGATCTTACACAAAGAATCAGAAAATTTGAAGACTTCAGGATTTTCTGCATCTGAGATCAGGAAAGATATAGATCAAATGATTGAGGAGAAAGATCAGATATCAAAAAGAATCACAAGGTTGAAAAAAAGGGTAAGTGTGATTTACTGTATGAGGTGCATGGCTTTAGCCAGCAGAACTTTTGCTTTCTTGAGACAGCCAAAAAGTTATATAGACTGCCAAAAATACAAGGGGTGGCTTCAGAAATGGGGAAAAGAAAAGCAGTGGTAAAAAGTTACTGAAAATTAAAAAGGCCAAAGTCATCTTCAGAGAGGCTGCAAAAGTGCTATAAGTTTATGTATTACCTGGAAGTATTGCTTGAACCAGTTCACAAATTTTGAAAAAATTTATATCCTTAAAGTATTTGTAAAGAAATAATGAATGAGCCCAAAAATTGTAAACACAAAAAATTGAGTGACACAGCAGGTTCTATTCAAAGGTCTATCAGCTGCCATGCAATTGATACAAGATGCAGTGATTGCTTAGGACCCGCAGAGGATGAATTTTAGACATTTGTGGGAGGGGCTTAAGTAAGAAGGTAAGGAGAATTGGTACTGTTTGGGCTGATGGAATTAGGCCTTGAATGCAGCTTACCTTTCAAAGCAATTCTCTTGACAGTGTTTTTTATCTCAATGTATAAAATGTATTGAGATATTGTCACACTAGCCAGTGGATGAAATTTCTTTAGAGTAAGGTTATGTGACTTAATCAGTCTTTGAGAATTTGAGAGCATGGTCTTTGGGTTGGGGACAGAAGACATTGAATTTTTGGGGGTAAAAAAGTGATAGTTGCTAAGTGTTGCTAAATTATTTTGGCAAATTTTATGGTAAAACTCTTCAGTTGTCATGGAAACTCTAAGGAAACTGTCATTTCTTTGCACACAGCACTTTGGTTGCTAGGTACAGATACCTACTGACTGGAATGTTTACATTTTGTTGTTAAAATTTTCAGATTTTAGAGGCTTGGTTTCACACCTCTGCTAAATCAAGCATGAAGTAACTGTAAGATAATCTTGTTTATTCTGACCATAAATAAAGGCTATGTAAGCAGATATTTGCCTAGTAGTTAGAGGAATTAAGCTTATTTACAATTTATCTATTTACAGTGTAGTGAACAAAATAAGTCCAGGAGGCATAACCAAAGTGTCTCTACGTTGGTGATAAAAAAAATGAGTTTGTGGAAGTGTATTTGAGGATCTGTAGCAAACTGTATTGCATATGTGCTGTTTCTACCCACTTGTTATTCAGTGTAACAATGCAAACAGTCAAGATATCAGCAGAGAAATAGCTCTCACTCCTTCAGAAGTTGTGAAATACCAAAATATTTGACTGAAACTGTGAAAATAGCATTAGGGAGAGTGAATTAAGAGAAAATAGTGTGGAATGCAGAAGGAAAACAGCTATCATTGGACTGTTGAATTTCTAGGAAGATGTCACTGGTCTGCATCTAGCTGATTAATTATTTCTGCGTTGCCAAGTTTCAGTATGGTGCACAATGATTACGTACATCACTTAGTGTTACAGCATTATTGTAAATTATTCTCTATGCATTTCATCATTTTTTGAGCATGAAATGCATCAGGATATTAGCAATAGATGCATAATCTTTTAAATGCAAAGCACCTTAGGATGACTGTATTTACATCAAATATCATCAGTACTTGACAATATGAAAACTTAAACATTCACAAAGTATTGAGATTCTGCAGCATTGCTACCCGAGTTTAAATTAGTGAATATTATAATCTTCTCATTAATGGCACCAAAACAGTGTTAATGGACTTCAATTTATCTTGAAATATGCAATAATATGTTGTGAAGATCCTGTTATTTAAGTTAAACAGATGCCTTTCACTATGAACATATTGTTGTATAGGGAAATTCACCTTAAAAAATTGATGAATCTAGCAGGGTTGAGGGGTTTAGCAACCAACTGCAATGATTAATTTAAGAGCAGGTTCACCACTGTGCTTATAGTCTAAATAGCCTTCTGATTGTTCATTCTAAACTCCCCCAAAAAATAAAAGGAAAGGAAAATATGTGTCTTATGCACTTAGTGTGGGTTCCTTGCCACAATATGTCTGGGGAACATCACCTAACAGTTTAATGCAATAAAATGCTTTTAGAACAACACATTAAGATTAAAGGTGCTCTAAATAGGTGCTTTCAAAGTTTGTGATCATTTAAAGTCACATATTTTCTCTCATTCAGGTTGAGACAGTGCCAAAACATGAACAAATGTTGGAAGTTGCAAGAAATTTTCGAAAAGAACAAGAAAAACAGCAAAAGTTGCTTCAACAAAAGCAAGAACAGAGGAACCAGGTATCTGTTTGGATGTCATTCTACAGATTATTACTTTTTCCATGTTTGTAGTAAATGGATTGGTATAAAGGATAAAGTACTTAAAGGAGTTTTTGCCCTGAAAAAGGAATGTAGTTCAACTTTTGTTTTAGAACGGTCATGGACTTATTTTTTACTTTGTACAATAAACATTGGACGTAATACTGTTTATGGTCCTCAGTTTGCATGAGTAATTAAATAAGTCCATATAAATTTGTGACATATATTTGATTTGTAGTGCTGGGGAATTCAGATGTCATGCCGACAGGATTCTTTAGTGCTGTCTCAAAATTAATGAAGTACTTGTAATCTCTTTTAAAAATTGTGTAGTAAATACTAATCTGAGTTTGTTGAATAAACTTTCTTTCCCATAACAATAATGCAATTTCATTCAAAAAATGTTTAGCTTGTGTTATACACAAAATACAGTCCAGCAGTACAGAGAGTATTCCTTTAGTTACATTTGAGCAACTAAAGACATATTTTTCTTCCATTTTGGTTGCAATTTGTTCATTCAAACATCTTTCATATATATGTGTATCTTCTTTGTGATGGTTGTCAGTGAATTTCATTTTAATTAGCACTCACTTGAGGGGAGGTGTAACAAGGGTTCTAGGGTTAGGATCATTTTTAGGATCAAATTTGAGAGTTCCATCAGATCTGGTCATTGACAATGGAATAAAATGATATGTATGACTATTTCTACATATCAGGAGTTGGAAAATTCCCACTGCCTGTACAGTATGCTTGATTTATTAATGATGGGATACATTCATAAATGCCAATTTGGGACAACAGTGACAAAAGGTTGAAAACCCCTGGTCTATGCTATGCTGAGTTCCTTAGTCATAAAACTGTGTAAAATGTTTGAATAAGTAGGGGCTTCCGTTACGGTGCATGTAAGCAATTGAGCAGGAAAAACAAGCCAGTGAGCCACAACTAGAGAAAAGGCAGTGGAAGAGCCAACTTTAAAACCAATTGGTTAGAAACTGAGCCGTAAAACTTCATGTAGCTAACTAACTCTAGTTGGTGCGAGATAATGAAACAGTACATCCTGTGCTGCTGGTGTTTCTGAACCATAAAACAATTTCATGAAATTTATTTGTAGGTTTCAGTGGTTATAAGGCAACATGAATCATGGTAGAAACAGCCAAGAGATCTGTGACCCTGGTGTGGTACTATGATACTTCATCCAACACATGACTTCTCCATCCAGTTTAGTTGTATACTATGAACATTTTTTGTGTGGGGGGAGGGGGAGAGGAGGGACATGAGGACATTGCATGTGAAATTGAAGCAGTTAGCTAGCACACCTGAAAAAGGATTTATTTGCTCTGGTATTAATCAATACCAAAAATAAAAAAAGAAAAATAAAAACACAAAATATGAAAAATCAAAAGAATGATAAATACAAAAAGGAAGTGTGGATCTAAGTAGTAACCCTGTTTCTTAATGTAATGTATTTTTTAATTACTCTGACAACCGTAAAAAATATTTGCAGGTTGTCTTGCAAATTGTAGTGTTGACAATATCATTTTATCATATACTGTATTTGCCCCTGTAACTTTTGCTTAATGCAATTGTTATCTGAACAGCTTCATCACTCAGAACAGAAACTACAGCGTATGACAAAACAGGTTCAAGATTTGAGGCAGTCTACAGTGGGTGCAACTGCTGAGGGTGAGTACAATTGGTTAAAAAATAAAGTGCAACTTATTTGTTGGTCCTGGAATTGCTTTTCTAGTGTGATCACTTTAAAAGATCACTTTGTGAGTCATTACATATTATTGTAAATACCCTTTTTGCTGTGAGATGGAGTTGAGTAGAGGTGGATGCAAAGCCTCAAGAAATTTTGATTGAGGTTCAAAATTTTTTATTTGCTAAAGTTTTTCCGTGGTCATTTGAAGTTTACAAGCTAGAAATATGCTGTTTTTATCAAGTATAAATAATCTGTATATGTATATGTATAAAGTAAAAGAGGGATGAACATGTTATAATGGTATTGTTCTTCCTTTTGTTACTATTTATAAGATTAAGCCACGGTCACTCTACAACGAATCCATTTTTTCAGGTTTTTGTTAAAATCTTCTCCAATTTTGGTGGGTAAAAGCCAAAAATTGTCAATCAGTGTAAATATATGATTTGCATCTGATGTCTGTGAAAATAAAATGCCAATGGACTTTTTCATGATGTCACACCAACTTACATTTTTTATCAGACAGCAGAATTTGGTAAAATCTGTCTATCAATTTGATGTCATGAAATAGTTAGCATGAACTGAATTTTCATAGTCCTGTCTGAGGCACAACTTACATATTTATACATGTTGGCAAATTTTTGGCTCTTTCTGATCAGAGAATAAGAAGATTTTAACAAAATCAGAAAAAAATGGGATCAGAATTTGATCCAAATTTGTTGTGATGCTACCCCAGCTTTTCAAAGTACCAACTGTGCATGGAAGATAAAGCCAAACAAAGCTCTGAAAAAAGAGAAAAATTAAACTGGAAAAAAGAGTATGGCAAAGAAAAATAGCCATGTTTGGTAATATCTATACATCTTGAAATATTACCCTGCCTGGAGTATTGACTAAATCATTCACAACGATTTTATATAGGAAAGCAATTATTTAAGCAATGAAATTGTTACAAGCATTTCTGTGAGACTGTAAAGAGTTTGGAGTTAAGATTTGTGTTTTTGTTGGTCCCATGAAACTCTTTGAATCTTATGCAGTGGCAAAGAATTTTGACTGAAGTGTCATGGACATATTGTGAATTAAAAGCAGGAAATACTACTCTCTTAATTGTAACATCACAAATGTGTGGATACGTTTTCGTTGAGCTTTTTTGCGTAGTGCCATTAAAAAATTTTAATTTTACACTCTGAAGAAACATGACAAGCAGTTGTGAGGATAGACAACCAACTCTGTTACATTACATCAGTAAAGTATTTAAATTGAAGTAAATATTCAGCATACCATGTTGTGTCTTTCTTTTAGTCAGTAAGGTAAACAAGAATGGCGGAGCCCCAAATTGTCGATTTTGATTTACAAGTCATTGATTTCTTATCTGCAAGTATTTTCATGTTCAATGCAGGAAAATAAAACTCACAGAGTCTGCAGGCTACCAATTATCAGGTACGACTGATTCTGAAGTAAAAAAGAAATGTAGTGCATCGATACTACAATTGACCAGTTAGTATCTGGGATAATAACACCCACCTCAACCAACCAATCAATGTCCCTTCACTCCCTGTTTCAGGAAGTCCACAAAGAATTAAATGAAAGATTTACCTACATCAATTAATAAACATAAAGGTCAATCACATTTTGTTTTCCTGGGCCAGAATATGACACAACACATGATCTTAACAATAATAGGCATCTCAAGATTTTCCTCATTTTCTTCTAAGGTCTTGTGAAGAAATTGGAAGAAGAAAGTGAG
This sequence comes from Holothuria scabra, assembly GCA_037179385.1. Lineage (NCBI taxonomy): Eukaryota > Metazoa > Echinodermata > Holothuroidea > Aspidochirotida > Holothuriidae > Holothuria > Holothuria scabra. The sequence continues at coordinate 12,003,018 of CM074190.1, read as the reverse complement.
GTTAACAAATACTTATGTGATGAAAAAATACCAAAGGAAATAGAGAATATGCAGGCTGCATGTATAAATCTTGAAAATGTTATGAGTGTACCAGCCATGGGTCAGTCGGATCTGGATGAGATTCATGACAAGGTAAGTGGAAGACCATTGCGAAAGGAATTTTAGTTTTTGAAATTTTGGAGAGTTTAAATTTAAGCAGTGTATGTCTTTAAGGAGAATTACATAGCTTTCCAAAAGACAACATTTTGCAGAAGTCTGGCTCTTCTGGCAGAAATCTGGTAGTCCTACCTATTTTTTCAAAATGCTTATTTTTGAAAGTCACACATTAAATTGAGAAGAAAAGAAAAATTAGAGTGATGACTAGTGGGCTTTATTGTAAAAAGTTTTTATTTGCAGCACATCATCATCAACATTATTGCCTGTATTGGGTTCAACCTTAAAGGCGTATTGTGGAGACAAAAGGCAAAAACTGCATTTCAATAGCATAAAGTATTTGGGAGATACTTATTTTCAAAGAAATTCAATTTATTCTTTAAATTAGAAGCATTATGGGAAATCTGTGATGCTGTAGCAGCACACTAGTTTGACACTACATTTGATTTGTTTATGATGTTGATATTGCTACTGGTAATATTCAGCCACATTGCACATTTTCTTATCTTCTGGAGAAGTGGAGGTACTTTAAAAAAAAAATAACATATTTTTAAAAACCAAACATAACCAGTCTTTTAAACTAAATACAGTACATTAATTTTTTAGGTTAGCACATCCCCAAAGCAAACTTAGTTGCAGTCAAAATTTTTGTTTGTGGGCAGGACAACCTTCTATACACCTTTTTGTAACATTTTGTTGTTCAACAGGAATCCTTAGTCATCTCAGAAACTGAGTATGTGTGCTAGAATTCCTGCACTGTTTGGGAATATCAATGGGAATATGAAAAGTGTATTTAATATTGGTAAATCGAGGTACATATTTGATGACCTGAAGAACAAAGTATCTACTTGATGTAAAAAAATATCAAAATTAGTTTCCTTTCAAAGTTGTACCTCTACTTTTTAAAATGTTTTTAACCACCCAAAAATGTGGAAAGGTTATTGTCTTTTTTAAGATTTGGCATAACCATCCTTTCACAATGTTATTTTTGCAGATCAACAGTCTGAATGCAGAGACCAACTCCCTTATTGAGAAAAGGATGATGCGAAATGACCCCATAGATGACAAGCTCTCACTGTTTCGTCAGCAAGCAGTCATTATTGCAGGGAAAAAAGAGACAGCTGCAGAAGCTCTTAAAGAGGCTAAAGATGAATTACAACAGGTTCAACAGGAACTGCAAGAAAAACAGGCTGCGGCCAAAGACTTGGGGTCAGAGGAAGTACTGAAGGGAGATGATGTAAGATTATAAAGATACTTCCTAACTGCTTTTCAGTGCCTGAAATGAACATCATTTCAAGCCTTCAGTTGTATGAAAGGATGACAAACAATTAAATTTGGACACCTGGTTGATCTTATTTTTTAGGAATTTGGTTGTGGCAATGGACTCTGCTGACCAATAGTTTCAAATGCTGCAATATTTTTGACACTCATATTTTTAATGTTCTTGGGAAGTAGAGCTAATACAAAAGTGGAATGGTAGCTTTGAATGATTTGGTTGTTTTCCAAAATGATATTTTTGTTAAATATTTACAAAATTTCAACATGTGCTCCTTACAATCTGATGAGTTTTGTTTCCTTGTTCAGTTTTATGCAATAAATGAGTAATAGTTGTAGTCCTTTTTTATTGATGATAGTGTCATGAAAATTGTGTTTCAATTGCATGGATATTCTATTGCAGATTGAGAGTTCAGATTTTCAACGCTTTTCACAGTAGCTATGCAATACGTCTTCCTTTTTGTCTTACAGTTCAAAGCTTTTGTTAACAAGCTGAGAAGCAAAAGCAGCACCTACAAGAAGAAGAGACAAGATCTGGCAGAACTTAGAGCAGAGTATGGTGTCCTCACAAGGACAGAAGAAATCCTGAAACAGAGGGATGACCATATACAACAGCAATTGGTAATCATTATTGTTGTGATATTAATTACAAGTTCTTAGTTTCTTTACCCTTAGTCTTAGTAACCACTCCCCCTTTCCCCTCATTTTCACTTGAATGCAGTGAGGAGGGTATTAGAAAGTTGATTGCGGTAAAATGCTGCAAATTCTTTCAGATATACCACACCAACAATGTTCTTAAGTATGCATGTGCTTATATTTATTTTAATTGATGGTGTACATGGCGGGGGTTATACAGGTCCTGGAAATTTGGCAGAGTAAGAGAAAAAGCTGTAAATAACAAAAAGATATGCAAAACCTTTGACTGTGGTGACACAGCTTTGAGTATACTGCACTTGTGTGCATGTATCTTTTCATAAGAAGGGTGAAGTTCACAGTATGAGATGGTTTTGTTGTGAGCTTTTTAAAGCCTCCCAACTTCTAATGATGTTTTTCTCTTTCTTTTCTCAGTCATTGTTAGAAGCTAAGAAAGGTGTTTCAGGGTACCATGATACACAAGAAGAGCTGGAGAAGGTATCAGCCATCAAGAGTGAATTGGATGACATGAAAGGAAGGACACTGGATGATATGTCTGAAATGGTAGGAATGAAATATTGGATCTGTCTGTCTGTTCATCTGACCCTCCATCTATATATCCTGCTGTCTATGCTTTAGTCTTATCATCTGTCCATGTTTATGTTGATCTTGCTGGGTTCATATAGGTCCTGGAAAGACAGGGAAAACTGAAATTTGGTATCTATCTGTATAGATGAATCTGATTAGCGCTTGTGTTTAGTAACCGTGGGCAGCCATTAGTGAGGTCCATCAGCCTTAAATTGTCATCATTTATTGTGTGCATAAATCTCAAACCCTCATATTCAGTAAAATTAAAAAAATAAATCAATATACAGTTTGATGTGCAACCACAAATGATGCAGGTAAGCAAAGAAATTGAAAGATTAAAAAGTGATAGACTCCAGTCATGTCTGACTGATACAGACCATAACTTGCTGTCCCGATTCGTGTATAGGATAGGAAATTTACAATATATAAATGTGGATTTCAATATTTATGTGTAAAGTTTATGCTGATATGGACATAAAGCATTATATCAGATGTCAGAGGTAGTGAATTGTATTTACATAAATCAATAACTTACATTTCTCTAATAATAAAGTGTAGGTTACTGTTTTAGTCTTTTCTTACAGTAAACATTGAATCTACAAAAGAGTAATTTAGAAGAAAATTCCATGTTCAGCTCAAATTTTGATGTAATTCATCCCTTGTACAAAAAAAACCCCCAAAAAACAAAATGTATGATATTTTCATGTTTTGTTCCATTTTGCTTAAAGGTCATGAAACTCAATGCTTCAATTGCTAACAAGAAAACATCATTAGCTCCCATCATCAAAGAGTTGAGACCACTGAGGGAGAAAGCTAAAGAGTTACAAACAGGGTATGATGAGAAGAAGGCTAGTTATGATACATTAAATGCTGGCCTGGAGAGTAACAGATCTAAGCTGGAACAGGTGGGTGGACACATAATGAATTATTTTTGCAGCCATTTAGTTCATAAATAAAGGTGGTTGTAAAATATTGGAATCATTTTCATTCTTTTTAAAGTGTGCCTCAAGTCAGAAAATTCAAAAATATATATTAAACAGAATGAAAAGTTAATTTGAACAGTCCAACTCACAACTTCTTGGGACATTCTTGAGCTGAGATTTAAAATATTAAAATTTATTCACTTAAAACAAATTAGTCCATTGCACAATAATATGTGACTTTCTTGTTGTACAACTCTTTTTATCTGCTTTTTTTCCCTTTAAAATTAAAAATGTTTTTATGACCTTGGACACTTCCTGTTTTCTTGCATAGCATTTTGTACAGAGAGGGCTTAATTAATTACATCACCTCATAAGAGTAAGAGTACCCTTACACCTTTGTACAAGGTGCAGTAACTGTCAGAAAAACAAAGAGATACAAAAATTGTAATTTGAGTAGTACAACAATGACATCACAACTTATTGCACATGCACCATTTTAATTTGAACGAATAAACTTCAATATTTTATATCTCCGCTCAACAATGTCCTATGCAGATGGGAGTTGGATTGTTAGAATTTATATTTGATGCGGATTACAATATATTTTTGGAATTTTTCTACTTGATGTACACTTTAAGTACTTTATGATTTTGCATGAAGATATAACTGTGCATATTTTAAAGTTACTCCTTTTGAATGGAAGTAGCAAGGGTTTTCGGAGTTAATGTACTACTAGACTTACAAACCATATGTAGTGATTGATGAGGCCCTTGATGTCAGAGTTGTAATGATTCACTAAATTTTGCACTTGAGTCCAGTAGCTTAAGTAATTGTATTAAATCTATGAAATCTGTGAGGAAGCTCATGACACAATTCCTCTAGTAATTTCCCTTTGGAAAATGATGGACTCAAGGTGTGACTTGTGTTACAACTCTGCTTACAGGAAATTGCTTACATCTTGACAAAGCAAGAAAGCAGTGCAGGATATTGATATTTTCTTACTGATGCCAGAGGTTTGGGTGCTGGAAACAGATTATTTTGACTTTGTCATTTGAGAGTCAGTTACTTTTAAAACTGAACTGACAAAGGATAAAAGACACCAAATTTAAAATCAAGCCAAATAACTTCTTTTCTATTGAGCTATTGCTGTAAAGTACATGCTGAGTACATTTCAGACAAATCTGAAAATTTTTTGATTCCATAGCAAGACATTTTGTTGTACATGGCATGATAAAGGATTTGAATGCAATAGCATCATGAATTTGAATTATAGTATATTTTCAAAATTTTTATCCTAATGTGTTTGTAGGAAGTCCGTGTTTTGCATGAGGAATGCTCTCAGGAGGAGAGTCGTTACCATTACCTGAATCATATGTTAAAGATGATTGAACTCCAGCAACAGAGAGTGGCAGATGAGATGAAGGCATACACCTCATCAGACCCTTCTGAGAGGAAAAAGTCTTTCAGGGATATGTACAGTCGTAAGATTCAGGAGCAGGAAAACCTTGGCAAGGTAAGAGAATCTGTGTTCTAGCTTGATTATGGAAGAGATGGAAATTGTAATTGCTTATATCCAAGGAAAAATGTCCTAGATTTATTTTGCTGTGAAAGCTGTGTTCTGGTAATCTGTGCCACACCTACTTACCTTCCTATTAGGAAAGGCCATTTATTGCAAAATGATCACTGACAATGATGGATTCTTTCCTGGTGGTGCTTTAAAGTGTACCTTAAGTCAAAACAATTCAAAAATATATATTAAACAGCATGGAAAATGCATTTTTGCAGTCTAACTCCCATCTTTTTATGACATTCTTGATCTGAGGTATAAAATGTTGAAATTTATTCACTTTAAACAGATTAGTCCATTGCGCAGTAATTTTTGACTCTCTTGTTGTACGACTCGCATAACCTGCTTTGTTTCCCTTTAAAATTAGAAATGTTTTTACGACCTTGAACACTCTTTGCTTGCATAGCATGTTGCACAGAGAGGGCTTAATTACATCACCCTGTAAGAGAAAGAGTGCTACCACACCTTGCTGCAAGGTGTGGTAACTTTCAGAAAAACAAAGAAATACAAAGATTGTAATTTGATTAGTACAACGATAACATCACAAATTATCGTGCAATGTACCATTTTAATTTGAGTGAATAACCTTCAACATTTTATATCTCAGCTCAAGAATATCCTAGGAAGATGGGAGTTAGACTATAAGAACTCATTTTTCATGCTGTTTAATGAATATTTTTGAATTTTTTTACCACACTTTACATATCAAAAAAAAATATGTTTCACCGTAAACCCCAATCCTCTTTTACTTCTACCTTTTTTTCTTTTTTGTTAAAAATTGATCCTTTTGATCACACAGAGTCTAAGGGAAAAACAGAAATCAGTGAAAGCAAGCCATGGACCCAGTATGAAACAGATGAAAATGTGGCAAGACTTTGAATTGTTGATGGAGTGTAAGAAACGTTGCTTCTTTGGAACTCAGAATCAAGAGGAGACAGGACAAATATTCCGGAGTGAGGTACATGGGGAGGATAGATTAGTTCTCTGAATCTCCCCATTATTAGAAACAATGGTGTGTTAGGGTTCTTTTTATTCTACTTTCTGATTGTCTTTCAAGCACACTTTGTTTTACAGCTGGTCACCTTGATTTTTTTCTTTGAAATATGCATTATACACCAACCAAAAGTGTAAGAGGCATTGAGGTTTTCCAAGTTTGGGAAAAATCTGCATAAATCTTCGCAAAAGACAGAATGGACAGGAAATATTTGTGTCCCCCACTCTCATGTAACCAAGCATAATTATCTCCTTTAGTTATGTTGTTATCAAGTTAAGTTTTAGAAAGTGTCACAAATTATCTTGGGTTATAGCAAGTTTTGCATCACACTGGAAGGCAAATGTATGCATAGGTATGTAAGCATAGAATTCAACCAAGTGTGGATTGCAGGTTGAAAATTTGTCTGTTGGAAAACTTGTGCACTTGTTTTACCTGGTGTTTGGTTCATATTTTAGATATCAAGGATAAGAGACAACAAGTTGCCTCTGAAAATTTCCAACCTGGATCATTTTCCCATGGGCAATATTACACTCCCCTTGCCAACAATTGAATTTCCTGTCATTAAAGACAAATTTGGCTTTCTCATGGGAAACTCTGGGATTTTCCTTGTTGGAAATAATTAAGGGAGTGATTGTTCAGGAAGAATTGTTTACAGATAAGTAATCTAGGAGATGTTTTGTGGAACCAGTTCTATGGGAGGGATTCAAAGAGCCAGCTAACTGATGCCTTCTGTGGGTACGGAAGAACCAAGTCACTGATTGATGCAATTGTGCTTCTACCCTATCTTCAACCACCATGTAACAAGGGTGTAGTTTGTAATTTTTTTTCTTGATAATTCTCATTTGAAGTTGTGGAATTCCTATGCCCCAAATGACCTCTTAAGATGTTTAAAGATATTTCCATATGCTGAAAGAGAGGCACTTGCACCAGCTCATTCCTTGGTTAAATTCCATTTGATACATTTGACAAAACCATTCAGGTTCCAATTGGTTTACACTGTGTTTTTGGACAGTTTTCATTCAAATCCATTTATTACCATTTAAAACCAGTTAGAAAACCATTTAAGATTACCATTTGCATTTTAAAGACCAGTTGGCACTGGTTATAAACCACTTGAAACAATGCGTTGTTGTAAATGTTCCAAATGGAATTCAATCCTGGGATGTAACCCTGGAACTGCAGAGTGCCATGAATTCAAAGTTGCTGCACAAGCCTTACAGATAAATTGATTTATATTTACATACTTTATAAAGCACTTTTTTATCATTCAGAATTAATTTTAGATCTGAAAAAATGACATTTCAATGCAGTAAACTTGTAGATGTTACCACTGTAGAGTGACATAGAATGGAAAAAGTTACTTCAAGTCCAATATCTGTTGACCATCAAGTCTGAAAATACATTAATGTGGTATTACAAATTGGTGTTTTTGTCTCCATAACCTTTAAAAGGTAAATTTTGTTTGTTCTACTTGACAGTAGCTGTGTAACTTAACAGTAGCTGTGTAACTTAACAGTAGTATTTAATAAAATATCACCTTGAGCCTACATACTTAATTCAATCTCTCTTCTGTCCGTCCACACTCACTGGTACATATTAACCTACAGTAAAGAGTTGTCTGAAGCTAAAGTAAGAATATTTAGGTCATAAGTATTTGGTTCTGACACAATTACGTGCATCATGTGTGCTCTTCTTATTAGTATTATTATTATCAGTAAATATTGTGGAATACTCTCTGTTTAAATATGTTTGCTTTAATAAACTTTCATTATTCAAAATGTGTTTGCAGCTTAAAATCAATCAATTTTGTTGTAGTATGAGGTCAAGAAAATAAGTAAGCCTTAGTGAAAAGACCTTTTATGATAGTACTGTAGTGAGGTAAAGACCCAATAGTCTAAAGCTGTTATAAACTGGTAAAGCATTGCTTTTGATGTATCAATCCAATTATTACAGTGTTAAATAAAATGTGTAGATACAGCATATTCTTCTCAAAGTTGTGATATACTTTGTGTAAAAAAAATTGTTTGCTTCAAAATCCATGATAATAATTTTGGAAAGGTTTTTGAGATTCTGTTTCTTTAGAGGTAGTAATCATCCCAGTGATATTTTCAAATGCTATAATCAACTAGTCAACTGTAATTACTAATACTCTCTTTGACAATGGTTTGGAACATGAGTATAACATATAAAGGCAAGCTGAGGTGTAATTTTGCATGGATCTGGCAATGCAGTATCAAACTTATAGTGACATGATGCAAAACGGCAGAAATGTAAGGAGACATTGTTTTTTGCAGTATTCTAAATAAACTTTAAAGGCCCATTTCTCTCACCCCAAACAGTACCAATTCTCCTAACCTTCTTACTGAAGCCCCTCCCACAATTGTCTAAAATTCATCCTCATCCAGACACAATCTCAGTTTATTGCTTCAGGGTGAGTATAGAAATACTCAATTTATATTATCAAAACACTCTCCGTACCATTCATGCTGTGTAATATAAGCTTTGGCACTCTGCATTGTTTGAATTAGCTGTCAATCAAAGAGCTGAGCCAATTGAGAATTTCGGTACCCGGGTTTCAAAATTGTAGTTTGGGGTGAGAGGTTTGGCCCTTTAACCATGGTTGGAAGTAGAATACCTGCATCAGACAGAGAAAATTGGAAAGATTGGAAAATACAGACTGAGTATATTCATTTTATTTTTTATCTGACACTTTTCGCTTTTCTGCATCAGAAAATTTACCACATGAAGGACCTCATCTCCCATACAAACATGCTCTGCACATCCTCATCCCCCTACAAAAAAATCCCCCAGCAAAAAAAATAACAATAATAATAGTATAGTAAATAACCAACATTTCAGCTGGTAGTTACAGACAAGAGTGTTGCATCAATTCATTACAAAAACAAGTAAAAAGATGGGCAATTTATTTAACTACTAAGTTTTATTACATCTTTTACTGAATTTTAGGCAATTTTCTTGAAATAAAGCTTGCAATTTATTACATCCTGAGCTGAACCACCTCACGATGTAAGTAACAATGTTGTGTTTCCACCATGTCTCCTTGTTGTTAGTTTTAAAAACCTGCAAGAATTGTATCTTAAAGTGTACCTCATGTCTTAGAATTTTAAAAATATATACTGTAGAATTGGCAGAATGAATTTTAAATTCATCCAAATCCCTTTGCTATAACTTATTCCATTGTTGAGATAGTAAATATTGAAATTTATTCACTTATAACAAATTAATCCTATTTTGCAATAATTTGTGACTTACTTCTGATACAACTCACTTGACCTGCTTTGTTTCCCTTCAAAATTATGCTTTTATGACCATGAACACTTCCTGTTTGATTGCATAGCATGTTGCACAGAGAGGGCTTGATTAATTAAATCACCTCATAAGAGTAAAAGTGCCATCAAACCTCGGTCCAGGGTGCATTCATTTTCAGAAAAACAAAGCAATAAAAAGTTTTTATTTTGGTAGTATAACAATAACATCACAAATTATTAAGCAATGCACCATTTTAAGTTGAGTGAATAGACTTCAAAATTTTGCATCTTGGCTCAAGAATGTCCTATGAAGATTGAACTGTTACAATTCATTTTCTTGTTCTTTAATATATATTAATTTTTGACTTGGGGTACACTTTAATAGCACGAGCCACCGAGTGAAAGTCACTGATAAAATAATCTTCCAAACACTGTCCAACTTGAGTAAAATTTCATTCCCTGATAGCCAATAAAAAATAACTCATGAAAAGTGTCCCATAGCTGCAAACCATGTCTTACTCTACAAGCAAAATGATGCTCCCCATAAGCAATGGAGTAGGGAAAACAAGCCAGGGAGCCACAACTGGAAAAAAGGCCGTGGCTGGCTCGACTTGAGCCAATGGGTTGGAAACTGGGCCATAAAACTCCATCTAACTAACTAACCTACATGCCAAATGAGAAAAAAACCAATATTTGCAATCCTCAACAAGAAAATTTTAAGCTTAGTGTCATGGGATTTAATAAGCCGCATTAAACACACCTTTGACTTAGAAAGTATATTATTGCCTTTAACACCTGTGATGGTGTAATAGCCAATAAACATTTTGATTAATGGGCTTTTTGTCTGATAATGTCCATTCTGTATCTGATTCCAGTAATCTCAACCTTTATTTGAGACCAAAGTATTCCACCCTTTGCACTTAAATCATAAGAGCTATTCATAAAAATTCCCTTTCCCATTTCCACAAATAACAAATTAAAAAGATATGATCATTTTTTCTGTAAATTTATCGATGCTTTAGATAAATTCTTAAAATTCTTCAATAAATTCTTCAATAGAATTGCAAGTTGTACACTTTTCATGCTACCCTTCTCAAACACTATTGTATCTGACTGAATGCTGCACTAGATGAAATCTAAAGGCAATGACTATATGGGTTTCTGTCCAATAGTTAATGCATTAAAGTGCATTTCGACACAAGCACACAGAAAACAAGGTAGACTATGAAGAATAATAGAATTGCCCATTCATATACAAAAACCTTAATTAAGTATACTTTCAATATATCTGTTGAGGAATAATTTCAGAATTATTTTTACATTACATATACCTAATTTGTAATCACATAAGTATATTACAGGTTAACAAAATTTGCGATATAACATCACAGGCGGTACAAGGTTGTTGGACAAGGACCAATGAGGCTACATTCTTACTCCACTCAAATCCTCATGTGTACTTTAGCAAGTTTGTACAGGAGCCACAAGGTGTGATAGAGAGTGAAAACACCAACAGCATCCAGTTGCTGTAACAGTATCGCTGGTTTTGCTTGAATCCAAAATCCCCAAATCTGGGGTTGTCTGGTTGTTCCCCTAACCTGTTGCACAGCTGTTGCAAATTGCAGCCAGATTAATAAGCCCCCACCCCCTCATGCAAATCCAATTCCCAACCTTAAAGCTGCCTCTTATCTTGTAATATTCTTCTGTTGTCAATGATTTCAATATTTTCTCACCATAATTGCTGCAAACTGAATTACATTATCAAAAAACCCCTGAGTTCTATATACTGTAAGTGTAAACTGCAGCTGTGATTTGTTACACATGTCCTCACAAGTTCTTGTTTGATCATGATATTCACGGTTTTACTTTTAATCTCTGCCGATTCAAGAACACAGCAAATCTCAGCTCTTCCAGCACAGCTTGATTTTCTTCAAGTGTCGGCAGGTCTCCCTTTGAACTGGTGCCATCTCTTTAAAACATATCCTCTTTTGTCCCAGATCCTCTTGTGGCCATCTTTGACATAGTAGCTACAATGAGATAGAAACATCAAAAGAGGGTACAGCTGATCTTGGATAATCACAAGTGTATGAAACTGGACTGTTATCAGTGGTGACACCAGAATGTCATAATTGAGGAGGGGGCAATCTAAGGGCAGAGGATAATGTTCGGGACCAAAATTTGGGCCCAGTGCAAAACTGAGCTCTAAGCGTCTGTTCCTGAAATTGTAGGTCAGGGGAAGAAACCTCATAAAGAAGAACATAAATAGAGTAATGGGTCACACACTGTATATTTTGCCTCAAGTGTGTAGAAGACTTATGTGCATATCCCATTAGTTGCCCAATCAGCTATTTGCATTCATTGATGTTGTGGCTTGTTATTCCTCCAAAGGAAAGAGTCACTTCTGACATTGTGAAATCATATGCATGAAGGTCTATTGACAGGCTTTCCATATCATTTGGAAGGTGAACAGTTCAGCATACTCCATGTATGACTGCATGCATTTTCCTGCATGTGCAAGCCAGACTAAAGCCCAGTCCCACACAATGCAACTTGACGCAACCCAACTCCTTACTCAGAAGTCTCACAAATTGTGGAAATCTTTGCAACTAGTTGCAGCCCTCAGTCTTATGCAACCACACATTTTGCACAATTAAGCTATTTGACACTCACAATGCAACTCATTGGTTGACACTGCTCATGCACTGCCTCCGTCTTACATGATACTTGTTGCCCATACTCCATTGCTTATGCAGAGAATCACACAGAACTGAACCTACAGCCCATGTGTAAGACGCTCAGGATAAGCAATAGAGTAGGGACAGTGATCCTTTGCCCTACAATTGGATAAATAACTGTTGGCAATGCTAGATTAAACCAGAGAGTTCTAAGTTGATGCGTAAAACCCTGCACGCTGCTAGAATGCCTTTTACTGAAATGCAGCACCTTCTGGAAACTCCCGTTGAGTGGCTCTCTCGGCGGGTTTTTACTTAGTTTATTTGAAATGTTTATTCTGAAAGGTTGTGCAGTGGTGCATATCTAATCCCTAACACAATAGACTGAATTGATACTGTAGTTAGCAGGAAGTGACTCTGGCAACTTGTTGATGCAGAAGTTGCTGTCAATGGGAACTGATTTGGAGATTTCTTGCTCATTAGATTAAGCAGAGATAACAACTCATGGGACAGGTGGAGAGAGCTGCAGTGGTGTTGCATTTGGCTAATGGGTCCTCTTGGGACATGTGTCTAACCTAACCTATGTGAAACTTACCAACCAAATAGCAAGCCTCCAAGATGGGCAGCATGGTCAAAAAATTTCCAGCGTAAAACAACTCCTAGAGATTCAAAGGCTAGTAACCCTTTAAGAGCCTGTAAAGAAAGGAAAGAACTAATGGTGGGAGCATATTATGACATTTCTGTACATAAGTGCAGAGCAGAATTGTCTAAAAATTGATCAAAAAAGCAGCAGTTAATGATTCTTTTGTATATAAACTACATGTTTTTCAAAATTTTGAATTCATTCTGGGATACCCCATTAAAATGTTTGTGTTCCAAAGTAAAAATTCTCCGACATTATTATTTACAGGAATATGAAGGAGCAAATTTAAAAAACACACCTACATCAATCCATTATACTGCCCATCAATTTAAAGGAAAAAGACACTTTTCTTTGTTCCAACCAAATCAGACACGTAGGCAGGATTGTGGCATGGGGAGGGTTTTGCTGTCATGGGGATGGGGTGGGGGGTTTGGGGCATGATATGAGGGAAAAGTCTAGGGATAGAGAGAAAAAAACCCCCACTTTTTTGGCATTTTTTGCATTGCAAGCTTGGGTCATGGGGGGTTCAAACCCCAAAACCCTCCCTGTGGCTACGCCACTGAACCAAATCATCAGACAAATGACATGTAAAATCATGCATGATGCTACAGTGCACAGTGTTTTTCATTCCATGCCGAGTCAAACTTAAGAGGACAGGTCTTGAATTTTTAGGCATGCGAGTGTTATCGCATTTCATCACTCACCTGAAATCACAATGAGGATTGTGTTCCTTTGCAAACCTAGATGAAAATTTGAAGCTAATGTAAATCTATTAAAATTTAATGAAACAGATCACCTACCACACTCCTTAATTTTCTGAGGATCGTGATTTGTAATACACCTGGGGAATCTTAAAACTCAAGGTGTGGGAGGATTTTGTCCAAGAGAAATTTATAATTTTCCATCTGCGTGAAATTCTGCATATGAAGCAGAGATGTCAATAAGTCTGTATTCAAAGTCTCAAGTGAGTAGCAAATCTCCCAAAACGGGGACTTGAGTCTAACTATAGTTCATGTCCCACACTCTAGTCCCTCCCTAACTCTGATAAGAAGATTTTACTATTGACAGAAACAGTGTTATGGCAATCCACACTCACCCCCTTGACCAACTGCATGGTCAAGTGGTTAGAGCATCAGATTTGCAGTCTGGAGGTCAGGAGTTGTAGTCACTTCATTCCAAAGACTCTAAAAATTGGAGCCTTCTGCCATTATGCTTGGTGTTCAGCATAAGCAATGGAGTAGGGAAAACAAGCCAGTGAGCCACAACAGGAAAAAAAGGCTGTGGCCAGCTTGAATTGAACCAATTGGTTAGAAACTGGGCCTTCAAACTCCATCAAACCTAAACCTAACCCACATCCTGTTACAGTCTAAAGATGCATTCCTTAATTCACCTGGCTTGAATTACATCCTAATTAAGTATTCCCCTAATATTATTAGTTGAGTTATACTTACTGCTCCAGCTGAAAATGTAAAGAATGGTAAAAATACAATAGAGAGTGTTGCATCTGGGATATGAGTGCAGACTGCTCCAAGAACTGCCATGATCGCACCAGACTATGAAGAGACAAGAAAAAGTAAAGATGTTTTGAGGTAGGTCAAACCATGTACGGTGGTGTGGATTGTCTAACCATGTAATATGTGTTAGGATAATTAGGACTGTATGGGTTAAAATAAGTGTATTATATAAGGCAGTTTTTTCATTTTACACTGATAAGATCCATGCATGACAACTCTTTTGTTATGTTAACCTTTTATCTTACAAATATTCTGGAATTCTGTCACAGATACTCCCAACAAAAGCAAGGAAGGCAGATTTATAGCACTTCAGCCCTCTTTTTGAAATGGAGTGAGGGTTTATTTCATTCCTTTAATTTCACAAAAGCTTGTATACTTACAGCTCCTATTGAAGGGTGGCAGCTTTTAGTAGCTACCTTGACAACATAACTTGCAAATGAAGCCCAAACTCCTGGAATATATAGAAATTTGAAGAAAAGATGATATTATAGCATAAATTTGATTGTAATATCATTGCTTGAGTATCAAAGGCATATTCCAGTAATGGAATTCCACAAAGGTCTGCTGTCATATTCAAATTCATGTCCTCTAAACCCTGGAACAATACTCTAACTCAAAATATCATATTCTAAAAATTTGATACTTTTGTGAGGAAATACCACCACTTCTTATCATGGTCATAGTGTTATGTAATGTGGACACACTGTTTCAGCTGGTTTTTTTTAATTTTTCTTAAAAATTGAATTTACAGTTTGTTCATGGCATTTAATAGTTTAGTTTTCTGGATATTTTCAACAAGGTAGATCTAACTTAAGGCCTAAAGCTACACCATGTGTGGGGAATAGCAATAATTAATTTTACCTGCAGTAGCACCAATACCAAATAACAATCAAATATGTGCCTCATGTATGTGCCTTGAAGACATTACAGGTTTATAAATAATACTCTTCATCTCTAGAGAAAAATGATTTTAAAAATTAACTTCTCCCAAAGTTATTACTATCCACATGAGATGTTCCACCTCCTAAAACAGAAAATTTTCCTGCATTTTTTAAGTCCTTCAATTTAGTGACTCAGTAAAACACACTTCTATAATATAACAGGTAAAACTGACAAGGTGGGCCACATTTTCTACTATATCAATTTTATTTATACTCATCCTTCCTTAAATAATAAACTTAGTCTGGAAAAGATTAAACACTTATTTCACCAAATATACCTCCATCACATGAAGCTGTTTTGATATATTGTCATCTTTCTAAATTATATCTGCACAAATTATTCCAGAGAAAGAGTCAACAATTTCAGGTTGCTCTCTTACATATACTATACCTACCCCCAGATAAATAAAATGCTAGAAACTGCTCTTTTCCTAATGTTGCTCCTATTGTTGGTGAGAAGGTCCACAGAACATACATGTTGACTGCTAAATGCCAAAATGAAAACTGACTGAATGTTGATAGAACCATTGGTAGACAAGTAGTGCCTGCTCACATGGAGGAAGAGAAAAGATTTTAGATATTAACCGATATTACTCATTACAAAATTAACATTTGTGGAGCTGATACTGTTATCTAAAATGGCTCATGAAAAATTTTCTTCTTAGGTGCACAAAAAATTTTGGTCACTTTTTTTGGCAAGCCATTACAGCCCTTCAAATCATATTTGGTTGCAATGTCAATTGGCATGGAAAAACATCAAGAAATTGTGATTTATCAGACAGGTGTGATTGGCAACTCCTTAAATAAATCAATGATTAGTATACATGCTGCTGCATACCTAGTTTAAACAAATTTTGGCTCTATTCTCTTACAACTGCTCCCCACCCTACAGGGGTACCAGCATGGCTGTGCATGATATGATTAATGAGGGAAGATCATAAGCAAGACATTTGATTTCAACTTTATGCATATTCATTACTCTGAGTCTGTGACCATTGCCTAGTCATCACAATGCTTCTGCAAACTGTACAACAATTTTATATGATTAACATGAACAGATAAACTGACTTATCATCACTCAGCCTGCCACACAGGGTATAACTAACACTGAAATAAACATTACTTCATATATACAATGTACCAGGCTTGACAACTGACACAGTTTCACCTTGTGTTTTTCAATTTCAGGCATGATCATCTTACAGTGAAAAAGTCATATCTCACAGTGAAATGCCAGACCACACAGTGAAAATGCCAGACCACACGATGAAAATGCCAGATGTTGCAGTGAAAATGCCAGACCTCACATTGAAAATCACTTTGAAGACATATTAATTAAAAAAGGCATTTGTAGCCAATGGCATTTGGGTAGATCAGAGTATTTCAATGGTTCTACAGTCTCTCATTATGTGATTTACTATAACAGTTGTCATTTGTTTTACCAGCAAAGTGAAAGGGTAGCAGAGCCAGTCCTCTATTATGTCAAACTAAGCTTGCCACAATTCTCAGGCAGTCAAGATGGCATCATGAATTTTTAGAGAGAATGAAAAAACACTACATTGTCTCATTGTAGAAGACACTTTTCCCAACCAATTAACTTAGGACTTGTTTAAAATCTTCAGGTTTGAAATATTACCTCCAAGGTTTCCTATGAGACACTCAAGATTGAACTTGTCAAGTCTGCTCTACTGGAACTTAAAAAAGTACAAGTAACTTGTAATATATACTCAAAACTGTACAGCATCTGATCACTTAACATTTAAAAACACTTGAAAGAAGGGTCTAAGCTCAAATCGAGTTTTGATATAGATTGGTACTAATTCTAAGCAATCTAGTGAACTTTCCATTGACATCCAATGTGTGTGTCTCACAATATCAGCAGTTGAAGTTTCACACTTTCAATACAAAGTGAACTTGAGGCAAGCACATGTTATGTCATAGCCTCACATTGATGGGCAGTCTTTTGTTTTTCTTTCACCTTCACAACCATTTTTTTCCTCATCAAATGTTACTGGAATGTAACTGCATGAGAGGTATGGGATAACTACATATTTCACATTCCTCATGGGGAGGTCCTATCCATATTAACTTCAAGGTCAACACAACACCCTGAAAAAACAAAGGAAACAAACACACTCACTCATCAATGTGAGGAAGTGGTATCAGGGAGCTGCTCAGTGATATAACTCCCATTTGTTTCAAGCTCACTTTGGGCCACAAATGATACCTCAGTTAATACTTGTCTGATTTTAATACAAATTTCACCAAAACACACATGCTTATTCTCTCTTTCACACACGAAAAGTAAATTTTTGCTTACATCCTTCTTCTGAAGTCTTTTGACTACTTTATACTAATTGAAAATCATTTTTCCTGAAAGAAGCATTACAAAATACATGAAATGCAATCAGCTTGAAAAAAAAGTTTTACACAAAAGTTTTGAAATAAATAATTCACTAACTGGCTGCAGGACTAGCACTAAACCAACGAATCATGAACATCTGCAATATAGGAACACGCCAGCAGGCAAACACAGCTATATTCGCTGCTATAATTCCAAGCGTCAGTTTTTCAGTCCCTGAAAGAGTGTTATACCATCTGTTTAACTGGAAGAGGAAGGAAAAAGGCAAGGTAACAGTCCAGGGAAAAAAAATTTCTTGCAAGAAGAAAAAAGTATGCATGTTGGTCTTGCCCCAATTGGACTTAACAGTCCAGACTTGAGTTGGTGTGAAATATAACATCACTTAATTTTTTTTTCTTTCTTCCTTTGTTGCTCTTCACCATTTTACTTACAGTGGATCTCACTACCCACTTGGGGGAGGGTTACAGTGCACTGGTTGAAGAACTCTGCAGTATACAATATAAATGTATTCATGAGAAAGGTATAAACAGTTTGATTTACTGATTGGAAGTAAAGCTTACTTGACTGCTTATTCTTTTCTACATTTTATTGTTTTAATTAAATAGAAAATGCACAAGATTTAGTGTACCATGACATCCTAATTCAGGAATGGTTCATTTCAGTCATTTGACAACATTTTGTTTTTTTTTTCAATGTCTTGCAGGAAAACTCCTTTTAATTAATATCCTATGTTTAATACAGAATCAAGTTAAAAATAAATTGGTTAGTAAATTTTACAATTTCAACAGCACTTGGAACATTTTAATTGTTATATTCTTATTCTGAGAGTATTACAAAGAGGTGTCTTGTATCTGTCTCTGCAAAAATTTACTACATTTACTACATTGTACATTGATCATTCTTATTCGGTGAAAGTCATTACAAAAGTGTATCAGTCTTACTTGTTCTCTAAATTCACCCCGTTTGTTTGTATGGAAGAAGGACTCTGCGAAATCATGGATCTTGGAACTCATAGCCTTTGACCTCATGGATTCATACTGCCAAATAGCACAACCTGCAAAACTGCCACCTGTAAACTAAAGAGGTAATATAAAACTGACCATATTAGTGTTTTGATTAAGGTTCAATAACTAGGGGCCCCAGACCCCTGATACATTTTACCATGAGACTGAGGTAAATTTCAAGGGTCCTACAATCTTTTTTAAGTCCTATAAAAGTATAAAGCCTTCAAGAGTAAATACATTCAATGTATAGATGCACAAGCATAAACAAGGGTGCGATTCCACAAGATTTAGCGCAATATATCAGTGAGTGAATAGGTGGAGTTGAATCATCTTGTGAATGCAGAGGATTTATTCCAAAGGGGTCATGTTTCTAAGACCCGGGAATCCTGGTAAGAAAAAATGTTGAATATGATTTAAAAATAAATAAAAGTGTCATCTCACAAAAGTTGATTTCAATGTTCTTCTCAGAAGGTTTGTAATTTGCAAAAGCCTATTGAATTTTGGTCATGGTTCCCAAGGGCTCCAAAATTTGGAACAGCAATTGGAACTTTTCTTAAAACTATGAATTTCATAGGATGTGTTGTTATTACAAACAAATAAAATACATTATCTATAGGAAAATTCCACAAAGAAGAAAAAAACAAAAATAAAGATGTATTTGCAGTAAATTCATTCCTATGTTCATTGTCACAATACTATAATTAGTGTCTACTTTGTCTACAGTTCTACAGTTGATGGTCTTAAAACTATTTGGTATCCACGCAGTTGCATAATGTCATGTGGAACTCTTTTTGACCTTCCAATTACCAAAATAAACAACCAATCTAATAGATTAAGAGACTTCCAAATTTTCAAAATTTTGTTTTAATAAAACCTTGCTGCATATCAGCCAGAGGGTTTACACAGTACCACAAGGGTATATATATTAGGGCAGTGGGTTCCTGCAGCACCTACTTTAAAGAACAAATGCAGTCACCCCAATTTGAACAAGGATAGTAGTCTATACTAGTTTGTGAATGGCTCTTGACAATCATGTGACAATGTGTTTTCCAATGAATTGTAAAATTTACAAGTAGTAATATCTTGGTATACCTTGAATATTGAATGTTTAAGCCTTAAAATATCCCAAAAGCTTCTTGGAAGAAAAATGACAGAAAAATAGCAAAACTTAGTAGTAGTTTCAAAATAATTTGGGGGTGACTGCTCTTGACCTTTAAAGTATGTAATAATTTCTCAATTTTCTGCAGTACCTCTACCACTCTTTGGGATTGGGGTTGTAGAATATGCTGATGCCATTCTTAGCCTATGGTAAGAGGTGACTAAAGGGAAGGACTTGAATCATATTTGAAACTGTGTTGGAACCTCAATTTTTCATCTAGCTGTCACTATTTACAATAACACATTCACATTTTTGAGTTGTTACACCACTGCCTATAACATCAGTCCACATATTAGTTGCATCTGCCAATAATACCTTTGATCCATGTAAGACAATCTCACATTCTTTGTGCAGGCATTAAACTATAGGATTCCTTTATGTAATTCCTTACACTCCACATGATAAAAAGGAAAAAAAAATTAAAGATGATCTGATTGATATGTTGTCATAATTCATCTAAATTGTAATAAATAATAACCATGTTTAAGATTTTGAATATCTTTGCCTGTTGTTTATTTTTGTATTTTTTGTAATTTTTTTTCATGTCTACTTTATCTTAACTTTCGTGAAGGATAATACTAGAAAAGACTACATATGCTGGTTTTCAATCTTGGTTGCTTTTAAATGGCCATCAGCAACAGCTGTAAAATAATTCTTATTCCTGTGCTGTTATGTTCTGTGACTTTTAGAGGTGTACTGGTTTGTTTCTCTGGATTCTGCTTTATTGACATTATCGTATTATAACCAATGGAGGATACAAAAAAAAAAATTTTACATTATTGCCCTATTTTTAAAATTCAATGTGACCACAGTTAGAGCAAGTATGCTATTCTACAGGTGTTATACTAGCACCTCTGTAGCAGTTACTGTTTCTCAATTTTTCTCATATAAACAACAATGTATTTCATTCAGGCCTTGAATTTTGAGGCCTGCGAGTGGGTTTGCACACCATCACCATCAGAGGTGTCATTTTCTGCACACCTTAATGATGAATTGGAGCTATTATAAATATATTACAGAAATAATAAATCAGCATACCTATCACACTACTTAATTTTCTGATGAGTGTGATTTGCAGCATGCCCAGAGAATCTTAAACTCAAGGTCTGTACACGTCTCTTACTTGAACAAAATGTGAATATAATTATAACAAATCAGACTTAATTTCACTTTTTATGTGGACATCACAATCCTTACCAAACAAGCAAAGCCAAACGGTCTAAGTAGTGTTCCGAATCGAACTCCTCCATCTTTTTCATATATGACTTCTATCTTTTCAGGACTTTTACTTTCAAGGTTAGCCCTGACAATCTTTCGCTCTTTTCCTTTTTTCAAAGCTCTTGTTCCTCTGTCTGATGGTCGCAGTGATCTATACTGTTGAATAAGTGGACTGGTAGAAAGAGAAGACATTGATTATACAATGTAATGCAATGTAATTTGTACTGCTGTGTTCATCAGCTTCATGTTGTTTAAGTCTAATTTTGGCAGAATTATCTACCTGTACTGATGAGGGTGACAAGAAGTAAGCCATGGATCATGTTACAATCTTGGACAAAACTCATTGCGACACCCCGCTCCCCCTTCCAATGTTGACTGGTCACCGTTATGCTATTAATGGCACAGAACTCTTTTAGATGCAACATTGGGAGGGGGAGCAGGGAATTTCATCATGTTAGCCTATTACTGAGATGAACAAATATTATGGCAAAGTGTCCCAACAGCTTTGTCACTGATTGTAGTTCCAAGAAAGGTCTTTGTTTGGACATTCAACAACAACCCTCTACACAGTTACAATGATACATATGGTTGGAGAAACACAATCGATCTGCTGCTGAAATTGGCTTTCTTCTAACAATTTGAGCCTGCATGTACAGTGCTTTATAACTACTGTACCATGACCTTTTTCCTCATTTAAAATAAAAATTTTACAGAAGTAAGTGGTTCTCTTTCATCTCTGAGATGTTTCAGAAGTGTGGGTTAAAACGTGGAATAAACAACAAGTTCTATGGACCACACAACTTTACTGTACAGTATAACTTAAAAACTTTTTCACAACATTTTGAGTAATGAGTTTGATTGTTACAGCACAATATGTTGGTGAGGAATGTATAGATCTACTGGTATTGTGACTTGCAACAACCTTGGGTGTAAGAGGACGGTGACGATTTAATGTTCTGTGATATTCTCAATGTATTCTGATGTCAACAAATAAATCCATACTTCCCCACAGATTAAATTTTTGATGGTTACAAAAGTGATTAACAAATTTCATTTCAAATTAACCCACTTTTCAAAAGCTTCCAGTGATCAGAAACAATGGTTTTTTTTTTTTTTTTGCATCTCTTTATTCACGTTAATATTATATGCAGTACAGTGGTATGAACAACATGTTTACCTTAATATTTTGGTTACAGTATTCACATCGGATCTTAATGCAGAATATCTTTGAGGTTATGTCGATACTTTTCAACAGGAAAAATTAAAAAAAATTCTAATCCAGCAATAAAAACCGTGGTACATCATGTGCTATGTATGCAATAATATTAAGTATTAATATGGTGCGAAACAACTTTTAAAGGAAGGTGACGGCCAATCAGTACTTGTTGGCAACGTCAAACTGATTTTGTTTCATTAAAATATATAATTCAACCTCGGGGCAAAATTTAAACTTATGGTAGAAAGTAATGGCATTTGGTCTTGAACATTTTTGCTTACAGGAATATAAAAAATATTTTGCAAAGAGAAGAAAAAAGTTAATTATGCTTTCGTTATTTTCTAAATACCCAAAATGAACAGTTAACTCATCTAATTCTATTTCATCCCTCAGGCAACTTAAACAAATTTCTTCCCAGAATGCTTTTGTGATGGGACAATTCCAGAAGAGATGCTCAATTGTTTCAATGTCTGCATTGCAAAAGGTACATAATGGGGACTCTTTAATTTTCACCCTACATAAAAAATCATTAGTTCCGACAATCCTGTGGAGGTATCTAAACTGTAAATACTGGATATTTGCCTCCCTAACAGCAGTATGAGGTAACATAAATATAAATTTCCAGTCAAAAACATAATCCGGGAATAATGCTTCCCATTTACTTATGGCTCTTGGAGAAGAGATATTATTTGAAAGAACGGATCTATATACAATGTTGGTAGCACATTGCTTTAAAGAAAGTTTTACTAGTTGGCAACAATTCAAATTGACACCACTGTCATGACCTAAATTTGTTTTCCAATGAGATGGGATGGCTGCAATTATTCCATAGTAATGGGTAAATGGGAAGTTTCTAATGCCATGCTTATCAACAAAGTTTTGATACAATAGGACACCACCCTCTCTTGTAAAAAAGTCCCCTACTTTGTAAACCTTATTCTGTTTTCATACATCGAAATAAACAACCCGATTGTTAATTTTGATAAAATTATTGTTTAATACCAATTGGCTTACAAAATCATTTTGAGGAGTAGAAAAGCTAAAACTTGCCCAAGCATCACACACATCACGGATAAAGTTATTTGATAAAAATATATCACCTCTCTTAAAATTGCAAGTGAAAAGAAAATCACCTCCATAATTACGTAAGGTATAAGTGAAAAATAATTTCCAAGGTCTATTACAATCATCAACGTACATTTTAACCCATTTTGTTTTTAAACTATTAGCAAAAATGCGAACATCTATCATATTTAGACCTCCATTTTCTTTTGTATTACAGAGCACTGTTCTCTTCACCTTATCAGGCTTATGATTCCAAATGAAATTAAAAAATAACTTTTTCAGTTCATCAAAATAATTATCAGGTGGATTAGGAAGAACCATAAATAAGAAAACCAGCTGAGAGAGAGCAAAACTTTTTATTAGAAGAACCTTCCCAATAGGAGTAATATCTCTTACTGACCAAAGTCGAAGAATATTTTTTAACCGAGAAAGCTTGGGTAAATAATTTAAACGAAAGAAATCATCTCTGTGATGTGAAAAAGAAATTCCCAGATACTTTATAACGGTGGTATTTAATTCGAAGTTAAAGCGGTGCAAATAATTAGGATGACACCTGGAAAGCGGCCCAAGTAAGAATAAATGTGATTTATCGAAATTAATCTTTAAACCAGAATTATCACAAAACCTTTGTAAAACCTTATTCACCTCAAAAAGTGACATTTCAGACCCGTCACTAATAACAGTATCATCAGCATACTGAGATATCTTAAGTGATACTCTGGAAATTATGATGCCTTGGATTAACTGATTGGAATTAATTCAAGAGGAGAGTATTTCGGTACAAATAATGAAAAGATAAGGGCTCAATGGGCAACCCTGTCGAACACCACGTGATATTCTAAAGTAATCAGACAGATAACCATTATTTGAAACACATGAAGTAACATTACTATAAAATACCTTAATCCATTTCTTAAAATGCTGTCCAAAATTAAAAATTGATAGAGTATGTTGAATAAAGCCCCAGTCCAAACGATCAAAAGCTTTTTTGAAATCTAAAAGTAACAACCCTCCCGGTACATATTTTTCGTCACAATATGTAAAAAGGTCTTGTATTAATCTTATATTTTCACCTATGAATCTTCCTTTTAAAAAACCTGTTTGCTCATTACCTATGATTGAATGTAAAACCTTTTTTACACGGGAAGCTATACATTTAGCTGCAATTTTATAATCAGTGTTTAACAATGCAATAGGGCGCCAATTCTTAAGATATCTTGTGTCTTTTCCCAGTTTGGGAATCAATGAAATTATAGCTCTGCCCTGTTCATCTGATAAATAACCTTTGTCGAAAGCACAGTTAAATGAATCAACCACAAGCTGTCCAATATCGTTCCAAAAGGTAAGATAAAATTCGGCAGGGAGTCCATCAGAACCCGGGGATTTTTTTTTTGCTAAAGAACAGAGCACCTGACTGCACTCGAGCAATGTTAAGAAGCCTTCACAACTAGCCCTTTGTTCATTAGAAAGAGAAGAATACAGAAAATTCCAAACCTCCTTTAAGTTAAAGGGGGAGACACTGTTGTCCTTCTTATAGAGATTTGAATAAAAATTCCCAGCTTCCCGCAAAATATCAGTTGGGTTTCGTAAAACACGATTATTGTCAGTTATTACCTCATTGATAGTATTGGACATCTTGTTTCGTTTTTCAAGACCTAGAAAATATTTAGTATTTTTTTCCCCTTTCTCTGCCCAGCGAGCCCTGGAGCGTACAATGATACCGTTCAATTTAAAGTCGTACAGCTCTTCTAATTTTGTTCTGGCATTGCATAATAAACTTTTAATCTCATTGGTAGGATTAAAAGAGTACATTTGTTCATAAATAGCAATTTGTTCCAGGATTTTCCTTTCGTGGAGTTTACCCATTCTTGCCCGATGCTTCGAAAACGTGATAGAAACTGTCCTTATATTTAGTTTGCAAATTTCCCACAACAGACAAGGATTACAATTAGAGTTGGAAGAAATTGTATCTGCAACTGTTTTAATAATCAACTCTTTATACATCTCATCGTTTAACAAAGATACGTTAAGCTTCCACACACATGGTCCTCTTACATTTCCCAAAAGAACTGTTAAAGTAATATGATCATGGTCAGAGCCAAATATCGGCGATATATCAGTATCTTGGATACAATTTTTAAGATCAGAGGATATGAGAAAGAAATCAAGTCTACAGTTAATTTGATAATCCACACTGGAATGCCAGGTGAACTTTCTAGTCTTGGGATTACGCTCCCGCCATATATCTACTACTGTAGGTCATAAGTTTGAACAAGTTTACTAACCTCTCGACGAACATTAAAATTTGTACGGGGTAGGCCGCCTGTTTTATCAAGGTCTAAATTCCATACGAAGTTAAAATCACCACCCCAGATTATAAAGTCAAAATAAATATTTTGCAGTTGTTCCTTAATTTTGCAATACGTATTACATATGTCTAAATTTGGGCCGTACACATTGATAAAGCACATTTCTAAGCCCTCAACATTCAAAGTGACAATAACAAAACGCCTTTCTCCATCTAGTAACTCGAGACTCGGGGACTGAGAGAAATGAGGGTTAAATAAAATGGCGGTACCCCTAATTTGGTTTGTACCATGTGATAGGATTAAGTTTCCACCCCACTCATTTCTCCAAAATTTAAAATCACGTTCGGTGGAATGGGTTTCTCGTAGAAACATTACATCATAATTATTTCTATGTAAATAAAGGAAAAGTTTCTTTCGCTTCCTGTTGTCACGCAAACCCCTTGTATTAAAGGAACACAGCTTTAGTGTAACCATTTTTGGGGCAAATAACAAAAAGTTTGGTACTCACCATACTGGTATACATCAGTGTTCGAATAAGATAATATGGACAAGTACGAGATGCATAGAAGAAAAAACAAAAAAGAAAAAGAAAACCAAATCCAAACAACATTCCCAAAGTGGAAGTTGACGTAAGGCCATGATTCTTAGTGGCCATCTTGCAACAACAAAAACAACAACCTGTGTGGGTTCACTTAAATGGACGTAAACAGAACAGGTTTTCGGAAAGAAGACCGTCGAATCCTAAGAGTATAAATCC
Source organism: Holothuria scabra (assembly GCA_037179385.1). Taxonomy (NCBI): domain Eukaryota; kingdom Metazoa; phylum Echinodermata; class Holothuroidea; order Aspidochirotida; family Holothuriidae; genus Holothuria; species Holothuria scabra. The sequence continues at coordinate 11,976,756 of CM074190.1, read as the reverse complement.
TTGATGCCGTAGTATTATACAGAAGGGCTAGTGAAAGAGTATGGCTTTCCACTGCGGTCACGCCATTTCCCAGCAGAAAAGCGTAATCATGTACCTTCTTGAAAAAGCTTTGAAACTTGCCTACTCCACTTTCGTTTCTCCAATACATCGATCTTAGTAAGGTCATCGGTCAGGAAATAATCTTTGCCGTTGAGCTTCTCCCTTTGAAACTTCAGTGCCGTTATTTTGTCCTGATAGAAAGACAGTTTTACCAGTAAATGGCGGGATCTAGTGGGGTGGGTTCGGCCATCTCTGTGCGCTCTTTCAATTTGGGGGTTGGCAAACACCTACTTCTTCGAGTACAGATTTGGCGATTTCAATGCAGTTCTCCCCTTCTACGGCAGGATATCCAACAATTCTTAGATTACTCATTCTGGAAAACCTTTCTTGTACATTGATTAGATCAGCCTGTTCATGGTTCACACGTTCAAGTTCTTCAACTTTCTTTTCAAGTAACTCAATACGTTTCTTATGAGCCTTGTCCTTCTTTTCAAGCTGATCCACTCGCTTAGTTAAAAACTCCACAGCTTTCTCAAAATCCTTCTCAATTTGGCCCAGCTCATCACTGATACGTCTCATGTCTCTGCCTATTTTTCTCAACGATTTTTCCATTGACAATTGTAGAGATTGCAAAGGTGCATGTGCATCTCCCAGTTCACTCTCTGAATCAGAGGTGTTCTCCTCGGTTATGTAATTATCCTTACGTGTAGCAGACCTCGTTACTCGCTGACTCAGTTGATCTAGAGTAGGCTGAATGTTTGGCCTGGATTTGCTGCTTTGAGGGCCACTCATAATGAATGCAAATGTACTCAAGATGCTCTCTGATGATAACAGAATCTTTTAATAAAGTGGCAGAGACGAATTAATGTTTACGACATACCAAAAAAGTCAATTTCGACGGAGCCTCATTCCCGACACGTGCTGCTATCAGGCGGCCATTTTGTTTTGTTGATCAGAAACAATGGTAATATTTATGTAAGATTTGGAAAGGGAAGTTATGGTACTGGTACTAAATTCTGGATCTAAACTTTTTAATAATAAAGAAAATTATTTCAACCATCCCCTCCCCCCCCCCCTTAGTCACAAACCTGCAAAGTTCAATTGGTCATAGTAATAACTGTGCATCTAGGAAGTTTCAAAGACTTGTCACCTGTTTAACATGTGCTTTTTCTGAGGACTAGAATGACATAAATACTAGCCCTAGTGCCATAGCAAGCAGCTGCAGGTTAAATTCAAAGACTTTTTATAGTTTTCTAATTATATTGAATATAACTTAATCTGCAGGATGTAAAATTTTCTCTTATGTACTGTCAGCTATATTGGTGCACTGTAAAAGTAGGGTACATTTATCAGAAAGAACCCTTTTTTTTTTAATTGCTAACACAAACACCCAAATTTTTCCTCACAAAATATATAGACACATTTAAAAACTGAAACGGCTGTATATGATGCAGAAGAGTGGGATAAGCTGCTAGTGCAAGGGACTGTCAATGTGACAAATTTATCAAAATTTCGAGCTAGTGTGGCACGTGTAGGGCAAAAACCTTATGTATACCTTCAACTGTACACTATCTAATTTGAATAGAAGAGTTAGTAGCCTAGGCCTAGGCCTACATGATAGAAAACATGTAACAAAAAGTTCGTACAATAGGTACCAACATATTCTTTCTCTACAATACTGTAAATGCACTTCAACTGACATCTATAGCCACAACGATTTCATCAACGAACACCTCAGTCCACTAAAAGTAATCAAAATAGATACATTCAACAAACCTTCGATTTTTTAAAGATTGCAGGGCGCGTGTGGTTGAACAACACAAGGTAAAAGACATTTTTGCGGTGTTACAATCGCAATCGCAATCTCATTTCGCAAAATAGGGTGCATGATACTTAAAACATTTACAGTTCAGCCGTCTACTTAACAGTCGACGTGTAACGCTTTACGATTACAGACTAAAGTAGTGTTGTCATTGTGAGTACTCAGTGCAGCAAGTGTCATGACATGATCCTTGGCCCTAACCTGTATGTAAGTTGTACTTCTACTTGTAACGTTCCCGGTACCCGGCCATGAACATCAACTTATTCTTACCATGAATAAAGACGTGGTGCAAGAAGGAGGCAATAAATCGTGTTGTATATCTTCGGTTTGATTTTGAATGGGAGGCAGCATTCTATCATTTTGAATTAATTTAGACAAAGTGAACTCATATCAGACGGTTAACAAACATGGCAAGCCAGAAGGCTCTTCGAGAAAAACTCAGTCATTGGGATCACAAAAATACCACAATGGCTCCATTGAATGACTTGCAAAGGGATAGCATTATGGAATTGACAACTCACGCATCGAATAGACCCTTGCCATTAGAGGTATTTTTAATAGGTCCTATGGAAGAATGTAAAGAATTTGGTCTAGCCTAACGTTAGGCCTACGCTTAGGCCTAGCTAGCCCTCTACTAGTTTTGGGTTAGCCTACAGTAACTTAGGCCTAGGCCTAGGCTTAGCAGTATAACCTGTAGGCAAGGGCCATATAAATTTTGTTGGTGAAATCTCCTGTTGCTCAGGCCTAACCTTAGGCTAGGTCGAATTGTTATTTGGGCATGGCATAGGTTCTATAGCCTAGGCCTAGTCCAAGAATATATTTCTAACTTTCATTGTTCAGTTTACTAAGAATTAATTTGTAGCCTCTAACATTTCTACTACTAGGCTAAGCTTATTAACAAATGCAATCACTATTTTTAAACGTGTAGGATTGTTTAACCTCCACCTTTTCCTATTATTCATAACCATGGTTTAAATACTGCAGGCCTAGCCTAGTGGCATTATTTTTAATACAGCCCTTTCTAAATGTAGCGTTGTCATACTTCTAGTTTCTATAAATTATTTGCCTGTGTCTATTAGAAAAAAAATGAACTTTTGCACTTATTTTGCAAGTATAGTAAGGCATTGTATTTCCAGCAGATAAAGGGGTGGAGTAAGGGGGGGGGATTTCTGCCCCTTTCTGACAAAAAGAAGTAATCCACATTTTTTCGAAATTGATTTTATTTCATATTCTCTTTTCTCTTACTGAAACTTAAATTTTCACATGTTAAATATTCTAACTTGTAGTCTACTTCCTGAGATAATCAGCCAAGAAAAGAAGTAACCCACATGGAAAACTACATTCTTTTCAGACAAAAAGAAGCAATGGCTTGTACTTCTTTCTGGCAGAAAATACAACTATCATTTTCACTACACTGTTTTTGACAAAGAGAAGCAAAGGGCTTTTACTTCTTTCTATCAGAAAATACAAGTATTATTTTGACTGAACTGTTTCTGACAAAAGGAAACAATGGCTTGTACTTCTTTCTTCAATGCTTTTTACATTTTCCCCTTTTCACAGGCCATGGTTCATGAGTTCAACTAGGATAAAATGTAATTTTTGGTTGGGTTTTAAAATTTGAATTCTGAAACTTGGGCAGTCTACTGTAATTGTGGCAAGGGATTGAACACTAGTTAGCACAAAATGGAATTTCATTTTCATCACTTTGTTCTTATTTTGTTATTATTTGTTTGTCATTCTTCAAAAACAAGGTTTTTTTATGTTGCAGAATATCAAGATCCAATCCTCAGTTTCTTTTTCAGTGTACCACAAAAAGAAATGCAAAAAGCCTTTAAACAGCTTAATACTACCATGGGCCTATAGAAACAAATAATTTTAAAATAAAATACTGTAGACCTATACAGTAGAACATTGGGCTACTCTGTGGTTGCTTTTTTTTTTCAATTTGGTTGCATGAAGAATCGTGAATGGGGGTATAAGGGGATACAGTAGCTTATGGACTGTGAAAGATGAGATAAACATTACAGTAGAGATTAACCCATGTACATAAATATGTTAATACTGTGCCAGGTAAGTATTAATTTTAGAACAATTCATTGATGTCCTTTGCTTACATTACTATCTATGACACTACAAGCAATACTCTGGAGTGGATGCATGGATGTTTGTGCAGGATATACAATATATGACTTTACCAATGTTACCAGTCTTGGGGAAGGGGGGGGGGTGGATGCATAGGTATGCTGAAAGAGAGATTTTATGAAGTGGGTATATGAATCAATGCAGGTTACTTTAAGTTGAGAATGACTCATTAGGACAATACTACAATATTCTGGTGGGGATGCTTGTACCCTGTGTGCAGATTGAATGATTACTGTACACCAGTCAGTGTTGGTGTGGATGGGCATCTGCTCGGATGGCAATTGCAGGGTCGAAAATTAGGGTGCAAGATAAATAGTGTGACAGTAATTGAATTTTCAGGCATGTGAGTGTGATCACACACCATCACTCTGCCCAAAACACTGTGAGGACTGTGATTTTTTATACACCTACATAAAGATGGGAGCTCACGTTTGACTCCACCAGGAGTGTTGTGCAGTATTTTTCCAGATCCAGATCCAGCTCATATAAATCTGCTAAGGTTTAATAAAACAGCACTAAGCACATCTACTACTACACTCCCTAATTTCCTGAGGGGTGAATGAGCCAATGAGCCCTAACTGGAAAAAGGGACATGGCTGGGTCAAATTGAACCAATTGGTTGGAAACTGGGCCATAAAACTCCATCTAACTTTACCCAACCTTAGTGTGATTTGTACAGTAGCACACCTGGAAAATCTAAAACTCAATGCCTGGTGTGACATTGCATCTATGCCTCATGATGCCAGCTAGTGGTGTAGAAGCAGGGCCTTGTATTTTCCATTTTTTCTCTAATTGTTCTTATTTAGCACATTGAGCTATCATTTTTGCAATGCCCCATCTATAGCACACCAAATCATGAATACAGTGCAGCACTATGCCAAATGTGGGGCTTGCAGTAGGTCAATTTGGAAAGAAACAGGTTTAGGAGGGCTGACTGGCTTATTCTCAATTTGTGTAGTCTTCCTTATCTGCTAAAGGATTAAATTTCTGTAACTAGCTTTTCCCAAATTTGGAATGATTAGGATTATTTACTGTAATGTACAGTAGGTGGAACCCCCCATTTTAAAAGGAAGGGTGCTGAGCCAGATTATGAAATGGGACAGTTTTACATGCATGCAGAAATGCATGTAATATGTGCTGGGCATGCAAAAATTTGCCCACAGTGCATGCCAATTTTTGTACTCTTAGAGGGCAGGAGCAGTCATCCCAAATTGAAGAAGTGTAATAGACTGTCCAGTTTCATGATTGGCTGTTGGGAGTCATGTGACAATGTTTGTTCTCTTCAAAAGTGAAATATACCAGAAATAGCTGCTTGGTTTACCTGAAAAATGCAATAGTAAAGTCATAAAATGTAATTAAAGATACTTTGAAGAGAAATAAGATGAAAATTGAGTTACTTAACTTTTTCTTCAAAATAAGTGTGAGGGAACTGCTCTTTACCTTTAAGCCTTTTTTATCCCCCACCAATATTATTTAAATTCTTTGAGAAGTGAGAATAGTAGGGAGAATTGCAGCATGGTCATTGGTCATAGTCTTGATCAGTCCAATGCACATGCAGTTAGAACACCCAGGAAATGTCACTGGGGGTATGTTGAGCCGAAAATTTTGTGTTCTTTGTGCCAGCCAACAGTGGCACTTCAATGGTCCTGCTGGCACTCAGCCCCCCAAATATTTTTTCTGTTCTGACTATTCTGTTGTAAATAACATTTTCCTGATATTTCATCAGTCTGGATATTACAATATTTCCAATGTGTGTTTCCTATCAATAGCTCCCTCTGGATGAACCTGGTAGTGTATCACAAAAGCTCTCAATGGTTGGAATGAGCTTGAATACGGAAGAAGATCCATTTGCTGAAGCCTTTGCATCCTTAGAGATGAAAGATGAAAAAATCAACAATGCTCAACAGGTATTTAAAAATAAAGTGAAAGAAACAGTCATTTGCCACCTCAAATTACAATTTCACTTGGAGTCTACCAAAATTTTCAGTGTCACAGCTCTTTGATTCAAACCAAGTTTAAAAAAGGCTCATTAATTACATAGTTAATGAGAATGTCTTGATTTTCCATTACAGTAAGCAGTAAGGTGTCGTGTATTCTTGCTTACAAGGGTGTGCTCTGTCTGAGGCATTGAAACAGGATTGTGTCTGGATGAGGATGAGTTGTATACGGCTTTTGGAGGAGCAAAAAAGAGACTAGGTTAGGAGAATTGAAACTGGCTTGGGTGATCATTTATGCCTCTCTATATATTTTTAATGTTTGCAACATTCATTTTATTTAATGTCTTTTGTTTTAACTTCAGTGAAAATTGTTGTGAAAAGTTTCCTTGCAAAATGTGAATTTTTATTTTAATATTGAAACAACATGGCATCTAAAAAAAAAAGAAGAGAGATAATGTGTTTGACCTTGAAAGAAAGCTGTTGTATCACATGGTGAGTGTGTTGTAACTAGCCAAGCTACAGACCTAGATGGGGAAGTCTTGCTTGTCTCTCCTTTTAAACTTCCTCCCTTTAAAAAAGGGGAAATGAAAGTGATAACACCCAGATATTCCCTGATGTAGTTTCCTCAACATTGAGCCAAATAATGATTAATTCATTAAAGGGCCAAACCTCTCACCCCAAACTACAATTTTGGTACTCGGGTACCAAAATTCTCAATTGGCTCAGCTCTTTGATTGGCAGCTAATTCCAACAATGCAGAGTACCAAAGCTTATATCACACAGCATGAATGGTACTGAGAGTGTTTTGATTATATAAATTGAGTTTTTCTATACTCACCTTGAAGCAATAAACTGAGATTGTATCTGGATGAGGATGAATTTCAGACAATTGTGGGAGGGGCTTCAGTAGGAAGTTAAGGAGAATTGATACTGTGTGGGGTGAGAGAACTGTGCCTTTAAAGAAAGAAAACTCTCACCCCCAAACTACAATTTTTGTGTTTGGGTTGGAGCTAGCATTTTATATCAGTATGGTATGAGTTTGGATGGTGTCATTCACCAAAGTTTGTCAAGCATTATAACTTTTTTTTTATTTGAAAACAATTTTTATGATGGATGATGGTGAATGTGTGCATAATGATTTAATGTTTAATGATCATTATGGTGAATGTGTGCATAATGATTTAATATTTAATGATCATTATGGTGAATGTGTGCATAATGATTTAATATTTAATGATCATTATGGTGAATGTGTGCATTGTGATTTAATGTTTAATGATCATGATCGGTCATTCTACATACAAAGAAGAAATAATTACCATTCATTTGAAAAGATTTTCTTGTGACTATATCTATTCTACTTACTAATAAACAGTATGTAACCATTATAGTTTGTACAATTCATTTCAAAGACTTTTTGTGCCTTCCTCAATTTCAGTTTTTTGCATGGATTAATAAAGTTGAAAGCAAAATGGAGGAAGATGAAGAACAACCTTACAAGTAAGTATATCTGATAGATTTTTCATTGGTAGGTAAAAACATTCAGTTTAAATGCTCATCAACATGTGTGTGTTGTACAGAAAAATATCTTTCAAAGTCTTTTATGGTTTGAGTCCTCCCCTTTAGGCACCTAGATGTGGAATACCCTAGGCTTATTCTACTGGTTGTTGGATTTCAAAAATCATGGGAAGCTGTTTGCTAGTCTGTCATATTTCATAACTTTGGGTTCTGTTAAAACTTCTATTGGTGGCAACTCGTTGGTGGTAACCAGTTTTGGGGTTTACTGATTTCGTCACCCAAAGACCAACAGTCAGGAGCAACTGCCTCAATGATATCCAATGTCCTATCCTACAGCCCTAGCCCATAGAGGGAGCCTGTCCATTATTAGCTCAAACCAGCTCAAAGAGCTGTTTGAGCTATTGTGATCTGCCATCGTCACTCTGTCTATCAGTTTATCTATCAAATCTGTTCACGATTGCCCTTAATGCTCTCAAGGGCACATTTGTTGACGAATTGTAACGAAACTTGGACACATTGGTCAATGGACATAGGGCTACATGCTTTTTTCAAAAAGTTGAGGTCAAAGGTCATCTAGGGGTCATTAGTGGCTGTTTTGTGAATATTTTTTGAAGTGACACTTCTTCCGCAAGTAGTACTTAATGTCCTTGAAAGTTGGCCATAATATTCCTCAGGTAGTGGTTGTTGAATCTTGTACTTTACTTGTTTATCTGAGGTGTTACGGCTTGGTCGCAATACAAACCCATAACAGCGAAAGACCACAGAAGAGCGAGATTAGAATCAACAACTTAATTATTATCCACCTCTTACTTCCTTAAATTTACAACAATTAATCTTAAATCTACTCACAATCTTTTACAGCTTAAGGTATCACTCTTTGTCCAAGGGGTAGTGTTGGTAGCGTCGATTGTACAGCAGCACAGCGTAGTACTTGGTTCCGCGAAGGCAGGATGAAGACTATAGTGATCGGTAAATGGCGACACAATTACAGTGTTAAGCGGCGAAGCAGGCGTCTGGTCTCTGTATTATCTGTGTATCTTCTGTTCTCTTCTCTCCCTGTCACACTTCTTGCATGACCTTTTATATGCCTGGTAGGTCTCCAGAAAAGTCTGGAACTTACTCTTATGGAAACGTTTCGTTTGATCTCGTACAAAACAAACAGCGAAAGTTCTGGGCTCAGTAACCCATAACCACAAGCGAGACAGATAGTTCTCGAGAGAAATTTACAGTAGCCGACAGTTGCCATAGTTGGCTATTATTAGGCCATTACATCATACAGTAGTTTCCAGTAGGTGATTGTACATTCTCGGAACTGTGCGAATGTTCTCTGGGGTTACCCGTTGAATATGCTAGAGAGACAACGCCGAAGCTAGCACTTTCTAGAACTTTTCACTCGCTCGTCCGTGGATTCAATCTGGTTGATGTTGTCTCGTAACAGAGGTCACTGAAATCATAGGTGTAAACATTTAAAAATGCTATTTTCTCCTAGAGGCATTGCAAACTTGTTCTTAAAATTGTTCAGATGGGTGGCTGACATGTGCAGATTACAAATTTTTTGTCTGTTTTTGGATAAATAATAATTTTGACACCTTTCTGACCAATTTTGTGCCGTGCCTCTATATCTACCAGTCTCACAAATTCAGTGTTTTCCATTGAACTAAACCCCCTTTAAAATTATCTGGGTGCAAGATTGTCAATCAGGTGAGGTTGATTAGGTTAGTGTAAACAGATCTTATCTGATGAGAACAGAGGTTTATTGTGAGTGCATGCTGGGGCTTTGTAGACATACTCAACTTCAGGAGGATGAATTACAGTACTTATTAAGTAGGGTAGAGTCACCTTACACTGTTTCTAAACTAGACTTGCTTGAGGTAAGGATGATAAGGGTCAATTTTTTTCAGAGAGGAAGCTCCAGGGTATTAATTGTTTTATTATAGCTCATTGAACTTGCTAACTAGACTTTCTGATTTGTGTAAAAATAGAAAGCAAAGCAACAGAGGCTTCTCACATTAAGGCTTCACCTTGGAGAGAGGTAATCATTCTAAAAAGTATTAATTTCCTTGTCATTTTACCTGAGAGAAATTAAAGCATTCTAAATTTTGGGTACATCGGTTCAAAAAATAATATCCATGTATGACAAGTACAGTCCCTGTAGTGTTTAGAATATCCATTGCTTGGGGTGTGATTTTCTTGGCACTGGAAGTCTTCACTGTGCATTCATTCAACAGGTTTGAGCCATCAGCACCAATAATGTTCTAGTTTAGTCTGTCTCTCTTTCTGTTTTCTCTGCATGCATGCTTTTGCACAACAGGTATGGATTGTGTGTCTGTGTTTTATATAAAATTTGAACAGATCGGACATTCTTCCTGAAACTCAAAAGAGATCAGGTGGGGGGGGGGAGATTTATTGCTGCCAAATCTCTTGTCCAAATTGATAGTACCCTTGTCCATACTTGCAGGTGGATTCAGGAGGAAAAAACCTTGCTTCAGTGTCCCTAAAAGTTGCAATATGAAGGGTCTTCTTAAATAGAAAACCAAGATACTGACATATTTCTTTTATGGAAATGAAAATGGGGGATTTTTCTTTCCTTCTAGAAAGGGAGAGTGGACAAATCCCTTCTTAATCCCCCCCCCACCTTTGATGGAAACACTGAAGATGTATGTCAGGCATTGACATCTTGTTATGAACTGTTTTCAAAATACCACCATTATACCTTTTACATCACTGACTCAAGCTTAGGAGGAGGAAGAAGATAACAAATTTATCTTTTGTGTTCATTTTGTTGCAGAGTTTACTGTGACCAGTTGCATCATTACACACAACAGTGTCAGCAAGTGTTGGATGAGGTGTCTGCCGCCCTCGATCATCTAAATGATTTGCAGAACCAATATGTACATGTATCAACCAAGACAAATGCTCTTCATGAGGCTTGTGAGCAGTCAATGAGTGATCAGGTAGTTAATCTTTCTTGAGAACACTGTTTGAATTTATTCCTTGCTTATATCCCAACAGGAAAGTTTCAGTCTCAGCATTTTCTTGGCAGTAGTAGAAAATGTTGAGCAAAATGAAAATTTTAAATGAACAGCTCCTCAGTAAGTCTAAGAGAACATGGACTGCAAGACCCCAAACTTTCAGTCTTTTTAGGAAAGCCCTTTACAGGCTCTCACACCTTGCTCAGGCTTCACAGCATCAAACTGTGCAGTAATAATGATCCTTATTAGGTAAAAACTTATATATTTCTTTTAGTACCCTTTTCAACTGTTTTGAGAAATATTGCCACATTAGAACTTAATCTGGGCTGGACTGGCAAGGTTTTTATTTACTTTGTACAAGCTTTTTGCAGCTGAACATTTTAAGTGTCAAGTTCTTTATTTCTAAGAATAAAATGTACAAGACAACATGAGAATAATTACAAAATGTAACATTAGGGAGACCGAACAGAAGCAAAATGTATCATCGCTCAGCCACCGTACACAAGAATCTGAACAAACAAAAGAGTGGTTCTTAAACCTGAACCAGTCAATCCTCAACCCAAGTTTTTTGTATCAGTCTACAGAAATTGTCAATTGACACAGCTCTTTGATTGACAGCAAATAAAAAAAAGAAAAAATGTTGAGTACTGTACTAAATATAACTCAGTATGTATTGTATTGAAAGTTTTATGATTACACAATGGGTCTTAAATGCTCAACCTGAAACAATAAACTGAGATTGTGTCTGGATTGGAATGTATTTTAGATGGTTATGAGAGGGCTTAAAGGCCTAATCCTGTCACCCCAAACAGTTCCGATTCTCCTAACCTGCTAAAGCCCTCAAAAGGGGAGGAGAAGGAAGTAAGGAAAGAAGAAAAAGACATTGCTATATATTGGAAAGTGATATCTAATGTGACTTGTAAATACACCTTTTACTCATTCTTAAACATTAATAGCAACTTTGACAAAACATACTCATCCTCAAACAAATTCCAAACTGGAGGGTCTTTACTGAGCAAGCTAGCCATGGATGAGTGAGTGGTTATGAGGTACTTAACTGGATAAATTTTCACTTGTAGATTGTTGATGAGAGGAGATAGATATTTAAGGATTTCACTTTGGTGGCATGTTTTACAAAATGTCCTTTCTTCCTTTTCTCTGATTTTTCCAGTGGTTGTTTTTCTGTAATCTCTTTTTTTCTGTAAACTTTGTCATTGTTATTATTTTTTTCTTTTATGGAGGGCTCTTTTACAAGCTCTATAGAGCTTTTCTGAGTTTCCTCCTGAGTCTCTCTTTAGTTTTGATTCATTGTATTATTTTCTGAATTGTGTTACATGTAAATCCAGAGAATGACTCAAAAAAATGTTGTCGAACACTCATGTCTGTTAATCTGAAAACTGTGAGATATTCATGGCAAAGAAAACCATTGTTCTACTTTTTGCAGTGGGACAGTTTTTCTTCTCTTCACTTGCAAGAAATATTTCAAACTCTTAGAATCTAGAAATCAGGCTTCGACAAATCCCCCGCCCGACAGTCTGGGACAAGTAAAAAATGACTCGGACAAGTGAACTGCTCAATACTGTAGCCCGCCAGGCAAGCAGCACAGAAGTCTTCTTCACATAGGAATTCAATGGCTAGTACTAGATAATCAGATATGGACTCAGTGCATATTCAGGCGGACAAGTAGACTTTGGGAATCCCTAGCCCAATGGACAAGTAATAAAAAATGAATTTATCGAAGCCTGCTAGAAATAATGTAAAGGAAGAGTCATTTAGCTAGCTGGCCAGTATGGGCAGGTGGGCAAAGGAAATATATAAGTGACTTGCCAATAACTGCCAGTTTAATATATAAATGACTCTGCCCTCAAAGAACAAGAACATTTTCTCTGCTTTTTTTTCCAGACACAACTTGTCAACAAGGCAGAGGCCATCAGTAGCAAGCTGTCATACTTTAATGAGCTGGAAAGGATAAACCAGGTGAGTTTCATCAAAACTTATGTAATATCTTGCTTAAAAGATGAAGGTCTGATACATGTGTCACAGTTATCTTAGTTGGAGGTGATAAACAAGACTTGAAACAAGATAAAAATAGAAGACCCTTTGTTCAAAGTTAAAATGTTGAGCTTTTATTCTCGCTTAAATATGCTCCATTTGAATTTCATCATTCATTCATGCTGTAATGTCATGACCATCAAATTTTCTATCAACAAATCTGACCTGACCAATGTTTCCACCCATGAGTTATGTCCGTTTTGAAAGGTTCCTGCTCTGGACAATCTTGACTGCGACCACAACTACTTTAAAACAAAGAAATAGATTGCAATCAATAATGATTACTGATTATGATACCCCAAGCCTACCCCTTGAATATCCTGTAATTTTCATTCTTCCTAAACCAGGCATCAGGAAGTGTCATGTTCAGCAGATAGTTCTCTATTACTGACATCAATACTTTGCTTCTTACACTCTTATACATTTCTCCTTCACAGGGATTTTCAACTTAACTTAGTTCAAGTTTTAGCTTGTGAAAACATTATCTGCAGGAACCTTTCTTGTGCAAATGGATTTTATATGCAGTACCAGGGCTTGAAAAATAGGGTGCCCAAGTGCTTTAGGGCATCTTGTCTAATGGCTTGGGCAACAAAAATTAATGAACTGCACAGCAGAACATGCCTGACTGGGCATCTCAAGTCTCTGTCCGGACAGATCATCACAGTGTTGGAAGTTTCCTGTTGACTATATTGTAATGATGCTACTTCTCAATGTACTCTGTTGTAACTGTAATGCAATGAGCCAACAAAGTTATTAAATAAAAAAGCATTACCATGATTTCCTAATTTCCTTTATCTTTTGATGTCTTCTTTATTTGGGCAACAATTAAGCTATGTTTGGCAACCAAAAGCTACTAATTTTAAAAAATGGGCTGCCCGATAGGACAAACAAGCCATTAGAATATTTTTCAAGCCCTGAGTACTTGTTCATTCAAAACTAACTTGTCAAAAATTCTTCTGCATTTTTCTTTTGTTTTGACAGAAATTAAGTTCTCCTGCATTTTCTGTGACTAGTGATGGATTTGTTCCACTTTTATCAAAGCTTGATGAATGCATTGCACATATTGCATCCAATGTAAGTATGATTATTTCTATTTTGGCCCTGTAGCCCATATACTTAATGCATCATGTTGGGTATGTCACTGCTTCAGTTATATCATCATCATTTATACAGGAGTTAAATTTCATATTTTCTTGGTGTGCTACAAATCACACTCCTCAGAAAAATTAAAAGTTTAGTACATGTGCTATTTTATTAAGTTGTAATAAATTTATCTGAATTCCCAGTTCTTTACCTAGGTGTGAAAAATTGCACTCCTCACAATGATTTAAGCGAGTTGTGATGAATTTGTGATCCTACTTGCATTCCTCAAAATTTAAGATACGGTTTATGATTTTAATTCTAATAGGCTTTTTGGTTTTTCAAAAGTGAGTATCTAAGTAATTTTGCAATGTTGACCTTGCAACACAGGTGCAGGTTCATGCATTTTAGTGTTGGCATATGCTGTGGTTCATGTCCTTGCTCACCCTATGTCCTTGTTTGTGTCATTGTGGTGTTTTGGCTTACAGAGTATAAAGTCAACATCTTCTCTTGTGACCCTAGTACTGAAACATCTTGCTATGCTTTGTGACATTATATACTTTTGCATTGGTACTGTAGTATTACTGAACTGTATGAAAGAATTTGAACCTATTAATTGTCCACCCCTGTTTTGATGACTCACAGCATATATTGTTGCCATAAAATATCATTTTTAACATGGACAATGTTCTTTCTACTTCTGGGAAAGAAGTAGAGTACAGTTTGCAATAGGAAAGACCAAATACATATGTTGTTTTCCCTTCAAATTGATTTTTACCCTATTTTTCACACTTTCAAGATTACTATTTGATGTGAAAAATATTTTAGCTTGTATAAAATGATCTGTCCTTTATCAAACATTGCGTTTTATAATAAGGTTTAATCATGCTTCTAAAGAAATTTAGTACATGTAGAAGTTGAGAAGCATGGTGGCTTGTGGCAGATATTTCACCAAACCTTTCAGCAAACATTCCTTAATTTAATTTTGATCAGTATTTTCTTCAAAGGTGATTGGATGAAATGTATGAAATAATCATATGGTTTAGTTAGTTTGATGAGGGTTTCAAATCAGTTTCTAACCAGTTGGTTAAGCCAAGTTGTGGATTAGTGACTTGTGTTCCTTACTTCATTGCTAATGTAGAGCCCCAAGCACAGTGGCAGTTTGTTTCATTAGTTTAAAAGTTTTCAGCATGACCCAGCAGGGGGTCCAACTCCAGACCTCTGTGCTGCAATTCAGATGTTCTAACCACTCAACCATGATGTTGGTCATGGGAATATTTAGAATTGGTAGTTATAGAAATAGGGTTCTCAATATGAAAATTGGCAATTGTATGAAATATTTAAGACATGGCTTTTACATGGGTCATGCCATCTCCGAAAAACTTTGCTTCTCCATAATGTTTTTCACATCTGTGTCATCTGAGGGGGCCCTCTGTTGTGGATCAATGTAACTTACAGAAATCTGTCCCTCTAGAACTGTGGAGGGTGCTTGAATGTCCCAATGTTTTCTAAGTAGTAGACTGGGATCCTGGATATCTGAGTTATGTAAAGGCTGTGTAAAAAATTTCAAGAAAGATTGCAAGAGAGGGTTAAAGGGGCAATCAGAGTTTGACAGATAATATTAACCTTTTGTTCCAACATCTTATTTTCCCTTTTGGAAGTGATTGTTTTCCAGAATAAAGAACGATAAGAGCAGTTTTTTATGTTAGAGGAAACATCAATTTTCCTTTAATTACTGCTGAATGAAAATTCTGAATATTTGTTGGGAGACAAAATTCATGCAAGACTATACAGCCTCCACTACACTGTAACCAATCACAAGGTTACATTAACATCACAGATCGGTTTTGTAGTTTTAAGCCAAAAATGTGAAAGAATTGTGAAAACAAACTCTTTTTGCACCTTTAACCTTACTTGCACATGGACTGTAAAATATGTGTGTAATGAAAAGCTCAAGGCAATTGTTCACAAGCCTCCAAGAAGCATTATTAAAACACAGTATTTCTGAGTATATATAGAAGCTTAAGTAGAGTTTGAACCTATATGTAAAAATCTTGTGTTTTTTGAAATCAACATATTTTCAATCAGACAACTAATATGAAAACAAAGTTCATTGACCTTGTGCATTGACGACACACTGAAGTTATCCTTTGGGCAGAATAATAGGACATGCGGCCACACACATAAAAATTTGCCCTGCATGTGTAGCAGAGTACGCACGTATTCGACTGGTTGACAAATCAGCTGTCTGCATTTGTCTGTGTTGTTTTGTTTTGCCCCCAAAGGAGGGGGTACTTCCCCCTCTGTGACATCATATGTACAAGGTCTATACCCCTCCTCCCCCAGGATGCAAAAAGAAAAGATAAAGCAGTGAAGCAAAAATTCACAGCCCTTTAGAGGTTCATAACAACAAGTCATACACATATATGTTAATTAGTTGGAAGTGTATTGTTGCAAAGCTTTTTTACTTATGACTTTTAAGTAACTTTTTAGTAGCAATGGACTTATTTCACTATTTTTTTGAGAAACATTTTTAAATTTTTTTATTTCCAATTTTAGCCCAACTACAAGGAATATGAATTGTTCAAAACTCGGTTTCATCAATGCCTTTCAAAAGTCCTCTCACAAGTGAAAACGACAGTTTTCAATACTTTGCATCAAGCCACTCACCAAGTGAGACCAAAGACAGTAAGTTACCTTATATTTCTATGGTTAAAAATTATCAAAATAATTATATTGTAGCATTGAAACGGAGGAAAATCTTTTTAATGAAAATGAAGTGACTGACACGTGGTCCGCTGTTGCAATGGTTTTTTGCTTATGTTTCTATCAAAGTGTTTAATTGAATAGGTTTGTCAACAGCATTGTTAGATAATTGTTCAAGGTCAGCCTACCACTGTTATTTGTCAGACTTTGTCTCAGAGGAACTGCTCTGATTGAAGTGGTTTACAACCTATTAAACATTTGCTTTGACTATAGCTCAGGGAAGAAAGGAGGACATGACAAGGGCAAGGTCATTTTCATATTGCCATTTATTTCCAACCTTGATCACTTTCATTCTTTTGCATATCCCTGAATTGTTTTGTGCTGTAGACTTCAGTGTGGGATACACTTCATTATCAAAAACAAAAATTCATCAAGAAATCAAAAAAAAATATATGGTTTTTCTTTTGGAGCAGATACTGGTATTAAAAGAACATTTAGTTGTGAGAAAATGACTGTCTTGCCTCTTGACCAGGGGTCTGTCAGTGGTAGTGTTCGCATCATAATGACTCCATCCCTGTTTTGGAAGGCTTGATTATAGAGGGTCTGGTCCTTCTGCTCTTCAAATAAAACTGGATTTTGAACTCTGGGTCAATTCATGTCATTGTTCTTTACTGAAAATATGATCCATTTCTCTGTTCATGAAATTGGATGTCTTGTCCTATGTGCAGTACATATGGTTTTTACACAAATCAGAGTCACCAAATATTATGTTACTTCACCAATCATAACTTTGTTTTGTTTGGGAAAGTAAAAAAAGACATAAAAACAAAAAAAGATGTTAAAACAAGATGTAAGAAAGCCAAAAAAAAAATCAGATTAAAGGTTAGAAACTTTATTTCTTGTCATTTCAAATAAAAGTTATTTTATAGCTTCAGCTGCACATCACAAAATGCAAATGAAACTCTATACTTAGAAAGCCTTGTATACTTAAGCTCTTTTGGACTTGCCTTTGAAAAAGTTTTCTTCATCAAATGAGAACAATCATTTCATGGAATATTCATTTACAGGAACAAGCCGTCAACCCATCAGAGAATGCCTTCACATTATTTTATGGGAAATTTAGGACAAATGCACCAAAAATAAAAGTTCTCATGGACCAGGTGGAACAGAGGCTTGGAAAAAGTCCAGAGTGAGTATTTTGATGAACATTTATCCCCTTAGTTTTTTTTTC
Source organism: Holothuria scabra (assembly GCA_037179385.1). Classification (NCBI taxonomy): domain Eukaryota; kingdom Metazoa; phylum Echinodermata; class Holothuroidea; order Aspidochirotida; family Holothuriidae; genus Holothuria; species Holothuria scabra. The sequence continues at coordinate 11,959,257 of CM074190.1, read as the reverse complement.
TGTGGTAAAATATGCAAATTAAATGTTTTTGTCTTTCTTACCATATGTGCAGATCAGGGTGAGACACTCTAGGATAAGTTTATGGAAATCCTTTCTCAGCAGTCTGGAGTGACTGTAATTTTAAAAACTTTGGGACTTGTCACTACCTCTCTTGCAGAATTACTTTCATGGTTTCAGAAAAATAATAATTTACCTGCATATTATTTAGTAAAGCAGAATCTTAAAAGAATATCTTTTCTTCATCAAGGCTTAGGCCTTTATCATTCAGTAAACTGATTTCTTGTTTTTATGGGGGTTAGGGGTTGGTGTGGGAAGGGGTTTAACATATCTGCAAGCTCTTAGTACTGCTCTTTTCTTTCCTCAATAGAACATTACTCTATCGAACCCCTTTAAGTACAAGGTTTAAATTTTAAGTTAAAGATAGTTGTCCAATATCCGAAAAGAGGGTGTCCAATATTGAAAAAGGGGGGGGGGAAGGAATTTGGCAAGATAGGATTGCGCTAGGTAGTTCAAATATCCTCTCAATTTTTGGTTCCTTGCGGTAGCAAAGGAACCTATGTAGTCAGGTTGGCGTGTGTGTGTGTGTATGTGTGTGCGTGTGTGTGTGTGTGTGTGTGTGTGTGTGTGTGTGTGACACTTGCTTCGGTACGCTCTAACTCAACAAGGGAAGGTTGGATGTAACTTGGATTTGGTACATAGATTCGTCATAGGGAGAAGGTGTGCCCTATCGTTTTTGGTGGAGGTCAAAGGTCATTTGGGGTCACCAGAGGTCAAAAACTAAAAACCTTCTCAACAGGATATTTCTAGTTAGGAAACTTGGATAGATGTCATACTTGGTGCGTGGATGTGTTATGGTGTAAGGATGAAATTGGTTATGTTCGGTGAAGGTCAAGGGGTCATCTGAGGTCGCCAAGTGTCAAACACTGAAAAACGTTTTAACACAGTATTTTAAGGTAGAAAGGACAGATTTCAAATCAATCTGTGTTTGGTTAAGGTCAAAGGTCATCAAGGTCACTGGAGGTCAACTGCTGGAAATGTTATTTAGAAAATCTTGTAAGCTAGATAAAGATAGTTTCAATAGATTTTTTATCTCATCTGGTTTTGCATGCTTACGCACTCAAACACCTTAGAAATTTGTCCTTTTTGTTCGTTCAGTAATGATTCCTTTGGGTTGTACACATATTTTGGATCATTCAAAGTTTTAAGAGGGCAATAACTGAAATCTGTAGATTTCACTGAGCACAGGTCACTCTCTCTGCCAGTGGAAGCAATGCATGGGTTCTACAATATGTTTCTTTAATACTGCTGTGCTCTGTGGGGCAACCTTATCCTCATTCTATTATCACACTTCATTAATCACTTGCTTTCTGCTTGACTGCTGAATAAACCCTGTTTTCTGTGTACAGGTAGCAAACAGGACAAGTGGTAGATTGTTTTAAAGTAACAGCAAGTTTTATTTGAGAGCAGGTAAAAATAACTTGTGAGAGAAATACAAGGGGTGTTTTTCATTCTCTGACCACATTGTATATCATTTATTGGTGATAATATCAAATTTGATTACAAGCATAAATACATATGGAAATGAGGTAGTGTTTTTGAAGGATCACCAAGCATTACAAAAGTTGAATGTTAGTAAGGCCACAGAAATTTAATCTTTGATTTCATGTAAAATTAGTACCAAAATACCCCTTGTGAAGATGTTACAAACATTGAGTATGAACTTTTGCTTAGCTCTATTTCACAGACTGACTGTACATTTCTCATAATATCTAGCAAGGAACCACAGTGCCCATTGGGCTCTTGTTTAATATGGGGTTACTTCTAAGTTGTGAGGGTGTCATTGAAATACTAGTTGGTATTGAAGTATCCTCGGCAGTCACATAAGCTACTTATTGATATTGACAGATCTCTTAAGTGGTTTACCTTTTCAAGCTATAAAAATAAAACAATTTTGTGATCTAATCAACATTGTTTAATTATTTTAAATGCAGATATCAAATACTTTTAGATGACTGTCACCAGTGTTACTTTCAACAACGGCAACAATTACTAGGGCCTAGCATCCTGCAAGCTGTCACTGAATTAGCTAGCAAACATGTCAAAGATCACTGTGCCTTGGTATGGATTTGTAGTTTTTAAAGAAAATCTGAGCAAAAAGTAAAAATCAGGATTGTAACTTGTAGTTCTAAACTTAATTCCCTGAAAATTTTTACACAAGATTGGTGAAAGAGGTGACAAGTGTTCATTACAAAGCAGTCAAAGATTTTTGGAAGGAATTAGCATATTCCATAACCAGAAGTGAATTAGTTATTTATTCAAATTTTGTGCCAGCTGGCAGACTTGTGTTGTAAGTACATTGTGGGAGGAAAATCTATTGAATAAGAATGATGAGAATGCCTTTCCAGTAAGTACAAAGTAACAAAGTTTTTGCATATGTGAAAATTTATCACTTCTATCACCACTGCTATCAATCTAGAGAGTACAATCTAATTTCACTAGTATGATTGCAAACAACTGAAAAAGTGTGAGTTTATGCATGTTCTCACTTCAAGTCAACAAGCTGGTTATACATGTAATTACACCAAGTGTTAGCTTTGATTTGTCCATCCAGCCAGGGTTGTTTGATTTAAATTAAATCATGATTTAATTTTTTATTTCAATTGTTATTTGGAACTATTGTTGGGATAGCTCTTTCAATTTTGTTATTTGTCAGGTCCGTAGTGGATGTGCTTTTATGGCTCATGTCTGCGAAGATGAACATCAGCTGTTTTTTCACTTCTTCAGCAAACCCACAGAAGGACTGGAGTAAGTATGGACTAAAGTAATCCAAGAGTGGAGAGAAAAAAAGGGTTTTATAAATCAAAGCTGTAAATTTGCATTTGCTAAAAGGAAGTGACAATTTTTTGTAAATGCTGAATAAAAGAGTGATTGTTTTTAAAATGAAATTGATTGTCATTAGAGTGATTCACATCATGTTTTCTGATGCAGAATTTTGTGCTTTTTTAGGGGGATTTCTTTCCCCCATCTTTTTCCATTGGGTAGCCCTATACATAGTTGATCTTTTACAGCAATCATATAGAGGAATCTAACAGTGTTGCTTCTGTGATGTAACCCAAAACCTTTCGAGGAAAAGAGTTGGCTGAAAAAGAGGGGTAGAATGGTCAACCCTTAAAAAATCACAACTAGACCATTGTTTATGTTTATTGTGTTTTCCAAGTATTGCTTTAAATTCTTGTAGGACAAATGAACCTTTCTCAAGAGATGTATTTAACCTTTCTTCTTCCAGCAAAATGTTGGAAAGTTTATGCATGAGTCTTTATGATGTACTCCGACCTCTCATTATACATGTCAATCATCTGGAGACATTGGCAGAGCTGTGTGGAATTCTAAAAAATGAAATGCTTCAAGATCATGTACAAAACAATCGTAAGTAATTTTCAATACCTTGCTTTGCCTCTTTTTGGGGAGATGACTAATATTTAATGTCTGCGCTTGATACGTATGGGCTCTGTGAAGAACCATTGTCTGTAGAAACTTAACCTGATGTTTGAAAATTTGTCCCACAAATGAACTTATCTTTAGCCTTTTAATGATTTTTATAAACAAATTGCCATTATCTTCTCACTTGGTAGAAGGGACATTTAGAGGCTCGGACATGTCTAGTGCTTTGAGTAGAGTATCAACAGTCTTGGGGCTTTTCTTGTTAAGTGAGATTAAGAAGCTAGGGCATCTCCTAATGTTTGAGTAGATATCTATCAATCTTGAGAGTTGTGACTGTAAATAAAGGTCAAGAAACATATTATGACTTAAAAGTGCTACAAGCAAATGCAAAATTGGCAGATATACCATAGACATATATACTATGGACAGATGTACTATCGTTAGATATACTGTGAGCAGATATACTGTGAACAGATGTACTATGGACAGATATACAACAGTGCTGTAGTATCTCAAGTACTGCTCTTCTTATAACTACTTCTATTGGGCCATCGTAACAGGATTGTCACTTGTTTTTTACACATTTGTGACATGATGTGCTGTCACCCACTTTTGTGATATGATGACAGGTATTATACTTGTGCTGCATCAAAACAAATCAGGCTTCATATCAATTATACACGAATTCGGACAGCAAGTGATGGTCTGATTTCAGTCAGCCATAACTTGGGTCCATCACCTTTAAATCTTTCGATTTCCTTGCTTACCTCTATTATGGATGGTTGTACACTAATTTGTATCTTAAATTCTCCAAGTTCACTAAATATGAGGGTTTGAAATTCATGTAAACAATAAATAAAGACAGTGTTAGGCTGATGGACCCCACTAATGGCGGCCTACAGTCACTAAAAACAAGTTCTAATCAGATTCGTCTATAGACTAATTTTTACATTGAATATGGTTGGAAGTACTTTCCTTTTTCAGTATTTTCCAAATTAAACCATATATGTGTGCCTTTGAATGATAATATTCGGCTCTCCCACACAATTTGAATGCTAGAGTATAATAGCCTTATTATGGTTTTGATTCAAGGAACCTGTGTATTTTAATTTGAGTTCATTTGCATACAGATGTGATGTTAAGCCCTATCTGACATTCTAAATAACATTTATTGTTTATTCTTTAATTGACAGCTGATGAACTTGGAGCATTTGAAGCATTAACTAGGCAGATGCTGGAGGATGTACAAGAGAGATTGGTCTACAGGACTAGTGTGTATGTCCAGACAGATATATTGTCATATCAACCTGCCCCAGGTGATCTGGCATATCCAGAAAAGCTTGAGATGATGAAGGTACACTGCTGAAAAATATTGTATCCTAACGATACCCCACCCCCATCCCTTCCCCCCACCAAGTCTGCATCCTCTCTGATGGAAAGTTAAAAGAGACCTAAAAATTTCCCATCTCTTAATAAATGGAAAGATAGTAAATTCTACTTAGCACTAGATTTCCATGTGGTATGGGCAAATCTGAAATAGTTTTCTCATCACTCATAGTTTGAGAACGTTTGCTCACTCTGTCTCCCCCTTAGCTCTCATTTGCTTTTTGATGATGAACCACAGATAGATAAACTGATAAAAGAGGATAAACTTGTTTAAATGTGCAGGGAATCTTAAGGGTAAATTTTATGCTCTAAAACAGCCTGAATTTGAATGTGAATCCTGTGTTTCAAAAATGTCTTTATTTCTAAACCATATTTATCTGTATCAATATAATTTTTTCAGTAAAATTTTTCACATGATGGCACAGATTATTACATCATATATATATTACTACGGTTTATAAAATTTAGTCGAGATAACTGCATTTGCCCGTTAAGAATAAAGTAACAGTGCTGTTTCTTGTCTGTTCATCTGTGTGTGTCTGTCTATCTATCAATCTATCTATCTCTCTGTCTGTTCATCTGTGTGTGTCTGTCTATCTATCAATCTATCTATCTCTCTGTCTGTCTGTCTCTCTGTCTGTCTGTCTGTCTGTCTGTCCATCCATATATTTGCTAACATTTGATCTGTCATCACAGAGTATTGCAGAAAGTTTGCAAGAAAAGGGACAACAGAGTACATCAGAGACGACCAAAGACTCGGACAATGAATCTGTAGATTCAGCCACCAGTAAAGAGGTTGAAAATATAAACGAAAAATCCTCTTCAATTCAGGATGGTCAGAATGATACCAGTGCTGCACTTAATGGGAGACTGTTTACAGGAGCAGGTGAGGAACTAGGTTCTTTTATACTCATCATGTTGTATGAAGGGTGTGTAGTGCTGCACTAAATGGGAGACTGTTTACCGGAGCAGGTGAGGGACTAGGTTCTTTTATACTCATTAGGTTGTATGAAGGGTGTGTAAACCATACTCATTGCTTACACCTTTGGTCAGGTTCTCACAAATTGCCTGTGCAATTGCTCGGGGTATTACTGTTTTGGATCTAGCAATACCATAGGGCATGGAGCCTGTTGGGCAACTTCACTGAGAAAGTAAAACACCAACTACCACTTCAATTCTTTTGTATCCTGTGAAACACAAAATGCAAATTTTCCAGTCAAATTCAGCAAGCAAATTTCAGCCCCAAATTGTGTGAGTTGTAAAAATGGTTGCATTCATACAGTGATAGATGTTATGTCTTACTTGTAAGAATCTTACATAGTATAATTCCAATAACCTCCTCTTGTTTCCTCTTAGTTCTGATGAGTACAGTATCTCCTGTATTGCTGTAATAGTTACATTCAAATAGCCACTTATCACTTCACTGACAGTCTTACCAAATTTCAATCTGTAAAGGTTTTGCAATGATTTTGCAATTGTGAATTCAACATTCTAGAGATGACATCTTGTTCCAAATGAATATTTATTTTAGGAGAGAACAGGGTTACCATATCATTCATGTCTTTTTATCATGTATGAGTGTCTGTTAATCATAAGTTGAAAAAAGTTTCCAAACAATCTTGATCACAGGTGCATCATTATTAACTGCCATACAGCATGCAAGGCTAGTGTTTATGTCTTGTGTAATTGTATTGTTAGAATAACGTGTGATTACAGTAAGGGTTTTATGTACTAATACTCCCTCTTGCCTAATCACTACACAGTGCAACTTGAAAATGACTTAATGCAAGTCTTATTTTTTAATGCTTTCTCGTGAATAATTTCAATATTTTTGCTTGCCTCAAGTGCCAGATTGTTCCCTCTATACACTGTGTACATCAATCATAGTAGAAGCAACATTGCTTCAGAGATTTGTGTTTACATGGCATTCATTATGTGCTAAGTTGTTTACAATTATGGCTAAAATATTCTTTGATGGGGACATTTAAAGTACTTATTGTCCTGTATTCTGATGTTTCCAGTACGTGGGTGATCATATTTTTCTCAAGTTGGAGGATTTATCTCCTAGCATGCATTTTAACGAGGGTATTGTGATGCACACCTTGGGAAGTATTTTTGCTTCTAAGGTCGATGTTTTATTGGCAGTCATGCTTCATCTATTGGGAAATATGACCAGCCTGGACCTGGATTACAGCGGCTAGTCCTATCGTTCATTCTGCAAGTTAATCAACTTTTTGGGGGGACAGATTTAAACAAATAAAAATGGTACTAACTGTTCTCCATTAGGCTAGTGCAAAAAATCAAACTTATTGGAACCTTCCTGTAGTTCAAGCTAAAGAACATATTGATCTTGATTTTGTAAATTTTAGTGACAATTGCTACATGTACCAAAAGTCTTGAAAGGAATGCTTCTGTGATGCCATATATACCTTATAATAACATAAAAATCGTAAAACAATTTATATGGCAATGAAAGAAACAAGCACATCAAAAATAAAATAATATAATAATGTTAAAAACAATTTATGTGGAAATAAAATAAGCAGGCACTTTGAAAAAAAATATATATACTTTAAAATCAACCCATTTCCAATTAAAACTCCCATAGATATGGAATAAAATCTTGTTTTGTGTTGCTTTTTGTACCATTTTACAAAAAAGACATGCCCTAAAGTCTGTTACTATCCCTTGTAATGGTTTTTTTTTTCAATATTATACAAGTGTAATAATGGTAAGGGTGTGTGACAGATAGCTTGTATTATTGTTAGGTCCGTCTGTAGATGTAAACTTTGATATTGTATCGTTTTGAACAGTTGTGCAATTATATCCAATGGTTATACATCTCACATGTATGGCTTCATTGAGCAACTCTGTAGCACATGTCCAAGTACATCATAGAGGTAAGTTTACTTGAAGAGATTTCATGTAATTCAGATAGACCACTGTATAACTTGTATTTCTTTCCTTTCAGGAATGGGTCATTCTGTTCGATCTAATGCATCATTGTCTCCTGCTGATCTTCATGGAATGTGGTATCCTACTGTTAGGAGAACACTGGTTTGTCTTTCAAAACTGTATCGGTGTATAGATGTAAGTTTTCCTTATGAACATTCCATCTTACTTTTTGAAACATCCTCCATATTGTCTGCCTAATTATCACCTCAGGGAGAAAATAAAACACACTTCGTACACACTTCATGATTTAGTCAGTTTTCACATCTGATCAATTGATTGACAGTACCAGATATCAGCTAAATACACAAAAACTTACATAACATTTATGGTTAGCTTACAGGCCAGACATGTTGAGTGTTCATTGCTTTTCATGCAGTGTGAACACAATAAAAGCATGGATCATGTAGTGCACAGATTATGTAACAAACTGAGATACCAGTTGAACCTCACACCACCTTTGGTCAACTGGGTGTCTTTGGTGCATTCTTAAGTCACAGCATGTACCACCTTACCCCCTAAAAGAAGGGAGAGTGTGTCAATAAAGGGAAAGGTTGCTAGGGTGTTTCTCCATGCTTCGACAAATTTCGCACCTAACAGTTCAGGAAAAGTAAAAAGTAACCCAGGCAAGTACACTGTTGAGTATTGCAGCCCCTGGACAAGCAAGTCTCCTTCACCAAGGACTGCAAGGCATGTTTAAGTTGGACAAATAAATATTCATGCAGACATGTAGACTTTGAGAAAAGCTCGGCCAATAGACAAGTAATGAAACAAAATTTGTCAAATACTGGTTTCTGGCATCTGGATTGTGTCTGAATTGCACCACAGCTAGACTGATAAGTTGCCATGCTGCATTGTGATTGGTGGGTTCACTAGACAGTTGAATAATGTGGAAAGTGGGAAAATGTGTAAATTCCGTGATCTGTCTTTGAATGAATCCCCAGATGATCAGCAAAACTGTAAAACCTTGAACTTAGTACACATGGCATCATGTGACTTGATAGGTCCACAGTGAATAAAACGTAAAAACACATGCAAATGTATTTTCTTCTCAACATTCTGCATAATTGAAAATGGTCATTGTAGTTTTCATCAAGTTTTAAAGTGTACCTCAAGTCAAAAATTCAAGTATATATATATATATATTGAAAAATATGAAATATGAATTCTAACAGTCCAACTCACATCTTCATAGGACATTCATGAGCCAAAGTATAATATGATGAAGTTCATTCAATCAAATTAAAATGGTACATTGTGCAATAATTTGTGATGTCGTTGTTGTACCAACTCAAATTACAATCTTTGTATTTCTTTGTTTTTCAAAAAGTTACTGCACCTTGTACCAAGGCAGAATAATACTCTTACTCCTATGGGGTGATGTTATTAATTATGCCCCCTCTGTGCAATATGCTATGCAAGCAAACAGGAAGTGTTCAAGGTCATGATAACATTTTGAATTTTAAAAGGAAACAAAGCAGGCAAAGTGAGTTGTACAACAAGAAAGCCACAAATTACTGCACAATGGACTAATTTGCTTTAAGTGAATAAATTTCAACCTTTTAAATCTGGCTCAAGAATATTCTATGAAGATGGAAGTTGGACTGTTATAATTCATTTTTCATGCTCTTTTAATATATATTTTTGAAGTGTTTGACTTGAGGTACACTTTAGGAAAGGCCTGATTTTTGGACTTTTTTTTGGATTTTTGAAACAGTGTGGATTTGGATTTACTTCAATATCTATGTATGGTATCTTTTATGAATATTTTTAGAGGTGAACACACATCCCTGAATGTTTAAAACACCTTCGTAGCATTAGATTTGACCAAATGAAATTTTTAGCCCACTTTTCACAGACTAGTTGGGATCACGAAGTAGACTATGTAAAAAAAATAGTTGCATCGCAAGGATGTTCTAAGAATATCACTCAAAAGATGTTTCATACCAGAAGAAATGCTAATCACCAGCAATCAGTGAGAGTTTTGGTTCATGACAGAAACATGAAAAGCATCTAAGGTGCTAGACTTAGTTTGAATACTTCTATAAATAACTGATATATTTTCCTTTTGCAGAGATCTATCTTCCAAGGACTATCTCAGGAGATTCTACAATGCTGCATTCAATCCCTTGTTACTGCAAGTGACTCCATTATTAAAAAGAAGGTATCATATTGGCTTCTTCCCTGAAGCTTTTATTGTTTCTTAGTATTTTGATGCTAGAGTAGCAATCAGAACTTGAGTTTTAAATTTTCCAGGTGTGCTACAAATTGCACTCCACAGGAAATTAAGGAGAGTGGTAGGAGTGCTGTTTTGTTATACTGGAGTTAACTTAGATAATCTCCCATCATTATTTAGGTGTGCCAAAAATCACCCTCCTCACAATGATTTGAGGAGAGTGATGGGGTGTGCCATCACACTAGCATGCCCTGAAATTTAAGGCTTGAGCCTTGATAAGCTTTGGTATCGGGTGTACATAGATAGGTTTTCCATGCCATTTCATTGTTTCTGTAGAAAATAAAATTATGAGAGTTGAGTAAATTGTTTAATGGCACAGTTTACATTTTGACAACATTTCCTCATATATAAAGCAAATTTTAAACATACTCAATCAACAGTTTAATGTGATGTTGATATTTCTTAAGGGATTTATTATGGGGTAACTAGTTGAAAGCACTACATACCAGACTGTATGAAGCACTGGGCAAGCAAGAAAGAGAAAATTTGGAATTTTAGAAATTTGAAAATTTAGAATGAAGAAAATGAATAGAATGCTTTCAGTTGTGCAACGCACTATGTTATTAGTCCAGCATAGTCATTGAGTGATATCGGTAATGGTCAAAGTGTATAGAGATGCATTATGGGAATGACAAACAATATGACAATATTTCCAATGTATAAATCATATTGTACTCTTCAGTTGCAGGGTGAAATCATGTGTGATAAGCCATAACTGAAATACTGATAATAAGTTGATTCTATCTGAAGATTATATTTGCAAATATTTTAATTTCTGTTCACAGAGTGAGGTGGATGGCGAATTATTCCTTATAAAGCATTTGCTGATATTAAGAGAACAAATTGCACCTTTTCAAGTAGAGTTTGCTATCAAGGAGACTTCTTTAGACTTCACTTCAACTAGAAGTAAGTGTTTAAGGACTTGAAGGAGAAGTTGGAACATTATAGAATTACCAGAGTGTGTGTTGTTGACGTTTAAAAACTTGAAGGAAGGATGCCATCACCCCCCAAAAAACCTTTTGGTTTAAGTTGATAATGCAGCCTTTGTATTCTGTTACATTGTAAAAGATATTTGCAATCGCAGTGAGACTAAATCTGTAACATTTAGTTTACATGTCATTGCAAGTTTTGGGCAGTACTCTATTTTCATCGTTGTTAAAAGATGGTTGTTTTTCTTCCAGTAAGATTTAAAAAGCAACTTTTATCTGATTCAGAACTACAGTGCACTACTTCAGTGCTTCATTGCTTACTCCTAAATTCCAGCATAAACAGCACAATAGGTATTTGTAAAACATCTAAAACACACTGCTTTGTAGTTGTACATATATGGGAAAAATGTTTCAACCAACCAGATTTTCTTGCAGACATGTAAAAATAATAAAATAGTTGCTTGAAGGACAACCATAAAATTTTCTGAAAAATCGAATCCTGTTTTGGTGACTTATTGGTTCCTTTAAGTCAAATGTACATCTTCAGAGAAAGGTTTTTCTTGGAAATGTTTGATATCAAAATGTATTCAACTGATTTGCATCAGTCAGTCAACCAATATTTTGTGAAGTCGTTTTTTTCCTTAGTCACGTCCCCTGGTATCCTCTTCTGCTGTGACCATGTCATTGAAGGACTTTGGAAAAAGTATTTATTCATGCCTACTTTTATTCATGGAAAAAGACTTGCATAGTCAGGGACACTGATAAACATTTAGAATATGGTGAAGTAGTTTTGTGAATATTAACAGAAGTAAAACTTTATTCCTTAATAAAAGGAAATTCATGACATTAATAAAAACACAGAAAGAAAAGATAGTCATGTTTCACAATAAAGAAGTTTAATGAACTTGAGCATTTTAAAGCCCAACAGGTAATTGTTTAAATAGATGTTATACCAGTGTCCAATCTACGCTCCTTGCAATGTAAGAATTGGGGTACCCCTTAGGGAAATTTTTTACCATTAAATGTGTGTAAGTATATGTGAGTTGTTTTCTGTCCTCTCAGGTGTACTGTTTTGAAACCTGTCTGGATTTCTGGCAAAGTTGGCAATTTTCAAAGTAGTATTATTGTGTACTAATTCATTCAAAAAGAGGAATGTGAAAGTTTTTATATTACCTAATTATTTTGCTCTTATAAGTCAGATGTCATCATTTTTGTGCTAGTCATTTGATTATGAAATCAGAATGAGTTGCATTATTTGAAGAAAATGAAAAGATTAAAATTTTCCCTTCCCAGATGCTGCCATGGGTTTACTAAACAAGAAAAGAAGATTGTTTTCATTAGGGAGTAACAATGCTGTCTTGGAGTTCCTTCTTGAGGTGAGTTTGTTTAAATGTTGACTGTCATAAAATTAAAATAATCTATTTTTGCCCATGCTTACCTCCCCTATTCATGTTTTTCTCTTGCCCTGTTGTGGTTTAGAATTATATAGTTTTCTTACCTTGGGCTTCCTTTTTGTGTTTCTCAGCTTCCTGTTCTGTGCTTACAATTTTTAACTGGGTTCTCCTCAGCAGCTGGTTTTATTGTTCTCAGGGTTGATCTGCTCAAAGCTGGTTGGCTTAGGACACATTTCTTGTCAGTGTCCAGATTTCTTGGTTGTTCTGGCGTGTCCTGATCCTCAGTACAAGGATTGCATGGTACAATTCCCTGTGGAGTCATGATTTACTCATTGCTTTGGTTGGTTAGTTGGTTAGATAACATTTAACAACACTCCAACACGAATGTGTTATATAGTGTCATACTGTTCAAATACTATTCAAGTCCTCCCATTTAGTGGCCTTCTTAAGATAGGCGGGGAATATGGTGGGCATATTCTATTATCCCCAGCCCACAAGGGAAATTCATTGTCTTGAATATGTGTGTCCTAAAATTATAGTACAATAGTGATTCTTCACATAGGATTTCTTTCCTTTGAAGATGAAATATTACAGAGGAATCAGTTTAGCAATAACAAAATGTTGTTTTTAATCTTACTAGGGAGCACCGTTGGTAACAGAATATTATGTGGATTCTAAGAAGGATGTTGACAATCAGCTGAAAAAGACATGCGAGGGTTTCATCAAACACTGTACACATGTCATGACCCTTGAACTTACCACATTCCTTTCAAAGGTGAGTGTCCTTTTGATCGATTTTACCGTGTATTTTTTTGTTTTTGAAGATAACACAGTGCCTGATCCAGGAAGGGAGCCCATTAGGTACCCTATAGTGGCTGTCATGCAATTAAGACAGTAGCCAACGTGAATATACTTCAAGGTTCTGTTAAATATAGCACCATTTTAGTCTTTAATTTTTCAAAGAGGGGATGACACCCCTTCCCCTAAACATCTCTTCTAAGACAGTGATCAAGGGGAGAAGGGATAGTGATTTTGTTAGATTAGGTCTTGTAGTTCAATGATTTCAGTCAGGCCAGGTATGACCTTTTTTCCAGTCATGGCTTACTGGTTTGTTTTCGTTTCTCCATTTCCTACACAGAGTGTAGGGGGGAGGGTTGAGATTTCATTTATTTCAAGAGAGGTTGGAGTTGTAGATAATTTCTGAGAGCCTGTAAAATTAGAAGAGTTGGATACTTTTTGATGGCTGCTGTTAAGATATTGAAGGCCTATTACCTATCACAGTTTCTTATTTGTATTTGTAATGTCTGTGGTGGGAGGTCATGGGAAAATTCACCAAGAAAACAAGATGCTCCACTTGTGCCAAGGTTAATACCACAATTTTGAACAGAGTAACATCATTTTTATAGAATTTGATATTATAAGCTGCAGCAAATTATGTATACCATACATACCTTCCTCACCATGTAATTCATTCGTCAAAACAGGCAGAGGTTGTGAAGAATATAGGGGAGGATGGAGACAGTCCAAAAGTATCATTACGGACCCAACCATTTGCTAGTCCAGGTAAGTAACTCTCAGAACCTAGCAGCAGACATTAGAAATGCTTGGACTTTAAGTTGTAGAAACAAAAACAAGGTCAATGTTGGACCTTGCTTTAAATAGTAGGTAGAAAAGTTGTGTAAAAATGAAAGTTTGGATGTAAAATACAGTTATCCATGAGAATGAGTAAAATATACTGCCACAGTTACTGATTGAGTTGGTATCTCAGTGACTCAAAGAAAGTTTTTCATCTTGATGATCATCAGTGAAAGGGTATGTATTCATGGCACTGTAATTTTGCAATGATGGAAAGGTGCAAAGTATCATAGGGGTGAAGAAGAGAATGCAACCAGGAATGTGAAGTGTTCTTTTAAAGTTATGGAATCCAGTGGCAGTCACACTGGGTTGAAGTCCAAAAGGTGAAGTCTTTAGAGACCTAGGTTATTTTCAAAATTGTGGGCATTAGAATAAAACATTTATTTTAAGTAAGAACCAGTCTAGATCTGAATGCAGATGGAAACTGAAACAGGAGGGGATTTGATAATTACTATTCATTGTATTCAAATTTTTTCAACGCAAATGATGAGTACTACTTTTTGTATTTTTTGCAGTTGTTAGCTTATTTGGGGGAATAGTAAGGGGGGGGGGGGATAATGAAAGGGATAGAGGAAAATTATGAGGATAAATAACCCCCACCATTACTCCTATAGTTCAACCACTTGCAGTTGATCAGATTCTTTGTCAAAGAAGTTGTTATAAATGTGTTAAGTGTAAGATATTAAGTTTCAACCACCACTGTGGTAGCATTCTTTATCTGAAAAGTTGCTTAATGGTCATCATCAGTTACTAGAATGTAGTCATAGCAGAAAAGAGATAAAAAGAAAAAAAAAGACCTAAGGGACCCTCTTGTTAATAAGGTGTATTCCCTTTTATATTGATGGTTCAAGATGTTGTTTCTGTATGATGGATATTTTGGGAACCTTAACAACATAGATATAAAAAACTACCATCATTCAGTTTTGAAAGTCATTGGTGATGAGGAAGATGGATGCTTTCCTTCTACAGAAACTAATAACCCCATTTTTGGTTCCTTGCGGTAGTAAAGGAACCTATGTAGTCAGGTTGGCGTGTGTGTGTGTATGTGTGTGTGTGACACTTGCTTCGGTACGCTCTAACTCAACAAGGGAAGGTTGGATGGAACTTGGGTTTAGTACATAGATTCGTCATAAGAAGAAGGTGTGCCCCATTGTTTTTGGTGGAGGTCAAAGGTCATTTGGGGTCACCAGAGGTCAAAAACTAAAAATCTTCTCAATACTATATTTCAAGGTAGGAAACTTGCATAGATGTTATACTTGGTGTGTAGATGTGTTGTGGTGTAAGGATGGAATCTGGCATGTATGGTGAAGGTCAAGGGTCATCTGGGGTCACCAGGGTTCAAAAACTGAAAAACGATTTAGCACAGTTTTTTAAGGTAGAAGGGACGAATTTCAAATCAATCTGTGTTTGGTTAAGGTCAAAGGTCATCAAGGTCACTAGAGGTCAACCACTGGAAATGTTATTTAGAGGGCATTAACTGAAATCTGTAGGTTTCAATGAGCAATGAGCAATATCTTAAAATATCCAGCAAGGAACCACAGTGCCCATTGGGCTCTTGTTTTTTCCATGATGGCTTCTGTAGATTGGACTTTAACTCCTTCTTAATTCAAAGCTGTGTGATATATGCTAATATAGCAGTATTTCTTTTACTAGAAATCATGAGCTTTGTAGGACAAAATATGTGAAATCTTATCTTGGTTTTTTTTTCAATCTTTTGCTTAAACTCCAGAGAAAATGCGAGACATTGTTGGTGTAACAAATAAACAGATTAAATCTTTAGTGTCTGTAATTTTCTACAAGATGTCCCTCTATCTGGCCAACAAAGACACAGAATACATTCTGTTCAGACCTGTGAAGGTAAGTGTCATGTGTGTTTTTTAGATAAGTCCAATAAATGCTTGTTTTAAGTTTCTGTAAGCAGCCATTGGTAGGGTCTCACAGCCTCAAAAGGCCTCCATTTATTGTCTACATGAATTTCAAACCCTTATATTCAGTGAAATTGAGGAAATCAAGAGGCATTTCAGTGTGCAACTATCCCACAATACAGGTAAGCAAGGAAATTGAAAAGCTAAAGGTAATGGACCCCAGTTATGGCCAACTAAAATCAGACCATCACTTGCTGTCTGCATTCATCTATATTAGAAAAAAAGGCCCTGCTTGTCAGTTTTACTTGTTAAAGCATAGAAGTGTTTTATCAGTCACTAAATTCAAAGAAGAAAAATGCAGGAAAGTTTTCGTTTTAGGAGGTGAACATCTCTGTGAATAGTTTGACCTTTGGGAGAATTTAATTTTCA
Source organism: Holothuria scabra (assembly GCA_037179385.1). NCBI lineage: Eukaryota > Metazoa > Echinodermata > Holothuroidea > Aspidochirotida > Holothuriidae > Holothuria > Holothuria scabra. Next base: position 11,942,990 of record CM074190.1, on the reverse strand, counting down.
AAGAAATCCTTTTTCTGTAGAGATGAAGTGTATTATTGATAAACCTGCAATGTCAAATTAAGATACAAATCTGTGTACACTCATCCATGGTACAGATATTCAAAGAAATTGAAAGATTAAAAGGTGATAGACCCCAGTTATGGCAGACTAAAATCAGACCATCCCTTGCTGTCCGCATTTGTCCATACACAGAGTTGCCGTAGCAACACTCTTTCTTTGAAAGAAAATATGACAATGATGAAGCTTTTTTGAACTCATCAAAAAAATACTCAACACTTTTTTCAATGAAAACTTCTCCAAATCAGGATTTATGTCCTGTATGTAGTCATCAATGCTTTTGATGTGAATTACGGGTAAAAGAATAACAAAGTAAGTAAATCACAGAAAATGACATTTTGGCTTCAAAATGATTAACATAAAAAAAACAAAACATGAAAAAAATATTAAGTGTTTTCTAGTTTTTCTCTTTCATTCTCATCTGAATGATGTTCCAAACTGTCACTAAGAGAAGTAGTATAGTAAAGAATTTGAAAACATAAAACATAGAATTGGAGATCCAAAAGAAGGCTAGAAGAAAAGTTAAGATTTGTGATCATGGGAAATTTACTTCTGTAAAATATATTTTATTTATTTATTTGTTTGTTTGTTGTTTGTTTTATTTATTTATTTATTTACTTATTTTATTTTTCTCTGCCATACAGTCCAATATACAACAATCCTTCCAAAGGTTTGAGACTCTTATGAAAGAAAATTACTCTGAAGAGGATCAGCAAATTATTGGCTGTCCATCTGCAGAACAGGTATGTCATCAGATTTATGAAAAGATGCAATTAAATCATGCAGAGTTTTGAGTACGGCTTTATGATATTAGTGACCTCAAGAGTTCAAACTGTAAGCCAGAGGTAGAGAACTCTTGAATGTCTTTTAAAATTTCAAAGACTATTAGTAAATTATGTATAGTATACCACATCTTTACCTGGGACACATGTTGATTCTAATGGATACAAGGATTTTACTTGGTCAGCTCTCCAACTCCTTAAGGCTAGACATTGTGAAAAGTCAGCCTGGGGAAAAGGTTTTAGGAGTAGGGGTTTTGTTTCCTTTTTGGAAAAGTTCTCAATTTGAGAGGTGCCTAGATGGTAAATGGTGTAACATTTGACCCAAATTGATCTCGAAAATTAGTTGGGACAAGCAATTTGTAATGACTCATTGAGGTTGAAAATTGAATCAAGATAATATCCTTGAAATAAATACCTATACTGAAAATGCTCTTCAGATTCATTTTTGTGTGATATTCCAGGAATGGTTAAATCACTGTGTGGATGACACATTACATCTCATAAGTTGGATTTGTAAACACATCAGCAGTGTAGCATTTGGATATTTTATTAAGTATCTAAGCTATTCATTCATAAAAATTTTCATTTTGTTTTTTCATTTTTTTAAAAAAAATTTTCAAATTTTCATTTTTTTTTTTTTTCATTTTTTTTCTAATTTTCATTTTTTTCAAAAAATTTGAAATGTTTTCAAATTTTCATTTTGTTTTTTTCATTGTGTTTCATTTTTTTTCTTCAGGTGAATCTGTTGCTGTCAGCATCACCATAATCCAGAATAGTGTCAGAAGGAATTTCATTCAAAAAATATTATAAATTATTTGATAGGTCTTCTCCTCACTATTTTTATTACAGCACAAGACATGAGTGTCTAACAAGTAATAATAAATTTAACAAATTCACATTGGTTAACTTACTTTGATAAAAATTTTTGTATCGAGGCAAGCTTTTTATTTATCCATTTGGGCCTGCTCCCATAAATTGAACATTCTGAAATCATAGAGTAATTGTTTTTGGATAAATGTCTATAATGCTATTTAACTTAAAAATTTCATTATGCAGGATTTTTACTCAGAAAGAAAGTTTTGCTAATGTTCATCTTCCTTTAATTGGAAATCAAGATTTTCTGTGGGAATGGTCTCTCTAAGGGGAGTTGGGCATAGACACCATTTACACAAAGTGATCATATTGACCGCATTTTGAGAATAGCATTGATATATATGTTTGGAATTTACAGAGTGATTTTAAGCTCTCATGTGACTTCCCTGTCATCCTCTCCCTTCCCTTTCAAAGTTGTATATTTAGAATGCTTGTCATTTTCAACAAATTTTGCACTTTAAACCTCTTAAGAAGGGAAGATGCCCCCACCACTTCAGGAGTAACCTTCAAAGATGAAGATGTTCTCTTCAGAGAAACTCCCCTAATTCTCTCATTTAGTAGTCCTGTTCATACATAAACATTTATGCAGCTGACATGTCATTTACTTGTACAATGCTTTCTTCCTCAAAAAACTCTCTCTATTGCCACCTGGCAGGCATTCCTTGTCCTCCCTTTCAGAAAATAAATATTGTAACCTAAGCTATTCCCAGTGCCTGTGTTTTTTGTGAGATTGAATCCTTAGTAATGATTAAAACTGTTTATTTGTAATGTACAAAGACTGACTGGCACCTCAGTTTGTGCAATTAAATCAAATGAAAATGGTTGCCCAAGGGAGAATTATTTAGCAGAAAACTGATGGTCCTGCAGGATATATTGTAGTCTACTTATTTTTCACAAATTTTTAAAATGTTTTCAGAAATGCTCAAGTCATATTACATTGAGAAAAATATTGTATGGTGATTACAACTGTACTCTATTGAAAATCAAAGAATAACAAGTTCACTGATGTAATCTTCATTCTTGAATGCTTGGAAGTTGATGCACTTGAAATTTTGGGTTGTTTTTAAAACAACCTTCTCATATTATTGGTAGTTTGACAGAAATTCTGGTCGTTGGGATCCCTGGACGCCTGTCAAAATCCTGCACTGTACCTATTTTTTTGTACAGCTGGTGGTATGTGTGATTTAGTGGAAGTTGTTGCACTGACTGAGGGTATCTAGAGTGATATCTTTATGTGATTAAACTGGTGCCCTGAAATTTATTTATTTGTAACAATGATTTTTTGTGTAGGAAAACCTTTTCACTGTAGCATTTCTTCATAGCAAGGGAATGTAAAGTTTATGAGGAATTTATATGCTGAATTTGTTACTTAAATGGGATTTAGGACACACCAATGAGGATGAGTTATTAAATAATGTCAGGTAGACGAAAGGTTAAGTTGAAATACAGTTCCAAGTTTGGTTAAAGTTCACATTTGGGGCAAATCAGTTCAAGTCCTCTTCAGTCTCCTCTTATGACAAGCAGGAAATATCCAGGGTATACAAGCCACAGGGGAGTTTATCTGCTAAAATTTCAAAACGTCATGTTTCATGAATTATTTGTTCTTGTTGTCACTGTATTTCTTGGCAAAGTGACTCCTACCTCGCTGATATAAAAATTGGAATTTCTGAAACACTGAAAATGTTATGTGGGGACGCAGTTTCTGCTTAAATGTTTGTAGCAATATCTAACGACTAAATAATTGATAGAGTTCTTATTCATCGGCAAGTGTAGGATGGATATTATACTTGCTGCAAATATTAGAAAATGAAATTTTGTCAAAGGCAATTACATTTTAGTGGTAGTTTTCTTTGTTCTAGAATGGAACTTTGTTAATATGTGAAAACTTGCCATGAATGTGCTTGCCTGGAAAATGTTATGTAATTCATTGGAAGCAGCTGGAATGCATTCTGTCCTGTTCATAGAAGTAAGGATAGATAAAATCTGCTAATTGTTCAAGTGGCATGCACTCTTGTGTGGTTGCTTTTGATTTATTTAAAGTGTACCCCAACTCAAAAAATTTAAAAATATATATATATGAGCATGAAAAATGAATTCTTACAATTCAGCTCCCATCTTCATAAGACATTCCAGAGCTGAGATATAAAATGTTGAAGTTTATTCACTTAAAACAAATTGGTTGATTGCACAATAATTTGTGACCTTCTTGTTGTACAACTCACAAAACATGCTTTGTTTCCATTTAAAATTAAAAATGTTTTTATGACCTTGAACACTTCCATTTTGCATGTATAGCAGGTTGTGCAAGGAGGGCTTAATTAATTACATCACTTCAAAAGAGGAAGAGTGATATCACACCTTGGTAAAAGGTGCAGTGACATTCAGAAAAACATAGAAATACAAAGATTGTAATTTGAGTAGCACAAACAATGACATCACAAATTATTGCACAATGTACCATTGTAATTTGAGTGAATAAACTTCAACATTTTATATCTCAGTTCAGGAATGTCATATGAAGATGGGAGTTGGACTGTAAGAATTAATTTTTCATGATCTTTAATATATATTTTTTAATTTTTTGACTTGAGGTACACTTTAAGAGCAAAATATTGTGATGTGAGGAATATGACTTCCTTACATTGGCACACTTTATTAAATCACTTGACAGGTTTAGCATTTAACTTTAAACCATCAACAAGAAGCATGACCCTCAAAACCTGAACAGTGTAAGATTTTGGGACCATCAGGGGTATTTGATTTGCCCAAAGGTGTTTACTTGTGGAAACATCATATCATAAGAAGATCGGTGGGAAGGGGAAACTAACTCATTTGTGGAGAGGGTTAAGGGAGATGTGGAAGTTTTGAAACTGGGGGAAGAAACATGAAATAACCTGTTTATTTTCTAAGAAGTGTCTCATGAAGGAACGGAAGCTTATCAAGGAGTGCATATTGCTCTCTCCATCCTGTTCACCCCTCCGTATCATATTCTATTATCCTGCTCTAGAGCAGAGGGTTGAGTTTTTGCTATATTCGAGTTACAAAAGTGACAGTCATCACAGAGGAAGTGAAAATAGCAACCTTTGGCTGGTTTAAATATTAAAAGTTGTGAAAGTTTTGTCCTGAAAGTCATGTTAGTAAAATATGCTGATTTTGTATTTGAGTTTCAAATGGATGTTCATGGCTTCTTTCTCTGATTTATAAAGTGATTAAATCCTAGAACTGAGCAGCATATCAGTATCTGATTGTAGTTAAAAAAATAATTAAAGGGCAGGATAACATTTGGGGATCCACTTTTTTATCTGGGGGACTTATTATAGGGAATTCATACATCTTCACTCTGAGCCTTTCCTGTGGGGGTATTAAGGGGGACAAGACCCATACTCTCCACCACTACCATCATGTTAAGTAACATCACTCATTGTGCACCAAATACTGATTTTCTAGTTTTGTTTTCGAGCAGTGAAGTAAGAATGAAGGACCAATATTTGCCACTTCATATTTCAATTGCCATACTGTGGATGGATGAGTGTGATCAACTTGGTTCATACCATGCTGACATAATAATTGAAACCAGAGTACAGTTTTCATTCAATATAACAGACTGGCTTTGTAATAGGACTTACATAGAATTGGGTTTCATCTTCTTGTAAATAAAAGAGAACTATTCATCATATTTTATCAACAAACGAAATAAGGTTTAATTTTTGGTGTCTTTTGTTCCGTTTGAATCCAAGTTTCACCTTCAGCGCCTTGCAACCCTACATATAACTACCCTCCCCAGCTTTAGTAAATTCAACTACAGCTGGCTATAGTTCTCAGCTCTTTTGTCTAATTAACCATTCAGGGTCATAAACCCATGTGGACCTTTAAGGGACTCTGTTAGAATGATTGTGGTTGAGTGTATGCCTTGTGCCCCATCTTATCCAGGTTTGCCAAGTATTAAGAGGATAACTTAACCAAGGTGTGTGCATACCATCTCAGACTCTTCTCTAAAGACCCCAAATTATCCACTTTTTGTTACAAAGAATCTCACATTTGGGGTTTACAGTGGATGATGATTTATTTTGCTAGTTAGATAAAGTCTTGCTACCGTGATTATAACTTCCACGTCTTCGTTCCCCACCGGTCTTAAAGTTTGCTCATATGAAGGGCAAATTCTTTCATAACCAGCATCAGGTTTTCTTCAAAAAAAAAAACCAATATTTTTTCCAGTACAAGCGGTATCTGCTCTGCTAAATATTTGTTCAAGAGAGGCTCAAGTTCCGGCCCGGCTCCTTCCCGAGATTGCAGGGCCTCCCGTGTTTCTCAATTGGCCATTAACTCATTACCTCACGGATGGCACCACGCTCCCCGACAGCAGGAGGCAGCATTCCGGTCACCGACAAAGGTGACAAGTTAGTCCCGGTGGGACGTGATTTGGCAGAATTCTTAGCGAGCCGAAATTGTATCGCCCCGAAATTGTTGGCATTTATTTTAACAAATATATGAAAATCTTGAGTTTGTCTACAAGAAAATTTAAAATATTTTTGAAGAAAATTTAGCTTTTGTAAGGACTATTAAAAAGTTGAGTTGTTTATTAAAGAATCTTTCCTTCGTATGGGCAAACTCAAAAACGTTATAAAGGCGACAGCTGAAATTCTTTTGGGGTTAGGCATTTCATCGTACTAGGACTAGGTACTAAAGGCTTTCAGACGAACCTAGAAACTTGCCCGAAAATTTTTTCCTTTTTTTGAACGAAGATTTGATAATAAACAGCTTATCTTATTGGGAAAAAAATTGGAATTTAATGCTTTTTAGGTAAGTTTACAATGAAAACAGTGGGCTTTTTGTTCAGTAATATGCAGTGGCGGAGCTAGGGGTTTCGGTCAGAGGGGGCCAAAATGGTCTGCAGGGGCGCTTCGAAGGAGTAAATACCCTGAGCCTCCGCACGAGTCAAGCCACGGCTTTTCATATTTTCCATTATCTTAAAGCAATCTTAAAGCGGGAAAAAGCTATGGAAATTAATCACCGTTAGGTGTACATTTTCGGCACCTGGAAATCAAGATGAGTACACGAAGAAATATTAAATAAGGTAATGTACATCATGCGACCATTTGAAATAGCCATTAATTAAGTACATTAAAAGAAATAGCCAAGTTAATAGGTCTGCTTGGCTTTCTAGATACCAAATTCATAATAAATAAAAGTAGCCTAAACTTAAGCTTTTTTGATGCAATGTTCTGGCATTTTAGACCACGGAAGTACAGAAATAAGCATTATCATAGATTTGTCGCGCATTGTCAGAAATAGCCATTTATTTTGATAATGGTCACTTGAAGGAAAGCAAAATGGAAACTAATCATTACAACTCTTAAATCATTACCACTATGATAACAGTTCTATTTTATTTTACTCCTGAATTTACTCTTCAAATGATTTTGAAAATCGTCTTTTTATTGTCTATGTTGACAATTATCCCCGACAACAAGAGGGCTATTTGCGCTACAATTATTGCTGCGCCCTTTGCAGCATCTTTTACTGGCCGGGAGAATTAATTTAATTTCAATATGTGTATTTTGTAAGCTTATAATCACGCTTGCTGTGGAAGCAATGAACTTAGCACAGCCACAACATTCATTAGTGCGTATAAAGTATACATTTGCGGCAAAACCTATCCCTATATTACAGAAGATGACCCTTTTCATCAGAATGAAGTGCAGTTAGTACATTTATTGGTTGCTGTTTGAGCATTTTGTTAACTGGACCTTAAAACAACGCTATTAAATTTTGTCTTTTGCCAAAAATGGTTCAAGAGTAAAGTATTCTGAAAACCCCAAAAAGGCGCCGACAAAGGATTTTGGTCCGTCAGGGGGGCGACCACCCCCCTGACCATTTGGCAGCTCCGCCACTGGTAATATGCCTGTCAAGAGCAAAATTGTCAAAGTATTTAATAGAGTTGGCTTCGGTTTTTATTGTACGGAGTACCTATCGAAAATGGAAAATTTGCCATTTTTGATAAATATTTGAGAATCTGAAGCTTGTATTTGTGAAATTGTAATTTCATGACAGATTAGGGGGTTTTAATTAAGAATATGACGTTATGTGACAATCAGGTAGGGAGTGATTTGTAGTTTTGTTGGGGTTACTGAATATCATCTGCAGATTAAGGCCCTCTGAATTTTCCTCGCGGAAAAAAGGTTGACTTCCCATATATATATCACTGAGTTTTATGTTTTATACAGTGGCCACGAGGAGGGTTTGGGGGGTTAGAAACCCACCACGACCCAACCTTGCAATACAAAAAACACCTAGAATAACTGTTTTCCTCTCCATTCTTAGACCTTTTCCCTCATATCGTGCCCCAACCCCCCCCCCCCTCTCCCCACGACACAATCCTGGCTACGCGTCTGGTTTTATATATTGACATAGGCATATGAGAATGTTTCAGTTTGTTAGGGGGAATTGTCTGTTTTTCTGAAAAAATAGTCCTGCCCGCAAGACTAACTTAAAGCGCACAGAAATTTTTGAAAAATTGAGAACCGGAAATGGCATTTCCCAGGCTCGTAACCAGAAAGAAAGCCGTCGTTATTTTCAACTTCCTTTCGCAATAAAATTTTCACTTCATTATGTTGCCCCAAACATTCATTGTTTTGTTAGGTTATCTGTTCGACAAAAACACTATCAAAGCGGAGCGCCACCTTATAAGTTGGCGCTGAGCGTAGAGAATTTTTTTTAAAAAAAAATCTAATCCCTCACACAGCCGGAAATGGCCCTTCCCAGACATGTAACTAGAAATGAAGCAGTCGTCATTTATGAAAGTTTCATAACCATAGGCGTAGGAAGCGGGGGCTGCGGGACGACAGCCCCTAGTGAAAATGATGGGCGGAAGCATGGTTCCGCCGCCACCCACTTCCCGGGTCACAAAACCCCCTTTTTTCATTTTTTCCAAATCTCAAAAGCATAATCACGAAAACCTACAATGCACCATGCGCCCACACACAGCGCAGTGTGGCTTATTATTAATGCAGTTTCTATACAGTATGAGTACAAAGGTGTGAGAAATAACGCAAGGTTTTCTGTGGATTGAGGGGATCACAACCTCTAGGGTGCGACCGTGCGAGGGTGACTTTTTGAGTGATAATTTAGCAAATGTCGGGTCATATGTTACATTCACTCCTACCCCTTTGAAAAAATCGCAACCACCTCATCCTGCCTGAAGCGGTATTCCCCCACCTCTTTAGCCGAATCTAATAAGCAGTCGTTATTTTGTAATCCTTTTCGAAAGACTAAAGGGCGCCACTATTATTTGGCACGGAATGTAAAGACAATTTTGAAAGAATCGCTACCCCTCAGACAGTGGGAAATGATATTCCCCAGCTTGTGATCAGAAGACCTTTGATTGATTTTTTAGCAAAAATGTTGGACACTCGATACTCCTTAATCCTCTTGTCTACTCGTGTAATCTGGAAATTGAAAACATTCACAAACGTACTCCGGAATATTCTAAAACTGATCTTGTCTTGTAAGTTTAAGGGCATAAAACGGTCTGAGCAAAAAATAAATAAATAAATAAATGAATGAATGAACGAACGAATAAATAAACAAATAAACAAATAAATAAATAACAAAAATGCTTTTTTTTCATAAGCTGTCCGGTAGTTGCAAATGCTTGTTAGCTTCTGACTTTTCAGAAAAATTCTATTTTGATTTTTTTGACCGCCCTTTAATTTTTGAGACTCAATTTCAACTGAGCACCCCCCCCCCCCCCCGGCAGCATATTGTCGCAAGTAGGTTATCAGTTGTTTATGGGTATATCTTGCCAATTGCTAAAGCCCTGCAAATTAATTGGGGGCTACCCTTTCGCTCCAGTGGCGTAACTACAGTGAGTTGAGCGTCTTGGAGAAAAGAACCCCACAGAAATTGTCCGGCTCCTAGTAGCCCCAATGGATATCCAAGACTAAAAATATGAAGCTAAAAAATTTTTAAAAAATAATAACACAAAAATGTAAAATGAAAATAAAAATATGCCCAGGCCTGTGACAGTACCAAAAACTAAATATAATATTGATGTACTGCTGTAGACAAATTCTGTGATTACCCTATCCTAAACTTGAATTAAATGAAGAACATCTTCGAAGTGAGGATTCGGATTTCGTGACGATGACATGATCTTTCCACATTCTATATCAACTGGTATGACCGATGTTAAATTTAAGCAGAATTAACATTCTCATGTGCCGAGAATATATATTTAATGTAAATTTAACCAACGAAATGTCGGCAATGACATATTTATGTATAATATAATAAGTCCCCAGTTTCCAACTGTCGAGTTGCTATACATGCCCTCAATGTGCACAGCTGTACACTTGAAATTCGAGGCATCCATCCTCTGTATAGTGCAATTAGTAAGCAGATGAGAGACGCGGTCTAAGAATTAATACTTTGCAAACATACAATGTGCTCTCCGATTTTAGCAAAGTAGGCTGATTTCAGTTTGAATGGGAATTTTATTGCAAACGAAAGCCAGTCAAAAAAAGGCTGCGCATATCCCGCTTACAAAATTAGGATATGCCATTTCCGGCTATTTCAGGGTCAGGGTCGAAATTTTCCAGATATTGTAGACGCTCCGCGCCAGCTGATGTTATAGTGAACCGCAAAACTGTGCTCGAAATGGTACAAAAGTCACCTCTGGGGAAAAGTGCAAAATGTCTTAAGATGTTCAATTGCCAAACATCACGGGCTGGCAGATGGAGAGATACATGGACAGGCGTATAACGTGTCCCAAAAAATGTCCTTAAATGGACGTGGTGGTACATTTACAGTAATCTGGTATTTTTTTTATCATCCATCAATTGGGTAATTATTTCATTGAAGTGAACAATTTATTGCAAAGAAAAACTAATAATGACTGATAAGGTTCTACTAACAGGCCTAGAAAATTAATATTTCCCAAAATTTTCTGTGCGCTCCTAGCCAATCGGATGGTGACACCCAGCTTGAAGCAGGGAGTTGAAACTGACAACTCCCTGCTTATAAAGTGTATCTGTCGCGTCAGAAATCTAGCACCCTCACAAAAAGGTGCATGCTCTCCCTCATCTCCTATGAAGAAAATTCTGGTTCTATAATGCTGCGCTTGGCGCCACTAAATAAAAAGTGGCAGACTTGCCAGCTTTTCAACCCTTCTTCTAATTCTAGGAAGGGATTATGGAGATGAAGGAACTTGCAAATTTTCCCTACCAATATCTCCTGTCGATGAAGCGAGGCCCAGAAGCATGTTGAAAGGGGGAAGGGGACACAGGCCCCCACCTCTGAAGCCAGTTGGGTAAAAATTACTCATTCGGGGATTCACGGGTGAAGGGAAGAGGAAGAGTTTGAAGAGGTTATTCTCTGTGTACTAAAACCACTTAGTATTGACAGTGTTTTCATTAGTTTCGTCTTTAACCAAAGGATCTTGCTCTACTTATCGTCCGTCAAAAATAATATGTCAGGAGTAGACTTATGTAAATCATGGTGCAGGTACACCTACTATCATCAACTTTTCTCCTCCGGTTTAGTCTTTTTAGCCAGGTTTACAATTTTGTTGATTAGTTGAATGTATCTGAAATAACTCTTCTGCCATGAAGTCTTTTGAAAATAATTGTGTTAACTTCCCAAGATTATATTCACCTTTTACGAGAAAACCATCTCTATGACCGGACAAAATAAATTATCAAGACTTGTTCATTTTACGTGAAAGTTTCGTAAGTACATTATAGGTTGCTTCTGGAAAACCTGAATTTTCCGTCATTGGACAAAATTTCTCAAAACCTAAAACTAAAAACATTTGATCAATAATGCCTCTGGAACCAATTCACGACTGTTCTATCACCCTGTATATTGTACGAACTTCCGGGGCTTTGCCTCCTGGCCTCTAACGGGACCTAGACCCTATAGGGGAAAGAGAACATTTCGGTTGGGGCTGAAGACTTTTGCTCGAAAAATGTATTGATGTTCGAGATACTATCTAAGCGGAGCGTCACCTTTGGTTTGGTTGAGTGTACACAAACTTTTTTTTGTAAACTGGACCCCTCACATACTCGGAAATCATTGAAATGGTTTTGCAACAACTAGGAACGAAGCAGCCACGGTCGTTATTTTGAGCTTTTAATTGCAATTAAATATTCACTTTAATAGAAAAAATCAGCAACGTTGCTAAGTAATCATGGCCTTGTGCCTTTCCTTGGGAAAACTGTTCAACGGAATTGAAAACGAGCTAATGTTTTGTAACTCAAAACTTTGATTCTTGGCTAAATTTAAGATCTACCAAATTGATGAAATTATCTTCGTGACTGTCCAAACTCCCGACTATAAATGAAATTTCTTTTAATGCCTTTCGAAAAATGTCTAGTAGAGTTGAGTTTAAATGAAGTTTCAGGAAGTAATGGTCAGTTGGGTAGTTAGACAGATGGAGTTTCCGGCCCAGTTTCCAACCTATTGGCAGTATGGGAAGGCATGACAAACTATTGGGTACCGTACTTCCCCCGAATATCTCTCTCTTGTCCGACAAATTGGCAATTGAAAACATCCAAGAACTTTTTTCAGCCTTCGCGCGTTCCATGAAAATTTTTCACGGTGTACCAAGGAATGTCCTTGTATGTTGTTGGAGAAAAACGACGTATGCAGGGAGAAAAACGACGCATGCAGGGAGTATCTTTTACATCAGTAATGGCGAACTGGTTGGACAAACTAAGAATTTAAGGTCTTATTGTACCCACAAGATTTTCAGCTTTTTCATTGCCAGGAGCGACGCCAGGTTTGCCCGACAGGAAGGGGCAGCATTTCGAGGCCCATACAGAGGGGATGAGTTCCCAAAGGCACGTGACTAACAAAATTTAAGGCGCGCACAAAACATCGAAATTTTGGGCTTTCTTTTTAACAAACATTTAAAAATTGGGAGCTTGTTTTGAATAAGATTTGAAAATTTTGGAAGACATCTGGCTTTTTAAAAAGACCATGAAAATAATCGGAAAGTTTGTTGAAGAATCGGCCCTTCATATGATCACAATCCCAAACGTTGTTTGGGCGAATGAAATTCGTTTGGGTTTACCCATTTTATTGTAGCCTTGGATATATTTTTTCAATTTGCCTTGAATAAAGATTTGGTCATTAAGAGTTGATATTGGAGAAATTTTGGAATTTATTTGAGAGAAAATGTAGCTTTTGGTAAAGCGGAATTGAATAATTTTTGAAACTAAGTAGAATGTCCGAATGACTGAAGCTGGCTTGGGGTTTTTATTGTAAGGAGTATATCCACAGAAATTGGAAAATTTTCCGAAAATATTTCGCCAACAAATGTTTGAAAACCTGAAGCTTATAGTGCAAGAGAAAGAATTGTGACTTTGTAATTAACTTGGTTTTTTATCTTTCTTTTAAAGGGCCAAACCTCTCACCCCAAACTACAATCTTGGTACCCGGGTACCAAAATTCTCGATTGGCTCAACTCTTTGATTGGCAGCTAATTCAAACAATGGAGAGTACCAAAGCTTATATACCCAGCATGAACCGTACTTAGAGTGTTTTGATTATATAAATTTAGTTTTTCTATACTCACCTAGAAACAATAAACTGAGATTGTATCTGGATGAGGATGAATTTCAGACAATTGTAGGAGGGACTTAAGAAGAAGGTTAGGAGAATTGGTACTGTTTGGGGTGAGAGAACTGGTCCTTTAACCTCCTTCAGTCCTTCGTATGACCTTCTTATAAGAACGATCAAGTAGGCAGACTGGCGACATGTACTTTGTAGGGGCTACTGCATATCATCACGTAGGTTAAGACCCTGGGACGATTCTAATAAATTTACAGACTGAAGAAGTTGGGCTTCCTCTTAACATATATTCGAAATCTGGAGCTTATTACCTAAAGGAATTTTATATGGCAGAAAACAAACCGGTGTACCGGATGCAGAAAAGTATACAACGGAATTGAAAACATGTTAATGTTTTTCACCATTGCATCTCGGGGCTAAAGTCAAAATCTACTGAATTGATGTAGTTGTCCATAGTACATGCAGGTATGTGACCGGTAGCCGGTCGTTTCGCCCCCTTGCCAGTTCGCCCCCAACTAGTTCGCCCCCTAAATACCAGTTCGCCCCCAAACATTAACCAGTTCGCCCCCTAAGACCTGTCAGTTCCCCCCCAAAGACCTACCGGTTCGCCCCCTAGTCTTTCTGAAGCAGGTCCCTTTAACAACTTAACAAGTGAATGTGTTATAACAAAAGATGTCAACGAAGTCAAGTTTCTTATTTAATTGTCTTTCAGGATGAGATTGAGTTTTTTTATTTTTAAAGGTGAAACAAGTTGTTCATTTGTACTAACTCACGTACGCGCAATTGCTGAGAATTGAGTGTTGATAGTACTGATGTAACGTTACACTATATGCGTTCTCGTTACTACATCGTTCACGTGCTTCTTTGTGCAAACATTCGCTTATCATATGTTGTGGTTGTTTTGTTTGGTTCTATTTATAATTTCCAATAAATGGCGCAAAAATCGAAAATGGTTTAAAAGATGCTAGCTTACTTGCTTGTGAAATTTATTCTGGACGTGCAAGAGAATACCAGGTCAACTTAACATATGACTAGTTGGTGCGTCAGATAGCGCACCGCCTACCCTTACTTGACTAGGTTTTTGTCACATTCTTGCCTACTTTGAAAATTACTGTTATGACAACTACAAAACTGCATTTAAAGTCAGTTTATTCGATGTCATACTCATAAGTATTTGGGGGCGAAACGACCTCCTCTTTGGGGGCGAAACGACTTCCACTTCGGGGCGAACTGGCAAGGGGGCGAAACGACCGGGGCGAACTGGTAAGGGGGCGAAACGACCGGTAACCATGTGACCACCGAACTCCCGACTACAAATGATCTTTCTTCTATCGTCTTTTGAAAAAATCAAACAGACGCCCCTAACGTAAGCTTATGACTCGGAGAATTAAGAAATGGTTTTTTTTTTTTTTTTTTTTTCTTTTTTTTTTTGAGGGATGAATGGAATAATTGAAGTCTTTATTGAAGATCAATCTGCCCAAAAGTATGCCATAGGCCTAAATCGATTTAGCCCTATGGACACACTAAAGTAAGTTAATAGGTCAAGAGCAGTTCCCCAAATTTATTTTGAAGCAACGGCTAATTCACAATTCCTGTCTCATTTCTGTTCAAAGAATCTTCCATAATATTTTATTAGCCTACTCAATATGACGTATGAAAGGTAAACCAAGCAGTTTCTTCTAGTAAATTTCACATTTGTGGAGTAAAAATGTTGTCACATATGACTCTTGAACAGCATGATCATGAAACCAGACAGTCTCGTACTAACTGCTTCAAGTTGGGGTGACTGCTCCTGCCCTTTTTAAGGTTTCACATTTTTGTCAAGGGTATGGAAATTTAAAATTTTTTACTCTCCTTTCAGAATGTTTGAAAATGTGGGGATTATATACTGAGGAAAAATCAAATTTTTGCAGGAAAAGTTGAGAATTTTGAGAGTTTCCTTGAAGAATATGGACTGGGGGATCGGGTGCACTGGGGGTTCGGGTGCACTGGGGGTTCGGGTGCACTGGGTTATCGAGGTTTTGAAGACTTAAGTTTATCGGGATAAGATCTTTTAGTGTATGAATGAAGGCTTCCCCACTAAATCGAATCTTCTCCACAGCGGGAGAGGGGGATCAGCCTTCCTCAACCAGAGGGCACGTCCCCTCGCCTGGCAGCTACTCATTACAATTTTTTCTTTCGGGAGATGTCCAAAAATTTTCAAAAAATAGACCGAATTTCCACAGGAATATCTGGTTGGACCCGGGGCTGCAGTCCCCAGACCCCAGCCTCCTACGCCCATGTTTTTCCCTTGGACCCTTGGATTGCCCTAACATTGAAAACCCTGACCATGATTTTGAGGTGAATAAAAACTTTCTGTGTATTCAATTTGCCCGTACCATGGCGGTGTTACTAATCACACCTCCCTGCCCGTACCACGTTGATAGGCAAGTGTGCGTGGCATGATCGCACACTTATTGATCCTCATGATCATAAGTGACGTCATCATACACAATCATATCAACGTTCAACAACTTCGCTAACATTAATAATAGTACACAACCTTTTCCAGGATCGGAACAGCTGAACCACTGTCCAGGTTACCGGACTATCACCGAAAACAAGACCCGTCAGCTGCTTTTGCCTAAATAGTCCCAGAACTGATCTAGACCACAGGTAGTTTTGTACATTGCCAATATTCCTCACATATTTAAACGAGTTTTTAGTGGTATATCACGAAAAATATTAATATGTTCAAGGCTGACTACTGTCGTTACTATCCTAGGCTAGGCCTAACGTTAGGACTAGAGGCTCCAAGGCTTACGTAAATTAGGCCACAGGCATATGAAGCGGTTATGATACTAGCCTAGGCCTTCACCTATAAAAAATATCTATGTTATATTGCTGAGGCCTAGCCTATAATATGCTAACAAGGTTGGTGGATCGTCGAGTGGTACAGTGGTCTATTCCAGTCGCTGTGTAGTGATGTGTTTCACATGTCCATGAGTATAAATTCCAGTGACTTGATGTAGCCTATGCACTTCGGCTTTCCTCCCACTTAATTGGCAGAGACTTGCTACTAAAATCAAATATCAAAATAGCTAGGTCAGACTGCAATTCTGGGCATCAGGTTTTGTCTGTAGAGTGTTGTTAGTATGGTATATCAGTACGGGGTTTGTACTGCCTATCGAAAGAAAGAGAGAAAGAAGGAAAGTATGTGTATAACGCTTTGAACACGGTGGGTTAGGCATATTCCTTGAACAGGACTGTGTACTAGCCTACGCTTAATAGTAACCTACCTACTCCATACATGGTCCTTGGACCAATTAGCCAAATGCAGCACCAATGCAGCTCTCCCCCACCTAACCTCATAGTTGTTGTATCTCCTTGCAAACAAGCTTCAAATTATAGTTCCCATTGAAAGCAACTTTCTCATCAACTTGAACAAGTTGTAAGGGCAACTTCCTGCTAACTATTGAGTGTGAGGAATTAGATATGCACCACTGCACAACCTCATAACACTCCAGCTAAACTAATTAAAAACCCGCCGAGACAGCCACTCGACAGGATTTTGAGTTTTCAGATGGTGCCGAATTTCAGCTAATAATGGGTGTTCTAGCAGCGTATATGCCTCACAAAATCACAATGGTGTGCTGGATGAACACAATGCAGAGATGCCAACACTCCCTGATTCTCAAGGAGGCTCTCTGAAAATTTAAGGATTTTTTCCATTCCAACTAGCAAATATGAAAATCTCCCTGATTCAAGCCACAGTTTTTCCCATTGAGTTGCATGTAATTCTAAAAAATCTCCCTGATTCCTGTGTGAAACCTCCCTGATTTCTGGATGTAAATGTTGGCATCTCTGACAATGTGCAACTCCTCACAGTTTAGAAAATTTACCCGTAATTACCATACGTGCCCTGACTGATAGTTGCTACAACGTTCAAATTTCTAGAAGGGTCTTTCTAAAAATGGAGGTAAGACAGTGTAATGGAGGGAAGAAGGTGACATTTAGATGTTAAAATTGACAGTACAGGTAACTCTAAGTAAATTACAGAGCTTATAAAGCATACTGTACACTCTACCTCCATCGGCAAGCCGATTCATTCACACCTAGTGTAAGTGTAAAAATCACTTGTAATGCAAAAAGATAAAAAGTGTGATATCTTTGTAAATTTTCCGACTTTAAATAAAAATGTGTTAAGTTGAAGGGAATTCCACCTCCACAAGGTGAAAGATGACTTTTAAATCTGCTATTAACATGATAATGGGAGTGGGACAAAATTTAAGCCTGGAAATCCTGAAATTTGTCCCAAGAGAGAAAACTTAAAAATATGGAAACGCATTATACAAATTAACTATTACTACCCAGTAGACATATTTTATTTTACAGGGTATTTTGGTCACTAGACAGATGATATGTAGTAGACCTACATCACATACTCGAGCCATTTCTCTTCCTTTAAAACCTCAGACCACTTTCTCAGTTGTGTCAACTGTTTCAAAAAGGGCATTCAGGAACATTCAATGTTTCTTCGGCTGCAACTTTCTGAATGAGATTCAGTCTCTAAACTGTTGAAATAATGCAATTGCAGGTACAGTAGCTTATCCCCTCCTTGTAACCACATCTGGTGTAAGTGGTGACTGCCGTTCAAGGGCTTCCACATTACAAAAATGAATTTCCACAAATGCACAAATTTTTTTCCTGCAATCCATGATCATTTCATGCATTGACTTAGCCTATTTTTATGGTTGAAGACCTTGTGACTGTTACTATTTAAATCTTTTTCTATTGTGCTGACAATTATTTTTTCACATGTCATGGCAAGATTCGAAAGTAGTGATAATATCTGGAGATGTGAGACTCAATGAGTGGAATAGTTTGCAGAAGATACAGCCCTGTGTATGGCTGTCAATGCCCTCTTGTAAATGTTCCCAGCCCCAATGGCACCAAAGCATATTAATCATCAGTTGACAATCTGATCATTTTCTACACCTTGACTTGCTGTATTGAGTACACAAGGTCATCCTTTATGGTCCCAATTTCTGCAGAGCTGCTGTACAGGCATTGGGTGCTAGCTTCATTTTAAAAAAGAACCCTGCTTTCTGTACACAAAGTTTAGTCAAAACATTTACTAAATTAAATAGAAATGTCTGCAACCTTAATCTTGTGACCCTTATTATTTTTGACGATCAATGATAAAGAGTTTTGCACCATAATCTGTGGTACTGTATCTTTGAGAGCATTTGTCCATCAAACTTTTCTGCATTTTCTTTCACAGATCAGCCTCCCTGTGACTGTTTTTCCATAATTTTTGCTGTGATTTTTCTGTTTCTGTCATCAACCTGTTGTTGTTCATAGTACTGTAATATGCGTCAGCTGAAAGGAAAACCTCGTAAGGAGACCAAGAAAGAAAAAAGAGAAAGGAGAAAAGAGAATGTGGAAGCCAAACAGATGATGGTGAAGTTTGTTTTACCTGTGTTGGGTGTTCTTGTCGGACTCCTAATAACATTGTTGTATTTCAGAACTAGACAGCCGAGCCTGCCATCCTCTCCATCTGAATAGCAATTATCAGCTGGCTGAAATAAGGAAGATACCCTGGAATGAGGAGAAATGGAGAAGAGTTATTTTACAAGGATTCATTGCTGGAAATTTGTATCTGTTCTAAGGGAATTCTTGCCATGCCATCATGGAATGGTCTGCTATGGTGATGGGGTCTTGTTTAAAAGAAGACATGCAAGGGAATTTTGAAATTTTTTTGTCATATGTTTTCACGCATCTTCTGGATAAAGGAATACTTTCGCTTTTTCCATTTTTGGAAAGTTTTAATTCCTCAATTTTTGCTTTTTCTGAAATATTTAAATGTAAACATTTTTTTTTATCCAAAAGTGTTTTTCTCCAAACGTGATGAATTATATTTTGTGATGAAATCTCAATCTCTATCAGTTTTATCCAGTTTAATAAAAAACTTTGAACTAAGAAACAGTCATGTGGTTTCCAAAAGGTATTTGTATCCAGTTTAATTTGAACTAAGAAACAGTCACAGTGGTTTCACAAAGGTGTGTTTAAGCTGTACATCTTAATGTTAAATATAGATATTAGCATTACTGTACAGGATGCCATCTCTCAGCAGGGTAATGACTTTTTGCCACACTCCAAATCCCCATCCAGGGCATAATCTTGGCCCAACTGAGGCTGCCCAGTTCAGCAAGGTTTTGGCCAATTAGGGGGGCTGAACCCCCTAGCCACCCCCCTTCCCACCAAGTCCCATACAGCCATGGTTATTTGTATAAGGTCATTCAAAGAATGCAAATAAATTAATAACACTTGTTGATACATTGTGGTTTGCCTGATTCTTCACACCTTCCAATGAAGCTCTGCTTTTTCATTTTACATTTACACCTCAATTATTTGTTTGAATGTCACATCTGCTACACTTTAAATAAAAATTTCCAGTGTAGCAGAAACACTGCTGAAAATTGTGATGGATCGAACAGCTGCAAAATTTATTCTGTGTCAAGTCCTCTGTGTAACACATTACATTTTATGGTGTCAAATGATTGATCTTGCCAGCATGGGAAAAATAAAGTTGATAGAGCTCTAGAGTCTAGAATGGTGAATGCTATCCCTTGAATAATTCATATCTGATTGTTTTGTTGTAATGTTTTGCAGGGTTCCCATTGGTCCTGGAATATCAGAAAAGACTGAAATTTGAATTGTAATCCTCAAAAGTCAGGGAAATGGAGCAATTGTTCAAAAGACCTTGGAAAAATTTTGGAAATTTTAGAGAGTGGACTTACTGTTCAGATTTTTTCAATGTTCAGATATGCATTATTTTATGGAAAAAGTTCCCAGTTTACTGTGGTATCTAACTGCTTTTAAGGGTCCAGGGGCTGTTCCAAAAAGAGTTGCGCACAATCTTAAGTTTGATTCACCATACTTAAGCCAACAGTAAATCATACTTAAGATCGTGATTAACTCTTTGTGGAACGGGCCCCTGGAAATATTAGTCAAGGTCCTTGCAAGGCATGAAAAAGTTGCAGAATTTTGCATATGAACCCTGTAATGGATTCTTTTATTTAATTTATGCTGTTGCTAATTCACAGAATTATGTCTGTGTATAAAAGAACTGGTGTCAAAACATCGAAACGAGTGATTCCACAGCAATGATGTATTCCTATTAGTCAAATATTACATAGGTGGTTTTTAAAGTAATGCGTAAATTTTTGGTACTTCTGAAAGATCTTGGGACCACAGGACCCTAGACTGTGGCCCTATTTGGCCACTCCTTAATCCATCATGTCTGAGGCACAGTAATGAAGGACATTAGCCTCAGCTCTGCTTGTAAGCCCTTAAAGATGGACTGTGACTATTTCTTTCATCTTCTTGCAAAGTTGAGTTATTGCCAAACAAGAACTACTGTATGACAGGCCTGTGTGTCCCAGTTTATTAGTCTCTTGTTTGTATTGATATTAAAGAAAACCCTTCCCACTTACTTCTTTTAATGACTCAGATTCAGGTTCATTGCCAAGGAAGAGATTTCACAGGGGGTAAGACCCCTCCTGATTAAAGTTTGAAAAAATAGAATGGCAAAATTGTAAAGAGATAATGACTGCAAATTTACTTTCGTGTTTGACAAATTTTGCACAATTTTATATGGAAATCTTGAAGCACTGATTTGTTTTTTTTTATTTTTATTTTTTCTCCTCCATGGGTCTCCCTTCCCTTACCCCTCATCAGGTCACTCTTGGAAATTCCTTCCTGTAGGAAATCCTTGCTGTAGTTGGCCTGACTTAAACCAGTCGGTTAGGAACTGAGCCATTAACCCTTTACCGTTGTGCTCCAATCGGGGCATATTTGCCCGCCTCGGGAGTGGGCGGAAAAGCGGACGTAGCACGCCTCGTATCAGCTTCCGTAGGTTATTGACCCCATGACCTTAAACTATTGTCCCTCTCATTGTTGTGGCCAAATTTTCGGGCAGCTACTCGCAGTTTCGAGCTCTGGGTGAAACAGCAAAGATGGGTGACAGCCGCGCTCTCCGTCTGGGTCCAGGGTTAAAGTGTACATTTAATAAGCCATATAATCCTGGCTATGCACCTAGATACACAGTAAGCTGATGTCACTGTGTGCATCACAATTTTCAAATATAAGACACAAAATTAGATGTTCAATACGTGCGATCATGGTTTCAGCTTTTATCAATGAGATATATTGTGAGATTCATTTCACAGATCAGTGGTTCTGAAGTCTTTTTGACTGCAGACTACTTCAGACTACTTTCACTTGAAGGGAAAAATGGTGTATATTTTCAGGAAAAACTTATATTTTTAAGTCACATGTTTATAGGTAGAGAATGACACTTTTTTTCAAAATAAGACATTTTCGGTAGCCTTCTTTTTGAGAAGTACATTTTACATAGAAAAAAAAAATCTCGTATTTGTTGCTCTTGAGTAATTGGCTTACCAAAGTGTTCAAAATATCAAATGATGCAGCTTCCATCACTCTTCTGAAGCATACAGTTGAGTGTTGAGAAGATGAAGCTATTGGTAGTGTATATTGGTGATACTGGATAATTTCATGATGAATAAATCTGTCTTCTTTATATGCAATGTTGGAGCATTTTAAGTGCAATATTTCCATTTTGAGGGTAAATCCTCTAGATCCCAAACTGCGATTCTGATAGGTTAAAAATATTCTCAATTGGCTCAGCTCTTTGATCGACAGCTGATTCAAACAATCCAGAGGACCAAAGTTTATATTGCACAGCATGAACTGCACTGAATGTTTTTTGGTTGCACACATTAAGTTTTCTAACACTGAAATTGTGTCTGAATGAGGATGAATTTCAGACAATTGTGGGAGGGGCTTGAGTAAAAAGGCTAGGAGATTTGTTACCGTCTGGGGTGAGAGAACAGGGCCTTTAAGTTACTGCTTTGAATGTAACTGTAGCTCCATACCAGGAATTTTGTTTTACAATTCATTTTCAGCTCAAACTAGCTTTTCATTTGTACTACTCTTACATAAGTTGAGTGAGGAGTGACTTAAAGGACAAGAGCAGTCACCCTAACTTGAAGAATTGTTGTAGATTGTCCTGTTTCATGGTTGGCTCTTGAGAGTCATGTGACAATATTATTTCTCCTGATATGTGAAATTAACTTAAAGTAAGTGATTGGGTTACCTTAAATTTGCAATATTGAAGTTCTAAAATATAATGAAAGATCCTCATAAGAGAAATAAAAAGAAAATTGGGAGATTTGTCTGTTGTTTTGAAGCAAGTCTGGAGTGCCCTGTTAAACATGGGCAAGGAGCAGTTGTACATTCCTCTGCAAGAAAGTCCAGCTGACACAACAGTGTACAGTATACAGGTTTCCTCAGGTAGCTGTGCATGCCACAAGCCTAAAAAATTACTGGGAGAAGATTAAAAAATTTAACTTTTCTTACAAGAACTGCTCTGTTTGAGAAATAGGTAGGCCTACTTTAAGTAAATCTAGTACTTTCCACAGACCGACTTGACATACAGACAAGGATATAATTTAACATCCTATTTGTTCTCACAAGAAAGTAAAATCACGGTCAGTCACTGTTTACATTCATTAGAGCCGGCCCAGTGCTATTGACAAAAAATGTCAAGTTTGTGTGAAAAATTTTGGTGGGGAAAATTGAACAAACTTTGCACCATTTTGCATGTAAGACCCTTCTGAAATACAAAAACTTTCAAAAAGGGAGAGGGACATCCTCTCCCCAGGATGGCGATCAGTGGTGCATTATATCAGTAACATTTAACAATGAGGTGCTTCAAAAATACTAATTTGAGCAAGCCTGGTGTACAGTATAGGTTATGTTTTGAAGGTACTAGTAGACAGGTTTGTTGTGTTTACTTTAAATTCCATAAAGGTTTGGGCTATTACACTAGGTTATTACAAAAATTTGTACTCTATATTCTAATGGCCTATGTATATTGATCATAGCTGTAAATTGTCTGTTGACTGCCAATAGACCTATTGGGAAATGTGTGAAGTGTACCTTCAGCCTTCGAAGCAATTTTCAATTCAGTTGAATTTTAATGAAGATTATGCAGAGCAGGGAACATTCACTGGGTAGTCAGATGTATTTGTATGCATGCGAAAACAGCGTACAGGTACATTTGACCCTGTGACATAGCAGCAAGAAGTGTCAAATTGTTCAACTTGTTCATTGAGGATCAATGAACTAGTTATCCAATCCATGAAAATTTAAGAAGAGAGTGTCAGGTACTATAACCACATGTAATAGCTTTCTTTATAAATATCATGTCTGCAGTGAACATGTTACATTTGTATTATCCAAAGCTATCCAAAGTGCCACATATATATGTGAAAAAAGTGGGTAGCATTTTTGCAAATGCAACCTTGGAAGTTTCACAGAATAGCTTTGTTAAAGAATTTGACAAGCCCCAAAACTGCCATACAAAATATAAATTGTCCTTTGTGTTGCTGTGAAGTCAATGGAAATACCTATCCATGGGACATGATTCCTTGATGGTGGGTTCAGAGAAAGGGATGGGGAGGGCTGGGGTTATAGAAGGGGAGGAGTGAGGTTTAAGTAAAGGGTGGATGGGGAGAGAGGGCTTTTTACACTATAGTTGTAGATGTTTTGGCCATGTATTGAGCTGTTACTCCAGACTTATTTGGAAACAACAGTCATATTCAAAAGGTTTCTTCTCATTTACTTTCCACATATATTTCATCATATTTCAGGTTTATCAATGAGCTACTCTGCTAAATTTCTTAATTTAGTAATGAAAATATGCAACTGAAATATTGTCATGATTTGAGAATTAGGAAATAGTTTAAAGTGATCCTGGCATACTGTAGGCATACAGGGGAATTTTAGTACTGAGTTTCTGTACCCAGTGCATGCATACAACTGCATAAAGCCCACCCTAACCCAATACGTATGCATAGGTATGCATATGAATGTACACATATATGTATACATGTGTAAGTATCCCTAACCGGAACCCAATTACCCTATTAATATGCCTATGTATCCATGAAAGATGTAAGTTCTGATCGTGTAAACTCAATAGGAGCTTCAGTTGTTTCTTTTTTATCCGGGGGGGGGGTTCAAGAACAAATTTTGCCTGAAAAATGGAACAATTTGTCACATTTTACCCAAGTGGACCAACTGTTTTTGCTCTAATGGGGAGGGCGAGCTCGTCCTCCCGCACTCTGCCCGCCCCCTGCCCATACCCTGCCTTGTATGCCTATGGATCTTGCTGAAATGGTTGTCTCCATTATGCAAAGAAAGTGATTTAAACACATCCATGTATGCAATGTCTGAAAATCATTATTTGAACAATATGAGAGACTTTTGGTTCCATTTCCTTTTGACATCATGGAATAGATCACAAGCTATGACAATGATGTGTTAATCCAAGCTGGGCCCACTGTATATTTGTTTATATTTCACTCAACAATGCATCCACTATTTTTCTGAGACATTGTTATTCTGGTTGGTTGGTAGAATGTTTATGTAGCTTTTGATCAGTCTTTTAATTGGGCATATCTGTTGGCCAGATGGCCTTAAAATTTCTTAAAAATTTCTACAGCAATTGCTCACCTGTCAAGTGTCTTTCATATAAACCTTATTTTGGTGTTGGGAGGGCCACAAGCATTTGAGTGATTTGAGGTTGGAGGCAAAGCAAGCATGTAAGGAGAACTGGATAAACATCTTTCAAGATAAAAATTTGGATTGGGCTCTTGGCATTACTTTGGCAAAGAGTGCATGGGTGCCATGGGCACAACAACTTTATTTTGGGCAATGATTCAACAAGTCTTCCCTGCTCAAAAAAAAAATAAATAAAATATAAAAGAGACACCAATTTAATCCTTTTTGGAACAAAAGTGAAATTGATTATAGATCTTCTTTTGCCCTATCTGTGAACATGCCTTATGACGCTCTGGTGAAGTAATGCCAATGTGAGCCATCATGTTTTTCATTTATAATTTTGGTGATCATTGGATTAGTTGATCTGAAATATCGTATTCTGAAGCACAAGTGACATGCTAGTATATTGTAAATGGTTTACTTAAGAGTGGAAAGAAACAAAACCAATTGGAACCATATTTAGTCTTTTTGTGGTTATCTTTGTAATTAGGGCTATAACACTACACTTGTAAGTCGAGAACTTTCGGCACGAACCATGAAGTGAATTGGTATGTAACAGGTTTTTGTTCGTTTCATATTTACTAAAGTGTTCTCATTTAAAGAACACCACACCATACTTCTTCAGAGAGTTTCCACGCTTTCAAGGGAAAGGGGCTCAAAAAAGTCCTGCCCAGATTTGATCATGTTCCTCGTTTTGACTGAATGTACATTCAATGAATAGAGAGCATGAAGCCCTGAAAAAATGTGTGCTTTGGAACATATTAAAGGGCCAAACCTCTCACCCCAAACTACAATTTTGGTACGGGGGTACCGAAATTCTCAATTGGCTTAGCTCTTTGATTGACAGCTAATTCAAACAATGCACGGTACCAAAGCTTAGATAACACAGCATGAACTGTACTGAGAGTGATTTGATTAGGTTTTCTATACTCACCTTGAAGCAATCATAGTCCGCGCTCTATAAACTGAGATTGTATCTAGATGAGGATGAATTTCAGACAATTGTGGGAGGGGCTTAAGTAAAAAGGTTAGGGGAAATGGTACAGTTTGGGGTGAGAGAACTGGGCCTTATGTCCGAAAAAAAAAAATTCTTTTCGAAATGACTTCCACACTAAATGCAGCCTAACAGCGTAGTCTATCATTCGTTAACGCCCCATTACCAGTAAGCTCAAGCATTTACCAATTTCTACAAATCCAAATGGGCATATAAAAAGTTTCAACAGGGGGGCCACAAAATTTGATTGATTGATCGCGGAAATGGAGGATGGTTCTTTTGGAAAATTTTGGTGTTTGGAAAAGAGCTTACATGTGCTTTGTTTGACACAAAAGTATATTTAATTATGCCACAATATGGCTGATAGGGAAGCCCGTCTGAGTTGCATTCTCCGATTTCTCCACTGGAATTATTTCGCAGTTCACTGAAAAAAAAATATTTCTTCGGATTTTATTGCCCCAGCTACTTCCATCTAGAGCGTTTGTGTTTGAAACAAATGCTGGTAAACTCACAGAACTCACAAAAGGAGAAATCCGACGCACAAAGCAAAAAGAAAAAAAAAAATATTTTATGTGTTTGGGAGTCAAAAGTACAATTCACATTTCCGATTTTGTGTTGCATGTATCTATACCAGCATTAATCAAATACCACTCTCAATACTGATCTCCGTCTATACACCGTTTTTTTTAAATCTCGATTTCGCCACTTTGTGGTCTTTTTCTTGAATCCTTGCAGAATGACATCATTGAATTAACTTGAGTATAAAAGTTATTTTTCTTCGATGAAGTACTGACTCTAATCGATCTTTATGGATTCGCTTAAATGCATGGCCGTATTGGACTCTTTCTCTCGGGTAGGGGGGGGGGGTGACAATTTTTCAGACCCCAAATCCCACCCGACGCGCACCGAAGTCTGCTCAATTCATCAGGTTTGGGCCAACTGGGGGGGGGGGGGGGCGCTGCAGTCGCCGGCCTGTAGAGCCATGAATGTACGGGACTATCATACTAATATCGGGCGAAGATTCAAAACAGCAACGCCTACTAGCAAATTGGCAATTAACGGTAATTAAAAGAACGAAACTTGTCCTTCTGAGGCATGTGACATGAAGCAATATAGAGACAAGATGAGACAAGACGAATACAAAGGGTGACTAGGGAAATTAAACACCCTCCAATAGACATAGGCGGACGGGAGCATTTCAGTTTGGGGGGCAGAGGATTCTCTGCGTGAAAAAATATAATTCTGCCCGAAAGACTATCTAAGCGGAGCGCCACCATCAGTTGGCGCGGAGCGTACAGAAAATTTTGAAAAATCGCAACCCCTCACACAGCCGGAAATGGCCTTTCCCAGGCTTAGAATCAAAGCCGTCGATATTTTGAACTTTCGTTTGCAAGAAAATATTCACCAAAAATGAGCAAATCTACAAAAGGTCAGAAAACTCCCAGATGAAATGTACCACTACCATTGGATGACTACATTAAGCTATACTCATTGGAAAATGAGTTTGCGCGTTCTACAAATGATTTTACGTCATGCAGCATGAGATTATCGTCAATATAATTTTGAAAATTGAAAAACTTCAGAAATCCTCGAAAATCTCAAGGCTTCTTAACTTCGAGGGAGGATGGCATTGCATCGCATTTCGGCTGCCTATTAAATATAAGTTTCGTCGAACTTTACCAGTTTACAAAGGATCCTGCGTGTTTTAGCAGCCTGTTTAGCTCAGATTCAGAGGCCCGAATTACCTGAGTGGGGATGCCATGCCAACAAATTGGCCCTTTGACCGATTGACTCAATTTTCGCGCGATTCCCAAGCAAGGTAGCAGTCTGTTTATATGCATTTAAACAAACAAGGGCGCAAATTATTTCCTAGTGAGCATACGACCTAAGTCCATATCAACGGTTTTTGCACACTTGCTCCTCACAAACCGTACTCATTAAATAGAAACAAACATGGCCAAATCATCGGCATGGTCGCATAGACTCCTTTTGCCTCAGGCAAGGGAACACAAAATTTAAAACGAAATGAAATCTTCACGATACCTTTACGTTTTATCCATAACGGGATAGTTTAGTTGCATGACATTTACTATGTTTTCTACTGGTAATCAATCGACAAAAGAAATCATAAGTATAGACCCATGACAAACAAAAAATTGTAACAAATACAAACTGGAATGTTTTGTGAACAAAAATTGTGCTGTGACGAAAACGTATACTAAAAAAGCAAAAACATATTATACTCTGTATTCACTGGTGTAAGTGCCCGCTGCAGACAATGACAATCATGCCTTACTTTAGAACAAACTATTTACAACGAAGAAACAAATAGAGTAGCGGCTATCGCATCCTAGGCCTGTCAAAGTAGTGAAATCCTCTACCTTCTTTTTGCTTGGTTGCCGAATGCAGGTCATGACATTGACAATCACAAGTCTTGCAGTAGAACAAAATATTTACAAATGAAGAGATCAAATAGAATAGATTTGTTTACCATTGCCCGAATTTCGGTTCCACAGCACTGCAGGTAAAAAAGTTTCGCACATTTTAAGAGGATCATTTTGAAAAGTGCAAAATCGTCATCTCATTCATATGCTGCCCAAATACCTCTCGACCAAGTACGTTTCAGCCTTCTGGTGACTATTGGTGATTGTCAATGTCATTTAGTAATATGGTGCGTCACAAGATAGCTTTTGATTGATTTGTTCGGGCAAGATTTTGGGGACTGTATACATCCTCTCTCCCCTTGTAATATGGCGATTAACAGAACTTTTTTGCAACTTTTGCCCCGAATATTGTGTCATTTCGGGCAAAGGTTTGCGCAAGAATATGAAGTGAGGATGACGAAAAATTGTTTTTTCATAAGCTGCCCGAATGTGTCGCGAATTTTGGTATCTTTTAGAGTTTTCATGAAAATTTTACCGTGACTATGATGTTTTTTTTATTATTTTTCGGCCAAGTGTTTGAAGGAATTCTGGCGCGCCTAGGAGTTTTCTGTGTAAGTAGAAACAAACCAGCTTTTAAGACTCAAACGGCTGCCCGAATTTTTCCAGATCCCTGCCCGAATTTTAGGTCTTGAAAAAAAATGGGGGGGGGGCAGTCTGCCCCTGCCCCCCGCCTCGTACGCCTATGCCAATAGAGTAGAAAAATTTTGTAAATGTAATGAGGTTAAATTGTATTTTACTGGAAAGAAAATGACACTTGAACTGTCTTTAATTTTTTGGAATATTTAGACAACAGCTATAGGGACTATAAACTCTAAAAACAGTTGGGTAAACTTTTAGCCCTACCCATGACTGAAACCCTTAGGCACTGCCTAAACTTGTGCGTAAGGGTTAGGGTTAGAAATGAAGAAAAATGGGTCTTGCACTGAAGGACACGATAATACTACCCCAAGAACCAATTTATTCTGTTATTGAAACAAAACGGTCTTGAACCATTCCTCTTCTTCTCCTCTCCTTGAAAAAGACAAAACATTTTCAAAAAATAAGGGCACGGGCCAGGGGTCAGGGTCATGAAGGAAACGCCTTCCCTTTTCGATGCAAGCGATACAATTTTTGGTTTGACCTGAAACTGAGTAGCCTACATTATTTTTTCATGGGAAAATCAAATTGCAGGGGAAATATATTTATAGGAAAATTAGACAAAATTAAGAGCCTGTAATTGTATTGAAGGAATTTAGAATAACGGCACTTCAGCGGCTCGGAAACAACACTGATTTATCAATCAGCACATACTGCAGTAGAGATCGCAATATGGGGCGCGAATTACAAATATGGGAGCTTTAATTGGAAAGAGTTTGGAAGTTTATGAAGGGAAAGATGAGAAAAACGCACTGTAACTAGTTAACTGGTGTCTCGTATTGCAAATATCTGACTTTGTCATTTTTCAGATCTAGGGGACAACGTTAACACCCCCTTCCCCCCTCCTCCCTGTAGCTACGCCATTAAATGACAAGAAGTTAAAAATGACTGTTATACTTGACAACTTTGGGAATGGTTAAACCTGTTTTGAGGATTATTATTTTATCATTTTGCCTCCATTTGAAAGCTCATGTCAGGCCCCTGTACTTTGGAAGCTAATTGGGGCAACCGGGTGGTGGGAGGCCCCTGGTGTCGCCACTGGCAACAGCCAATTAAGAAATATCTTGTTATTGTTTAACAGTGCGCATCTACCCGATTGTGCTACTTGCAGCCACAGGCTTTTGGTCATGTCATGCCCTTGTCATATGTTGACTTTTTATTACCTGCCGGAAATTTTGAGATTGTTAAGCCGGGTCGGTCACATTTCAAGCTGATTCCATCTAGTCGGCCAATGATTGACAAATATCCTGAAATGGTGATTAAATTGGATGATTTCGAATTTTTCGCTACGTCGCAACGTTCAACGCCACGGCTTACCAAGATTTCTTCCAATTTTTCAAAATAAGCGTAATGTAGAACTTTAAACTATTTTAACATGGTCTATTTGGGGGTCTAACCTATGGTCCCGGAGTTCAATGTTTCCAAGGTTCAATGTTCCCCGTTTTTGTATTATCTCAATGATTTGGCGATGATTACAAGGTTTGTTATTCCTGGGGTTAGGTGTTCCCATAAGTGAGGATGTCCCCAAGTTTCAGGAACACTGAACCCCGGAAACATTGACATAGCTATTGGCAAATTTTGCACTTTATCAGGTAAATACCCTACCATTTTGTAATTTCCACGTTATGGAATTAAACTATGAATTGGAAACGCAAGCTCAAAATAATGACCGCGTAGTTTCTATATATTTTCAAGCACATTTCCAGCTATATGAAGGGTCGCGAATTCCACAGTTTTCTCTGAGCCGATACGTCAACAATGGACTGATGGAAGCTCTCCGCATAGTCTTTCGAGCAGTTTGTATTTTGGGGAATACAATCTTCCCCCCCAGGTCAGCAATGTGCCAATTTTCAAAACAAAACTGCTCCCTTGCTAGATTTGTTACCAATAAAACTTGAAGTTGCCCTGGAAATAATTTTTAGGCCAGTGTTAAAACAATATAATTACCCTTGAGTTACGACCTTAATACATCACAAACACCTTAAAGTTAGTGTGACTTGTCAGCAAAAGCCCTGAATTTACTTGGTAGTTAAGGAGCAAGGTCTTCTTAAGAAGAATCTGTTGTAATTATGTCTATATCTTTTACCGTTCTCAAGATGAAACCTCTTCAAAGTTTTAATGTTTCTGAAGCAACTTGCTGGTTATCCAAAAATAGTGATGCTGAGGGCTGCACAGTGTTGATATTTCTTTTGTTAACCCGGTATATTAATTATCTCTTAATTACTCATCAGATTGTTTATGGTTTGGTGATTGATACTGATGATTTTCAGGACACAATTTAAACTT
Source organism: Holothuria scabra (assembly GCA_037179385.1). Classification (NCBI taxonomy): domain Eukaryota; kingdom Metazoa; phylum Echinodermata; class Holothuroidea; order Aspidochirotida; family Holothuriidae; genus Holothuria; species Holothuria scabra. The sequence goes on along the minus strand of CM074190.1, from coordinate 11,911,716 downwards.
TCAAAATAAACCCTTCAGGAAATACTAATGTTACAACTGCCCGTGAAATGAAGAATAAGTGCAAATAAGAAATAAATTTGTAAAATGGCCAATTTTTAACCGATTTTGATGGAAATTATTAAATCAAATTAATACCAGGATTAAATCGAATTGATACCAGCATTAAGTTATCCCAGGATAAATTCTAGCCAATCACGGGCTGTTGTTTTTATCTCAGTATTTAATCGAATTTATCCTAGTTATAAATGGAATATATCCTAGCATTAAGTAGAATTTATCCCAGTATTAAATGGGATATATCCAGCACTAATTAAATATATAACGGTATAAATTGCAATTAATTTCAGCATTAATTGAATACATCCCAGGATTAAATCGAATTTATCCCAACATTAATTCGAATCAATGTCAGGATTAAACCAAATTAATACTAGCATTAAATCAAATTTATCCTAGTATTAAATCAACCAGTCACTTTTGAGGAATATATCCAAGTATTAAATCGAATTTATCCCGAATAAATGTCAGGATTAAATCTAATAAATTCTAGCATTAAATTGAATTTATCCAAGCATTAAAACAGCCAATCATACTGGGATATGTTAATTCGATTTAAACTTTTATATAAACCTGAAAATATTTGCTGGGTTCCCCCCCCCCTTTTTTGGCTTGATTGAATTGTTCGCCTCCATCTGAAGAAACTAAACGTGACGTCATAATAAAACCCCAACTAAGTTGGGCGAGCTAAAATGAAATCTGTGTAAATTTCCAGAAAAAATCAATGTTTTTGTCGATTTTCATCCTTCAAATTTATGAATAAGGATGTAGCAGCGTGCCTCGGTCTCAAATGTAATTTAAGACCTCCGATGACGTCATCACAGAGACATCGGACCTCGGCTGTCGTCTCGGTCCGCTCAGTCTCTATGATAACGTCATCGTCGGTCTTAAATTACATTTGAGATTGGGTACCCTCTCATTAATCCCCTAAATTAAAAGAATAGTCCAGAACTAACTCTATGTTTGATATGTCAAAGAGGAACATATTCTAAGCATTCTGGCAAAAGAAGTTTTATTCATTTCCCATGTCTGGTTCTCAAGGTATTAGCAATTGAAGTTGGCACATTTTCTATGAAAAGTGAACTTGAAGCAAGCAGGTGTGATGACATGGATTCACATTGATGGCCAATGTTATGTTTTTCATTTATTTTTCTTCCTGTTAGTTTGACATTGAATTGATTAAGGATGTTATCTTACCCCTAAGGCACATGAAGTTCTTAAAATCCCATTGCTCAGGATGCACCAATGATATTTATATGTAACAGTTTTTTGCATAAAATTGGTGGTGAATTATAAAAAAAAAATACAAACCATTGGCTGGCGGTGTGAAGCCATGACAACACGCCTGCCTGCTCCAAGTTCATTTAATGTAGAACATTTGACACATTCAATCGCTAATATCTCGAGAACCGCACATGGGAAACGAATGAAACTTTTCACCAGAATGCTTAGAATATGTTCCTCTTTAACATATCACAAGGAATAATGATTTTGCTTTGGACTAGGCCTATATTCTTTAAAGGCCTATTAGACATTATGTCCTACGGTGTTCAATACCAGCTTAGTTCATTAGTAATGTAACAGTGTTTGTGCCTGCATATGGACTTTGGGCCACTTTTCCTAAAATAGCAACAAAGTATTTTCATTTTCCAACAGAACCCCCAACTTTTTGGCGCGCTGCGCGGACTCATCCAACGTTATATCAGGGACTGTTTAGGCAAAATATTTCTGACAGAACTCAGTTTGCTGCATTACATGGCGGAAGTATGACCCAGACCTACAAAGCATATCCTTGGCTACCCCTCCCCCAACCTCCCCTACTATTCCGCTGCCGGTGGAAGTTTTCGCCATATCAGATAAATAGTCCTGATTTCCAAATGTCGGCACGTACTCCTCCAGAGATTTGGTCGAAGTACATACCTTATAGTGCCAAAGCCAAAATTACCGTATTGTGGTGGGACGGAATTTGATAGCCTTTTTTATTAGTGCCTGTTTACATGTAGCTTCTGTGATTAATTCATTGGTTCCATAAAAAACTGGTCAGTTACAGACTATTACAAGCTAGGCACAATAAAAAGTAACATAAATGTGAAGCTGTTACCATAGAAACACAAATTTAGGGATTTGGTGGGACGGAATGATAACTTTCACACAATCAGAAACATGTGACCAATATTTAATTATTATCAAAAGTAGAAAGATATTTGGTAAAATTTCAAGATTGAAATGAAGTCTGATTATTCTTCTTTCACTATGAAAACAATCGCATAAATCACATTTCATTTGAGAGAGCTATGCAAATTTTTCAAAAGTGTGTTACTGCGGTGGGACGGAATGTGGTGGGACGGAACTAAGTAAAGCCTGTTCATTATGTATGATTTCCATGGACACCCCCTTAGATTTCCATGAAACTTCCTCAGAACTTTACATCACAGACATAACCAACTCATGGAAACTTTCAGTTCCACAGCTTAACCTGTTTTATAGTTATGGCCCGTTCAACTTAATTATTGCGCAATATGGTGCTTTTTGAGGTGAGATCTGCCATTGCCATTTTGCATGATTTTGCAGGCCCATTACAGTTCACAGGAATAACAAAAAAGCGGAAAATTTATATACCTAGTGAGTTATAGCTGTATAAACAGAATCTGATGTAAAAACTGAAGTGCCGACCATATTTCTGAAAATACAGGTCTTCAAAAAAGCAGTTTTTACTTTCCGAAAGTGATTTTTTCAAACTTTGGGCCCATGTGCGCCCTAGACCAAGTGGCCCAAGGCCCTCATAATTTTGCTCAGCATTATTTGGTTACATGGCAATTAACAGGGGGCAAACATTACCCAAAAACTTTCCTCAAAGACTGAGTTGATAGGGTCCAAATTTGGTCCCATGGCAAATATGGGGAAAATGGGCCTTCAACAAGGAGATTGTTGACCCTATGTGCAATGACCAACAGGTTTTACTTTTTTAGTGGGGAAAGATGTACATGTGTTCTTAATAATTTCAAAAATTTATGTAGGTTTTAGATCTCCTTCATGGTTAGGTGAAAGGAAGAAGGTGCATAATACACATACAAGTCAGAAAGAAATTCGACGGACAAAAACCATGGGGGACCATATTTGGGGACCCACAAATTTTGGAACTATGCATGATGTACCTTCAAAACTAAATACAAGGTGGAGAAATATGCCATATTTTTAAAAAAAAAAAACTGTCAAAAACATGACTCTGACCATAAAAGATAAGTTATGAGTAAATCTATCAGGGCAAACTACTTAAAATTACCTTTAAACTAATATTCCGTCCCACCACACTTGTTTCCGTCCCACAACGAAAATGTCGAGCAATCACCATGACTACCCAAAATACCATGTTGACTTTTTTTGCACACAGAACTGTCACTTGCATTTGCAGTTGATAGTTTGGAAAGTTTTAATAAATTTTTCAACTTTTGTACCATTAAAAATAAAAAAGAATGTAAAAAAATGTGGTGGGACGGAATTGGACATTTTCATTTTAATTTTTACTATAGATATTAAAAGTATTTTTGGCATTTTTTCAGTGCATAAATTGTGTTTACTAAGGCACTTTGACACAGAAAAAGAATGGAATTCAAAATTTCTAATATATGTTGTTTTGTCCTTTTTTCCTAATTCCGTCCCACCACATTTTGAATGAGCAATTTGCTGCAGTTTGCATCTTTGAATGACCGCATCTCACTGATTATACATGCAATTAATCGCAACTTATTCTTCAGATTTCATAACTTTGGGCAATAGTCTAAATTACCGTGGGTGAATTGAACCAAATCGAAATCGTTCAGATTTTAGGTTTGGTGATGACCATTTTTGGCTTTGGCCCTATAGCCTGAATTTAGTCTTCTTGAATGGAAACAGCTCATCATGTGCTAGGAGCTAGTCTTTTTTTTCGCAAAAGTAAAATGGCCAAATCGTTATTGTTGTGTAAATTTCCTCTTCATTGAAGAATATTAGAAATACTTTAAAATTATGGTCAGGGTTATTTATGCCAAGGATATTTCACATTTCCTAACATAATTCGGTACCAGAATTGATAAGGGCTACAGATGGCTGGTCACTTTCCCCAAAGTATTATCTGAGGCCATATATGCATCATTTCGCCATTGCCCACCTGACAAAAAAGTCGAGGTATTGAATGCGGTCCGGTTTGACAAAGCGTGTGAGGCATCGTGAATCCTAGGAGAAGCGGGCAGTGTCTAGAGGGGACAATTGATTCACAATATAGCCTATTGCTGAATTTTTTGGCGGTAAGCAAAATATTTTGTGGAATGTAAATGGTTGCAAAATTAATGAAAATAGGCCTAAATGTAATTTCATTTTGGTGCAATTACAAGGCAACAGAACTTTTACAATTGTCGTACTGCTCTAAATCGAGTTCGCATAGCCTAACGTAGCCCAGCCTAGGCCTAACGTTAGGCCTAACCTTAGTCCAACGTAGCCAGCGGTTTTTTTTTAAACACAAACTTTATTTCACGAAGTTAACTCATTTAACCGAATGTAGGTTGGGCCATTATTCCTAGAACTAGAAATTTGAGAAAGTTTGTGGGTTATAAGTCCCTGCATAAACTCAGCCATTCCCACCATTTTCACTAGGCTAGGCCTAACGTTAGGCCTAGGCTAACTCTTGAACAGGGCTGTGTGTTACGTTACATGGCCTAAGCTCATTACACTCCACATCACAGCTCTTGCCCCGCTAACACAGGGAATCCCATCATTAGGCGACCTTGGCCAGGGTCGTCATCTCAGACTTAGTGGTTTGAAATCTTGCAAACATGGCGCATTGAGTTAGTGTTACGTTCAATTTTTCGAGGCAAAATACACCATTATTATAACATTGAATCTGGGTGAACAGTTTATGTAAAGTTTGGTGAGAAAACATAGGAATTTGTGAACGTGAGAGATGACGACCCTGGCCAAGGTCGCCTAGTGATTGGATTCCCTGTGTTAGCGGGGCAAGGGCTGTAATGTGGAGTGTAATGAGCTTAGGCCATGTAACGAAACACACAGCCCTGTTCAAGGGCTAGGCCTAGGCTACCTAGCCTAAGCCTAGGCTAACTTCGCCTAAACTAAAGGTTGGGCTACTGTAGGCGTAACTTAGGCCTTTTTGCAGTAGGACAATGTCCTCGTGTTATGTCATTGGGAACAAAAACAGTGATCTACATGGGCTCATGCAGCAAACTTCTTTGCCGACGAAAGTAGACTTAGGCCTAGAACTAAACTCGGTGATATTCATTAGTTTAGTATCAGGGGTAGGCATAACATAACATAACATAACATAACAGGTTGAAGGGCAAAGGAGGGCCAAGGCCCCATAAGATGCCCTGAAGACCAAGCCCTAATCAAAAGTCTAACCACCAAAGCTTGACTACAGCCCCAAACAATCAGATTCTACCACAGTCATGGAAAAACCTGTCAATGTTAACCTTAAAGCAGTGAACTGAGGGGGAGTTTACTACCCAATCTGGTAGACAATTCCACTCGTTGACAACTCTATGGGAGAAACTAAACTTCCTAATGTCAAGCCTTGCAAAAGGCTTTTCAAGCTTTTTACAATGCCCACGCACCCGAGAATTACCTTGAACCCTTAAGTCAGAAGGGGATTCCTTTCACAAAGGAACTTGAAAACCTGGAGCATGTCTCCCCTAATCCTTCTCAGCTCCAAGGTGGTAAGCCCAAGATGTTTAAGCCTAGCATGATAAGGCAAATTTCTCACCTCAGGAATGAGGCGAGTGGCTCTCCTCTGAACCTGCTCTAAAACAAACTTGTCCTTTTCATAGAAGGGACTCCAAGCCTGAGCTGCATAGTCAAGATGGGGTCTTACCAACTGCTTATACAAATTAAGTACAATATCCTTACTAAAATTGATGAAATTCCTCTTGATCAATCCAAGCACTCTATTAGCCTTTACAGCAGTGGCTGCACACTGCTTTGATGACTTTAAGTCCCCAGTAATTACAACACCCAGATCTTTCTCAGAGGTGACATTACTTAAAACACAACCATTCATGTTATAATCACAGCTAAAACTTTTGGGACCAAAATGAAGGACCTTACACTTATCTGCATTAAAAGACATTTGCCAGGTCTGAGACCAAGAAAATAACCTATCTAGATCTTTCTGCAGCAGTAAGGCATCATCCAAAATGCTAATTTTCCTATAAAGCTTAGTATCATCTGCAAACTTACTTATACGAGATGTAAGAGAACTATCAATATCATTGATGAAAATTAAGAAAAGAAGTGGGCCAAGGACAGAACCCTGTGGTACTCCACTTGTGACTTCTTTCCAAGAGGAGAAGTTACCATTGACAGCAACTCTCTGAGATCTACCATGAAGCCACAAATTTATCCAATCAGCACAATTGCCCTGAACCCCTAACCTATGCAGTTTAACCATTAGCCTACCTAATGGAACTTTATCAAAAGCCTTTGAAAAGTCAAGGTAAATGACATCAACGCCATACCCGGAATCAAGAGATGAAGAGACATCTTCAAGAAAGCTCAGTAAGTTAGTAACACAAGATCTGCTTGGCAGGAAACCATGCTGTGACAGATTAAGTAACTCATTATCTAAAAGATACTTAAGTAAACTATCCTTAATCAAAGATTCCATAACTTTGCACACAACACTGGTTAAACTAACAGGCCTGTAATTGCAAGGATTACTTGATCCCCCTTCTTAAAAATTGGAGTAACATTTGCTACCCGCCAGTCAGTAGGAACAAAACTCGAATCCAGACACTTCTGAAAAATGATGGAAAGAGGAACTGACAAAATCTCAGAGCATTCGCGTAAAATGGCTGGGTGGACCCCATCTGGCCCAGGGGCCTTACTAGCTTTCAAACTCTTTAACTTTTTACAAACTTGTTCCTCTGAGAAAATGACATAACTGATTGAAGAAGAGACATCAGAACCATTACATGTCCCCAACAAAGATGATTCCTCAGTAAAAACAGATACAAAATAGTCATTTAACAAATTAGCCATATCCTCATGGTTACTAACCAAAGTATTATCATCACCTTTGAGAGGCCCCACACCCTCCTTAAGCTTCTGCTTAGACCTCACATAGGCATGAAAAGTTTTGGGGTTTATCTTAACCTCCTTTGCCAACTGCTTTTCAAACCTAGTTTTAGTTCCATTTACCAAATTTTTAACTAAGAATTCCTGCTTCTTGTAAGCTGCTAAGTTTTCTGGACTTTTACTGGCCCTATAGCGACGCCAACACTTACGTTTCCTCCTAGTTGCTCTAAGAACTTCTCTAGAAATCCAAATTGGCCTATTTTTAACCACAGCTTTCTTAAGTGGGATACACAACTTTGTTGTGTCAGAAACAACATCCCGGAAAACACTCCATGCCTCAGCAGGGCCCAAGTGAGACAAACGGGCTGCCCAATCTATGGTTAAAAGCTCCTTAGCACGAGTAAAGTTAGCCTTGCTGAAATCAAGAATTCTTTTGTCACTACTAGCATGATTGCTGAAACAATGTAACTCAAAACAAATAAGGTCATGGTCACTGGACCCTATCTTACCACCATTAGCTACATTTCTAACCATGTTCTCATCTGTACTTAACACCAAATCAAGACAATTATCCTCACGAGTGGGAAACAGAACATGCTGGGTAAAGAAACCATCAGTCACAACCTCAAGAAAATCCCTCCCATGTAACCCACTAGTACAGGAATGCCAATCGATATCTGGAAAGTTAAAATCCCCGAACACAACAGCCTTTTTGGAAGAAATTTTTCTAAAAATTTGGAACAAACTCTGATTATTCTCAACGCAAGAATTTGGTGAACGGTAAACAATACCGACAAGCAAGGGGGTGCCATAATCATTGCTACAGCTAAGTTCACACCACAAGCAGTTAGAGAACCCACAGGAAAACTTGGTTGTGACTTCAACACAATTTAAACTATCCTTGACAAACAATAAAACCCCTCCACCCCTACCACCCACAGTATCAATCCTATCTTGCCTGAAAATTTTGTACCCGGGAACCTGAATTTCAGAGTTGCTTACCTCACTATGGAGCCATGATTCCGTAACTCCAACAATGTCTGGATTGTCAATGGAAATCTGTGCAAGAAATTCATCGAACTTGTTAAGAATGCTCCGTACATTAGCAAACACAACTTTGATCCCATAAACTGCCCTGTCAGTTGAGATATGGTTAAAACCTCTGTGAGCTTGGATAGGACCCTCAACACAACCAACATCAGAGATACTCCTGGAGTATAGCCAGGGTTCGTTAGTTTCCGTCCTCGATAGTTTCCGCCCGTTACTTTCAGCCCCTAAAAGTCTTGGGGGGGGGGGGGAAAGTAATGTTTGAACTACCATGTGATAAAAATAACTGTTAACTTCAAATTTCAAATCCAAGTGCAACAATGAAATTTATGGCTAGGCCTGGGCCTAAAACTTTTTCAGTATCCTCATAAAAAATCATCGCAAAGAATGAATTTTATCACATTTTTTCTTAAAGTCAAGTCTAGTCACGGACTTAAATTTTTTACGTATAAATAGTCCGCTTGCCTATAGGTAGACTTATGTTGAATGTGTGAACAGTTGTTCACAGCACTGAATACCATATACCTGTACATAAGTACATATAAGTATACCAAAGTCTACAGTGAGAATGTTGCTTGGAAAGACATCGACATGGCAGTAACGGGTGTTGCATTGAATAGTGAAAGACATCGATGAAGTTTGAAACTTAAAAAAAAAGTTGGTTGAATCTTCATTTGACGAAAGTACCACTGATATCCATTCCATTACTTTCCGCCTCCCAAAAAGATGTTTTATGCTAAAAATAAAGGAAGGGAAAACACCATTTTTGAGGGGCGGAAAATAGCTAGGGCGGAAACTAACTGTAACCGGCATAGCCCTTTTCATTTTCTTTTTTCCCAAAGTCAAGGGCATACTAGGGCTGTGCATTTTCGGTTAATTCACTATCCGTTTAACCGATTTTATTAACTGGCGGTTAACCGTTTAACCGAAAATGAGGTAATGTTCACACAACAACAAAAAGTCAACATTTCCAAAGAGCGCCATCACTTTTGTACAGGAAAGTGCAAGTCTAAAATGGTGCCGTAAGTCATGTTTGCCCATGTAAGTATGTGGCAAAAATGTTGGTATTTTGCGCTGAGTTTATATCATCTTTCTACAGTAAAAACCCATCCCGCATTTACTGAACTTTCTTCAGACCACGTGCACTTTTTAACATTCCACCAACTGTTGTATTCCCGCCTGACCCTATGTTATATTGTCAGTTATTTCATGAAACACTCCCACACCGCTGTTTTGATGCAGCTTGCTTGCGATGCAGTGTTCAATACATGTACAGCGCTCACGTGTGTGTCATAGTAGCGATCTGTACAATTGCACTGTAAATGGCCCACCAGCCGCAAATAGCACAACCAAGCCCCATTTTCCTGCATAAATTAAGGAATTCCCAGCATTCCTACCGTAAAGTTATTTACAGTAGGACTTATGGAATGTTACCATATGACGTCGTTACGAACGTAAACAATTACGCACGTGGTCCCATGCATGCAGTAGACTTGCGTGTGTATCCGTTTTTACCACTTAACAAGGGACCATGTTTTGCTCGATGACAACATATGCACACGATCTATTGCAAAATTTGAATTGCCTCTGCATTGTGATTGGTTCAAATACGTTGATTCTGAGCCAGCCAATCACAACTCGCGCCATCGCCTATGGGATTAAGTGTGTGAAAATACCAGACCTCCGAACGAATTTCCCCATTGAGTTTGCGTTATGACGATCGCACTTCCCAGGCTTACATAGCCCGCCTGTGCAGCCGGCCAAGCCCCGTGCTAAATTCACCAAGAAACGGCAGCACAAATCTCTGCGTACTTGGATTTGTCGGGGGTCTGACTTAAGTGCATTTCATTTCATGATTATTTTGAAACAAGACGGTAAGGTTTGGACAAGAAGTGGCAAAATTACGGGGATATTTATATCGGAAAGAAACCATAAGATAATGTTAATCGAGTCCATTTTTTGCTGTCCAAGACCGCTAAAAATTAGATCGCTATTTTTACGTGCATCGTAGGATTGACTTCTACAGTACAGTACATTATCGCAACTACAACCCAGTTGGTTCAACGAACTGCGTATGCTTATTCATAAAAGTCAACATGGAATGTTCCATTTTATATGACATTGGGCAAACAACAAAATGGTGGGAATTATCTGGTGCTTACGATCGTATTTTTACAGGTTACTATTTTTTCCAAATACTGCTACTAACAATGAAAAATAATGAAATTTACGGAGGTGTAGCATGATAAAATATTTCGATAAGCTACAGTGGGAAGACTTATTCAAATATACTTTTGTGCCCTAATCATGGTCTCGCTGAGGTTTTATTGCTGTAGAAATACAGGGCTTGGTAACTTTTGTTACAGCTCCCTGCTTGTCTTGTGGCTTTCTTTTCGCTTGGTAATCTCTCAAACATGCCGCTAATTTCTAAAGTTGTGCTTGGGTGTTGCTATTGAAGGGATTAGAAGACGAGCACACGAAGTTCTGCCAACGAAAGTAACAATAGGTGTGCCACTTGTCACTCATCATAATGTACTTAATTCGGGGAGCTGCCGCGGAATTAATCGGTTCAATCGAACGGCCGATTTTAAAACTCTTTTTACAGTTATTGTTCGAGCGATAATTTGTGAGAAACTGACACTGTTTGTTGCGCGATGTTTGTGTAACAGTTTACCAACAAAGCCACCCCGCGGCGACTGAGTTATTGGCAATACAAAAGCGGTTAATCTATGAAGAGGAATGACGCACGAGTAACCGACGAGTCGGTCGGTTAACCGGTTAACCGATTAACCGTCACAGCCCTAGGGCATACAAGCTAATTGTACCTTCTTCACAGCCGTTAAACACTGGAATGCTCTTCCCAACTCCATCAAACAGATTAAAAGCACATCCAGTAATGTTTCACAAGGCGTGTTAAGAAACACCCTGCCAACAAATCATGCATTGATGACTTAAATTAATTTATTATCTGGGACATGGTTGCTGTAGTCATCTTCATCTCTTTTTTAGTATATCCTTTTCTTTGGCTTCTTCCTTGTGTGGTGTGCCAGTTTCTGTGTGCTCCACTGTCACGTCCTTTCTTTAAGGGACTCCAATGGAAATAACCTTTTCCACAAGTCTTTTTGGGCTATCCCTGGTACTCTGTTTTTGTATTCCTGTTTGTCATTTGTCTCCTTTTATTGTTTTATATAATTTCTTTCTTTTCCTGTTGTTTTGTTGTTTTATGTCTTCGTACTGAATAAATTAATTAATCAATCAATCAAACTGGGTTTCCCATTTCAACTTCCAACAAGGGATGATCATGTTTGGATGGGTGACATCACGTGCATACACCTAAAGCAAAAATTAAAATTACCCCTGCATTGTTCCTGGCATCATTGCCTATGTGATTAAGTGTGTGCAAATACGAGCCTTTGAAACAAATTTTTCCCCATTGAGTTTGTGTTGCAATGATTGCACGTCCCATGCTTACATAGTGTAGCTGGCTGGTACAGCTGGATGAGCGTTAACACAGATTTCTTCGTACATGGATTTTGACATAGCACATTTCAAACTTCTTAAACAAGACGTAAGTTATGAACAAGAAAGCTAAAAATATACTGGGATATCAGGGTTCTGGATAGTTGGAGTGCTGACAGGAGACTGTCTAAGCATAGGGCCATCATTGGTTGGCCCTGAGTGTACAAGAACTTTTGTGGAATTTTAAAGCCCTCAGATGGCTGGACCATCTGAGTGTTTTAGCTGTGTGTAAAAAGCCTAGAATTTAGGGATTGCATGTCTGAAATTTCCCAGTTAACTGAAAAGAAATCTTTGCAAACTTGCAATTTATATCTGATGGGATAAGATGATTATTTCAGAATGAACAGTTGAACTTAGGGCTGTTCAATTGCAGTTAATTCACTATCCTGTTAACAAATTTTATTATCCACTAATCTACCAATTACCAGCAATTGACCACATTTTACAGCACATCAATAGAATCAACATTTCAAAGAGCACCATCACCACTCACACAGAAACTGTGCTGTAAGTCCAAAAATTATGGCATGAATCACGTTTGTTGATTTTGCACGCAGCAAAAATAGTTGTATTTTGCAACAAGTTTAAATGATTTTTTCACAAAAGCAAATTCCCAAATTTAATGGAACTTTATAATGTGTACTCTTTAACAGCCCACTAACTGCTACTCTACATTTTCCAGATTTTGGTGATGTAATGTAACGCTGTCAGATACGAAGACTGACAATTCATGAAACACAATAGATGTGACTGTTTTGACACAGCTTGCTTGTGATGCAGTATTTAACAAATGTAACACCTGTACATGTTCGTTACGGTAGTGTTCACTGTTGTACAAGTGCACCCTGCATACAGTGGAACTGAACGTTACTTTGTGTAGTCTTATTGTAAGTCAGTACACTGACTGCTTATGATGCTGTATGTATGGATGTACACACACTCTACTGTATATGCCCACATGCATTTTATGTGTTTCAGAATATTAAACGCTGGAATCTCGAGCTAACATGTGAAAATTTAATGGATTGTCATTCCCCTTAGTTCAATACTGTGACATTGTACTTAAATTGGCTTGCAATTGCAAACCTTTTCACTGAACTTGAATTTGAACACTATTGAACACTTGAAGACTATATGGTATACAGTAATCATGATGTAAGGTACAGTAGCACCTCCATGGTATAATTCACACTTTAAGTTATGTACAAAGGTTTTTGACGCACATATTAAGTATACCGCTATTAATTTTCTAAATGTCTGTGCATCGCTGCTTTTAATAGTTGAAACTAGAGTGCGATAATCGGAATTTGCAAACAGAAAACAGTTATTGTCATAGAATATAAAATAACCGTGTATTTAACAAGTTGTGTTTGATATTGTAAACAGTTATGGACTGGATTTCCCCATGTCTGCAAATAATCACCAACAAATAATATCCTTATGGCCGAGCCCTCGAATTATGAGTCGATTTTGTTTGAGCTAGTAATGGCAATGTGTACCTGTCAGAAAACTTGCTTTGGCTGATTGTGCTGGTCAGCAATTTTCTGTCCAGTCAGACTCGACCAGCTGAGGCAGACCACTGGGATATTCATATCAGAAAGAAACCTAAGGGGCATGTTAATCTGAAAGTGCAAGTGTTTTGCTGCCCAGAGCCTCTAAAATTATATGGTTTGCTTATTTTTACATGGACCTTGTTAGGCATGCTGCTACAGTAAGTTAATGCAACTAGTCTTCAACCCAGTACATTATCAGGGGGTGAAAACTAGGCAGAACATGATGATGGCCTACAAACTAATTTATCAAAGGGCATGTGACATTGAATGCAAACAGTCCTACTGTATTAATGGTTGATTTTCTTTCTCCATTTTTGAAGTGAAAATAGACTAGGCCTACAAAAATGATACCCGGTCGGTGGAACGAACAGAACTATTCCTATTATTTTTCAACCTCACCTGTTTATGGTAATACAATATGCACAGACAAGGCAGGCATACAGTGGTGACGAACTCGTTAACCCCCTCTTTCTTATGATTTGTGATCGGCATCTGGTTAATTGTTAAATTAAATAATCTGTAATCAGTTATAAGTGATTAAAGCATAATTGGTCCAACAATAGAATGCACCCTGGCTGGATCCATACCAGGTTCTCTTAGGTGGGCCATAAGACCCCTCTGACTCTAATGTGAAGCATTTTGTGCTCCTGTGGACCTTTTGGTGCTTTCATGCTCTGAATTTTGGTGATGGTACAATTGTCACATTGGTTTTGTAATTTTGTTTTAAAAGCTTAAGCATGGCACCTCAAACAGGACAGAAAGACAAACCTGGGAAGATATTTTTGGGAAGTTTGGCACTTGACACAGATGAAGATGTTTTAAGGACCTACTTCAAAAAATATGGAAAAATAAGTGAAGGTAAGCAGGATTTGTTTGGAATTGCTTTACTCTTTATTGTTGCTCTCAGAAATAAATTTTGGGAAACATGCCCTGGAGATGCAGTTTTCATTATGAATTTATGATATGTTTAGAGGGGTTTCTCACTTGATGAAAGTTTATTAATTGGTTTTTCCTTAAAATGTAAATCTCTTTCTGGAATTGCTAACTTGGAATTTACCAAATGTTTATCTTTTCAGTGCAAATTATTAAGGATAAAGTCAGTGGCTTATCAAGGGGCTTTGGTTTTGTGACCTATGAGAATCCTGCCGATGCTGATGATGCTGTGAAAGGAATGGATGGAAAGGTTTGTGTTAAGGACTCAGAAAGGCTTGATAGTTATAACCTGCCAGCATTATGATTACTGTACTTCCCCAAATGTGTAATATAGTACAAGAGTTTTTTGCACCCTCCTAGGCTTTTAGGTACTTACTTAAATGTATAGTAAATTACATCAGTAAGTGCATTTACATTTAAAGGTCAAGAGTAGCCCCTCAAATTTATTTTTAAGCAATGGCTAAATATTATAATTTTCCCATTCTTCTGCTTTCAAGTATCTTTCATCATGTTTTATAACTTAAATGTTGCACATTCAATGTAAAACGAACTTACAAACAAACAGTTACTTCTACTAAATTTCACACTTGAAGAGAAAAGTGTTTGCCCTTTAAAACTAGGCTGCTCCTTGTGCTGATCCATACCCATGTGTACATGCAGATCTCCATGGACCCACACACTTGTGTCAAACGTGCAAATCTCCATGGATTCCAACTTGTGATGACCTTCTTCATACTAAAAACTTGGAACCTGCTGCCATTGTGCACTTGGTGCTCAGCATAAGCAGTGGAGCAGGGAAAACAAGCCAGTTTGCCAAAACTTGGTAAAAAGGCTGTTGCTGGTCCAATTGACTTAATCCAATTGATTGGAAACTTGACTGTAAAACCTCCCCTAACTTTTTAGCCTGTCATGGCCATAGTGGTACAGTTTTCATGGGAGGTCAGTAAGCACTAGATATGGGAGCATCATAATGAAATAGCTGCTGGATAAAAATTTTTTTTCCTTTGTAAAATGCTTTGATAGTTACAGTTTCCATTTACACTGTAACTTGTCATGCATATCAGTTACTGATGAAAATAAAGATAGCTTGTGAACAGGTTTTAGTCATTCCTTCTGGGGCTGAAAGGTTTCACCAATGGTACTGGCTTGTTCAGCTGCCATATTATATTCCATAGGGACTGAAAAATATACTGATTAATATGGGAAGCTTCTGTGAAACCATTGTGTTATTCAATGTCTACATGAACATTAGTCACAAATGACATGTACAGTGGCCACATTGTGTGGTCTTACTTTCAGTAGCTTCATGTTTTTGTAACAAAATTGCAGTGCTCTTGCCAGGCTTTAAAATCACCTACTTGCAGAACCTTTAATTCATTTTCAAAAAGCAATTAATTAACACTTCATAGTAAATGAGGAAACTGGGGCATTGTACCACACAAACACAGTGAATAGAATATATATTGCTGAAAAACATCTTGATATTGTTTTTTTGTCTTTTCATATTTGCAAATCTGCTTTTGAAAAAGAAATTTCTTACATTGTGACATTTTGGCATTCTGTATGGGTTGTTATTTTGTTCTTATTTCTGCTGCAGTCATATTTCATTCTTAACCACAGAATAAAATTCTGTTTGATTCACGTGATGAAAACCTCTCTAAAAGACTTAAAAGGAGTTTTTGTTGGCAGGTCTATAGAGTGTAAACTTCTTTTTGATGACTTACATTTCATGTAAATCAATCTCAACATTTGAATACGATGATAGAGGAAAGAATATAAGCTTTTCCTTGTGGTTTTTATAGGAAATTAATAACAGTACTATAAAAGTGGACCATGCCCTGAGGGCCCTTCACTCTAACAGCTCTGGTGGAGGGGGAGAAAGAGGCCGTGGACGAGGAAGAGGTCGTGGAGGGTCAGGAATAGGGGCTGGAAGGTATATTCTGTCTTGATTTCTCTCTTTCTTTCATTGTGCTTAAATATTTATTAAAAATGTGGCTAGAAGAATCTTGATGTGCTTTTATTTTCATGTTTAACATGTAAATATGAGATAATTGAAGACAAATACAGGAAATTATTGTTGATGATGAGTAGTCAGTTATGTTGTAAATAATGGTAAAATGTTTAAGATGTTAACAGTTTTAGAGATCTTTCCAAAATGGAAAATTCTGTAGTTGTGTTCAAAAGTGAGAGTGTTTTTCGTTTATCAGCATAAACGACTTTTTACTTTGGGTCCTACTTTAGTTTGTACGTACGTTTTAACTAAGGTGCCTTGATCCTGTTTTCTTCATTAAATTTTGGCCCACTGAAAAAACTTGAGTGGGGGCTATTTTGATGCATTTTACTTGCAGCATTGTAGAACTGAGACTGGCTCTTGAAAATGTTGGGTTTGCTATTATAATTCTTTCACACTAAGCTTCAGATGCATGAAAGCAAACAAGTGGACAAGTTTACTTGTTGTGTAAAATTTATTGTTTCTTTGAGTTTGAATTTATATTATCTTTAGACAAAAGCTGAAGCAAATTAAAACTTTGAAAACTGTGATTGTATCCTTCCACAATGTACCTTAAGTCAGGCTTTGAATCTGCCAAAAACAGGCACTTGAAAATATGGTTGCACACATCATATTGTACATGAAGTGTGCAGTGTCTGTGTGTGCTATATTAAATTCAGTGCAAATTTTCTGCGTATTTTGAAGTTGATGAATTTGTTTTCCAGAAAATGCCTTTAAGGACATGTAGAGAGTTATACATAGTGTATAAGAGAGTGTGCACGCAGCAGTTGTCATGGCCAAAAATTAAAATTCAGAATCCTGTTAGAAAAGAGTCTGTTATGTTTAGTATGCTGTAAATTTCACTTGAAGACGTGGTAGTTTGGACCCTATACACATTGTGCAATGTGTATATGTGTGTACTATAGTTAATGCAGTGCAATTCATTGGAAAGCAAGCTAGTGTAAAGCATGGTTACTGCCCATGGTGTTACTAGGACAGTAGTCATAATTCCTATTTTTCCAGCCACTCACTGGGAAAACATGTCAGTGAACCACAACTGGAAAAAAGGTTTAGGCTGGCCTGATGTAATCCATTTGGTTAGTGATCTATAAAACCAGATCAAACTAACCTCCTGCTTACTGTAGGTGTGCAGCATGAATGCTGTAAGTTTTTACATGGGTGTTGCGCTTTATTTACTTCAAAATTAGACTCTCAGTTTGGGAGAGTGATATGTTTGGAGTCTGGTACTTCTGGACCGACTATTTGCAACTCTGAAGTAGGGCTATGGGGCCATTTGGTTAACCAACCGATAAATCAATGTCTTTTACCATTACGTTTATCCATAAACTTTTAAAATGCCATTTACATAGTCTGTTGCCACGGCATGGTTGAATAATTCTTCAAGTCAACTGAGTATACTTGAAAAGGCATTAAAATGTCAAATGATCATTGACTGGTGAGGCTTCTATTGTCAATTTCACTGGCCAAACCTCGTGTGTCTCTCCTTATCCCTTCAATAAATACACCAAACACAGCCTTAGAAATGAACAGTGCATTTGAGAAATAAAAAAATTGCACTAAGAAAACTTGACTCTTTGTTACTGATGTCTACGATTAGTGCCAGCATGTGTGAAGGGCCCTATCTAATTGACAGATTATTTACTGTAACTTTGATCAAATAATTTACTTAGCAATTCTTGTTACTAATTTATGTGTCTGGTTCGACATTTGATAATGAATTAGTTAGTGATAAACAAACAGTTTCATTCAAAGTCATGCAATTGCAGACAGAGTTAAATACATTGTCACAGTATTTGAACAGAGGCAAGTGCATCAATGAAAATTGGTAAAATTTTATTGTTACTATTCCAGTGTTTGACATTCTGAGCACACATGTAAAAAAATGCAAATGGGCATACATAGCAGCATACATGCATACAGCATCACAAGACAGTAAAGTACACAAAGTAATGTACGATTTTGCTATTTGCAGCTGTTTAGAGTGCATTTGTACAGATCGCTACTGTGACAAAGACATGCATGTACATTCATTGAATACTAATTTCAAATAAGCTGCATCAAAACAGACCTGTTTGAGTGTTTCATGAATCATCAGTCATCGTACCTGACGATGTTAAATAGGATCAGGCTGGAAAATACAACAGTTGGTGGAATGTCTTAAAGTGCACATAATTTGAAGTTAGTTTCAGTAAGTGCAGAATTTGCTTTTACTGTGAGAAGATCGTACAAAGTCAGTACAAAATATGAACATTTTTTCCGTGTGGGAACACTGCCTAACTTGATTTACAATGCCATTTTTAGACTTATGATACTTTCTGTCTAAGAAGGGATGAGGCTCTTTTGAAATGCTGATTTTGTTGATGTGCTGAACATGATGTCATTTTTGGTTCAGGGGTTAACTGCTGGTTAGTGATATGGGTTGAACAGATAGTGAATTTACCCAAAATGCACAGCCTACCCTGAAGCTAGTTGTGGCTCCTACTAAAAGTTTGCTTCAATGATGGTAACTGCCCCTGCACATATATAGTGTTTTGATGTGAGGCATTAATTTTGTTAAAGACAATGTAGCACCCCAAATATTGTTGCTGGGTTAAAATTGCATTGTTGTCAGGTATGGTTATATTTTATTAAACTGGAGACAAAACAAAAATACAGACTGTTGTTGTTCAGTTACTCAGACAAGAAATGATCATCATGAATGTTTTTCTTATAGTTTTCAAACTTCAACTGGAGTTGTGAGTCCTAGGAAAATGGAGTTGAGTTGCAACTCTCAGCCAAGAGTCATGACTGAAGCAGAGTTGGATAACTTCCCCAAGCCTCCATAGTCTGTCACTTCACAATTCATACTTTTGTTAAAAGGTTAAGATATAATAAAGATGCAAGCCCAATATTGTATGTCCCCAAAGATGGAGTCTTTAATTTAGCAGTCCAGACAGATATTTTTGCAAAAAACTGTGCATTTTAGGCATTATATTAAACTAAAAGTTTAGATTCTGCTGTTGGCTCACATTCAGTGTCTTGGACAGTTTTTATTGCTTTAAAATAATTTTGAAATAATTTTTTGTTGACTTGTTAACCGTGTTAACCTTATTTCACCTTTCATCTTTTTACCCACTCACTCAGGGGAAGAGGTGGACCATCAGAACGCAGCAGAGGAAGAGGGGGTGGACCGTTCCGTGGGAGGGGTAGTCTGTCCAGAGGAGCACCAAGAGGTGGTCCTAGAAGTATAATGGACAGAGGTGGTAGGGGAGGTGATGATTATCGCCCACCTGTGAGAGGTGGTAGAGGTAAGTGAAGCATCTTTTCAGGAAATTTGAATTTTAGAAGCATCTCAGATTTACTTCATTCATGTTTTGTAAAACTTGAATGAAATTTTGAAATACATCTATGTTATTAGAAGTATTATGTTTTCTTCTGTTCTTTTTTTTCAGGTTTATTTCAAATTGTTTGAATACAACAGATTGTTGACAAAGTGGTTCTCATAAATATCCTGTATTTAGGTAGCTTTTTGTAGAAGTTTTGTCATACATTAGACCAAACTGTGTTGTCTGTTGGTAAATATAAGCATGTGCTTTTTGAAAAGCATGTAATCAAAACTTGCGCTTTTTGAAAAGCATGTAATCAAAACTTGTGGAGGGAAAAAGGTAAGTATAACAGTAACTGAAGGCAGTCATTTAATATACCCCTATAGGGCTTATGCACCTACGTCACTGCGTTACACACCTCTCTGTTTTTCCATTCAGGCGTCCGTATTAAAACAATTGTTACTAAGGTACTGTTATGTGCGCATTTCTGTAACACCACGACTACCTTTGATCTTTTCCATCCAGTGGAATGCGCTGGTGTTATGTGCATAATCTCTACACAAAGGGAAATGACAGTTGTTTGTACAGTTGTCACCAATGTTGCATCTACATTTTTTTTTTTTTTTTTTTTTTTGTTCTTGTTGGTTTTGTCTGGACAATTCAGATCATATATAAACCAGAGTAAAAAGGTGGAAACTTACACAGACAGTACTACCTTCCATTCATTTGGGATAAGTTATTGTTTGAAAGTGGTCCAAAGCCTATGTCACACAATGTCAGATGAACTAATAACTTTATTCATTGGTTTCTTGCATGAAATTTGAAAAGAGGCAAACATGTGATATGTACTTGCCTTTAACAGGGCTATGTTGAGATAAATATATTTATTTTGTATTTCATGAATATTATATGAAGCTTGTGACAGGCAAATGCTTTTGGAAGGTTGCCCTAGAGTAGTAAGGTGCTTCTGGAGGGGGAAAAATGACCTCATAGACACCAAAGGACATGAATATCATTGGGTTATGTATGTGTCAGGGTATCTATCTGCAGATCTTTCAACTCTAGGCCATCGGTTCCTTCACTGTTGGACAATTATATATTATTTAGCTGTTGTCAAAATTCTGAAATATTTGTAGTGACGGGAAAGGTTTGTAATTTAATGCCATATTGAGTTAAATTATTTGTAGAAAATTATGACCTGATCTTATTGTTCACACAGAACCGCTCCTTAGCACACCGCCAGACACAGGCTATGATATGGAGGATGACAGTTTGTATGGGCGTCCAGCACCAAGAATGAAAGGTATCTGTGATTCTTTGTTTTCTTTGTATCATGTCATGTGCTCACTTGGAACCTGCTTTGCATG
This sequence comes from Holothuria scabra, assembly GCA_037179385.1. Classification (NCBI taxonomy): domain Eukaryota; kingdom Metazoa; phylum Echinodermata; class Holothuroidea; order Aspidochirotida; family Holothuriidae; genus Holothuria; species Holothuria scabra. Next base: position 11,890,865 of record CM074190.1, on the reverse strand, counting down.
TGTAACATCTATTTGGTTTACAAATTAGTATGGGCTAGCCCTGCGTCAATCCTTTAGATAGTCGTGGACTTTTCTTTAGGGAAGACTGCAACATTCTTAGGAACATGAAGATTAAATTTTTAAATTGTGCTTTATTGATGATTTTCTTTCAAACAAATGTGCTTGGTTCTGTGAATTGAGAAATATCTTACAGATTCTTTTGTTTTTTTCTTTTTCATAGGGGCAGCCCCTCTTGGACGTGCTTCAAGACCCCCTGCATATGCCAGAGAGGAAGGTTGGTGTTTAATGGTATCAAGGTGGAAATTATGGTTGAAAGGATTTCACTAAAACAATAAACCAAACTAGGGAGAACATCATGTTTTCAGAATGTAAAGACTAAAGTTTGGCATAAGAACTAGGCTCCTGTTTACAAAAGCATGCATTTGCAAAAACTCCAATCTCCTGCAACTTTACATCCTTTTGCCGGGAATATCTTATTATCTTATAATATTAATATCTTATTAAACCTGTATTTTTCCACAGTTAATGTTGATGTGTGATAATTTTTTTTTGAAGGTTTCTGACAGAAGTAAAAACTAATTGCTTTAAATTTTTAAAATGCTGTAGCTCTTCTAGTGGTGGTTGTCTTCTGATAATTCTTCTTCTTTTCATGGTATTTTTGGAACCTTCTTTCCTGTTTAGTGACAGTTTCCAAACAAAATTTTTCATATCTTTAATACTTTTTCCTTACACAGTTCTTGAGCGTGACCCAAGACCCCTTTCAGCTACATATGAAAGAGCATCACGCTTTGGTAAGTGATTTTTTGTTTTCGTTCTTTGTAGAATTTATTTATATGTTTACTTTTGTTTTGAATGGTTGTCTTTTACAATAGACTTGCAAATCTGTTTTTGTCTTACTTATTGTTTGTTTCAAGCTGTGGAAAAAAACAAATCTTTGCTCTTTTGAAGCAGATATGTTGGATCTTAAAGTTTGTATGAGGGCACATAGAAATATGATATGTGTGTGTCAGAAAGGAAGAGTTGAAGAAGGGGAAAATATATGCTTTGGTCTGAATGTATGGCGGTATACTGGATTTCCCCCAACTGAGGTTTAGTTTTTTATACATGTATGCCATTGTGTATCTTGATTTCTTTTTTTATTATTAGCTCTGCTTTATGTTTTGAACTCTTTTTCAAACAGTGTCTGATATATGTACGGTATATATATATATTTTTTTCTATAAATTGGGATTTAGGCGAAGTATTGTATGAAAAAACGTGACTGTTAAGAGAACTCGTCCTTTAGGTGAAAAACAGTATTGCCTTTATGTTTTACACACTGTTTTATATGAGTAAGTACAATTTAACATGTAATAGTCATGCAATTTCTTCACTGCAAACCAACTTACAAACATGGATCCATGAACACTAACAATTTTTGGACCATTGAAAAAATGTGGATATATAATTCATCATATAATATTTAGCCTTAATTCTAATTTATAAAAATACATATTCTGCCATCTGCCTTGAAATTTGTTTTTGGTTTTATTGAAAGCTTTTCCCCATTTATTTTGCAAACTTTTGATTTTGCAACCATTGATTCTTCTATTTAAACTATTTGTTTCCAGCATTTGATAATTGAGATTTATTTGTTGTTTTCTCTTATCAACTGTTGCTGTTAATTAATACAATTATTGCATGTATTGAAGTGACAATAGCATGTCTTACAGACCATTTATATCAGCAGGGCTAAAAATTACGTAAAAGATTGGTTGTCCCAGTAAAAAGTGGTTTATTAAATGTGGTTGTCATTCCAAATTTGAGATTGTCCCTCCATAAAACAAATAAAAATGACCTTCCTTTAAGTTTCATGAAGTCTACATTAACAATATTGTCAGTCAGGGAGTTGCTAGCATTCATTGTACCAGAACCCTAGAATTTTGCTTCCAAATGAGACATTTTGACTGCATGCAAGTATGGGTGAAAGAAGTAGTCTGTAGATAACTAGGAGATGAGTGTTAGATGTCTCAGGCATAAATCACTTAGTGGAAAACTGCTGATTTTAACTCCTGTTCCAGTAAATTAATGTCAGTCTTCACTGGGGGCCATTCGTCTTAATCCCCTTAGTTCTTTTGTTTTCTTGTGTACCATGGATCCCTCTTGCAATTTTAAACCCAAACACAGTCAGGATTAGAATTATGTGGAAGTATCATTGTAGTGGAAAACAATAGAAGATGAATGCATGATGGCCCCCAATAATGGTTGACACTGCTTGGGTGCATCCATAGGTATTGTATGTATTAAAGCTTCCCATGTGTGACTCACTTGACTTGTTTTCTTTGTTCTTCTTGTTCAGTGATACAGTTTTTATTGGTCACATTACTAGTTAATGCCACGTAGCTTCATAATGTGACTTGTTGCATTAACGTTACGGTTTTGTGTTGCAGCATGCATGTCAGTGTCAAATACTATCTTCTCTAGACCAGTGTTTCTACTAAACTCCTTCAATACATTGAATGCCATGTCAATTTTAAAACTCAAAGATTTTAAAATTTTAAAGAGAATCTATGATTACTTGGCTCGCTTATTTGAAACAATTTTTTGGAAAAAAATTAGTGAGAATATTTCCTTAGTTTTGATCTCTCATCTTTAAATTATGCAGTATGTTGGGCATTTGATGGTATCTGCATCACCAGGATCTGTAGGCTTGTTGATCTGCTCTGCACACTTGCTGGAAAGACCTTTATTTTGTTCATATGACAATGAGTCAAACATTTCAACTCAGTATTCTAACATGATGAATAAGTCCTTAGAAGAAACGCTGGTTAGGGGTTGAATTGATGTGTATGATCCTTGACTACCCACCTCTCATTGTATATGTTATGGTCCTTTCCTGCAGATTCAGTCAGGGAGTATGATACCAGGCCTGAGGAAGCATCTTCATATCGCAGATCATCACTACGTTATGGTTAGCAGTCCTGGTCTTGTCCATTTCTGGAGGCCACAATTTTTAATTAAATTTTCTTTTTTTTTGTCTGCCAGAATTTACAAAAAAATGTTGGTATTTTTAACAGGTCAACCAGCAAGATGATGACATCCCTGTGAACAATTTTTGTGTATAAGTGTTTTGTATTTGTGAAATTGGCATGCTGCAGTCGCTATTTGTGAAACTGTGTGTGGTAGCATGCAACAAATGTGATAAGTGTCTCTTATTGAATGAATACTTGCTAAAGGAAACATTGTTGTAAATAAAGAACTGAGTTCTTATAAGGAAGTATGTAGGTTTAATTCATAGTCATGTTGGTGTAAGCCTTTTTACACTAGGCCTGTGTCTGATTGATTTTGGCAGGTACTGTAAGCAGGATAGAAATAAAAAGAAGAGAGGATATTTGAAAGCATTTTGGAATGTACAGAATGTTTTTGCAATGGAAAGACTTCACAGTCAATTGATCAATAAGTCTTTTTGAAATGGTGACCTAGATCGAAGATTTCCCCTTTCTTTTGCAGATGCCATAGGTACTTTGGAAAAAAGTCCACATGTGGAATGCATAGTTAGAACCAAAGTTACCAGTATGGGGTGTAATATGTAGAGTGTTTACAGGTGTAGGGACATTACTTTTGTACCAAAATTTTCATGGAATATGTACCGTTCTTCAACCTCTTCTGACTGGTTATTAAGAATCATGAATTTTGATTGGCTAAACACTGACTGGTTATTCTCAGACACAACGGCTGTTATGATGATATGCAGAAACCACTTGCAACTGCTGGCAGCAGCATGCTTTTTGCCAGCCATGTGCATTATTATGGCACACATACCCATGTATTTTTGCATATGTGCAAAAACAGCCCTGGTTGTTTATATTTGTTAACTTTTTGTCTTGTTGAGAATGCATGCATTTGCTGAGATAATATGAGACATGCCTCCCATGCTCACACACACAAGAAAAGGGCTATGGCTTGAGGTGATTGCATGCATTTCATGCCCACAAGATATTAGTGTCTTTTATATTCTAAGTTTATGAGACACGATGTGGCAGTGTGAGCACTACACTCACAAGACCTGCAAATCAAGCACAATGTTAAGTGAATAAGCTGCCTCACCTCCAAATTTGAAAAAAAATAATCGACTCGGCTGTGCTTTGTCAGATATTTCCCCAAATTTGGAGTCACCAGCAGTACTCTGAGAAATGCAGTTTATTCCTTAATATCCTGCCTAAACACAGATGTTAGCATTTGATAGATGATTCTTGTATTTAAATTCATCAGTCTTAAATAATGGATCAATGTGCTTGTTGTTTTTAACTTTCAGACACTGTTGCTCCAGAAAGAACTAGAGAGCCAGCATCATACGCACGTGAACCTGCTGGATATGGTAAGACATTTGTGACAATTTCTTCTGATATTTACTGTTAATTTGCTCTTGTGAATCCATTCAACCCTGATATTTAAAATAAGAGAAACTCGTTACACAAGGCACACTGTTTAATATAGCACTACTGTCTTCTGAGAGAAAACTATTGTAAGTTAACAGCTGTACAGCCCAGTGTCCTTTTATGTGCTAGTTTCATAATTTTGACTTTTGACAAGAATATCTTGTAAAAGGCATTAACAGTGATAAAAGAAACTCAAAAATATCTGTATATCTTCCCAAATACAGTAAAAAGAATGCATTTGTATTTTCCTATACTTTGTGGTAAATCATTCCACAGATAGCTTGATCTCCGAGAGAGAGTCCAGGGGTTCTCCTCTTTATGATCTTGACTATGGTAAGATACAAGTATGTTTGTTGTACACACTCTTTGCTTCAAGTAAAACAGCTTTCATCACTGGTTATTTGGATGTTGTTGCTGCTTCACTAACTCCATAAGCAATAAGCAGTAATAATTATTTTGTTGCAAGTAAGAGAAATATTTTTGGTTCAGTATAGTAGAAGTTTCTGAAGTTTTTAAGAGCCAGTTTGTACACCAGAATGACGCTACAAAGTTGCATGTGTGCATATTAGTTCAGTGGAGTCGCTATATGCTGACACGACTTACTACATTAGTTTCTGTTGTGTATGTTTTTGCCAGCTAATCTACAACAGTACCAAAGTGGATTTTACACAACTCTTCATGTCAGTAAAAGTCAATTTACAAACTGTTGTCATCATCCTGTCCTCTGTGAATCTGGGATGTAGTGTACCTACATGCCAGTATGAGCTTGAAAAATTCAACAGTTTTTAAACTGTAAGGTGTTTGCATTAATTTAGCCAGGGGCAAATACAACATATTGACATGTAGTAGAGTGCACCAAAAGCTTTGTAGCAGGTGAAATTTGGAGTATGAACTGGTATTAAGTCTTGTTTCGAAACCCTTGTTTAAGAAGAGTGCCCTCTATCAGGTGTAAGGCAGCTGGCTTGACTTGCTTTAAAATAAATTGTTATGTGAAAATATCCCAAATTATAATTGAACAATGTGTTTAACTAATGTAAGCTGTAATTTTGAGCATTCTAGACCAGGACTTTCATGTGTGTATTTATGTGAAGTTGATTTTAATTCCGCTAGAATACCATAAACCGCTCTCTATAGCCGGGGTCATGAATTGTAGCATTAATAAGAGTATGTGTACAAATTGCTCACTAAACATGGAGGTACTCATTCACTTCAACACATTTTTGCGAGGTGTACACTATTTTGTGTGTTAAAGGGGCACATTGGATTTATACTACCACATGACAATGCTTATTATTAGGATAATTAGCCAAGTTTCATAGCCATCAGTAGCACAAAAAGTTCAAAATTTGCATTTGTTTGTAGCCTGGCTTGCAATAGTTTTGTGTATGGTCAAAAAAGGGTTTGGTTACAAATTGTTGAAAACCAAATTGAATTATTCTTTTCTCTATCATCTGACAATTATTTGTATGCAGGACATTGAGATTGAATAGGTTTGGCTATTTGTTTTTAGTTGTTGTAGAAAATTTTACAAGTTTGGAAAAATTTGTTCATACTCGAGCCAACTCAATATGCATACAGTATCTGTAAAGGAGAGAAATTGGCAGGATACTCAGGAAATCATTGAAAGACTTATATTCAGTTTCATGGGACGCTTTCTTGAAGACACTGCAAAGTTGCTAATCAAACTTGCTTGTACCCTTCCAAGCTATTTGCAGTTATGCAGGCCCTACATTAACCTCTCTGAGAGTATTGTTATTTTTAAAATAAAAACATTCCCGCATTACACACATTTTATTTTGTGGTCAAACAACTTCAAGAGTCAAAAGACAGGAAATCATCAAATTGCTCTCGTATATTTGGTTGGTCTAATTTCTCTTTGATTTATTACTTTGTGTAGTTATTTTGAAATATACAGAGAAGTGCTCTGAAAAACTTTTGGGAGTATTTTATTCTCTGTATATCAATACAGGTCTCTAAAGATAAAACTAACCTTGGACAAATACTGGCTTGGATAGAAATTTGACTTGTTTGAGATTCTGCTTATTGGTGCCCTAGTGGCATTATTTATTGGGTTTTGCTATCAGTAATAGCCATTTATTATCAGTTATTATCCCTAATAATTATGTAGAAAAAAATGATGATTAAAAAGCAAGTATTTTCGGGTAATACCCAACCCTGGCGTAAACGTTTATTTACAGAAGGAAGTCACATGCTTTTTCTATCATTTTCATGGGATTCATTTGCTGTCATATCTTAAATAGTCTGTGATTTCCTTTCTTTTATCATAACTTGTTAAAATACCTGACTGACTTCCTGTCTAGGATATTGACATACTGGTTGAAGGGTTGGTTAAACATTAACTTCCGTTGCCTAAAGAAACTTAATTTACTCCAGTCAGTGGCATAGTTTGACCAGCCTTTACATAATTTTCACATAAAAAACCTGCCATGGGTAAGCAAGATTTTGTTTAAATCTTAAAATGTTTTTAAAAGAACCAGACTACCAAAACATCAGTTATTATCCCTAATAATTATGTAGAAAAAAATGATGATTAAAAAGCAAGTATTTTCGGGTAATACCCAACCCTGGCGTAAACGTTTATTTACAGAAGGAAGTCACGTGCTTTTTCTATCATTTTCATGGGATTCATTTGCTGTCATATCTTAAATCGTCTGAGATTTCCTTTCTTTTATCATCACTTGTTAAAATACCTGACTGACTTCCTGTCTAGGATATTGACATACTGGTTGAAGGGTTGGTTAAACATTAACTTCCGTTGCCTAAAGAAACTTAATTTACTCCAGTCAGTGGCATAGTTTGACCAGCCTTTTCATAATTTTCACAAAAAAACCTGCCATGGGTAAGCAAGATTTTGTTTAAATCTTAAAATGTTTTTAAAAGAACCAGACTACCAAAACATCAAGCTTGAAATTAGGCAGCTAGTTTTACCTTTGTGGGGTTATGACTGCATAGCAAAAAGGAAAAAAAAAAGAGATTCTGAAATTTATTTCTGCAGTCTATATTTTAGCTTAGTGCAGAGGAAGGAAGGACTTTTAGGTCAGTTAAGAGACTTAATTCCTCAAGGCACTATGCATGCTCATTGAAGCATTCAATTTGAAGAAGCTGGTACGTGTGAACAAAGCTTCGGAAATAAAGCATATTTTTACTAAACATGATCAGAATACAACTGCAAATGTTTCAGAGAAAATGGCAGGAAATAAATTGGCAGACAGCAAGCTACTCTGACCAAAGTTAGTGTTTACTGTTATGAGCTGTATCAAAAGGTAACTCCTGTCTTGTTTACAGGCAAGCATAGTGTTGTTGAGCATAGTGTTGTTGATTGTACAAGTCCTACCTGAGTACTTTCTGAGTCTAGAGTTCTATGATGACTTCCCTTTGATCTCCATAACTTCCTCTCCAACCTCCATGAGCCCACAAAAATTACCCCATCCTTGAACTTACTAATGACAGTTGCTTCTCAAACATATTTTCCCTGACAAAAATTCTGAATTGTCTAGATTGAAATTGTTTGGAAACATGAGGGAGGGGATTTGGGAGTTAGGGTTGACCACTAGGTTAAGTTTGTGTAGGAACGTCCAGAGGCAGTTGTCATAAAATGTACCAGATAAGATGTTTAAATTGTTTCGTTTTTTATAGTTCCTTTTTACAAAGAGACATTTTTGGTCATGACCATGCATACAGCCACATCCTTTTTACTATGTGATAAAGTATATATGCTTTGGTCAGGGATTTAGCCAAATCTGAGTGCTGGGTAATTGTCTAAACTGGGGAGAGCACCTCACACCACCTCATGTCTTCTACCTCATTTTCAGCCATCCATTTTTCATTTTTTCCTCATTTTACTTTAGGGAGCAAATTTGGGGCTAGTTTAAAGGGCAGGAGCAGTCATCCCAAATTGAAGTAGTGCAGTAGACCATCCAGTTTCATGATTGGCTGTTGAGAGTCATGTGACAATGTTTTTTCTCTTAAAATTTGAAATATACCAGGAATAACTGCTTGGTTTGCCTAGAATATGCAATAGTAAAGTAAAAAAATGTAATGAAAGATACTTTGAAGAGAAATGAGACGAAAATTGAACTATTTAGCTTTTTCTTCAAAATAAGTTTGCGGGACTGCTCTTTACCTTTAAGGTCTCGTTTGGCAGATTTGTGGTGGGCGGGGAAGTGTGTGTTTGCCTGGATTGCTGGGCGGGAATATCGAGTGCTGGTTGTGGCCGTCCAGTGCGGCCCACCATAGCTTCATCCCTGGCTTTGGTTATTGGTGAATATTATGAAGGTGATACAAATATGCTACTACTGTATAGCTCCTTTAACAAAACCTCCAAAATGGAAGTATATTGTAGTGAGTTGAAAATTAACTTAGGAGAACCAGAAGGAAATGGCCACTTTGTTAGGTCTGCTTTTTCTGCAGAGTTCAGATGTAAAACAACTTCAGAAATATTGTGTGCTTTTATGCTTACCATTGTCATTTATTGGTGTTGGTCTCATTGGTCAGCCTTACCAGAGTTACACCTGGTCAAAAAAGTGCACATTATCTGCTCATCATGGTTTTATATTCTTGAAATTTACCCTAAACTTAGTGGTGCTAAGAAGCATAATAAATCTTTGATACGTAGTTAGTTTCATGATCTGTTAAAGGCATTGGTTCTCAACCTTTCACACCTTTAGTGGATCAGATAAAGCAATCCAGTCACCTGAAACTGGAAAAAGAGCTGTGTACACTGTTATATAAAACCAGAATGTCAGATGCCCAGGGGTAAAACTCTTAAAACAAACAACAAACTTTAATATGATTCCTCCTTTTAAAAGCTTCACTAAAGCAAACAAAACTCATGTAGTTCAGAATTTTGGTGCTAATGTTTTGTAACAATGGTAGAAATTTTAAAATGGGGTCAAACTAAACACCTCAGAAAATTTGCAAGGTTGTACTGGAAACACATAATTTAATGGGAAAGTGTTCTTTTAGTTTACAGATTGAACATTTTTAATTGTTATTGAAAGAGATGGTTTAGAATCACAAGCCCTGATAATGTTGACTTCTCTTTGATAATTTGTGACACAGTGATGTTCAAAAAATTTAAGTTCCAACTTTTTACTGCAAATTGGTTTATGACCTACTCAGTCTGACGCTTCATAATAAATGTAATTTGCTCACAACCGTGAAGATACGGTTAAACTTGATGTGTTGTGGGCATGGTATGCAGCTGAAATATCAAAGACTCTGTGTTGCACATCATGAAACACATTCATTTATAGTAAATTCAATAGCAGCCAGTCAGTTGAGGGCACTCTTCAGACCCTTTTATTTATTTTGCAGGGTTTGAAATAACACAGAGTTTTGTAAGGAATTGGCCTGCTTACTCCCCCTCCTCCCCCCATCATCAGTTTAGCAGTTTTGCCCCTTAAAATTGATCCAAACTAGTGCCCAATGGTTCCACAGGCCTTTAGGAAATCTAGTTTGGTAACCTTTTGCTTTCAATTCTCCTCCCTGCCCCCCATCCCCACTTGATGCACCCACTGGCAGATATCTACAAGTTTTAAGTTGATTGGCCTTACAACTGTGAGAACTTATTTCAAGCCCTGCTTTAAGAATGTTTGCAATTATATCGGCAAATACTGTATTTATACACTCTGGATGCTCTTAGGATAAGAGCAGTGATATATACATGCAGGATCATTGCTATGTATTTCCAAAGGTGAGAGTGTCATTTTATCCTAGTTTGTAAAGGGCAAAAATATGCTGGTAATTAAGTCGATGACTGTAAAAACGTACCAGATTTTGTAGATAGATCCCCTTGGAACTTTTTTCAGATGTCGGACCAGTAGAGCAAGAGGCAAGACTTCCAGTTTCCTCTTATGGTCGAGAACCAGATGGTTATGGTAAGTGGTGTTTAGGTTATGGTAAGTGGTGTTTAGGTTATGGTAAGTGGTGTTTAGGTTATGGTTGGTGGTGCTTAGGTTTATGGTGTTTAGGTTGTGATGAGTGATGCTAAGGTGACATTATTTAATTCAGTTCACAATTGGAAGTAACATTTGAGATGGTGAAATTTTAACATCAGTAGCAGGATAAAACTGCTACAGTAGAAATACATTGGTACATTTTGTTGACAACTTTGAAATGTGCACACAGTGTAAACAGCTCATGGTCTGCCAAAGGACAAAATGCTACTACGCCAAAATCTACAGTTTTTTTAAGTCACTGTGGTGAGTGGGTTTTAATATCTTTGTAAGGGATTAACTTGTCCCCATGGCTAGAAGATAGGATAACACTGTGTAAGTAGCATGTTTAGTGTTTGAACTTTGAGAATGAATATGTACAAGAAATACCAGAGCAAAGTTAAAGGTTATCATAAAACAATTCTCTACTTGCAGGAACCCTTCCTTCTGAGAGGGCTTCGAGAGCACCACCATCCTCTTATGGCCGAGATCCGCCAGCATATCGTAGGGAGGCTGCAGTGTATGGTCGAGAGGCATCTGTGTACGGTAAGTTGAATTTTGAATAATCTTATTCGGGATGCAGTGAGGGTATGTCTTTATGCAGGGTTGTCCAGCTAGATGCCTAGCATACAGAATGTAAAAGTCAAAAGAGAAACCTGTTGCTTCTAAATATGTGCCTGGTTGTCTGAAGGTGTAATTTCTTATTACTGTACTCACCATCATTACACCATAACGTAGCTTAACTTTTTTAAGGGAGAGTCAGCAAAAGACCCTGACTTTACTTGGCAGTTAAGGAGCAAGTCTCCCTACAGAAATATATATTGGAATTATTTCAATATTTTTCATTGTTCTCGTGATATACCTCTTCAAAGTTAGAAAGTTTCTGCGGCAACCTCTTGTTTATGTATGCAAAAAAAAGAAAATGATGCAGAGTGTTGCACAGTGTTCACATTTCTTTCTTTAACCCATATTAATTATCGCTTAGTTACTAATCAGATATTTTACAGTTTGGTAATTGATACTGATGATGTTCAAGACACAATTTAAACTTTCAAAATAATACCCTCAGGATATTTTTATGTTACATCTGTCCTTAAAAGGAAATTGCAAAAACAAAGGATAATATTAGCCATGTATGGCATGTCCCTCCTTAGAGATCACAAGGTTTGAGCATGTGTATATTCATATTTATTAAATCAGAAAATTTCCTGTAGAATGGTCAGTTTTTGATGGACTTTGGTTGGAATTGCAGCGGTTGTCTGGGTTTTTCATTTTTATTACATCAAGTACCCAGCTTTGGCATTTTCATGTCTTTAGAAGTTAAAATTTTCTTTTGGTTGTCTAGGCTTGTTTATAAAGTATGTAATATGATATTGTTGAAATAGACCTTGTGCATGTCATGTCACAGTGGAAAGTACTCCCTCCTTTGGGGGCAAAAAAAACCAACACTGACAAAAGCAGACAGCTGATTTGTCAACCAGTCCAATGTGGGCATATTGTGGCCATGTGCTCTATTGTTTGCCCCCAAAGATAACCTCAGTGTGTCAATGCATACGGTCTATAGTAGCTGCTTGGCTGCGAGGAAAGTTCCACTTTTTGACCGGTCACTGATTTGTATTCATTGTAGAACGACCCACCACCTACCCAGCTGAAAGAGAGGTGCCCACAGTATCACGACGAGCAGCACTGGAGGATCCATATGCCAGTGAGTTAAATTTAAATTATTTGGGTTTGGTTTCAGCCATCACAACTTTGGGATTATCAAATTTTCTAGTTAGGAATTTAGATGTAATTTGCAACTTTGTCAAGAGGCAAAAGTCATGAGTATGTGCATTATGGAACTATGCATCAAGTACCCATTCCAAAAATCTGATAATTAGTGGACAAAAAGTCTGATAAGAAGGGGAATGAGGGTTACCAGTTCCAAAGTTTTGTATGAATTGCCATTTAATAATAGTAGTCGGTATTGACAAAACTATGTTATATCTCTTTGGAAGACTACATACACCATAAGCTGTTTGATTGAAGAAGCAAGAATGTCTCTTCTCCTCGTCATGAAACTCACCCTTGTCCCATTTTTACCTCAGGTCGATCAAGGGAGGCTGCTCTAACTGAATACGGTGCTGGCTGTACAGCTGCTAGGGAGTTTCCTGCTGAAAGAAGCTCCCGGGCAGAACTGACTCGTGATCCCTATGCCAGGAGCTCATATGCTCCAGCCAGAGAACCAGCACATCCTAGAGAATATTCAGAAAGAAGCAGGTAAATAAACTTTTTTCTATGCTTAGCTAACAGATTTTTGAGATAAAAAACAAAAAGAAGACAAAAACACAAGAAAAAGCAAAGGGTTCGTAGCTCAGAAATTGGACAACATTCTCAGGGTTGACCCTAGTTCCTTTGGTCATTCTTTTTTTCTGGAGCTTTGCTTTTTCCAATCTGCAGCAGGCAGTAGATTATTACTCTACCCATTGTGCTTCTTCTGAGTATTCAAAACAGCTCGGTCACTACAAGCAGTCCACTGGGCAAGTTAATGAGTCAACTATGGGAAGAGACTTAAAGCTGAGAACAATAGCTTTTTGTTCCAGCACAGCTGTAGAGCTCATTCCACACAATGTGCACATTTTTGCAAGTGGTTATTTTTCCCTTGTCTGCCTACATCCAGGGACTAGGAAAAGCTGTGCTTCCTAATCACTTAATCACTTGATTTGTCACTGGTGGAAAACCCAGAAATTTGGAAAACTCCTTTGCTGGAAAATCATTGTATTTGGAAGAAAAGTTAGGCATTTGAAGGGAAATTTAGCTTGTTCTGTACAGAACATCATGTAAAAATTGTGAAAAATTTGACTTGCATACAGGGATATAAACACTTTTTCAGCCTTGAGATTTGTGAAAGTCATGTCCCATTTAATTTCAAACATTTCTTCTTAAATTGCTGGAAAGAGGGCTGTAGGGTACTTTCCTATCTGTGCTTACACAAAGAACAGTGACTGAAGACTTATTGGGTAATGCAGTGAAGTTTTCATTTTGGATTGATCAGAGAACCTTGCGAACAAATGCATATTGAACTTGATAGTAACATGAGGGTCACTGTGTCAATTAGTGCTTGGTCTTGATTCTTCAGAGTATATTATGACATCACTTTTTTGTGACAGGAAGTTGTTTCTTATTGGGAAAGGTTAAATTGCAGCTGTTAAGAGAGATTATCCTTAGAACAGGTTATCATTGACCCTGGGTCCTTGTTTGCTGTAACTGTAAAATTATCTTTTACAGCTTGCAATGAAAAACACTAAAATATTTTCAATTGGGCAGTTAAACAGTGCATTCTTTTGGTAAGCACTTGGGCCTATAAATGTAACAACAGTCTAGTAGTACTTGTCCTGTGTACTCAGGATTCTTATGATATCTTGACTGTTTCCTCAGAGAACTTCTTCCCGCTACTCGTGAAAGAGATACTTACGTCTCTAGCAGAGCTTACCAAGTTCCTGCCAGAGAGGCTGCCTCTAGACCAACAGCCTACAGTGGTGCCCGAACACTGGAAGCACGCGAATATGAGAGACCACTCTCAAGGGAGTATGCAACTGAAAGGAATGGCACTTACACCAGAGAGAGAGAGCCAAGGGACCCTTATGGTAAGAAATTTTGATAATCTTCCTTTTCAGAGGTGGTGGAGGAGGATATTTTCATCCTTAGATATTTGATGTGTGTGTTTGAATACTGAAGATGTTTTTGCTTCACTTTGCTATCATATAGTACTATGATGCCATATTTGTGCTCCCTTTGGGTAACGTGTGTTTATCATTTTTGTCTTATCAAGGTGTATGGAGATGAAAGATGTTGGTGAAAACAGGAAAAACAAAATAGGATAAAACAAAGAAAAATGGTGAAAAGCAGGTCGCGCAGTTAAAGCACAACAGTTTAGTAGTAAAAATTTCATTGCACCAAGACCGTGCAATGAAAGATTTATGCAATGTCTTGGAGGACTTCACAAATCACTTTTGTATCACTCTTTGGAAGAATGCTTGTTTTCATTTAATATTATTGGTATAGGGTTTAAAACAAGAATGACCAAAGTTTAATTCAAAAATTCCTCAGTAGGCTAGTGAGGGAAAAGTTGAATTGTTTGAAAAATTCAAAAATGCATATTCATATTTGGGAAAATTTGTGTACATAGGAAATATTTACTAATATAGATGGAGTAGAGGTGTGAAAATTTAGTAATGGATGAACAGAATGGAGCTTGCTGTAGGAGTATGTTTAAGTGTCTTTTGACGTCTTTTTGGTTCCTTGTATAACAAAGGAATGCAGTTACCTTGCCGTATGTGTGTGTGTGCATGTGTGTATATGTATGTGAGGTATGTGGTGTGTTAACTCAATAACCAAGTGATTAATTTTTCTCAAACTTGGTGTGTATGTGTATGTTGTTGAGTAGATGTGCCCTATTGTTTTTGGTGGAGGTCAAAGGTCATTAAGTAATTTCTTTTTGTAGCTGTAGCTTGGTATCCATTACTCACACTGTAACATAATTTTAGAATACGGTAGATTGGTAGGAGGTGGAAATATTGTAATTGGAATGAGAGGCTTATGGTGGGATAACTCAATAACCAAGTGTAACAAGGAGGTCACATAGTGGTCAGATGTGTTCATATAAAATGTGCATGTTGTCTTACTTTGACCTCATTGGACCATTTGACTTTTGTGCCTTCTTTGTAATGTCTAGATTTGAATTGTTGAGATGGACTAAAAAGGCTATTAGCTACCCTCCTATCTTGCCCAAACTCAAAATGGGAGGTATGAGGTGTGATAAAGTGAAAAATCAAGAGATCAGTTTCTCTCAAACTTGCAAGTGTTTGTTTAATTTTGAAAATTGTGTACTTGTGTTTTTGGTGAAGATCAAAAGTCATTGGGGTTGAAGGTCTGTGCACATGGCTTATCTTTGCTACTCCCTAAATGCAAAATGATCTTAAACACAAGCAACCATAGTGCCCAGGTGGGACTCTTTTTGGTCGCTGTTGTTAAGTCAAGACTTCAACAAAGAAGTGAAGGGCATAGACGTGAAGGGAATAGACTTAAGCACATTTTAAAACCAAGTATTTACTGGTAAGTTTGTAAACTGACACAAGCTTGGAGACGGCATTTGAAATATGCTATGCAGCTGTGATGTCAAAGGGCTATGGTGAGTATAATCGAAAGTTAAAGTGAAAAGGTTATTAAATAGAAGATGTTTTGAAGAAGATTATTCCTTTGTGATCTATTCAGCAGGAACACAGATCAAAAATGAAATGTGGTCGAAAGAAAATGCCTCATTAAAACATTGCTCGCTTTCACTTCAGCCTATTCCAACTCTCGCTATCTACAAGTTCTTCCTAGAAATACTGACCAATAAAATTTGTAGATTGATAAAGCAACATGAAATATTGTCATCAACTAATGGAGAAGCATTTAAACATTCTGCCTGCTTCTGTACTTTCTCCATGAATATTAAAAAAAGAATGAGTGCAATTGAATATTCATATACACTCACAATGGTGATAAAAATGGTAAAGGACAAGCTTCATGAGGAATATGTCAAAGTTTTGAAAAGTATGAAAACTTGGTGAGACCATCAGTAGGTGGGAGATCCAGTATAATTACACACAAGCTGGTCACTGATTATGCTCATAAAATTTTCTTTTACAAAGCTCTTCACAGTTTAACTTTTCACATTAGATTGACATGTGGAATTATTTGATGTGGCGAAGTTTAACAAATAAATGAAACTAATAGCAACACTAAATGAAACAAAGTAAAAAAGTATAAACATTCTCCTCCAAGCACTCTACAAAAAAAAAAAAAGTTGGAATATCTTTTTGATGTGACCAAAAGATACAATGAAATGAACAAAGAAGTTGAGAATGGATGGAATGATGGATTAAACAAATCAGGATAGAAAGAAGCTCACAAAGAAATAAAAAAAAGTTTTAATAAATGTTTGCTTGCTGTTACATTTGTCATAGAAATATTGAATACAAGTGCTTGTTTGAATGAATATTTGAATTCCAATGCTTTTCTTATAGTGTGGAAATAACTTGATCATTAATTTACTATTCATTGCAAACATGTGATTTGCAATAAAGTGAAGAGAACATCTTATCAACAACATAATCCTGTACACCCTTATTCAAGGAAAATGTGATAATATGATTTGAGACAGAAATTGATCAAGAAGAAACACACACCCAGTACAGTGGCAAATCAGTCTAGTCATGTCAGGAAACATACATTGTCAGTGTCTACCTTTAAGGAAAAGGCCATGTAATAGAGAACTGGTAGCTCAGCAGGAAATCTGGTAGTCCCACTAATTTTTCACAACTGCCACTGTTGTTTTTTAAAAATTTGCTCAGGTCACATGCATGCTTAATGGATGAGAAAAAAATATGCTGCTATTACAACTGGAATTCCTTGAAAATTAGTGGATTTCAAGTGGACTGACTTTATCTTTATTCTTGAATGCATGGAAATTACATTTCTTGCTCTGAAACTTTTGGTTGTGTGCAGGACAACCTACGTTACAAATTTTGGCAGTCCCAAACAGAGTTTCTGGTCATCTCAGATGCCTGTTAAAATACTTCACTAATTGTTTAATGCTTGAAATTGTACATATGTGTGATACTTTTACCTGAAATCTCTTCGCTTCATATCCCCAAAACAGGAACAACAAGTACAGCTCGCTACGAAAGTAACGCTGCCCGAGATGCATTTGCGTCCTCATCTCGTTCTCCCCGAGATGCATATTTGTCCTCTGCTCGTTCAGAGAAAGCTGCATATGGCACCCGTGACCCTTACGGGGCCAGTGCTGGTGGTAGAAGCGCAGCCCTCGAGAGGGGTGTTCCCTCTGGGAGTCGCGTCTATGCTCGCCGCTGAAGAGATCAACCTCTGAATTCTTTTTGGAAAAATTTCACTCAATTGAGCTCAACTTTTCATGTATATACATTTTTAGCTAGCTAAAGGTTGAGCAACTTGGAATGCCAAAATCACTCACTTGAAAATGCAGCCTCCGCCCATCCTTAAAGAAGAAAAATGAACTTAAAGCATTCATTTCACAATTCACCACCTTTACCAATATTTTATTTAACCTTTGAGTGATTGACGAGCAGTCTCCCCCAGGATTGAATTCCAGAACAAAGAAACGATGAGCAAGAAAGAATGAAGCAAGGAATGAAAGAGAGCAAAGAACAGCCACTTTTTTTAAAGTCCAGCCAAAGTAATGAGACCCAGAAACCAAATGACACCTTTGCCAGAGACAAGATCTTAACTTCTTTATAGTGTGTGTGTCCCACATACCAAGTCTGCCATTTTATAAAGAAAACCTAAAAAGAAGCGTTATGAAACAAATACAGACTTGCAGCTTTCCCACGAAGGGACAGATAGTAAAAACAAAGGGAAGGAAATATCAGTGGTGAAAGGAAACATATTCAAGTGTATGTAGGTTATTTGTGAATTAAATATCACTTGGAATGGGAGTGGTTACTTAAACTACAGCAAATGATGAAATAAGATTTTAATGTTTTTATATTAACATCTGGAAAGGGCATTTCATTTTACTAATACATGAAATGTGAAGAAGCAAACAATGTGTATATTTAGACTTTAACCCTGCCCCATCTCATCTTCTCTCTGAAAAAAAATATTTCCAAACAAAAAAAGTTGGAAATGTATTTTGATACCAGCTCATCAGAAAGAAATCGAATGTTTATTCACAGTGTGAGAATTACTATACTGCTGACACATGCACAATGGACATTTGCGTTATTAATAAAAGGTGCTTAAAATTTAGGTATACTCAGAACCTGCTTCTTTTATAGTTTGTTATGAAATATAGCAAACTTGGCTTGTTTAAAAGTTTAGGTTACGATACAAACAGAGAGATCCCTTTTAAGTGTGACATATTGTTACCTTACATGAAATACGCAATTATCACTGAATGTTAAGAAAGAAAAGTTACAAAGGACTATACGTAGAAGACACCTCATTTGCTTAATGAATGGTTCAAAGAACTCCATGAGAATGAAATACTTTACTTAAATTGTGTGTGTCATACTAGCAGGAGCAGAAATAAATAATAGTCTTCTCATGATTTGTTTGGCACAAATATAATAATGCCTATATTTTCACAGTTTGGTCTGGTTTCCAAGGAAACAGCTGCTCAACGCAGGGCCTCATGTTCACAACTTTGAGATCTTATGCTTGACTTTATTAACCATTATCTTTTAACTAACGAGAACATCAGTGATCTTGTTTATACTTTTTAAAATCTGCTATCATTGACATTTGTGGGGAGAGTAGTCACTCAAGGATAATAATAGTTCATCATTACAAGAAAGTTGCAGGAGTCTTAGTTTTTAAACCATGGTGTTCATTCTGCAGGTCCGTCATGATTTGAAGGCTATATACAAATACAACAACTGTTTGCTTTTGTATTGCTAAGAAACCACAAAACCTCTTCGAAAAAGTTGTAGACCTGTCTTACCAAAAGGATTTAAAGAATGTGCATATAGGTTTTATAGTTTTTAACAAACTTGAATTCTGAATGGATTGGAGCAGGATAGCTTGCTGCAAGTAACTCAATGCTGGCACATTTCTGTTTGTGTCTACTCATTTCTTGCATGATTTCTTTGCAGAAAAATAGCTACAAAAAAAAAAAAACAAAAAAACAAAAAAAACGGGAGAGTTACGGAGTGAAGACAAATATGGACAGAAATAAATCTGGATTATAAGTAGTGCTGAGACACATTCTTTGATATTTTTTGCGCACAAACAGTTGCTATGACTTCATAGTAATTTGTCACAAATGGAATCACTGCAAGGTATTGTACACTCATCACATGTCCCTTGAATTCATCAGCATGCTTCAGCCTGGTTTACAGAAACTTTCAAGAAACAATTTTAAAGAAAGTAAATTTGCAACCGTGAGATCTGTTCCTTTAATTTAATCAACTTCCTTCAGATTTTTTTGCAACAAAAATATTTTGTGAATATGTTACATGTTGAAACCAAAGTCAAGGATGGTGTGTTTAAAAAGGCATGACAGAAATGGGCATTTTGATTTGCTGTTGTACAGTATATGTGTTTTAAGTGGTTGTAAGATTATCATGGTAATCCCGTTTGTTATTTTTTAAATTTAAACTTGAGACAATATGTTGTAATCTTTCTTTAGTGTTTTTAAAAATCCTACCACATGTTCCAATTGTTACCAACAGTAGAAAAATAAAAAGTTGATCTTTGTGTAAATGTTAACGTTTCGTCAACGTTCATGATTTAAGTCCATTATTTTCTTTAAATTGCACTCACACACAACCTGCACAGAGAACATTAAAATTTTTCATCTGGTTATGTATATTTCACTTTCCGCATTCCTTTTTCATAATTTTACAATGATCGAGCTACTTTGTCTTCATGTCTTGAAATTAGCAGACACAAAAGTCTGTTATCACTCCAGGTTGGCTCAGATTAGTTGCTCTGTGTTAATACACCAGCAGACACATACATATATAAGTAGTAAAGATACACAGTGCCCAAAAATATTTTGTGAAGTATTATAATTTTAATAAGCAATGGGTAAAATGGCCCCCCAAGATACAGAGATTAATGTTTCCTGCTTTGCACTCCTTTTTGAAATTAAATAAAAGAATTGGCAACACATGATCATGAGTCTGTGATCCAAAACTACAATATGCTTTTCCACAAGCCTGCCCACTCCCTCAAAAACCATATTGATATGAATCACTCTTAAATGGCTGACTGTTACTTCCTTCCATGGGGGTGCAGTTCTTATGAAAGTTGGAAGATATGAATGACAAAAACATCTTTCACAGTAATACACTTTAACCCTTGAATTTTTAATTACTTCATATGTTGGGGGTGAGCAGCATGGTAAACCCCACCTAGACATAAGAGCAGTGGGATTTGAGAAATTTCAAGCAACCTGTTTAGTGCTACCAGTGGAACCTAACACTGCACTTGTCCTATCCATTAAGATTCTTACCTGGTCACAAAACTTTGATGCAGAGTGGGATGTGTTCAAACACTTTTCAAATTTACAGTGCTATATCCAGGGTGGGTGAAGACACCAGAAATTTGGGTGGGTATTTTCTGAGAAATTTTTCTGGAGGGAAATTTTGGTGTTTGAGGGAACAATTGCAATTTGATGAACATGAAAACTGATGATGGTAACACTCACTTCATGAATAGACACTAACTGATCCTATTCACTGTGGGCTATTCAGCCAGTTCATCTCTCTTCAGTGGTCTATTCACCTCAGGTTGAGGTCTTACATGAAGTATCTCCTCTGTATATGGCACTTTGAACAAGCTACAGAGGTCAAAGAAGTTCACAAATATCCATTTCTATGAACAAGCTATGTAGGTCAGAGCAGTTCACAAATATCCATTTCTATGAACAAGCTATGTAGGTCAGAGCAGTTCACAAATATCTATTCCTACTTGTCAGTCAGTTATAAATGCATTCAAACTCCTTAGGCTTGGGATAAATGAATAAACTGTAACAAAATTTTGAGTTGAAGAACCTTCTTCTGAGGGAGTAGACATTATTTTCTTTTCCTGATATCCATGGTCTCACACTGCTTAGCACTTTGGATGGTGTGACAAGTCGCCATGTTCGGAGTTTTAACACAATTGGTATTAGCCAGTGAGCTGCTAGTCAGGAAGTTTGTATTGGTTTACTAGATAGGGGGGGGGGGAGGAGCGCTAATTACTACTTCTGTAGTTAAAACCTTGTGAGATGAGGAAATAAGCATTGGATTTATCACCATGAAGGATGCTTTCAAACCTAATTTCGGAGAAAGAGTCCAAGAAAGTCCAAGGACAAGAGGACAAGAAAAATATTGAGAATCTATGCTTTATCTGAAACACAAAACTAAAATCTTTAAGTTGGAGGCTTGTTTTGAAATTGCCATAACTTTGAAGTAAAAATAAAAAAGAAAATTAACTCATTTTGCACTTGCCATTATGTTGCTCTGCATGTTCACAGCCACTGAATGTGCTAGTTTAAACCTAACCAAAATTTTCCTTTTCAATGGAATTCATCCTTGGATTTTGAATGTGACCATCTGGTCAAAAAGGGTAGGAACAGTGAATGGAATTTGTAATGGCTTTCACAAGAACCTCTTGAATCTATAACCACTTGGCAGAGGTTCAATCACTTCACACAAATTTCTCAGTTATTTAGAAAAGTAGAGGTAGTAGAACAAAGGGAAAATGTTATTAGAAAACAGACTTTGGGATCATTCTCACAAGAGCACACACCAAAAAAAGGAAAGAAAAAAATTAAACTAAAAGAAAAGGCTGGTAAAATAAAAAACAGACATAATGTTCATCATTAAAAGTCAATGTGGTCTAGCATTAAAGAAGTACATTCAACTTTTATTTGTGGGATGAGGGTAGGTATGGCCCTTTCCTCTCATCAAAGAGGAGGACTTTAACAAATGGTTTAAGAAGACCCTGAGAGGGGGGGAGGGGAGATCTGATCCTCTCTTGAAGGTCCTGTTTTGTCATCAAACGTGTGATATATTGCTTATGGGATATTAAGAAAATATTTTGTAGAAAAACCCTCAACCATCCTGTGCAACTCTAAACGGATGTACACAATTCTGTTCACACTTAACTCATATTTGGTGTTATATTTATGTATTGAAAATGTTTCCTGTTTGACATGTACGTTCATTGCAAAGGAATGTAGCGTTCCTCTTGACTAGAACATCTTGTCATGTTACTAAAATGTGAAGCTTGTGTAAATAGCCAATTTTTACATATCAGTAGTATTTGGCAGTTATTTATGGTCATATCAGGGCCATACCTGTTGTTGATGACTGTCATAGTGAACAATGGTTGGAGTAAACATAATCTAGATATAGATAAGTCTATGCTCATTCCAACGTTTGTCGAACTGCGAACAAGACGGATTACAAAAAAAGCAGCCCCCTGAAACAGATTTTGGGAACTTTTAGAAGAGAAACAGGAAGTCATCCAAGTACTTTCAAGAGGAGAAGAAAGCAAATTTGCAGTATGTCGAACAGGTATGTCCTACAGGTATTTCTATCGATCAGCTAAACACAGCAGATATCGTGTGAGGAGATTTTTGACCAAGCAGCCATTGCCTCGCACAAAAAAGAAACTGTTTACCTATAATTTCTTGCTAAGAGGCATGAACTTAAAACTTAATACAAAAATGCCATGTAGTTGAAAAAATACAGATATATAGTCTTTGTTAGCAACAAAACACTTTTATTGAACATAATAGAAATGAGATGGAAAAAAGTGACAAATTTCTCTGATAACACAACAATTAGCAAGACAAAATCCCAAATGTTTTGAAATGGCACATTCAGAGTAAACTCCTTCATATACATTTTTTTTTGAAAGGAAGTGCTTTAATGCTTTTGTGAATAGTATTTTGAGCTTCTTGCAAACTGGTGAAGTATTGAGAACTGCAAGGATTTTCAACGATGAAATAAAAAGTGATCTCTGCTCCAACTGTTGTATCAGATTAACTTAATTTTAAGTTCAAGTTCAAGTTTATTTCTGCTTTCCATACATAAAAAAAATAGTTGCATTGACAAAAGTATATATACGTATTTATGTATAACAGGACATGAACACAATAACAAAAGATTGGCATAATACGACATGGGAGCAGAGGAACCAGAAATAAGTTAAAACTCTTCAAGTCTGGTTCCTTAAGACAAAAGCGTAACAATAAGGAAAAGGAGATAAGAGGAACTTTAAAAAACACATCAATGAAGATCATTTTTCACATGCTTAACAATTCTTTTACAAGTCATAATGTTGAAAATAACTTGTCTGAAAAATTATTTCATTAACAAGAAGCCTGATTTTAGCACCAACACTGTTTGGGCATTACATGTCTGTTTAGTATTTCTTGCTCAAAACATAATGTTATATTTGTGCAAATGGCAGTTAAGATCTTGTCATTGTAACAAATACCAAACTAGACAAATAGGAGTCACTACAACTAATACTGCTGTATACCAGTACTGAGTACAAAATATTGGAGTTGCCTAAATCTCAAAATATGTAGTGAGTAGGTAAAATAAATAAACCCTAGTAAGTGGGTTACAGGAAATTTCTACATTAACACTTAAAAGGCAGTAAGCATTTTCACATAAAATAGTATATTCTCCTGTTTTCATTAACTTGTAGTAGGAACATTCTGTCATGGGAACAAAAAAATTGGAACACGATGGCAACAGTCAACCAAAAAACACCTTGTTAAATAGTTGCATCTTCCAAAAAAGTGGCAATCATGCATCCACCACAAACTAATTATTTTGAATCACCTATATCTCGCAGACATACAAGTGCCTTTCCTTCAACGAGACTTTGCAACACAAATGCAGAGTTTAGGTTAACTGACGAGCCAGCCTCTTTGTGAATGCCACAGTTAAGTGTAGAAAATGTGCCACCTGATTTACATGAGCCATTCATAAAATAGGATACTATAAGGCACGCAAATTAACATTGGGGGTAACTGAGGGAAGTGTGCAAAGGGGCAACAGCTACTGTATTTCATTTCAGAAGTTTTTATGATGAGTGTTGTGAAGGAGCAGTGTTTCTAGGTATCCATCTGAGATATTCCACAGAAAGGGATGGGTGAATGGGGAGGAGGAAGAGTATCATGCAGAAATGCAACATTTGAACTCTGGTGCAAATTAGATGTGCAGATATTGTATGCAAATGAGATAGAAATCAGAACCTCTGTGTATGTGGGTGGGAGGAATAAACGGAGAGGAAGGGTTCAGACAAACATACATAAAACACATATTAATCGAGGGGTAATTTTTCATAGATCTTTTTGTTTTCTTTGAGAAGATCATTGTTTATTGACAAGTGGTAGTCAAATGAGATTTGTTCCAGTGTTATCAGTTTTGGATCAATAAGGTAGGCATGTGGGTGACTTGAATGTTTATATGTTTGTTTTGGTCGTTTGTTTGTTTGTGTGTTTTTTTTTTGGTTTTCTTTGCTGTTAAATTTTATTTTCTTTTTTTTTGACATGTATCAGTTTTTTGTTTTCTAGATCTTTAAGCATTGTGGCATAAAATTCAATGGCTTTTATTACAAAGGAAATTGACTGTTAGGGGTTATTTTATTGCAAATTTGTACCAGCTTTCATCGTTCAATTGGGAATGAAGGGATCCTAATTCATTATGTGGCATACAGTACCTGTCTTTTAACTTTACTCAAACCATGTCACAGAGAAAGTGAGAGAGAACAACAATTGAACATAATTGTATCTTATAAGTCAGTGGGAGGAAAATTTTATGTAAAGAATAGTACATTTCATATATTGATGGTTTGGAAAGGGTTCTTAAAATTTCTACATAGCCGCTGCATAACCTGTAACCTGAATTGAGGGCGTACATCTTAAAATCTTCAGTGTCTATCTATAGAAATCATGAAAAGGCCCTTAAGATACGTATAAGTGGCTTGTGAGGGCCAATAGGAGAATTCCCTTCCACATCTATTTTTAAGAGTGATGTCATGTGGAATATGCCTACTGTGATGGTGCAATCCAGCATTTGTGTTTGTTGATACTGGTACAGAGTCCTGTGAATCCTACTTTTCCGACACTTCCTGCAGAAATGGCAAAGTGATATAGTTTATAGGCTAGTGACTTTTCAAAATTGGTAATTTAAAGGAGGTTTTAAAAAGTAGAATGTGCATCTGTGTCATTGGTTCATTTTGGTTTGTGGGAGTTAGTGGGTACACAGGTAGGGTGTTGTGGTATCTTTCAAATTAATACATGTTGGAATAAGTGAGAAAAAAAGGTTATTTCATAATAGATAAATTGCATATGGGTTTTAATATCTGACATATTTACATTGTTTCCTTTGTACCCAGCATAGGCCTTAAACTGAAAAAATGTTTTGACAAATTCATAAGGCATATTTGAGTGTTTAGTTGTTTCTTTCTACTCTCTTACAGCACTCTTGGCAAGAAGTTTGTAAGTTACAGAGGAGAAGGTGAATTGTTGGCATTTTGTGCATGATGCCTAAAACAGCTGGTTATATGAGGTAAGTCAAGCTCCCAAACACAGAATTGGAGCAAAAATAATCAACAATGTGGATTTTCTTCATGAAAGACAATCATATCTCTTTCATCTGAATAAACTGTCTTGTTTTTTTCATTAATTATGTCTTTTTTTACAAAACATCATGTATTTGAATGCAAATTGGAGGGCTTGCATGTGGATGGTTTAAGCAATATTGACCTGTGCACATGAAGTATGCATGGTATGCACTGTTTGTTTAGCAGTTGTGGTGCTGTATACATATTGTATGGCTTGGTCACTTCACATAACTGTTTTTGGCTAAATTCTCAAATGTGGGGACATCTTTCTTGCAATGTTGTTGGAGCTGTGTCTGTGATTGTAAAATGGGTCAACAATTTTCTCACATGGTCATCAGTTTTGTGTATTGTTTTGATGAGCACATGCATAAAGATATCCAAAGATTAGGATTGTAAGATGAACAATATATAAGCCAATGATGTAATAATAATCATAAATAATTTTTCTATAGCACACACCTCTGTAAAAGATACATGTAGTGGCACTTTACAAAACAAATACATCTACAAAATATGAAAATTAATTAGAGTTGGGGAACTAAGGAAAAGCCTTTCTGAACAGGTAGGTCTTAAGCTTTTTCTTAAACCTGGTGAAGGAACCGCACAACTGAAGGTCTGCGGGAAGGTTGTTCCATTCCCTTGGACCTGAAACAGAAAAAGCCCTGTCGCCAAAGGCCCTCGTCTGAGTTCTCAGAACAACATTATCACCTTTAGACTTAACCCTTTACCGTTGTTTGGGTCCTTTTGGACCCATACGGAGAGCGTCCCTGTCACCCATTTTTGGTTCCTTGCGGTAGCAAAGGAACCTATGTAGTCAGGTTGGCGTGTGTGTGTATGTGTGTGTGACACTTGCTTCGGTACGCTCTGACTCAACAAGGGAAGGATGGATGGAACTTGGATTTGGTACATAGATTTGTCATAGGGAGAAGGTGTGCCCAATTGTTTTTGGTGGAAGTCAAAGGTCATTTGGGGTCATCAGAGGTCAAAAACTAAAAACCTTCTCAACACGATATTTCAAGGTAGGAAACTTGGATAGATGTTATACTTGGTGTGTGGATGTGGTATGGTACAAGGATGAAATTGGATATGTTTGGTGAAGGTCAAGGGGTCATCTGGGGTCACCAGGGATCAAACATTTTAACACAGTATTTTAAGGTAGAAAGGACAGATTTCAAATCGATCTGTGTTTGGTTAAGGTCAAAGGTCATCAAGGTCACTGGAGGTCAACCGCTGGAAATGTTATTTAGAAAATCTTGTAAGCTAGATAAAGATAGGTTCAATAGATTTTTTATCTCACCTGGTTTTGCATGCTTACACACCCAAACACCTTAGAAATTTGGCCTTTACGTTCCTTCAGTAATGATTCCTTCGGGTTGTACACATATTTTGGATCATTCAAAGTTGTAAGCGGGCAATAACTGAAATCTGTAGATTTTACTGAACACAGGTCACTCTGCATTAAACTGGTCTCTCTGCCATTGGAAGCAATGCATGGATTATACAGTATGTCTCTTTAATACTGCTGTGCTCTGTGGGGGTAACCTAATCCTCATTCTATTATCACACCCCATTAATCACTTCCTTTCTGCTTAACTGCTGAATAAACACTGTTTGCTGTGTAAAGGTAGCAACAGAACAAATGGTAGATTGTTTTAAAGTAATAGCAAGTTTTATTTGAGAGCAGGTAAAAATAAATTGTGAGAGAAATACAAGGGGTGTTTTTCTCTCTCTGACCACATTGTGTATTGTTTATTGGTGATAATATCAAGTTTGATTAGAAGCATAAATACATATGGAAATGAGGAAATGTTTTTGAAGGATCACCAAGCATTTAAAAAGCTGAATGTAAGTAAGTCCACAAAAATTTGATCTTTGATATCATGAAATATAAATAATAAAATGTCTCTTGTGAAGATGTTACAAACATTGAGTGTGAGCTTTTGCTTAGCTCTATTTTGTAGACTGGCTGTACATTCTTATAATATCCAGCAAGGAACCACAGTGCCCATTGGGCTCTTGTTACTGTTTTACTCAGAGCTTGAAACTGCGAGTAGCTACCCGAAAATTCAGCCGTTACAACGAGAGGGACAATAGTTTGAGGTCACAGGGTAAATAACATTTGGAAGCTGGTGCGGGACGTGCTACATCCCCTTTTCCCCCCACTCCCGAGGCGCGCAAATATGCCCCGATTGGAGCACAACAGTAAAGGGTTAAGGGAGTACCCACTTAAGTTTTTGATAAAATAACTTGACAAGCAATTTAGGGCTTAGTCATTGACACATTTATATGACATACATAATAGTCCGAATAGGATTCTGTACTTAATGAGAAGCCAGTGGAGTTCTTTAAGACACTCAGTGGTACTATCGAACTTGTTTTTGTTGAATATCAGTTTTGCAGCAAAATTTTGCACTCTTTGCAACTAAGCAAGAGAAGAATTTGGTAAAGTGTATAATAAGGTACAACAGTAATCTAGCTGAGATAAGACCAAGACATTTATAATCAGCTCAAATGTTAGACCAAGGATTTGCTAGAGGAGTAACATGTTGATTCCACAGAAGTCTGCAGCCTTGAAATTTTATGAAAGTAGTAACCTAAAACTGGATTAGTGTGCCTTGTGTTTGCATACTTAAGTGGTAGTTATGGTGACATACTTGACAATTGCTTACAAAGCAATTCCACTTGTGCAGTGATGCAGATCAGTAACCTTCTTTGTTATACAAAGCAGGTGTGGGTGGACACAATATCCTGCACAGAGCCTATAAAGTTGAAGGTTTTAGAAATTGGGCAAAGTTTTTAGTGATTAGGTAAGGGAAATTCCCTGTTCATTCTGACAATACTCATAGATTGTAAAGAGGGTCCAATACAATTAATGCAATAGAAAAGTGAACATGATGTATCAATCCATGTGAAGCAGTTAATATTGTTTTTGGTTTCGATGAGAAGAGAAAACCTATGCATTCATGATGGTGTGTGTGTGTATGTGCGTGTGTATGTGTGTATGTGTGTATGTGTGTATGCGTGTATGCGTGCATGAGCTTGTAAACGATACCTTGCCGGGTACAAGCAGCTCACGAGAGCTGAAGCCTCGCACGTCTTTCCTCGCTCATGCGGAGCTCGTAACTGGTGTAGCTACCCAAAAATTTGGACACTGCAATGAGCTCTGTCACGTGATATGCAAGAGCCCGCCCTCGCTCGCGGCATTCACCTGCCACGTGACATAAACAGCTAAAGGGGAATTCTGACCATTTTCTTACGGGGAACAGTTCTGTGTACCCGAAAAGACATTGAATATGGGTATGCCCTGTGTGTGAATGTGTGTGTGTTTGTGACACTTTGCTTGTTTACATGTAATCTTGAGAAGGGAAGATCTGGCAATTCTCAACCTTGGTACACAGATACCCCATACTGGGAGGAAGAACCCTATTGATTTCGATGGAGGTCGAAGGTCATCTGGGGTCACAGGGGGTCAAACCCCAAAATCCTTGTTTACACGATATCTCAAGATAGGAAACTTGGATTAATTTCAAACTTAATACGTTGATGCGTTATGATGTAAGGAAGAACCCTATTGATTTTGGTGGAGGTCATTTGGGGTCCTATGGGGTCACACCCCAAAATTCTTGTTTACACTATATCGCAAGGTAGGAAACTTGGATTCATTTCAAACTTGATATGTTGATGCGTTATGATTTAAGGAAGAACCCTATTGATTTTGGTGGAGGTCAAAGGTCATTTGGGGTCACATGGGGTCAAACCCTGAAATCCTTGTTTACACTATATCACAAGGTAGGAAACTTGGATTCATTTCAAACTTGATATGTTGATGCGTCATGATGTAAGGAAGAACCCTATTGATTTTGGTGTAGGTCAAAGGTCATTTGGGGTCAAACCCTGAAATCCTTGTTTACACTATATCATAAGGTAGGAAACTTGGATTCATTTCAAACTTGATATGTTGATGCGTTATGGTGTGAGAACAAACCTGATGTATTTTTGTGGGAGTCAAAGGTCATTTTTGGTCACATGGGGTCAAACCCCAAAATCCTTGTTTACACTTTATTGCAAGGTAGGAAACTTGGATTCATTTCAAACTTGATATGTTGATGTGTTATGGTGTAAGGAAGAACCCTATTGATTTTGGTGGAGGTCCAAGGTTATTTGGGGTCCTATGGGGTCAAACCCGGAGATCCTTGTTTACACGATATCTCATGGTAGGAAACTTTGATTCATTTCAAACTTGGTATGTTGATGCGTTATGATGTAAGAAAGAATCCGATTTATTTTTGTGGAGGTCTAAGGTCACATGGGGTCCTATGGGTTCAAACCCTGAGATCCTTAATTACATTACATCTCAAGGTAAATAACTTGGATTCCTTTCAAACTTGATAGGTTAATGGGTTTTGATTAAAGGAAAAACCCAATTAATTTTGATGGAGGTCAAAGGTCATTTGGGGTCCTACGGGGTCAAACCTGGAGATCCTTGTTTACACAATATCTCATGGTAGGAAACTTTGATTCATTTCAAACTTGGTATGTTGATGCTTTATGATGTAAGAAAAAGTCCGATTTATTTTTGTGGAGGTCTAAGGTCACATGGGGTCCTATGGGTTCAAACCCTAAAATCCTTAATTACATTATATCTCAAGGTAAAAAACTTGGATTCCTTTCAAACTTGATAGGTGAATGGGTTTTGAATAAAGAAAAAACCCAATTAATTTTGATGGAGGTTAAAGGTCATTTGGGGTCACATGGGGTCAAACCCTGAAATCTTTGTTTCATGATACTTCATTGTAGGAAACTTGGATTGATTTCAAACTTGATATGTTGATGCATTATGATGTAAGGAAGAACCCTATTGATTTTGGTAGAGGTCAAAGGTCATGTGGGGTCAGAGGGGTCAAACTCCGAAAACCTGTATAGGATGTATTTCACAATTAGTGTGTGTATGAGTTATGGTGAGTTGAAAGTACTGTACCTGTTGTTCTTGGTGGAGGTCAATGGGCATCTGGTATCACCTGGCATCAAACTCTGTAAACCTTGTTTGCAGAATATCTTAAGGCACAGTAGAAATTTGGCTTTTTGAATAAAGAAGTGTTTTGTTTAAAAGAAAAACCAGTTACTTACAGCTTGAGTCAAAGGTCACTTTGGTTCACCAGTTGTTACAACAAATGTAGCATTTTATTGAGAAAAGCATGTATGTATCATCGAAACCTCAATGCATCTTTGCATTCTGGTTTATTTGGCAGAGGGAGCTGGAATGGCATTTGAGTTAGCATTTGTGTCATTAATCCTCTAGCTTGTACACTATTGGTGGCAGTTTTTATGTTAAATAATATATGTCCCTTTTACTTAACCTTGACTAGAAACAGTTTCAAAATACAAAATGTGCTACATTACGTCAGAAAGTTGATAATGTAAGCTTTCACCAGGTGTGAAACCAAGCCATAAAACTCCATGTTATTAACAAAGTTCAGCAGGTGTGGAATTGTGTTGTTTACACTTTTATTAATAGTTTGCTACGAAGGAGTTAGTTAAATGGATTTTTACGGCCCAGTTTCCACTCTATTGGTTCAAGTCGAGCCCGCTATGAAGGATAAACAAGAAACTCTATGCTGTTGTAGGGGGGGGGGAGGGGGAGGCATTGAACTAGGCCTCCCACTCACAGCTGCCATTTTCTTTTTTAGGTCTGAAAAATATATACTGACTGTAGTAACACAAATGTTACTTCAGAAGGTAGCATATGTGGCACCAGATTGCACATAACCTACACCCAATTTCACAGAAATTTTCAAAATGGGAAGGAGTTTCTCCCCAAGGGACCCTCATTTAATGACAAGTTTTTTTTTCAATTTCTGAAAATATGCAAATTTTGTCATATTTGAAATGTTACTTCCAAAGGTAGCATTTGTGACACATGATTGCATGTAAGGACACCTACCTATTCAGAAATTTCCAAAGGAGAAGGGCCCATCCCTTTGGGTCCTTCCCTGACCGGCATAGATGTACTAGACAGGGAAGGGAGCGAAGAGTGTCCAGGTGCTATGAGCAATAGTTTACCATTTATCTTGCAAAAAATGCTTTGAGGAAAATCATAGTAGTCGGGAGTTGGGTTAGTCACATAGACAATTTCATCATTTCAGTGGATCTTGAATTTAGCCAAGAGTTACAAACATTAGCATATTTGCAATTCAATTGTTAGTACTCCCCTGAAAAGATTCACAACCATTTTATCAAAGGAAGTGGTACATTTTACATGGTTATTTCATGAGCACTTAGCATGTTGCCAATTTTTGTATCATTGCAAATGAAAGATAGAAATGAAAACTATTCAGGTTCTATTAACAAGCATGAAAATGCAATTTTCGACAATCTGAGGGGTTGTGATTTTTCAAAATTCTCTCCTCTCACCATGCCAACTAATGGTTGCACTGCACTAAGGTAGTCGTTCAGGCAAAAAAACATTCTTTGGGTCAAGGTATTTTTAAATATTTTTTTAATCACTTTGCAGTTTAAACATATTTTGGAGTGAGCATTTTATTGCACAACAAAAGAGATAACCTGCTTAAATTTTACATGTAAGTCTTGGAAATGCTTTTTCCAGCCATCTAGGTCCCTCCAATTTTTTGAAATTTCTGCAAGCTCCACACCAACTGATGGTGGCGTCATGCTTCTTTATGGCAGAATTACATTTGTGGGCAGGAAGAAGCCAAAACTGAAACACTCCTGCAGTTCCTATACCAGTTACATATTTTCATTTTTATTGCCATTAACCACCACAAATCAACTTTCAAAACTGTTCCTGTCAAAGTTGAAAATCTTGCACCATTTTGCATCTAGGCTCCTTGAAAAGGCCAACAATTTTTCAAACAGGAGGGGGACAATTCCAAATATACCAAAATACACAAAAGTTACATAACATTTGGGGTTAGCTAACAAACCATTTAAGTTTGTGTTGGTTGTCGATAATTGCTTTTCATGCATTGTGAATGAAAGTGTTTATCACTTGAGGGTGCAAATTACAATAAAGTTGGATACCAGATACACATAGGGTTATCATCCTTCCAGATTGTTGGGATTTACCTGTTTTTGAAGAGAAAAAGGGTGCCCCGGCTGATTTTCTCATAACTGATATAGGCTGAGCGGCAGCAGGATGAAATTGTGTTTACCCTTTACTGCACACACTGATGGACTTTCATAATGTTATATTGTCGTTTCTCATTTGCATACGTACGTTATCAACCAGCTAACCAGGCTAGCTGCTAGCAGATAATGATTCACTGTGGTTATGATAACCTGAATAAGACAGGATACATCTGTAGGGGTTGTTGTTGTAAACATCACTATCAATTGTTTCCCGTTTCTTGTTTCTCTGTCTATTATACTGTGAAAGCCCAATTGGATGATGTAGTGGTTCTGTGTGGAGTAGTGGTATTGTTGTTCTGGTCTGGATAGTAAATGTCCATGCTTAACTCATTTGGCATTATAACATCCCTGAAATTGACCCCATATTCATATTGGGCAAACAACTTGAACTGTGTAAAATTTGCTTCAAATATTGCACCAGTTTACTTAAAGGCATGTGCCAAACCTTAAATTTTTGACAAAGGGGAGGGAGACACCCCCCTTGCTTCAGATCCCTTTGCCATATTTGTCTTCAATACAGATTTACTACTTTCAACTTAAAAAAATTTGGCAGTCTCCTTGGGTGGTAAAAACTAACAAGCTGGAGCTCCTTGCAGGAAAATCATGTTATTTGGAGAGAATATTGGACATTTGGAGGAAATTATGCTTGCTTTGTGTAGAGCATCATGGAAAATCTGTGGGCAATTTGAATATCTTCCAGGGAAATAAAACATTTCTTCCAGGGCCAGCAGTTGCCCCCAATGTACAGTGTTTCGAAACAATGGCTATTGCCACAATTTTCTTCCTGTTTGTTTTATTTGCCTCCAAAGTATCTTGCATAGTATTTCAGGACTATTATCGCATATGGTAATCCAAGTAATTTATAGAGTAAATGTCACATTTAGAGAGGAATAAGAAATGAAATAATATTTTGGTTCATTCTGTTTTGTAACATAAAATTACAAAATGATAAACTCCTCTAGTAAGTGTTAAACTGAGGTAGTTGTCACCCTGTCACTTGGTTCGTGATGTGAATTTTGTAGTTTGGATATTTTTATTCACTCTCCTGTCAGAGCTCATGGACTATCTTCTAGAATCTGATAGAGCATCTGATTTTTTATTCAGGAGGTTTGGAGCTCTACTGCTGGCCTGCGTGGTCATACCATTTTCAGATACTATATCTCCGATTGTTGTTTCACTTCTTATTGTAACTTTCTGAGTTAGTGAGGTGGAGTTTTGTGGCCCAGTATCCAACCATTGGTTTAAGTTGGGCCGGCTATAGTAACTTTCTGAGGGCAATAAAATAAACTACACTGAAGATAGCTCAGAACATTTTTGTGACATTCTGTAAGTTGCCTTCAGGGTGTAAGAGTAGTTTTGGTTGTAAGCCAATTATGTTCATTTAAACTCATATGACACTTGTACTAGTACCAACTTAGAACTGTTCGAAAGTATGAGCATCTGCACCCATTGGGGCTCTAGTTTTCATTTTAAAACTGAGTGTTGAAAGATTCAGGAGGTCCTGCTAATCTCTCATTAACATGCTAGTAATCTTTGGTCGCCTGAGTGGTATTTTAATTAATAGTGTAAGGTTAGGAAAGTTGGGTCTTACACAAATACAGGATAAGGAGATTACATACCATCTCAACTGAACGATGTATATTAACACACCTTAACTCAACGGTCAATTGGATCAAAGTTATTTACTTTTCATGAGTCTATGACTGTACTGACAGTTTTTGCCACATTGGGAAAACCAAGCATGTTCCTTTTTGCTGACCAGAGCATGCAATTTTTCATTATAGACTGGAAAAATGCGGGCAATCAGGTGGCGCTGATTTTGCTTGAAGCTGAGTGAGTTTAGTAAGATCGTCAATTAGCTTGAATTTTGACAGCTTGGTTTGTGACCAATTGGTTTAATTCACACTTGATTCCTTTGAAACAGGCAAGCCAGTTGTACAGTGTGCATTGGTCAATCTTGAGAATAAAAGTTGCACCAACTGCAAAAGAAGAACTACTGTAGGTCACAGCATTCAAGTTCGGTTTCTTCACCTAGTCTAGTATAATGTGCTGCTAACTTCTTTGACTTTATTTCAGGTGATTGCTCTGTCTAGTCAGGAAGCTGGATTGACTTGTATAATGTTCTCTAAATTGCCATGCAGTCTTTAGATTGAATAACTTGAACAGAAGTCACAAGTTTTTATTTCAACACAAATGAAGAGAGAGAAAAGGTTAAGCGGACGTGGCACCCATATTCATGGGTCATCTGTTTTCAATAGATTAAAATCTTTTCTGTAACTTCCCCTTTGAAGTCTTAAAGGTGGATATGTCAAGCAAGTTGAACAATTTCCTTTATATGATTCTTAACAACAAAAACTTGTGCATTGATTGGCACTTCCATAAAGGGTAATGTCAACAAATTTTACCAAGGTCTCTAAAAAAATGAAATCAGTTTGCAGTGCTCATGTGATAGGCAATTGGTGGAACAATTATGTCACAATGGTGTATTGCAATTAAACCTTAACCAACGTCGGGTCAATTCACTCAGTTGCCATTTTGTATAAATGTTGCTGTGAAGTATAGGGTTACATTCTGTTTCTGCAAATAATGAAGATGACAGTGCTGTAGGATTTACTGTTGGCTTCCTTAGTTGCAAATATGGTTTTGAAAGAAATTCAAGTAACTGGTCATTTTGGGAAGTTTGCAGTATGTTATCCCTAGCAACAAGCAGAAAAGCAGAAAGATTTTGGTCAGTAAGCACACCTTAGTGATTATTGCAGGTGAGTATTCTGGTGGACTTGATGATTTTCTTCTTGTTGAAATCACTATGGAAAAAGTAAAGTCGTTTTTAATTGATTCTCCGGCCTGATTGTAATGCCAAGAACACTGTAGTACTTATTAAACTTGTTAATTATGGAAGTTGTGTTCCATAGGTTTTTAGCTCATACCAGTATGTTGGTATAAGCTATTATGATCATGCAGCGTCACTCTGTCTGTCTGTCTGTCCACAATTTGTTCCGAATGCTTTTACTGCCACATGCTGTTATGGATTTGTTTGGAATTTGGACATACTGTACTGTTCTTTGGGTAGTGGGCTATCTGGGGTATTCAGGAATTTTGGTCCTAAGGTCCCATTGGAGGCCCATTTTATGAAATTCTGCAAAAACATCCTCTTCTCCTACTGATAATATTGTACACTGTTGATGGTTTGTCATAATTGTACTCTGTAATTGGTTTTTTGGGGTCATTCACGAATTTTGGATCTTAGGCCCAGGATAGCCTCTAGGGTCAATTTTGTGAAATATTACAAAATGCTTAAGCGTGCCTTGGAATTATTGTTCAAAGAGTTGACAGTCTATAATACGGATGCTTGGTTAGTGGTCTGTGGATGGTTTGCTGGAATTTTAGGTTCAAGGCCCCATTTGGACCCTTTGGCCCGTACAATGAAATTGTGCAAAATGCTTCACTTCCTACAAAATGCCTTGCACAACTTTGATGCTTATTTATAGTGGCACCCAGTTGTTCGTACCTTTGCTACATACTGGAAGTTTGTGGCCCTAGCCTCCGCTTGGTTAAATAAAAAGTCAATAGCTCTAAATTCTAGTTCTCTATGAGTATCTGCTACACTGGGTATATGCCTTTAGAAGTAATGTGTGGATCAAATGTCTCTCTTTGTTCAGGGAGGCAGGTTTTAGTTTTCATGCTGTTGTCACAGTCCAATTAACTTATTTTTTGCTTGGTATATTGCTGACAAATTTCTATATTGCTGACAAATTTCTATCTTTTGTAGAAGTAGTGAACAGGAAAAATGGTGGATTGAATTTTTAAAAGCAAATCTTCCTTGTGAATCATCTTAAAGCTGTAATTGTTGGCTTTGCCATTTCTGGTCAGTGACAAAGAGTTGCTAAATAAGTGCAAGGGATCCCTTTGAGCATATTGTGTATCAGGTTCATGTTATGCATATTCTGGTTAAAAGTTCATTTGGTCGGTTATTAAACATCAAAATACTGAAATGATTCCACCAACGTATTATTCAAGTTGAACTTAACCAAGATGGCAAATTAAAGGGATATGTTGTCTTTGTTTTACAAGAAAATTTCATGCTTTTAAAACTGATATTTATCCACACTGAGTGATGAATTATTAAAAATAAGGAAGTATGGTGGTCTTCTTTTCCAGAAGTAAGTTTCCCTCTGATTGAAATTCAATTATTTGTTGCTCAAAAATAATTTGTTTACCCAAAATTTCAAATGATGCAACTTCCATAGCTCTTCTTGTTCATAAAATTTTGAGGAGATGAAACTATTGCTGGGGTGTATGTTTGACAACAAACGGTTTGATAATGTCTTGATCTGTGTTCTTTGAATGCTATGTTGAACATTTCAAATGCAATATTTCCCTTTAAGTTGAACCCCTTTGTCATTGGATTGTGTGTTTGATTGAACTTCATGAAGTAAAGTGTAGATACATACTACCTACTGTTAACACCCTCCTTGAGCCAACATTAGGTTTGAACTAACTGTGCATTTGGTGACCACTGACCAATATGAAACAGAGCTAAATGTTAAAATTTTATAACTGATTCTCTTATGTTTGCTATAATGATACTTGGTTAGCATTTCCTTCAGAGCAGTCAGGGTCCAAGGCCCTTCCAGTTAAAGGGTTTAAGCAGTCTCCATGGGTGGTACAAACCAGAAAGTTTGGAAGTTCCTCGCTTTAAAATCATGGTATTTGGAGGGAAATTTAAAAATTGGAGGGAAATTACAGTAAGCTTAGTATGTGTTGACTGCTTCATTGAAAATCTGTGGGAAATTTGAATTGTGTCCAAGGAAATAAACATTTCTCCCAGCCCTGGCATTGCTTCCAATGTATTTTGAAACAACAGCTATTGTCACAATTCTCTTCCTACTTATTTTTTTTGCTTGCAAGTATCTTTCAGAATATTTCAAGACTAAAATATTGCATATATTGTAATCCAAGCAATTAATTTAGTAAATGTCACAATAAGAGTGGAATTAGAAGAGATAAAAATTGTGGTTCCTTCTATTTTGTAAAAAAATATATTTCAAAATGATTAACTCAGGACTCTGTTAAGGGTTTATTCAGTTAATCTGAGTTGACATTGTTTTACTGTACATTGGTGAGGTTTAATATTGTGTTTTGGATGTTTTGGTATGCGGTCCTGTCAGAGCTCATGGGCTATCATAAAGAATCTGATAGAGCATCTGACTTGCACATGGGAGATTTAGAGTCTACCCCTGGCCAGGTCTTACCAAAGACTTAAAAAAAACTTAAACTTGTTAATGCCATAAAAGGAAATCATGAAAATTGGTAACATTTTTACTTTAGAATGCTAATCATTTACTTGGTGTTAATAAATAGTGCAGGTCATTATCAATAACTGTGAAGACCTGTGTAATTATCTGATACTCTATTCCCTATTGTAGTGTTTAATTCGTTGTACCTTTTTGAGGGCATTAAATTTACCTTGAAGGTGGCCTGGAAGGTTTTTGTGACATTCTTTAGGTTGCCTTCAGTGTGTTAAAGTATTTGTTCTGGTACAGAATGTCAATTCAGGTCATTTAAATTGTACAGACAGCCTGGGGCTCTTCAAAGATATGAGTTTCTGCTCCATTGGTGCTCCAGCTTGATGTTCGTGGTTGGTGTGCTTGCAATTTAACCAATAATTTGCTCAAACCATCAGTTTTAATGTAAAAATGCCATTCTTCTAGGGGCATCATCAAACACTCTGTACCTGAAGTAGAGAGGCACCACAATGGCTGGAAGAATTAATAAGAGGCTTTGCTTTAAGCTTAATGGGAACATGCAGTGAAAGAGCATTCCTCGATATTGTGAAAGAGTGCAGCATATTTAGTACAAGGGTTGTAGGTATGCCACACAGCAGTATTCAGTGTTGCCATCTAGCACTCAGAGGAAATAGTTTGTCTCTTCCTCTCCCAACTACAACTCCCCCCCCCCCCAAAAAAAATAAAATGTTCAGGTTGATGATACATGTCTCGATTAAAGTATTTTGAAGCAAATTATTTGAGTGTGGAATGCTAGAATTTCAGGCAAACTTGAATGCTAGATTGGTGTGCAATTTGTAACTTCAGCAAAACTTGCACTGGATGTACATAAACTACAATCTTGTTAGAAAAAGCTTTACCTGTGGTATTAATATAAAAAATGCTTTTACTAAAGTCTTAATAAAAGAAAAAGCTTTAACTATAGTCTAGTCTTAAAACAACTACACAATTGTGTAGAAATTATAGTAAATGGACATGTTTTAAAATTCTGTTTTAACAAAATGTTGAACTGAGACCATTTATAGGAAAAACTCTTTAAAAAAATTGTATTTCCATTTGTCGCCACTAAATTCCCATCTTTGTAAAGTATTTATAAACGTCCCTAATTTTGTTTGGAAATGTTGAGGAAACTGTATCTAAATTACGTTCCATTTTCCTGTGTCATGGATATTGGAAAAAAAGATGGTATACCCTTGAGATTCTCTCAGAAGCCAAAAAAGAAAGGGGGGAGATTTATTACTGCCAGACCCTTAGTATAGATTGATGCTATCTTGGCATGTTGGGTTGGGGGAGGGGGAGGGGGAAAACTTATTTCAAGACCCCTATAAGGTACAATCTGAAGCAGTGGCATAGCTACGGGGGTGGTTTGGGGGGTTAGACCCCCAAGACCCAACCTTGCAATGCAGAAAAAACCTAAAACAGCAGTTTTTTCTCTCTATCCGTAGACTTTTCCCTCATATCGTGCCCCCCCCCCCCATGACACAATCCTGGCTATGCCATTGATCTGAAGGGTTTTAAAGGGTATTTATTTTGTAAGGTAATTATAATTGGTGTGAAGGTGTCCTCTTCTGAAATAAGAAACCAAGACACTGACATTTTTTAATTTTTATAAATGAAAAGTGGGGAGGGGACTTTGTCCTCCTCCTTCCGACAAGAGGGAGGGAGAAACAGACCCTCTTAACTCCCTTCATGGAAACTCTGGTCAAATACTGAATTTTGACATTACCTCCTCATAGCCTTTTGAAGTGCTTTGACATGTACTTTACATACCATTATTATGGAGAGAGCCAAAAAAAAAATGGTTTGGTGGGGGGGGGCAGGGAGGGGGGACAGGGTTGTCCCAGTAATTTTAAATGCTGTGATACACGACGATACAGAAATTATGACATTGAAAAGCAGCCTATTCCTTTCTACAAATACCCAATCCATGACAAAAACTTATTACGGAATGGTTTACCGTTGAATCCATTCAAGGGTAAACCATTCTTTCTGATGAAGGAACAGTTTCATATGGAAGAAATTTCTTTGCATATTGCCACTGAAAATGATTTTTAACCACTGGTTGATTAGTAAGAATAAGCATACATCGATTTATTTAAGTTATGTATAATGTCCATGATTGCTTGAAAGTGAATTTGGTTCTGATATGATGTGCTTGTGCATCAATTAAAGGCATATTCTGGAGACAAAATTGGTTAACTTCAAAAATAAGCAGAAAATTTTCTTTTTCAGAAGGTGAAAACAGCATCTCTATAGCTTATAGTGTTCAGAAGATATAAATTTTTAAAGAAATGCAAAATTTTTCTTATGATTCGATGCATCGTGGGAAATCTGTGATATCATCATGGCACATTAAATTAACATTGCATTCAATTTATTTATAACTATGATGCCGCTGCAGGCAATATTAAGCAATTTTGTTGGTTGTACTCTATGTATGGTGAAGGGTAATGCTACAACTACAGGAAAAGATATTCAAACATTCCAACAGTATCAAATTTCAAGGACTACATAACTTTTTGTGGCTTTGTTAAAAAGCAGAGGTATTTTCAAATTCAAATAACCAATTTTTAAAGTAAGATATCTTTAGTTAGGAAAATGGTATTAAGGGTTTGGAGGACATGGTGTGGAATATTTTTGTTTATCTTACAAGACAGAGGCGAAAACTCACCAGAACATGCCTTTAAGTGACCGGAGACACAAAGTGGACATGTCCATGTATGTGTTTTACACGTTTTCCTTTTGCTTAAATTTGCTGAAAGTTCAAAAAGTTCCTTTCAAAATTCTTTTCCTTTAACATTGAACATTTTCACCACAATCAGCAATGTTTTAAAACAAGTTTGGTAGAGTATTAGTACAGGATGCAGCAAATTAGAGCTTTATAATCAAGAATAACATTAAATAATTTAAATAAAAGGCAATTTGAATCAAAACTATCAATTTCAAAGAAAAAAAAAACAATATTAACTTGTTTTTTTTTTCTTAAAAAATGATATCAACCCTGCATAGTTATGTGGTGACATCTTTATAAACCTTTTACACTTCATGCATTAGTTTGTCGATAATTTCATGGTTGCCTATATGACATCCTGTCTGCTTAAAGGGTACCGCAAGTCAAAAAATTTAAAAAAAAAAAAAAAAAATTAAAAGAGCCCAGAAAGTGAATTCTTACAGTCTAACTCCCATCTTCATAGCACATTCCTGAGCTGAGATATAAAATGTTGAAGTTTATTCACTTAAAACAAATTGGTACATTATGCAATAATTTGTTACTTTCTTGTTGTACAACTCACATTACCGGCTTTGTTTCCCTTTAAAATTAAAAATGTTTTCATGACCTTGAACACTTCCTGTTTGCTTGCCTAGCATGCTGCACAGAGAGGGCTTAATTAATTACATCACTCCATAAGAGTATGAGTGCTACCACACCTTGGTACAAGGTGCTGTAACTTTCAGAAAAACAAAGAAATACAAAGATTGTAATTTGAGTAGTACAACAATTACAACACAAATTATTGTGCCATGTACCATTTTAAGTTGAGTGAGTAAATTTCAACAATTTGTATCTCAGCACAGGAATGTCCTATGAAGATGGGAGTTGGACTGTTAGAACTCATTTTTCTTGGTTTTTAACATATTTTCAATTTTTTGACTTGAGGTACACTTTAAGTTTTCAACAAAAAAAAGGTTATCCCATGTGCTGTTTCTGTGCTAACGAATTTTTGGGTGGACACCCAACGTACTTCTTTTGTTTGAAAGTCCTACATTTTGGTTGTCTTGGGCATCTGTAGGACTGTAAAGAATGAGCCCTCTTGTTAACATATAGCATACAACTCCATATGGGAAGTAAGATGGTCCTCCCCAGATTTCTTATGAAATCCCTTGGAGTTCTTGGGTCATCTGTGCCTCCTTTCATGCATACTAATTGATTTGTTGGCTTCATCTGCTGATTAGCTGCTCAAGTTTCTTTCCCAGTAAGGAAATGGAAGAAATGAACTCCACTGGTGCCACTGTGTCCTGCTCTGAGAAAGTAAGGCGAGTAATTAGCTACTCACCCATGCTTAAGTCTACCTACAGTATGTAGTAAGACTTAAGTTTGGTGATTGACTTTGAACAAGTTGACTTTTACTCTAACCAACTTGTTTATGCTATGAATGCCCTTAAGTAGTTTTTCTAGAAATGTCAGGCCTGAAATTCTGAAAAGTTAAGCTACTGCTTAAAAAAAAAGATTCGAGCAATTGAATTTGCCCATTATATTGTCCTGGTAATAAAGCTGTTTAAAAATGACATTGTGGCAGCTGGATCCATTAGGATTCCCACTAACTGTATTTCAGCTGAAATCAAATTTTGCAAAGGAAACCACACTCCCTTAATGTGTTTTTGTGGGAATGCTTGCTATTGTCACATGTATAGTATACGCCCTTTTTGTGACAAAAACGACAATGAATAAGGAATTCTTAATAACATGACATTGCAAAATCTTTTTAGAGTTGCCACAGGGTTTGGGTGGTTTTAAACAAAAGCAGTATACTACCCAAAAGTGAATGCTATGCTTTCATGATGCCTAGTTCTAAAAGGTAGGGTTTATTGATCCTTGCCACAGGTAGGTAAGGAATCTATGGGATGGTGATGTTGTGTGTGTGTGTTGCCCGCTTGTAAACATGATATCTCAACAAGGGTAACTCCGACAGATCTCATACTTGGCGTGTAGATTGCCCACATTAAGTAAATGATCCCTATTGTTTTTAGTGGAGGTCAAAGGTCATTGGGGTCACCAGAGGTCAAATGGTTAATACCTTGGAAATTGCTTGTAAACACAATATCTCCAGAAAGAAAAATGTAAGTGATCTCATATTTACCATGCAGATTGCCCATATTGAGTAGATGATCCCTATTGTTTTTGGTGGAGGTCAAAGGTCATTTGGGGTCACCAGAGGTAAAAAGGTCAAAACCTTGTAAACACTGTATCTCAAGACAGGTAACTATGAGGGATCTTATACTTACCATGAGGGATCTCATACATAGCATGTGGATTGTCCATATTGAGTAGATGATCCCTATTGTTTTTGGTGGAGTTCAAAGGTCATTTGGGGTCACCAGAGGTAAAAAGGTCAAAACCTTGTAAACACTGTATCTCAAGACAGGTAACTATGAGGGATCGTATACTTACCATGAGGGATCTCATACATAGCATGTGGATTGTCCATATTAAGTAAATGATCCCTTTTTTTTTTTGGTGGAGGTCAAAGGTCATTTGAGGTCACCAGATGTCAAACATCAAAACCTTGTAAACACTGTATCTCAAGACAGGTTAAATATGAGGGATCTTATACTTACCCTCCATGAGGGATCTCATAAATAGCATGTGGATTGCCCATATTGAGTAGATGATCCCCATTGTTTTTGTTTGTGGTCATTTAGGGTCACCAGAGGTCTAAACATCAAAACCTTTTAAACAAGTTACATCTCAAGAAGGGTGGCTTCAAGGGATATTTGGCATGGATATGCTGATTTTGCCACAAGTATAAAAGGATTTTCATGAAACTTATTTCCTACTGTTAAATGGAAGTTCCTGCAGTATCTGCGCCACAAACATGTGCAAGCAAAGGCTGTATAAGGGTCATTTGGGGCAATAGTTTAAAAATACTGGAGACGACTTCTGTGCACACAAAGCAGAGGACTGTTCTGACTTCATAAGTGTAAACTTTGGACAGATCAACTGCTTTGTGTGATGCACAAGAATTTCTTTTAAGACATACCAACATTGTTTCTTTGATCATCTGAAAGAAAACATGAAGACAACATAAAATTTAGTATCAAAGATTATTATTTGGCAAACCTTATGCTGCTAGCTGTCCTCATAGGGACATGTGAGCATGCATGAATTAGAAATTGGAATTGATTAATTAAATATACCACGGGTTATTAGTTTAATAAAAAGAACTTAATTACTGGTCAACGGATCAAATACCTTTGAGCGTGCATGAAATGTGATTGCTTAATTAAGTAAATCAAATTGTAACTGACCCACCTCCTCTATTCAAATTGGTCAGTGTTATCTGACCTAATTTATCACAGTGGACTGCCAGTACAAACCACAGTGTCTGGACAGAATAAATCATACCACCTGTTGAGCCAGGTGCTCAATGGACTTTTAACCATTTACTGAATAAACAGTGTCTGCCTCTGTTTAGCCCTCTGAGCAAGGCTTATACAAAAGTAGTTCAGGTAACCAAAGCAAGCATTTTACTAATGCCTACTGTGTATTACCCCAGGGAAACTTGTACTGTGTGTTGTGTCTATAAGTAGATAAAAGGCAAAGTTACAAGTCTTGTTAGATTCTGGGTTCATAGGGTTATCAGTTTTTGTAAATTTTCAAGGACATCATAGCCATTGGGAAGGGCATTTGTCAAAAAATAAAATACAAAAGTGCTGCCCCCAATAGCTTAAACTCAAAAAATAAATTGCTATCATTTTGATTAAAAATAAACATGTTTATCTCTTTATCAAGTTATTAGACCTGACAAAATACAAAATACCTGCAGTATCATATCTGTTTGGTAGTTTTCTCTTGTTTGTGG
Source organism: Holothuria scabra (assembly GCA_037179385.1). Taxonomy (NCBI): domain Eukaryota; kingdom Metazoa; phylum Echinodermata; class Holothuroidea; order Aspidochirotida; family Holothuriidae; genus Holothuria; species Holothuria scabra. The sequence goes on along the minus strand of CM074190.1, from coordinate 11,846,340 downwards.
AGGTCAAAGGTTATTTGGGGTCGCAAAAGGTCAAAACATTGTAGACATGATATTTGAAGGAGGATAAATGTGAGGGATCTCATACTTAGCTTGTGAATTGTTCATATTTAGCATGTTGATGGCCATATGCAGTAGGATAGGTAATCCCTATTGTTTTAAGTGGAGGTGAAAGTTCATTTGGGTTGCAAGATTTCAAAAGGTTTTGACCTTGCTAACATGATATCTCAAGTAGGATAACTGTGTGGGTCTCATGCTTGTCATGTGGGTGATTTGATCATGTTTGTTACAATGTATATCATGTGGCAAGGAATCACTAAACCTTTTGGCTTTCTACTTAGATCAAAGGCTAAATTTACCTGAAATTTGAAAACAATGCTGGCCATAGCAATCCTTACCTAAACCTGAGATGAGTTCTTACCTGAAAGGGAGGTATTGTATTTAAAGTGAACCAACATGCAATACAACAAAAGCAGATCAGTTTTTGATTCATTCAGTTTTATCAATAAACACCAGTCGTAGCTTCATTTCCTCAAAACATTGTGAATAATAAGGGTAACAGAAGTAGCATAATATCATTTGAATTTTTGTAATTTCAGTTGGACAAATTCTTCTTGAGCAATGTACCTTAATTTCTATCTGTGAAAAACATGAAAAAACTATTCATGATGAAACGTCCCCTCTTACTTTTTGTTACATCCTTCATATCTACCTGATTAACTCTTATTGCTTCAGGGAGGAAAAGAAGCCCACTACATGCAGACTTGATTAAGTCAAGTTTCATACCTGATTTATTGATTGACAGTAAAAGATTTGTTTGAATACACAAAAAGTTACGTAACATTTGCGGTTAGCTAACAGGTCAGTCAGCATGTGTTAATTGCTTTTCCCGCAGTGTGAACACAATGAAAGCAGAGCTCAAATTTTGAGGTCACAGATCATGTAACAAACTCAGATATTAGTTACACCCCATGCTGCCTTTGATGTGCTGGGGTGTCTATGTTACTTTTTCAAGAAGCGACGTCACAGCATGTTGTACTACCTTTGTTCTGTATATTCTGTCATTCTGTTCTGTTTCTCCAAGTACTGGTTTTCAAAGTATGAATTTAAAAAAAATACACTGTATATTTCTCTTTTATCTACCTTATTTCTTCTCAATATGAAATGCTAGCCCTATCTCTTGCCCGATGTAGATTTTTTGTCAAGTGGGTCTTCATTTTAGTGAATGTTTGATCTTGTGAGCATTCTTTGGTCTTGTCTAATATTTAGACAAAAGTTTAGTTTTTTTGCATCAGCTGGTCATACCCTGATGAGCATATACAGTAGAGCCTTAATGAGTAATTAGAACAGTGTATGGTGTGTATAACAGTTACTTTGTTTTTTTTGAACAGTGCTGATTGAGAATATTGGTAAACTGTGGGTAAACTTGTTGTTTGGGATCATCAAATAACTGCCTGCCTTTAAAAGTCACTGTAAGAAGTCTCTGCCTCTAGATAACTTTTAGCCCTTTCTCCTAGTCAAACCAAAACACTCAGCTTCCAGGTGCAGTTCCCTGCCAAAGCTTCATTATTCTTCACCAGGTAAGTCAGTAAGGCCAAGGTCATATCACTATAGCACATACTGTATGCTGCTTTATTCACTGCACAACTGGCTGTACTAGTCTATATTTTTGACCAACCAGAATGATGCCTTTCTTTGAATTGATGTCAATTAAAGTGTAGTCACTTACTGTGAAGATATCATAGTAATGTGTTTGGAGTGATCCATCTTAATTTTATGTGATTATTGTTAGGAATGCCACTTTTGTATTGTGGACTTATTGTCCACTGGATTTGAAACCATTTTGTTGAAGGCAACTTCCCATCACAATTTAAAGTTGTTTGGTTGCACCTTGTTGTTGATTGCAGCTTTTTTTTAAAACCTTTGGTTTAGAAGCTTCTTCACTGGCTCCATTGAATAACAGAGTTTCACATTCACTGTGAACCAGCCTTTGCTACCAATTTGGATTTCCGCACTCCAATAAAAGACGAAAAAAACAAATGTTTATTATTTCTTATATCCTGAATAAATTTCAAGATTTTCCACCACTTGGTAAAACACAAGAAGATACAAAATGATTATTTTTTGTATTCACAGCAAACACGATTCTCTATCTCTCTAGAAGGCTATCTTGTTATCTATCTTAATTTAACTATCAACTTTTCCTTTTCACCATCCTCCCTTCTATTTTTAACATTCTACAAATAACCCACATTCCAGAGAAACAATCGTTTTCATATAATATTACACATTCTTCAACTAACCCACATTTCAGAAAATTCTTGACCATAAATGTACTGAAAGACTCGGACCACTGCCAACCCTTTGCAGCCCCTTAAACACAACTAGGCCTTCAATAGATAATCCTCCAGGTTAGGGATTGGTCTTTTTTTCCATTTGTCATTGCTATGGGAAGAAAACTTCAGAGCTTTGAAAAAAACTGTTGAATTTCATGAACCGACTCAATGAACGTCCATATAGTACAGATTACAACGTGTCATCAGGCATTTACAAAATGGTAAATTCCAGTCTTAAAATCAGGATCTATTTGACATTTTTCTCATGGGAGTGAACTTTGCCACTCTGAATACCTTTGTCTGTGAAGTTAATTTCTTTGTTGCATTTCCCTTTTCATAATAGACAGGGCTTTTGTTTCCTCTTTGAGGGGGTCAAATTTGAAAAAAAAAAAAAAAAGAATTTACTGTAACTTCCCACTTCAGAGTAAAAACTCACTTGGCTACAACTTTTAAGTAATATTCCATCGTCCTGTTTTTCCTGAGTTGCCTGTTGGAATGCAATGGTCCATGAACAGGACAGAACAGGATGCACCCTTTGTTGTATTTCAGGCAAATCGCTGTACTCCTTTGATGCATATGAAAAGCTCTTTATACTGACTACTGGGAACAGTTTGCAACAAAGCACTCATTTACTTTTGGTATGGTAGGTTGGTGGCTTGCAAAATGTTGGAAAACATGTAGGCTTTTAGCCTACGATATAAATTTTTGAAGGCTTTCATGGACTACTTTGCAGGACTGTGCATGTTAAGATGTGGTCTTTGTGAACTATTTTTACAGAAATTGCAAGGATTTGTGTGAAAGGTGAGTAAGTGGTGGAAAATTATAGTACAGCACATCTTAAAGGGAAAAAACCTCCCTCCCCCAATTTGAATTAGCATACCCTGTCATTGTACTTCAGGAATGGCTCCTTGCATTACCTTTTGTCTATGGTTGTTTTGTTCAAACATGTCCAGCCTCGAAAGTATTTGCATTTAAATAGGAGAAAATTTCTAAATAACTATCTGTTGCCTTTAAATTTAATTGAGCTAGTTCAGTTTGTTCCTTGAAAAAAACATGTACAGTAGCTTGCTTTCACTGTACCTTGGTAGTGTGATGTTGTCTCCAATATCTTAGTACTTATCAACTTGCATGCGGTAACTTTGAGTTTAAAATAGCTGTGCTACCAGAATTTTTTTTCTTTCTTTTTTCTTTGTGCTAATTAACTGCAGCTCTAGCTTTCATAAAGGCCACTGTCAGAGTGAAGGTTGGTGATATCCCTGAACAGCCAAAGGGAGCTACATTTACATACATACAATATTTATAATACACTCATTCATTGATCTAAGCACATAATGCAAGCACAGATAAAAGAAGATATGAACGAGATATGAACAAACTGGTTTTTAAATGCATCTTAAAAGCATTTTTACAAGAAAATGACAAAATTGAGTACCTGATGTAAAAAACATTTAAAACCAAAGAAAATTGCTGCAATTCTCACTAAAACTGGTCAAAAAAAGTGACCATTTTACAAGTTATTTCTGATTTGAACTTAATCATGCATGAACATGAGCTTAATATGCAAATATTATGATATGAAGGAAGGACATGCTATATATGGCTAATATTATCCTTTGTTTTTTAAGGAAAATTGTAACATAAGAATGTCCTGATGGTATTATTTTAAAAGTCTAAATTCTGTCTTTGAAAAACATAAACTTGTATTAATACCAAACCATAAACCATTTGATGAATAATTAAAGGATAATTGATATTAAAGGTCAACAAAAGAAATGTCAACACTGTGCAACACTCCTCATCATTATTTTAGCATTATCAACAAGTTGCTTCAGAAACATTCAAACTTTGAAGAGGTGTTTCTTGAGAACAGGAAAAGATAGTGACATAATTCCAACAGATTTTTGCTTAGGAAAGCTTACTCCTTAACTGTCAAATAAAGTCAAAGCTTTTTGCTGACTTGTCAAACTACCTTTAAACACTACTTGTGGGAGGCTTTTCTGATTGGTTGTCAGAGGCAATTGGACCTGATACTCTGAAGGCAGAATCACTATCATTTAAATCCATCTTTTTCTATCATTTAAACAATCTACTACTGCAAAGACCAGTTAGTTCTATCATGCATGCTCTGTGTGTTGAGAAAATGGAGCTGTAGACTAGGTTTCCACTAGGTTATCTTGGTATTTTGTGGGAAGTTCTCTCAATTGGATCGAGCAATATCTTCCTTTTATATGAAGATACAGGTAACTGAGGAAAACATGTCACATGTATCTCCTGCTATGGCATGCAGATCTAATACCATTGACTGCTGGACCAATGTGCCTTTTGGAGTAGCATATTGTATATTCCAATATATAATACCCTCTAGTGGATGTATAGACAAATCCGGACAGATTGTGATGGTCTGATTTTAGTTGGCCATTACTGGGGTCCATCACCTTTAATCTTTAAATTTCCTTGCTTACCTGTTCCATGGATGGTTGTACACTAAAGTCTATGTTCATTTTTTCAACTTCACTGAATATGAGGATTTGAAATTCACGAAGACAATAAGTGAAGACGATTGAAGGCTGATGGACCCCACTAATGGCTGCCTACAGTCACTAAAAACAAGCGCTAATCGGATTCGTCTATACATGTAGTGGTGTAATGGGCTGTGGGACTGTATTCATGCACAATTACACTTCATTCTTACTTTTGTAGGGTTGCTGTTGGTGATTTCAAACTATGTCATCTTTCTTCTTTCCACACAGTGCCAGCAGCAAGATGAATACATATAGCTTGGAGGCAGTGCGGGACTTCCCTGCTATGGGCTCAGTAGATATCATTGTCAAGTTCGGTGAAATTCTGACCCTTCTGTTAGACAACTCAAAGTTCTGCTTAGTACACCGAAGCGATGACCTGCCTTTTGTTGTGCCCAAACCTTGGGTAGTGCTCCGAATTGATGACACCAATGCCAGAACAGGCTCTTTTTCAAAATTCCTCCGAAAGAGGGAGTGTAAGCTGATGAACAAGTATCCAATGTTCAACTATGACCTGGAGTCGGCACGACCTCAGTTTGCTGCAGTTACAACTGCTTCAGGAGCCACTGCCCTTAATGAGGTTGATGTGGAGGCTAATACGTCAGTCCTGCTTCTTAACGCAGATCCTCAAAATCTCTCATGGTTTGGGATAACACAAAATGGGACATTTGGAATGATTCCTGGCAATTGCTTGTCATTCATCACAAACTCCATGACCCCATCTCTGCAAGGAGGATCTCGTCTTGTAACAACAGCAAGAATAACCTATGAAGCTCAAGATCCTGGTGAACTTAGCATTGAAAGAGGAGAACAATTGGAGGTCATTGGTATGCCTCAACTGTGGAAATGGCAGGTTCGCATCCCTACTGCAAAGCGGAAGGTTGGATTGTTACCAATTTATGTCTTGAATGAAGTTTCAGTCATTGGCTCTCCTCAGGATATCAGAAGCAAGGTAAGATCTTATTCGAAAGCTGTGATTACACTACAACAATTTGAGATCGGCTTACGATATGATTTTTTATTCCTTGCCGAAGGCAGGCAAGGAATCTATGCGATGGTGATGTCATGTGCGTGTGTGAACCTATCAAGGATACCTCGCACTCACGGGAGATCGAGCCTTGCACATCTTTCTTGGCTCACACTTAGCTCATAACTGGCGTATCTACTGGAAAATTCGGACACTGCAATGAGCTCTGTCAAGTGATATGCAAGACCCTACCCTCGCTCATGGCATTCGCATGCTGCATGACTTAAACGGCTAAAGGGGAATTCCATCGGTGTCCGTATGGGGAACTGTTTTCAGTATCCCGTAAGGCATTGAGTGTGGGTATGTGCTGTGCGTGTGTGTGTTTGTGTAATGAGTTGGGACTGTTTACATGATATCTCAAGAAGGGTAACTTGGAGGATCCTCATACTTGGCAGGTAGATGGCTTATATTGAGTAGATGATCCCTATTGTTTTAGGTGGGGGTCAAAGGTCATCTGGGGGTCATCTTCTGGGGTCACGGGGGCCAAAGTCTGACAAATTTGTTTACACGATATCTCAAGGTAGGAAGCTTGGATAGGTTTCATAGGTGGGTATGTGAATGCATATGGTAAGAGGAACAATCCTGTTATTTTTGCTAGAGGTCAAAGGTCATAAGGGGTCACTGGTGATCAGTCTCAAAACCTTGTTTACACAATATCTCAAGGTAAAAATCTTACTTAGGGCTCATATGTGGTATGTAGATGCCTCAGGGGTATTGGAATATGGGGCTGTAACCACAGAGACATGATGCCTTGAAAAACCCAGAGTTGATTTGACAAAAATTTACTGTTATTGTATCATCTTTACAACAACAAGGGTTTGTTTGAATTTCAAAGTTAAAAATGTAAACATAGCTGATTCTTTAAATTCATAAAAAAGCAAAATTTGTGCCAGTAAGGTCAAGAAAGTTTGTACTCATTGTAAGTTCAGCCTGCTTTTCTCAAAATTTTCAAAAAGTATGATTTTAGATATAAAGCTCTTTCGTTCCAAAACAGAAAAAGTACTCTTTTTGATCAGGTACTGGACGTGTCTGTCTCTATTATGTAATCAACATTAAAACTGCCTACCGTACATTGTATGTATATCAACATCCTGCAATATTTAGTGACATAATTAATATCTGTAAAATTGACATAGTTTCTTCCATTATAAGTCATCTGAACCAGAGAACTCTATTAGCTTTAAGTTACATATATTTGGATTTTTTTCATTGATTCATTTCATTCATTTGTTTTTTCACTACAATGTACAATATTACATAATATAACGTTACATAGTAACAATATAGAATAGACAGAGAAGCGAAAGGAAGTGAGCTACAAAACCCTTGAGGGCTTAACATTAAAGGCAGAACACTCCCTTAAAAGAAATAGTGTAAAGTACAAAAACAAAACAACTTAAGATACTTCAGTCGCTAACAAAAAAGTGGCGAATAAGGGAACACATGTTGGTAACACTAAGTGCATGCAGACGGCACAACAATCCAATACTTAGAATGACCACACATAGTCCCATACCACACACCCTCCCCCACCCTACCTACACACCTCCCCCCACCCACCTACTAACACCAAACCATACCTCAAGACCTTACATAGGAGCCAAGTCCAATACTACCTTAATGGTAAAAAATAGAAGGAAAGGAATTTTTTTTTTTTTAATACATTCCGATGAAATAATTTTGAAGGTTGCTCTTAAAACTAAAAATAGACGGTTTGCGCTTCAATGTAACTGGAATAGAATTCCACAAGGTGGCTGCACGGTAGTGTAATCCTTTCATTAAAAAGGTTGATCTACAGCTGGGGATATGCTAGTAATCGGATTGTCCAGTACAGTGTTCATGAACTGCAGAATTAGGGACGAAAAAATCTTTTAGAGAAGGTGGCAATTGATTCAGTTGAGAGCGATAAACAAACTTGGCTATATTCAGTCTAATGAGGTCCGTGAATTTGAGCAAATTAAGAGACTGAAACAAAAGATTGGTATGATCATAGTAACCTGAAAGAGTAATATGTCTTATAGAAGGGGTGCACTGGATTTGGAATTTTAAAATCCGGCTGGAACCGGATTTGCCGGATTCCAACTGAAATTCCGGCCGTAATTTCGGCCGGATTTGCCGGATTTAGTAAAATGAAAAAAACAGGAACCTACTGGTGGGGTTATACCTTACAAGCCTCAGTGGATGCAGGTCTTTTGACCTCTATATCTGTATTAGCCACATATTAGCCATGTTCTTACGTTTTTACATGTACAGTACAACGTGTTTTTAGATGTACAACGTGTGATTTTACATGTACATCGTAACATTTAACATGATGAACTTATGGTTTTAGTACACGATGGTGTAAATTTACATCATGATCGTATGAAGTTAGTACATCATCGTATATTTTTGGTACATGAACGTGTAATTTTAGTGCATGAAAGTGTGATTTTAGAATATCATCATATTTGGTGAGCCTTTTGGCGTGCCATAGAAATGATTTCATGAATGTCTACAGGGAGCAATTTGTTCGGGTTCGCATCGCAATTTGCGATGCAAAAACGGGGACAATTTGATAATTGCGATACATTATTTAATCTTGAATAGCAGACTTGCGATGCAAAATTTCAGCAGGTCTTGTGTCATTTTGAATGTTCACAGAACGAAATGAAAAAACAGAAATTGAAAGTCATGAAAGCAGATCATCAAAAAAAAAAAAAAAAAAAAATCGCAAACTTGCTCCACAAACTGTGTTTGTTTCTAAATAAAACTACCGGAAATTTCCCGCTTTCAAGAGTTCTAACACATGAACTTGCTAGGCAGGGGAACTAATAACCCACGGCATTGACGGCAAAGGCTGCGGAAAGCACCTGGTTTTGCTCTTGATTATACTGGTAACGACAGAAGATTTTTGCCGTCGATCAAACTTTACATTATTTTCAGTCAAACATGCTCTACATTCTCAAATCACTATGTTTTAAACTCCTAAAAAGGATGAATATTTAAGGCCGTAAACATGGTTTCAAATTATAGATCACTGCATAAATATTTCATGCTTTTGTTTACGTTGCATAAACTCACGATTCCGTGCTGTACGGCTCTACTGCATGCAAAGAAACTTAGCGCCAAGCCACACTGCATTCCAAAACGGCAACTGCCGATCAATGCAAGTTTGCCCTCGAGACTAAGCTAGGCTCAGAAATCTTAATGTAAAACCTTGTTAGGATAGCACAGGAGCCACAGCAAGCAACTCTGAAGGAAAACATATCGTACAAGGAAATTGCTGAAGTAAAGTTTTTAAAAATATTAGACAGGGCTTAGTTTGAGTATTTTACACATGCTCTGAAACCATTTAATGAAATGAATGTCATCTAGATAATTTTGTATGCCTATCAGCGTTACATTTTAGGGTGGCTACCCTGAGAAGGAAATAGCTTTACAGTAGAATGTACTAGTGCACTATCCTGGAGTCAAATTTTAAGGGACACGGATGAGGAGATCGTACAGTAGGTTCAACATGCTGTCGACAACTTATGAAGGGAATTCTGAAGCCTCAAAACTTGCTCAGATTAAGTTATAAAAGCTACTAAATTAATGGACCTGATGACCTCTTTTTTCATAGCTGTATAACAGTAGGTCATTAAAAGGGGGTGAAATGTTTTGGAACATTTTGGGGTGAATCTCTGTCCTACAGGCACAGGATGAGCTTGATTATGCACATTGGCAGTTACTCTGCTTGGTTGTACAATTGTAGGAGATGGAGCTTTGATTCATAAAAAAATGGGTGTGGGTAGACTAATTGGTAGTCAGTATGTCATTACAGGTCCTAAATGGTGGCCCAATTTTAGGTGAGGGAAATCAGCAAAAAGGGATAACCACCTAGTGACAATCTGGACAGTGATGATGAGGGGGATTAAGGGTGGTTGCATCTGATGAATGTCAATAAAATATGGCACTGTTCTCTGATTGGTTGCTTTCATATGTCATTCTACTGCTCCTGTTCTAAAATGGCACTTGGCAGGACAATGAATACCATTAAGAGGATGTATTTTGTTGGGCTTTCTAGGACTGGGTACAAACCAATCCAATGAGGGAATTACATTGCTGAAGTGTCATGAAGTGTCATGGACAATTTATTTTCATGGCTTTATTTGGTCATTGAATTGACAAACATTTTCAAATGAAAGGTAGCAAAGCAAAACATTGGGAAAAATGCTGAGGATGCCCCATAAAACTTGTCCTCAAGAGCTGCTGTCTACACAGCATTTTTGTTTTACAGGAAATGCCTTGGAGACATCTAGGGGATCTTTTTTGCCTGAGTGTAGTTATACTGCATGTGATACGGGTCATATGGACGCATAATGCATGATGTTTCATTACCTGAAATATCAGACCTACCTTTCAGTCTTTGATTCTGTAGTTTTTTACAAGCTTCTGTACAACTAGGAAATGTCAATATATAAGTTGCTAATCATTTTTGGGGGATTGCTAATCAATTTTGAATAATGAGTAGCAAAACTGCTAATCAAAATTTCCCAAACAAATTGCTCCCTGGTCTATCCGTGCAAATTAAGGGACTAAATTATGAAAATATTGACAGTCAATATCCAAATTGAAAAGGAATCAATTACAATTATAAAAGTAACCAATTACAATTCATAAGGGGATTCAATGCATGTTTGAAGTTTTGGTTTAGAAGATTTCAGTATAAAACCTATGCTATACTGTACATGCAAAGTGGTGGTAATCATGCTAGTAACTGCAGTGAAGGGGTCATGTATTTGTTGATGGCCAGTTACATAGGTAGGAATCACCCCAGGAAGTTGTCCAACCCCAAAGGACCATACTATAGGATGCAGAACTGTGCTAAGTAATGTGAAATTTTCTCGATGTACTGTAGGCCTATCAGTCATTGGCAATATATTTCATCGGTTTTTTTATCCGTTAATTGCAAAGCTGATTTTAATAGTCAAGGAATCACTGACACTTTATACTGCCACCATTCCTTGCACTATTTTAGTTGACAAGTAAGGATTTTAATGTGATTGGAAGATTTGTTAGAAAAACAGCTAAAAGGCCTCAGTAAAAAAACACTTGCAAAAATACTTGATTTCCATCACCAAGACTGATTTGTACTAGTGTTTGCACCAGGTTACCTGGACACCTGACCGACGTTCTGGCTACCTGGGTAGAAAATTACTACCCGGGTAGCGTTTATCTATGATTTCTTTTGATCTTCGCAAAATAACATGGTTATTGAAAGTAACAAATGTATTAACCCACATCTCATTCACAATTATTTGAAATGAAGTTGCTTAACTTGTATGTTTCCGTAACATGCTTTTGTTAAATTGCACTTTTCCAGAAACAATTCCCGCGATGTGTGTTTCTAACATCAGCTCCTATACCATTTAACAAAACAGCATAGGCCTACGCTATACTGTGTATAGCCTAACCTAGCCCGCTCGGCGGACGGAAGATATTGCAAAGTTTACGATCGGGTACCCGAGTACCCGACGGGTAATACGGTTCGGGTACCCGGGTACGAATTTCCTACCCAGTGCAAACACTGTTTTGGACACTAGTGGATTTTTTTTAAATTTGGTATTACTGAATGAAACCCTTCTTGGTCGACCTGTAAGTCAATGCCGCCCCTCATCACCTCCTATTTATGTAATTCCCCAGCTTGCCTGCAAGCAGCATCTGGCATCAGTCATTTGGCACCAGGATAGCACCCTCTAAACTAGAGTGTAATGTGATAACTCTTCCTCTCTACTTGCAACTTGCCAGTTGAGTTTTGTAGTTCACATGTTACTTGGTACACACCTCGTACACCTAGTAGCTATCACTCCACTGTTATGAGTAACTTCACAACATACATTAAGTACTGAATGGGGGGGGGGGGGAGTGACTTAGTCCCTTTATCATATGAGAAAGTTTGCAACTACTGATAACACCCTATAGCTAGATCTTGAAATGTTAGTAGCACTCGCCCATCTTAGTCTTTAGCATTTTATGACATTTTATTAAGTCCTGTAGTAAATTAAGTTGTATTGTATAGTTTACCCACAAATCTGGCAAATCCGGCCGGATTCAAGACAAAATCCACCTGGATGCCGGATTTGAAAAAATCCCAAAATCCGGCCGGAATTCCGGCCGGATTTGAAATCCGGTACACCCCTGTCTTATAGCTCTCTTTTGAATAACTATCAATTTATTTAAATACTGATGACTAGTGCCTGACCAGATTATGCAACAATATGAAAGATGAGGTATAATTAACATAATTTTGTTTTTATAATTTTCCATGTGTGTTCACCAGTGTTATGGACCATGCAATTTGTTTTCCTCAATGTCTCTGCCACTCATTTTAATGTAAGTCAAGTTCAATAACGAAGTTAAAATCTTTATTCATTTATCCAGAAAAGAACTTAATTCACTGTAACTTACTTGATATAACAAAAGCTGTACTTCAAGTTACTGATGTATTTATCATCGTTAGGGGAGGGAGCTGTCCTTTGTATGGGGGTTGGTGGGTGGTTGTTGCTTGGACCTGCTCCCTAGGGGGTGTCCCCACCCTAGGGGGAGGGGACACCATTATGATACAAACTTCTTAGCAAATGTAAGAAAAACTACTGCCATTTTTTAAACAAACTTAATGTCGGTTTAAATAAAGCTGTCCATGAATGAAGGGGCAGGCTACCCCCACATCATTTTGAACCTGGAATGGGGTTCTTCCTTTGAAAAAAGATTTTTTTTTGTGTTCAGATGTAGAATACTGAAGGTTACTTCTATTGTCTACCAAATCTTTATCATCTAAAGAATTGTTTTGCTCAATGTTTTGTGATGAAAACTCTCTAGAATTTATGAGTTCCTAAACAGGATATTTAATTTCTCTCACCCTTCAGATGTTGTGTTCTTTACCAACATATTTGAATAAGACTGTAACAGATAACATTTGCGAGGGTGGTACTGAACAGAGAGAGTGAAAGACATTTAAGAAAACTTTTCTGTTGGAAACAGCTTTTACTAGTAATACTGATGTCCATCTAGCTAGATAATTGCATAACTGCTTGACAGTTTCAGTATGCTTTATCATGGTTATACAGTATATATCACTAAGTATAACAGTATCATTATAGAAATTGTTGCCTAAATTATTTGATAACCAATTCAATTCGTGTGTGTTTCTTTGTCTTTGTATAAAACGGAGGACCTAAACAGTAGATTTCCAAATGTTTGGTTGTCTAAAAATAGACAGTAAAGCTGTTACAGTTAGGGTTAAGGAAACAAACATAATGGAGATAACAATGAGGTCCTCAGTATTGTGTAAAAACATTGACGGTATCAGTCGGTGGGTGTGTTTGTTTATGAGGCTTCTGCTTGTAAACATAAAAACAGTAAGTTTGACGAATATCATGTTTGGTGTTTGGAATGCAAATGCATACTTAGTAGATGAACCCTATTGTTTATGTGGATCAAAGTTCCTTTTGGGGTCACCAGAGGTCAAAAGGTAAAATCCTTTTCATGTGCAATATTTTAAGGAGTATTTAGAGATGTCATCCTTAGTATGAGGGTTGTCCATAATAAGTTGATGGACCCTATTGTTTTAACGAAGGTAAAAAGTCATTTGGTGTCACCAGTCCAGAAGTAAAAAAGCTTTGTAAACATGATGTCTCAAGAAGTGTAATAGTTATGGATCTCATACTTAGAATGTACATTGCCAATATTTAGTTGCTCATATCATAGAAGAATGCCCCCTAGGATGATACCTCCATGCTCATATTTTGTAGATGAACCTTGTTATTTTTGGTAGAGGTCAAAGGTCATTTTGGGTCATTGGCGGAAAGAAGATTAAAACTTTTTAAGCATTTAAGCATCCTATTGATGGTGGTCAAAGGTCAAGTTTTGGGTCACCAGTGGTTGGAGTTTAAAACCTTGTTAACATATGATGTCTCAAGAAGGGTAACAGCTAGTGAGGGATCTAATACTAAACATGTTCTGTGCCAATATTTATGAGATGAAACTAATTGTCTTTGGTGAAAGTCAAAGGTCAATTGGGCCATCAGAGGTAAAGGGTTAAACCTTTATGAGCATGATATCACAAGAAAGGCAACAGTGGGGGATCTCATATGATACAATTATCATGTGAACTGCTCATATTTAATAAACAAACGGTATCATTTTTTGTGGATGTCAAAGGCATACTTGGGGTTACCAGTGGTCAGAATTCAAAATCTTGTAAATGCAGTATGTCCATAAGGGAACTGAAAATGAACCCTGTTGGTATTGGTTATTTACAAAATAGCTGTGGCCGGCCTGACTTGAACCAATAGGTTGGAAACTGGGCCGTAAAACTCTGTCCAACCAAATCTATAAAAAACTGTGAATTTGAAAAAAAAAACAACTAAACTTTCCTTTCAGCAGCAAGCATTTTAGCTCTCTGGTTTGGGGCAAGGGTAAGGGAAATTTAGGGAAAGTGGGGCAGTGTCTCTTGCTGCTAATAGTTTTAGAAGGAATAGTTATGGAAGGAATGACTTAAGCTTTTCCAGACATATTTAAGAAATAACCTAGGTTTTGCCTTATCATGCACTTCAGACCTCCAATGCCCCTTTTACATATGCCCTTTGGGTTATAAGCATCAGTGTACTCAGTATTGAACAACACAATTTTTGGTAGCATCACATTGTACCTAATACACCAAAGACTGCTGACCCATTACTGCATATGCATTGTCAAGGCAACTACATTGCTTAAGCTGGTTCTGAGAGGAGAGACATGGGGTATCTTGGATGAAGAATCTTGTGAGACTTTCTCTGAACCTGTAATGTTAATATTTGAATACTTTCAGCTTTTCCACCTTCTTTACCTGTACGCAATACTGTATGGGACGGCAACTTTCCGTCTGCATTCAAGCTGAAAGTGCTAAAAATGTCTCCTTTGTTTTTTTTTTTTCAATAGGAGGCAGATGTTGCTAAGCCTATCCACATGGCTCGACCACCATTTGCATGTGACACTGCAGATGATTGCGATGCTACATCTTTGCGGATGGTACAAGAAGCTGGGAAATCTTGTTTACAGAGACGAAATTCCCGCCAACCATTGCCCCTTTTGCCAAATAGCCAGGCACCTGGACTTTTAAATGACTTAAATCAACCCACAGGTGCACCAGCATACGTCAATCAGGGGCATAACTCTTTTTGTGACCCTCCTAGTTCCGATTCAGATGGCCTTTATCAATCTCTTCCACACACCCTTAGATCCAGTGAACCCTGTTTGCGGGGAATCAGCTCTCCTACAGAAGATGCTGCATCAGGTAGGAGCTTTGTGAGGTCGCCATCTGAAGAGGCAAAGGAACTTATTAATGTTATGTCTAAGCTATTGGTGCACTTAGAAAATGCCCAGACTGCTATGGTTCAGAATGCAAGGAAGTCAGAGGAACAGTTGCATCATTGGAAAGATACAGCCAAAATGATAAATAGGTTGACATCACAAGCCATAAATTGGAAGGAACACGACTATGCATATGCCTATGATCATACTGGTTGTGGAGAAGCTCGTACCATGAGGGCAGCAATGGAGTCAGATTTAGTGAAGAAGGACTGGTCCCATACAAAACAGGGAAATGCTTTTGATGCTAACACTATCCCACGAAAAGCTCACAAGCCTCCGCAACGACGTGCTAGTCTTTCTAGCAGTCCACTCCAATCCATTGAGGAAAAAGAAAAGAGTGAACGGCTTTTCCGATGTGAATCCCAGCCTGTGTTGGACATGGCATCAGACAATCAGGCATTTGGTGCAGAGTCACCAGCCAGCCTATCTGAGAGAAACCTTCTGCACATGGTAAGAGTAAAACATAACTGAAGTATTGATTAATTTGTACTGAGCCTATAATTAGAATCTGCTAAATGCACTGTCAGAAAGACAATGATGCTTTGAAGTGGTCTTTCTTGCTCCGGTAGCGTAAACACGTACTCAAGAAAAGACAGAGTCGAAGCATTCCAATTTCCAAATGATTTATTTTAATCTTCAACTTTCCAGTATTTAACATGCAGGAATCTTTACACACAGTCTGCTGGCTACCAGCTCTAGGGCCTGACTGATACCAGAAGCTACATGAGGTATTCTCCTCTCCAACTATAAACCAATCATAAGTCGAAACACAAACATGTGACCACATCGGCCAATCATCTCCCTCCCTTGACTTCCTGTTCCAGGAAGTTCTCAAAGCTAAACACAGGAGAATCATTTGCATGAATTAATAAACATGAAGGACTATTCCATTATGTTTCCAAGGGCAGAACATGACACAACAGAAGTGATCTACTAGATTTACACTATTTCTATGCCTACTTTTATTATAACAAGGCATAACAAGGCCATTTCCTGTGGGGGCACCAGAATGTCAAATTTTTGGGGGCAAACTGCAGGCAAAGGAAAATGATTTTTTGCGCACAGCGGGAGGTCTTGTGGGTTGGGTCCAGTTGTCCGCCTTAGGGCCCCTGGTGGGGTCCATGAATAAAGCCCTGGTGGGGGCTCAGGAGGAGAAGCCCCCAGATGCTCTGAGGTTTTAGCATATACAGGGGCTAAACCAGACTTTTTCATTTGGGTGGGGTGCTGGGGATGGGCAAAGTTTTAAAGTGGTGTTAAGCTGTAATGACACCATCTAAGCAGAACACAATCATCAGTTGGAGTCAACCTACAGAAATAATTGATCCATGCATGAGGGAGAATAAGAAACAATAGAAAAATAAATAAAGCACGCTATGTACCATGCCGTGTACTGCCAAGACAGGGCAACTTTGTATCATTAGTTATACGGGTACCACATGTACATTGGAAACCCCTGACTTAACCTCCGAAGGATGTAGGCCTACTTATAGGTCATGTAGGCAAACTTTTCTTCATTATCAATTGCACATTCACTCTGGTACCAGTGCACTCACACTCCCACCCCAACACACACACACATGCACCCATTCAAACATAGGTCATAGGCCAGCAACTGGGGGAGCAAGGAAAAATTCTGAGGGTGCAAGT
The DNA here is from genome assembly GCA_037179385.1 of Holothuria scabra. NCBI lineage: Eukaryota > Metazoa > Echinodermata > Holothuroidea > Aspidochirotida > Holothuriidae > Holothuria > Holothuria scabra. Next base: position 11,829,439 of record CM074190.1, on the reverse strand, counting down.
GCCCCCTGTAGCTCTGCCACTGGCCATTTCAGACAAGCATAAATCTCACCCTTTGATTTTTCTCCCTCTACACTCTCACCCTACTTCATAAGCTACACTCCCGTACACAATATTTCATATTTGTACTAATGAATCTTCCTCTAGTAATACCTACACAGATAAAGGCCAAGTTCTGACTGTGTTAACGTAACTGAAAGAGTGAAGGAGTTTGTGCATTATATTTGTGTTCACTAGCCTCCCAAATTTTGTTGTGCAAGCACAGTATTACTAAGCCTGGACGCTCTTTTCAGAGTTGAACAGTCGCAACAAGAAGTCCCTTTTGCTTTTCCAGTGATACTGTGCAGTGAACTGTGGATCTTTGCATGGGTGCACATGTATACCAGTGGAAAACTGTTGGCTTTCCTGCACATCTATAATAAAAGCTGGGCTTGAAAGGAAAGAATTAGGTTCTACTGCTATTTTTAAAATTCCATGGAAAAACTCTGGAATGAAAATTATTCCAAGGACAACTTGATAAGGGAGAGGACCTTGCACTTTGTTTTGGTGGCACCTCTGGTGCTGTAATTATGTCAGGTGGTGCCCTCCTACAAGAATCCCTGTCCTCTTCAATGGCACCCAAGAATGAAAAGTCTTGTGACACCATGGGGGGGGGGGGAGGGGGGAGGATGAAGTTTTGAGCATGATTTGGTATTGCATTAGATATATAATATTTGGAAGAGGTGGATGTACCTCTTTATTTTGAATGGGGTGAACGGCTGCCTTCAAAAGAAGAACTGGGAACAATTGGAAAATATTAAGAAAAGCTGAAAATGAGTTCATGAACCATTCAACACCTAACTTATCTTTTTGTTGTTCTCTCTAGCCTGCAGAATGTTTCATTCTAGAAAAGTAGGTAAAGCCATAAATTTCACTGAGTTGTTACCTTTTATATCATAGTGTCAGAATGGGTGGACAGCCACCTCCGGTCCTCCTATGTAAGCCATCCCAGGAATTGGAGTCAAATCTGGCTTTAGCTTGTGGTGGAGATGATTCATCTTAACCAAAACTTTTCTTTACTACTTTTACAGCCTCCAAGTCTGCATGCATCACATATTGAGATAATCACTCAATGCACTTGTCCTGATGGAGCAATTCGTTCCACGGTTCACTGGAAGCCTATCCTTATTAAACTAGGGCTGGACCCACAAAAGGCCAGAGAAATATCCGCAAACAAGATGACCCCCAGAGAAGAATGGAGACAGGTCTGTTTAAAGATAGATATGTCTGTCTGTCAGTCTGTTTGTTTTTTTTTTCTTGGTTGTCATCTGTCTGTGTCTATCTTTCTAAAATATATGTTCCTTTGTCTGACCAACCAAGCTATTATGGATTGAGTTAAAGCACCCTCCTTTCCTTTGCAACTATCAAGTATGCCGACTATAAGCTCCTTATTCTTTTGCTCTGGAAAATTGTTGGCCACATTAAAGGGATTCAGGAGTGACTATAATTGCTCTCACTGTCTTTTAGATTTCAAACAGTTCTTGGCATGGTTTCAACCATTGCTGAATCATTGCCAGTCAACAAAAGGAAAAATATGATATTGTTTTACCTGAGATTTCTTTGAGAGCTGAGGGGTAGGGGGGTGGCACTGGGCAAATGGTCCCCATGTGTCACCACTGCTTCCCACAAAAAGGATTAAAACACTCACAATAGGTTTTGTCTGATATAATCGGATTAGACTAGGTGCTTTAACTTTATCCATAATAGCTTTTTGGTCAGACTTCGATGAACGTAACACACACATTACAGATTGATTTCTTCACCAGATTTAATTAGTAATTAAATTGAAAAAGAAAGATAGAACACTTGGGCTATTGGCACAGATCAAAAAATGCGCTGTCCTTTGGAAACAAGATTTCTAAAAATTACGAACTAGTCTTACAGGAATTCCCCCCCCCCCCCAAAAAAAAAAAGAAAAGAAAAAATAGATATTTCAGATGATATTTGTTAGATGCACTGATTATCAAAAATTTTCTTTGAAGGTCTTCTGTGTTTGAACAAGCATATCAATTTTATTTATGGAATTTGTTAAATGTATGTCATCTCCCTCTTAAAGTGACAATCAGAGTTTGGCAGCCCTTTGTTCCAGCAATTTGTTCTTCTATTGTATTCCTTTCTTTCCCTTTCTACATTTCATGTTGAGTGAAAATTTTGTTATATTTTCGGGGTGAAATATTCCATGTAAAAGACAAGACACCCTGATCTACATGTTGACCATTCACAACTTGAGACCATAATGACAAATTATGGTTGTAAGCAGTTATAACTCGTTGTAGGATTTTGTTGCACAATTGTGAAACAAATTGTGATAACAAACTATGTTTGTCTCTTTGACTAAGGTATTCTAAACCAAACATACAAATTTAGGGTCAAGTGCTATATGTGGACTTTAAAGTAATCCATGTCATTGATCTAAATTGTGAATCAGTCCTAAATTGGTTTGAATCTTATCTTTATAAACGTAAACAGCATGTTAAAATCGATGAGTACATCTCATTGAAATGTCTTTTCACATGTATACTCAAGGATCTCTTTTGGGACCACTTTTATTTGAAATGTTTTCTGTAGTCTTGGAAAACTCGAACCACATGGCATCTGCAGAACCATTTTTGTGCTGATGATACTCAAATAATAGTGATTGTGATATTAATGAAACTGATTATGCATACTAAAAAACTACAACCATATCTTAGTGACATATTTGGACAGATTTTTTCAACCTCATTCAAAGGTTAACAGTAAGGTTGGGCGGTATACCGGTATTGACATAAATACACCGCCATTGATGTGAATACCAGTACTAGTGGTACAGGTAATTTAAAATACTGAAGAAATTTAGTGTGTTAGTAATAGAGGTTCTTCAAAAAATTACTGGTTCACGAAAAATTAACGATACTCATTTTAGAACATTACAATTTTTTAAAGAAAATAACTGTGTTAAAATGTGTGGATGAGTAATATATTTTACAAAAACATCAATACCCTGGTAGAAACTGAAATGAAATTATCATACTCATGCATCTAGTTGCACTAATGCACAGGATTACACAGGAGCCGTGCACAGTTTAGTTGCCTTTAATTCCTGCTCAACTTTCCTACCCGAGAGTCGAGAACTGGGACTGACCACAGTACCAGTTCCGTGTGTTTTGTGGTACCGGTGCCAATATTTCACGTTACTGCTCAACCCTAGTGAACAGGGTAAAGACTGAATTTATTTTTATATATTTTTATATATATTATATATATATATATATATTTTTTTTTAATTCATGATTTCTGACCTTCATTTGAACAAAGTTTGCATATTTGCCAAGTACCAGCTTTTTAATGTCAGTCATATAAAAAAGTCTCTCATCAAAAAGAGCACTGAAACTCACATTCATGCATTTACTTCATCCAAACTTGATTCTTGCAATTCACTCATGTTTTGGTATAACCCATGAAAACCTGTGCAGACTGCAATGTATACAAAATTCTTCTGCAAGGTTCATTTCATGTAGAGCCAAGGGAGATAATGATAGTCCTACACTCAGTGAACTAAATTTGCTACCTATCTCATCTCAAATACAATTTGAAATTTTTCTCCTTACTTTTAATTCTATCAAAAATGGATCTCCATCATATGTTTCCATTTCTGGTGTGTCCTACAATCTTTCAAGAATCTGATGGTGAAAGACATTTTTCATATTCTGCACCTAGTCTGCTGTAGAACAAGTTACCACTGTCAGGAAACAAAGTAACAGCCTTTCAATTTACAAAAAAAAAAAAGACTCAAAGCCCACCTGTTTTTGCACTCCTATGACCAGTGTAATTTGTAAGTTGTTTTTGTTAGGCAGTTTGAGCTAAACTTTTGAGCAGTTGAATTTAGCACTTTACCAGATCAGTATTACTTTTAATATTTTATTATTATTATATATTATTGATGCTTCATGTTCACCAGTATGACCTTAAAATAAACCAGATCTTGTCATTAATCTCTCTATTCATCTTTTTTATTATCAGGCTTTGTTGGAGTGGAAGGAACAGGTTGGCCCACAAGCTACAATGCCAGCATTTTTAGAGGAGCTGAAAACCTTTAGGAATGACATCTATCATGAAATTTTCAGACTTTGTGGAGTGAAACTGAAACAGAAAATCAGTTCCAGCATAGTACACTACGTGTGATGATGTATGCATCTAGCAAGGTTTGAACAAGGCCAACAGATTGGAAAGAGATGATTGATTTCCCTCTTAAAATGAGATGGTAAAAGGAATGATGCCTAACTGTAAAGCTTGGAAATTCTCAAAACTGATGGTATTGGAAGGAGGAGATAAATTGATGCTAATTTGAATTAGCTTTTACCCAGTTGTTTGGTTTCTTAGTTGAGTTTGCCCTTAATTTAAAAGTAATGAAAATATTCAGATTTTCCCAATCCTGTTTGAAAGAAGGACTCAATTGTGATTTATGCCTCTTCCTTCCCCCCCCCACCCCCAAAAAAAGTCTTTTAAAAACCATTATCAATGTTATACCAATGTGGACCCTCCCTGGCAACATGACTGGTGGTTGCCATCTTAATTCCATTGTCTTTCTTAACAGTCATAGTTTGAGTAAAAGCTCAAGAAGTTTGTTAAAGTGACCATTTGAATCCTGTTAGATAATTTGATTTCCTTGGAGAATTCTTCTTTTGGTCTCTGATTTGGTCTTCTGATTTCATGTTTTTAGTGACTTAATTATTTAAAAGTGGTTTACAAACCTTCTTTAGAGAAGCATTTTCTCACATTTATCCATGTGTACATTTGTCATCACAAGAAAGGCACGAAGAAATGTGAAAAATATGCTTTGTAATTTGTCTTTGTTGTGTTTAAATTCTCAACTAAATAACCTTGAACATAAAATAATTGCATCAGGATGACATGCAATCTTATCTTTTCTGATATTTCAGTCCCAAATGAAAGGAGCCATAAAACTGGCAAACAAAAAATCAATATGGCATGGCATGAGGCTGTTGGGGTGTGGCATTAATAACTTAATACCTAAGTTTTCAAATTAATAGTAACAATAAAGTTTCATAAATTGTGAGAACTTGGTGGGATTGCTTTTAAAAAATTTGCAGTTTACTGATGTGAGGGGAGGTTGCCTTATCGCTGTGGTAGCTTCATGCTACAACACAGAAAAGTACATTAAGTAGCAAGCTGCGCCATCAATTTTTGATAGTGGACTGACTCTATCTGTGGTACTTTTTGGAGAATGTTGCATTGTGTGGTTTCATGACAGAGGTGCAAATATCTATACAAAACTAGCAGTTTAAGTTTAGCAATGGGTCCGTCCGCCATAATTTAAGTAGCCATTTTGATTCTAAGAAATCTAATTTTTGTTATGCAAAGGGCTATAGTAGACAGATATATCTTATCAAGTCAAATTTGCTTATCAAGCTCATAGCAAGATTGTATTATTGACAGATATACAATCACTTTTTGGTTCAAGCCTTCAAAAGAGCAAAAAGTCTTTATTGTGAAGTTCCCTTTAATTGCAAGCTTGGCATGGATTGTACTGTGTAAACTGTGTGGAGATAATTCTCTCAGCTGTGTAAATAAAATATTCCAGGAAGGAAAGAAGGAATGTGTCCTACATATCTGCCATATAGTGTATATATTGTGAAGAGTCAATAGGTGAGTAGTGTGGTACACAAAGTCACATTATGTCTCAACTTTTGTCTGTGGGTTTCTTACATTCTTTGTTTCACCTGTGACAAAAGTTTTTACATGACAATATGGAAAATGCAGAATAAAAAAAAAACTCCAGCTAAAAAACTAAATGAATTGATGCATGTAACTAGGTGAAAAATTTCAAAAGGTAGCATTGTATTGAATCTATGCCCCTATAAAGATGCAAAATCATTTCAAAAGAGCAAGGACCCTTGTCCCCTTTCTCTCTGACCCTGCTCTCAGGAAAATGTTTCACAAACCAATTGCCACATGGTATGAACTATGCTCTAGCTATAGAATCCTGGCTGATATAATTATGTCTAGGAAATGAAGTGTGAAGCTGGGTCAAAGAGTAACAGAAAAAGACTTTAATATGATTGTATGTTCATATTTTTGAGGGAAGGAGGGAGAGAGAGAGAGGGGGGGGAAGGGGCAACTATATTCCCAGTGGATCAGTGCTGACTGGTCTCCTTCCTGGCTTAATCATAAGTGTTATTGGGAATTAATTGAAAAGGTCCACTCTGGCCAGTCATGTTTGCCTTGTTTTTGAGACTAGGAGCTACCTAATTGACAAAAAAAAAAGTGGTCAGAAGCTAACCCCTCCTTTAGACTGACCTGAAATTTTCAAGGGCAGACACACAAAAATGTCTTTTGGTGTCTCAATTTTGCATTTCCTGTTGGTCTTTCATTGGATCAAAATTGCAATACAAAGGCAATTTCTCATTAACTGCAACAAGACTGTTTTGTGATTTTATTCACTTTTGATAACAATGCCATTTGGCAAAGAATTGGAATCTTTTTAAATCTTTTTAAACCTTAGTATTGTATTTAATTCAAGTATGAACAGCTTCCGTCTTTATTCTAACAGTAATTGCAATTCTTCTTCTGTGGTTCATTTGTAAATAGTGGTGGTACTATGGCACTAATTGTGTTAAAATGGTGACGATGAATTGGTGTAGATGTATTTCCTTTTTGAACATTATTTCAAGTCTTTAAGGACTTTCTGCCAGATATCAACGAGAAAGCATTGGTCTGTTTGAACTTGATATGTTTCAAAATTACTGATGTAAAGTGAATATGAAATCATTGCATGAAGTAGATAAGTCTCTCTGTAAGCCTGTACCATTAGGTAGCAGTTGGTAATGGTATAGTGAGCTTGGTGTTTAAGTAATTACATATCATGTTCATATTAGCTTCCAATTTCTAGGTAAAATATCTGATATATCCACAGATAATAAACCCTTTCATGATTACAACTGTGCATGACAGAACAAAGGTCATCCAGTATCACTCCCTCAATTCGTATCACTGTGTGTACGTACATTTTGCAATAGTAAGCTACACAAGGTTACACTTGACTTGTAGGATTTGGGTTAACAGATTAAAAATTCAGGTTAGAGGGGGCCTACTATTACTCCAGAAGATTTAGGAATGAATTTTGATTTGGGTCTTTGGTTATAAAAAAAATCTAGAGTTACCTTGGCCAATGGTTTTCGTCTATTACAATCGATCTAAGGCCCGCTAAGATCTCCATTGAACACCCATGTGCTAACAGTATAACTGTTTGTGCAACATTATATAGCACTTGAACGTTACATGAAGTTACACTCCAAATCATGGTCTTGGACTGAGGTAAGTTACAACTAAGCTTGGGCCAAGCAAGTCCTGGATAGGTATACTGTGAGATTTTATTATGAAGGTAAAAGGCCAAGACTTCTTTTTAGGCCTATAGCAGTAGCAGTAAGGTGATCTATACGAACTTAACCTACGAAGTCTACGAACTTACGAAAGAAGCCTACCTTAGGCCTTTGCATCATGTAGCATGGTAATAGAACTTCAAGCGTAGAAATAACCCCCGGATACTCATCCTAGCTCTTGTAGCTTAGGTATTTTTTCATGAAATTTGGTATACCAGCCTACAGCTATTGGTTCATTCCTTGAGTAGGCCTAGCTTACAGCATTTAGCCTAGCAGAGAAGGCTTGAACTGTCAGTTCGTACTTCCACGGGAACGGACAAATTCTTTGAGATTTTGCACATTCAAAAAATTAAAAACTCAGCCAGTATCTAAGGAAAATTTATGAGTGATACTTTAAAACATCTTTTGGGCGATACTGAACGTTTTGTCCATTAAGAGATGTGATTTTTCGAAGCTACTTTTGGTTCATGTCTGTGTTGTTTATTGTAGGCATGCATACGTAACGTAACGATGGTATGCACAGGCGATGGCCTGCGACTAGCGTTGCTATGGGTTGCTATACCGAATGACCTTTGACCCGGGAGGCAGATTTGTAATCATGAAAGGGCTTATTTAGCTGGGATTTAGCAAATGTTGTCAACATGCTCTAGTGCCCGCATGTCAATAACATGCTCACTGCACTGCACAGGGAAGACTGGCATATCATTAAGAGCTGCACTGATACCACATGAAAAACTTTATACTTCCTAATACGCAAAGTACACTTATTTGTATATACTACCTGATGTCCAGACAGCTGTCTTCACTTTTGTTGGTTTTAGTTGTATAGATCATGATTACTTCATTTTGGGCCTGCTTCACTGTTCTTTAATGTCATATGTAAGGCATATTTTACTATCAGACTTAGTGCCTACCAGATGTTGTGTAATTTGTTCCAAAGCTTGATAGCTTGTGTAATATGTTAATAATGATAATGATAGGCTACTTTAATAGTTTTTCACTGCATGGCCCTGCATTTTTTGTCTCTATATGGTAGTCAGGCTTCTGTTGTACACATTATACCATTTGTTACAAAGGTCTTGATGTCTCTTTCAAGTTGTGATGGCCAATGAGGCAAGTAGACCAACTTGGATTCTGCTGACATCATGTGACAAACCGTAATAAGAGTTAAATTAAAAAAAAACATATCAGTGTGCAACACTAAATACTCTTTCAGCCAGTTCAAAATGGCCAAAAAATATAATGTGCGAAAACGAAAACTGTGAATAATACAAAAGCGAAAGAGAATCACAAATAAACTGCCTAGTGGAAAGGCAGAATTAGGAGGTGATAGGATAGAAGCCTAGCTTTGACAAAACATTGGGAAAAGTTTACGGAAAACCACAATAGCGGTAGAGGGAAAAAATGGTGCTAGTCAAGTGTTAGAGGTTAGTGGCTAGTAATGTAAAGGTATGATGGCCAAAAAATGGCCAGTCATACTTCGTGGATTACATCACTTTCTGTTGAAGCCACATTTTAAGTACTAGGTAATTTTTTTTTTGCCCCCTTGGTCTTGGCAGATGCAACTTTCAGAAGAAGGAAAGCTCTTACAACTTGTGGAGCATTGCATCAGTTGTTAAGGGGAATAAAGAAATGTGCCTGAAAAGGGGCTTTGAAAATGCCACTTTGTTTCCCATTGCTCTAAAGCAACTGGATACATGGCATTATAAAACAGAAAAGTGGTTTGACTTGAACTTTTATACAGTACCTTTACATACATTAAACTATTCATGGTTATTAGCATGAATTTAACCTCTGCTTCCCATCCCCCCAAAAATGTTTAATCTTGTAAGATAAACAGCAAAACCATATGATTGAAATAAAAGGAGTTGAATAGTTCAATTGATGTTTGTGAGTGAGGCATGGATTACAAGGTATGTCTGTCATAGGAAACATAAATGTATAAAGAGGTTTTAGACAACTCATACATTTGTTTAGTTTAAAGGCAAACAGTAGCAGTACCATTTTGTGTTATAATAGATCCTGTACTAATTTACCAATGATTCTTGCCAATCATTTGACAAAATGTTGTTTTGTGAGTAAATACCTTCAGGGAAAGTTCACCGGTTTACTTAAAATATGTGCTCAAATTTTTGCCATTATTGTGAAAGATTACTGCGGTGTTCTTTTTTTTTTTTTATGACGAATTTGTGTGAAAACAAAAAGTCAACATGGTAAAGTGGATGATGACCTATCTCATTGCAGTATATACTATCTACTAGTATGACCTTTTGGCTAACTCAAAATCATGTGGTAGTGATCTGAGGGTGAAAAGGTTGATCAGGTGATTCCCCTGTCCTTTGTGGAACATAGCTCTTTCAGTGAGAAGAACACTTGCACTGAAATTTTGGTTAGGTCTCAATTGTCTTACTGTTGAAGGAATGGCTAAGGAAAAAGTACTATGAAAAGTTAGTAAGTAGCTGCATAGACCAAATAACAATTGCAATGAATTGTGGGACAGTATTTTGGTGTGCACCTTTTTTCACCACTGTACAATGCATTGATAAAAACAATGGATGTGTACCAAAATGTTTCCCACAATCCTTTGTAATTGCTGTTTGGTTACCCAAAGTGTAACAGCCAGACAGAATTTGGTAACTCCAGGTTGGAAAGAATGAACAAGGAAAATAAAATAAGGCTCACTTCTTCAAGGCTAGCTGTCAGAGCAACCTCTGCATTGCAAGATAGATTGTGTAAAGGTAAAATTTATATCAAAGTAGATGGGTTGTATAAAAGAGAGTTGTTTCTTGGGGTTGTGGGTTGTATGTAATGGCTTCAATGTGATGGCATTAGTAATGATATGCATATTTGCTTCAAACTTGAATGAAAATAGTTGATATCGTAAACCTCACCAATTCATATAGGATTTGCTTTCATTTCATTTGTTGGGGGTTAATGCCTCAGATTGTAACCTTTTGGTTAAATCTACCAGTGACCATGGGGTTGTCTCTAGCTGGGGGGTGGGGGTGGACTCAGTTTGTTTACAAAGGAGATGGTGATTGTATATAGTGGACTCCCACAGGATAGGTTGAGTTTAATTATCAGAATTATACAGGTGTGATATGTCTGCAGATGTCGGCGAATATATATTTACTATCATACAAAAAATTAAACAGTAATTGCTTATATGCCGCTGCTGACTATGGGGCTTTCAATGACTTTTATATTTTTTATCTTTTATTTTTGGGAGAAAATTTGCCATTTAAATCATCAGTACTATATGCAACATGGCATCAGAAAAATATTTTTGTTTGACAAATGAGATACTCAGATTTGCTCTTTAGCGTATATATATATATATACATATATAATAAAGGTATATAAACTGTGTGGTATATAACAGACTGCTGTACTTGAAATATTTGTCTGTTCTTTTATTGAACATGTTAACCATTTTTTTTTATATGTAAAAGCTGGTAGCATGGTATGGGCTTAAAGAGACTTTTAACAGGATTACTTCATCATCCCAAACTGATACAGGGACCTGCAGGTGATATAGTCTTGACTGTGTTTGATAAATTCAAATGAAGGTGTAAAGGTGCACTCACACCAAAATGAATATCTTTTGCATTTTGCTGGCAGGACACAAATTTTATTGTTCTAGTATAAAACGGCAATTTCCTTCATATATCTTAGGAATGATGCTGATACAGCTATTCCAGGACAAAATGTAGTTTTAAATACAATGGTAGGGCTACTATTAACATCCATAGAGGGACAAGGTATGGGGAAGGGTATACATCAGAATCATACGCCACATTGACTTAACCAATGAGTAAAATTTAGTGGAATAAAATCACATGAACTTCAAAGTCTTCAAAACATAGAATGTATTAAATTGCCAAATGTTCTGTGTATATTTGATTCTAGTATATTCTTGTACACCTTTTGAATGAGTTCCGCAAGACTTTGGTCTTTATGAACTACAGCTTCACACCACAGTGATTTCAAATTGGATTGTAGCCAAATCTTTGTAAGTTCAAATTTAAAACTTCTCTATCTTTGGACGGAAGAGCCAAACATTTGACAACCATGTAAATAATGAATTGCTTTAGAAAACTATGTAAAAAAATGAAAACTAAAGAAATTTTGTGATGTCACATCCAGAAACAGAGGTCACCTCAAACACGCACACAAAAAGTGGATTTTATATTAGAAATCGCTGTAGTATGACTGGCCCTTTAGAATGAATTAATTCCTAAGGGTTGAATATTAATATTCAAACTTGCATTTGACACAAGTACTACATGTACAGCAGGAATAATTCTCTGGCGTCTGTGAAAATTAACACCACTCATGAGAATGTGTAAACAAACAGTTCTTTTACAGCGGCTCATTGAGTCGGTTCATCTAATTCAACAAATTTGCCCCAAGGTGTTAATTTTCTTCACATATTGATGACAAATGGTCAAACTAAGATAATCCCATATCCTTCATACAAAGAAATGTTTTATCAGTGACAACTTAACGGGTGAATTGGGTTTTCAAAAATTTGTGACCAGACACTTTTTTTCAAAGTATGCACAAAACCGTTACAAGTTAGGACACCACAAAATTCCAAAATTTTGACTCATTTGGAACTACTGGATGTAAAACTTGGCTAATCGTGTTAATTATTAGCATTTTCAAATAGTAATACCCTTCAACACTTCCATTAAGTTATAGATATCGACTCAATGAGCCCCTTTAAAATGATTTTTGCAATCCTTATTCTAGGTATGAGTGTCTACTGGGTTTGCACAGGTCTTTGAAAAGTTTCAAATTCCTTTAAAAGTCATGGTAAATCATGGGTTAACATTTGAAAAAATTGATGACACTTGAATGATTTAAATGTAGTTTGTAGCTCGTCTTTCTGAAAATACATTATTTATTCTGGAAAGGTCATGGAGAAAGTCATGGAATTGTAATAGCTAAGGTCATGCAAAGTCATGTAAATATGGATGAGAGAAAGTCAAAGAACTCTGTTTAATGCCCAACCCTACCGCTTGAGTGAGCCACCTAGATAGACCCAACTATAGTTTTCTCAGTTCTACATGATGTACAACATATGCCACAATCTAACAGCATAACAGCAATATGCCACAATCTAAATATACATTAGCATTACCTGATACTAACCCTTCTACATTATGGAAAGACTCCTAGCCTAACACTTGGGCTGATTACTGCAAGAAACAGACTAACAAAATTGTTCAATGAACCTTCAGTATCCTACAAGGAGAACAACTGTCCCTAAAGATACGCGAAATGGTAGGTATATTTGGGGAATAATATATCCTACATTTGGCTGTGACAAGAGGGGAAGGGGATTAAATGCCTCTCAAAACCCCAACAATTTTTGAGGGCTTCAACTGATCCCTTGACCCCTCATACCTGCTTCCTGCCCCCTTCATGTTAAAGGAGAATGGACAAGTTTGAGGTAACTGAAAGAATTTATGATTGAAGATTGATAAGATTGTTTTGTTTGACCCGTGAGATTTTGGAGGTGTCACCTAAGTTAACAGAGTTATATTAACTAAGTTTGATCTAACATGTGTAGGGTTCACCAAATTGAGACTTTATCCCACATATCAAACAGCACAATTCAATTTGTTTATTCATACAAATGAAAAAGAACGAACGGTTATGCAACTCGAGTTCTCACTAAATTTCAACCTACTGTACATGTACAAGTTTCAGATTGTGCCTTCGATCCCGTACCCATGTGTATAATCTCTGAAGGGGAAACAAATAGGAATGACTAAAGTACAGTATATTTGGAGGCTGCATAAATTGAACAAGGGCATGCAATACATAGTATCTTTCATGTTCTGCAGTTGAACCAAATACAACACCTCCCTTCCAGAAATTGGTCTGGCAAACAGTTTTAAATAAACCATTTTAAATTCTTGAAAAAAAGGTCATTACAGTATTAAAAATTTGTTCACTCCTAAATTTTTGAAAATAACCTGAAAAGAAAAATTCTCAAAAAAAAATGATGAGAGAAGAGTTCGATATTTTTATCCCTGCATTTGTGTGTGACCTTCTGTTCACGTCAACTGGTCACAAAACATCTGAGCGCTGCACCAGCAGCAATAGCACACTCAATTTTATTTGTGTTTACATGGTGCCATCAGCTTGAACACATGCAAAAGTGTTATCCATTGACTTTTGACCTATAGAGGCTTTTCACATGACGTCATAATACTCTCCAGCGGCCATGTTGGAGTACATGTAACTACGTAGTAAACCATACGGGACGCGCTTGCTCGTTGAATTTGTACACACCGTGCATATCACAGTGCACACTGTGCACTGCGTTCGGCACAAAGCCACGTGTATTTGGCATGAATGTCCTCCAGCATGGCGGTTCCATGACGCAATTGCAAAGCCTCTATTGTGCTTCATGAAAAAACTTCAAACTGGTTTATTGATGCAATTTGAACCTTGCAGTATTCCAAGCTTTGTGACCTTACCTTAGTACATATCATCTACTAATGCAAGTCAAAATCATATTTGGTTTCAGAGCTAGTTCCTCTGACCAAGCTTTTATTACATGGGATTTCCACAAATATTTGCATTATCACCTCTGTGACTCAATACCCCTGTTCACCTTTTAATCAAGTCAATAATTCTCCTTTACACTCTTGTTAAGTGATTTCTTGCACATTTACAAACATATTTAAAGCACAAAACACGTTTTCAGTGATACTGAAAGAAGAATGGAAAAATGAGAAAGAAAATGAATGTAAAAGATCAAAAATACAGAAAGTGACATTTTTACAATAAAACCAGGAAATCAAGGAAAATAAAACATAAAAGTGTTACTTGACTTTTGGCAGAATCTTTCTGATTATTGCATTACTTTTTAGTACTGACTAAACCCCCCTAAAAGGCTACCCTCTCAAAGAGGGGGAGCACTGCAAACTGACATTTTCATGACTGGCAATTAGTAAAGATAAAATGGAAATAAACATGGAATTTGAACTTTGAAAACTAAGAAAGCTTGCCACTTTTAATTTAGGCTACCAAAATGTACCTTCTGACTTAACCACAAACTTGCTCTAGTATTAGACTATGAAGATGTGTTAAGTACTGACTGCAAGACTGCAAGGAATAACACAGTTTGTTGATTGTATCTGAAACCAAACCCAATTACACAATTGTGTTCAAACACCAAGAATCTTGAAGTAATCATACTGAGGAAGACAGAGATTTGACAGTTGCTTCATTTGCTGTTACCTGGCAAAAGAAGCAAGAATGAAAAAAAAAATCCCACAAAGTGGATACAAAAGTAAACTCTGCTTTATACAGTCCATAGACAAATGTCCCTTGGTAAGAAAAATGTTTTTTTTTAAAAGAATTTTGGCCCATTACACCAGCCATAGCAGCAAACATACAATTTAATGTTTTACCAAAGCGCTTACATTGTCACTTTGATAGTGCAATTTTGCTTTCAAAAGTGACTTGGTTGCAAGGCTGTCCTAACTCCGCCATGGAGGGTCTCTGGTTTCTATGACAACCCCCTCCCTTCAAAAGACTGCACTAATACAACTTTCAAATTTAAGGAGACATGACTGGCATAACTTGATGAGGTGGTAGGCTACATTTTTATTTTCAATCTGTTAGTAAAAATGAGCTAATTCAACCACAGTTGTTTATCTCTCTCTTATCAATATTTGTCACAAAAAATGTAATTGAAAAGCTTCAATCTGGTCAAGACAAAATGCTTCCCAAGTGGTTGAAAGCAAAAATGACCAACTTAAACCATCCTGCTTAATCTTTGAGAGAGTGAAAAAGAACCTTACATCATTTTTGAATTTGCAAATTGGCAATATACAGTCACTTCTCTTTTTCAGTATTGACACTGATAAGTCATGAACACATTACACAGAAGATAGGAAATAGAGTACAAATTGTTTACAAAAATATATTATTTGCTGCTTAACGATCAAAGTGCTTAATAGTACTGTTCCTCATTAGGCATAATCAAAAATATAAATGACAAAATATTACTTTATACCACAATTTCTTTAGCATTTGCAGCTCAGCATTAATTTTGCTTGGACCTTACTTTTCAACAATCAGATAGTGCATGCAGTATTCAAATGGGAAGTTTAAGCAAAAATTTAATTTTCATATGTGAAAGAGAAACAACATCTTCACAGTGTGGTGAAAGTTCCATTCAAATCGGACATGTATTTCTTGAGATACCAGTAAATGAAGCCAGTAGATTTGTGTTCAAAAGTGAGTTTGAGGGGAGCAGAGCTTATACCACTTCCTCACATTTACAAGGAATGCTTTGTTTCCTTTTGTTGTATCGGTCGGACTGTTGTGTTGACCTTGAAGTTAATAGGGAGTATAACCTCCCTGTGGGGGATGCCACTTATGCAATCACATTTTAATAATATGGGATTGTTGAGGAGAAAACCCAGTATAGTTTAAAGAAAAACACAAGACTGCCCATTAATGTGGGGATGTGATGTCATATGTGCTTGCTTCAAGTTCACTTTTTGCTGAAAATGTGAAAACTTAACCTGTTCATATCTTGAGAACCACACATCAGATTTCAATGCAAATTTCACCAAAATGCTTAGAATAACCACCTCTCTAACATACCAAATCTTGTTGTGACCTTAAACCCTTCTTTTAAGTCTGTTTTTGTTTCTCCTCATCCTGAGACCCATTTTAATTGTGCACATTGCATCCACATCCTATTGTACATAGCCCATTGCCGTCAGGCTCACACGAGCACCTGCGCCACTATAATAATGGTCAACTTCATTGATACCATATCAAACAAATTATGCATTTCTCTCTAATTTTTCACTTCTCTGTGTTTATTTCTTACTTTAAAGGCAGCCATTCGTCACCCTAAACTACAGTTTCAGTATACATATATCAAAACTCTCCATTGGTACAGCTCTTTGATTGGCATCACATTCAAACAATGCATCATAGCTAAATTACAGAGCATGAGCACTGAGAGTGTCTTGATTACACATTATGGACTTGTATGGCCACTGGGAAAAGCCATGAAGCAATAAACAAGGATTGTGTCTGGATAAAGATGAGTTTTAGATAAATGTGGGAGGGGCTAGAAATAAGTAGGTTGGGGGAATTGGAACTGTTTGGGATGATGAAAATATGCCTTTAAGTAATTTGGTAATTTGTTTTTATAAAGTTCCCTACACTATTAAATAATTAATCTCTTACAACTTTTTAAACTTTGCTGCCGCTTCTCATGACTAAACTGTCTCAGAGACCATACTTCAAGAAAGCTGCAGCTTTAGGAGTCATGGTAATTTAGATGCAGCACATTGCTCAAGGATATATTGACACAATTCAGGGTAAGAGTCAAGCAAATTTTGGACATGTATGATGAAAGGGCTTACATGATGCTGCTGTTTTGTTTAGCCTTAATTTCAATGACAATTCATTCATTGTTCGTATACTCTTCAGAAGTAGCCGTAGCTGTTGACTTGGGATGATTCCATATTACAAAAGAAACTACCAAATAACTTCTAAGGGATTTTTAAGAGGTTTTCAAAAAAGTTAATGCAAACATGTACTAAAACGGAGTCCTTGCATTAAGGCCTGCAGCTGTTCTTTAAGTTCAATGATCAAATTAAAACAAAAGGGGAATTCCCCTCATTCCAAAATGAAATTAAACATCTCCTAACCTCTACACAAAACTCAGATTTAAACAAACTGTACAAAGTGACACATGCATGTGATTGGTCCCGAAATGGTAAAAGAGTCACCCAGTTTTATCTGAGTTCTTGTGCACCTTCCAGGTTTTATGTAAAATTCAGCAAATTATACCGATAAAATGATGGAATAACAATAGATTTAAGCTGCATGTCTGTCATGTACACACCAAACTGAAATTACGAAATTCCCATCTCGTATTTTCATACGGTAAATCTCCTTCCCCCAAAATGGGGGATCAACCAGATTCAGTTCCTTAGTGTGAACACTGCACTACATATAGAGATTATGCACGTGACATCAGTGTGTTGTGTTTCACTGGATGGAAATGATCAAAGGCAGTCGTTGTGTTACCGAAACGCGTGCACAGCAGGCACCTTACTAACAATTGTTGAAAAATGGACGCCTGGATGGAAAAACAGAGAGATGCGCAACACAGTGACATAGGTGCATAAACCCTATAGAATACAGGACTTTACAGCCTTTTATAGGACATTTTAATTTTTTCAGGAATGGTCAAACATTGAAACTATACCAAACAAGAGCAAAAGCAGCTGCTCCAAACCCGTTCTAAAATAAAAGGTAAATCTCAAAATTTTCTTATTCTCTTTCAAGTAGCTTCGGTGATCTTGCACAACTTCCACGTTCCATATTTGAGGTAAATCAAACAGCTACTCTTACTGAATTTTACAATTTAGCAAAAAGTATTCCATGATTGTGAGGAACTATCCATTAAACTGGATAGGCTACTCAACAAATTAACATTATGGTTGACTACATTGCAATGGATGCAAATGTAATTCCAACAGTCTAGATCAGTAATGTTCACTTTGGAGTAATATCATATAATTGTCATTTCCCCATGACATCCTTAACATTTAGATTGCTTGCACTCAAAGCACTCAACTTCAACAGTTCAACAAAAGTAGTTTGCTACCTAATGACATAAATCATATGATCATTTGAAACAAACAACCTGCTACTGTTAGGATACTAGTAGACATAAAAGAAATGAAAGATATCCAGGGTAAGGCAAATGACCCAGTACTGATTAAATCAGTAAATCAAATTACCCAGTACTGATTACAAGCAATCTCAAAGATTATTCTCACCAAAAACAGTTATTAAGTTTTCAAATATATATATATATATATATTTATATATTTAACAACCATTGGCTGAAATTCAAATAAAACCCCCATTCCAATGGGAAAAGAAGGATGATTTAGAGGTGTGACCCGTACTCCCAATGAAAATAGCTGCCGCTCAAAAATGTGCTAATGCCCTCCAAAAAACATATCCAACCCTCTGCAAAAATACCCTCAAATTATTCTTTGAATGCAACCTATCAGAAAAAGAATGAGCAAAAAAACATTATTATTGAGCCCATAAGGCCAATGTATTGTACCAAATTTCGAAATTTTCAGAGGAACACCTCTCTTCTCAATCAGGTGTGGATCCAGATATATATTTTTTTTCAAAGGAAGAACCCCATTCCAGGTTCAAAATGATGTGGGGTAGCTTTCCCCTTCATTCATGGACAGCTTTATTAAAATGTCATTAAATTTGTTTAAAAAATGGCAGTAGTTTTTCTTACATTTGCTCAGAAGTTTGTATCATAATGGTGTCCCCTCCCCCTAGGGAGCAGGTCCAAGCAACAACCACCCACCAACCCCCACACAAAGGACAGCTTCCTCTGCTTATGATGATAAATACATCAGTAACTTGAAGTACAGTTTTTGTTACATGAAGTATCAAGTAACAGTGAATTTCCCAGCTGAAATTCCCTTTGGAATGCTTTAGGGTACTCCCCTTTGAATCCAAAGGATTTCAGATGGTACCCTTTGGAAAAACCCTTTGTATTCAAAGGGTTCCCTTTGGTTGTTGATGGAAACTGGACAAATCTCCAAGGGTATTATAAAATTACCCTTTGCATAAACCAAACCCTTTTGAACCACTTAGAACCCATTGAAATCCTTTGGTTAATGGAACTTGGACAAAGGGTCTCAAAGGGAATTTTCTGCTGGGTTTCTTTTTTCTGAATAAATGAATAAAGATTTTAACTTCATTATTAAACTTGACTTAAATATGAGTGGCAGAGACATTGTAGAAAACAAATTGTATTGTCCATAACACTGGTTTGAATACACATGGAAAATTAAAAAAAAAATCCAAATATATGTAACTTAAAACTAATAGAGTTCTCTGGTTCAGACGAATTATAGAGGAAGAAACTATATCAATTTTACAGATATTAATTATGTCACTAAATATTGCAGAATGTTGATATACATACAATGTAAGGTAGGCAACTTTAATGTTGATTACATAATAGAGACAGACATGTCCAGTACCTGATCAAAAAGAGTACTTTTTCTGTTTTGGAAGGAAAGAACTTCATATCCAAAATCATGCTTTTTGAAAATTTTGAGAAAAGCAGGCTGAACTTACAACAAGCACAAACCTTTCTTGACCTTACTGGCACAAATTTTGCTTTTTTATGAATTTAAAGAATCAGCTATTGAAATCCATACAAACCCTTGTTTTTGCAAATATGATACAATAACATTAAATTTTTGTCAAATCAACTCTGGGTTTTTCAAGGCACCACATCTCTTTGGTTACAGCCCTATATTCAGACAATCCTTTATTCCGACACCCCTATATTCCAACAAATCCATTACCTTCCAACACAGGCTTTGTTCTGACACCCCTATGTTCCAACAGCACAATCACAGATGAATATAGAGATTGTGGGAACATAGGGGTGTGGGATCATAAGGGGTGTCAGAATATAGGGCAGTCATCCATCTCTTTTGGGAATCAACTAAACAAGTTTTGCAAAAGTTTTTAAAACCTCTACAACCAAAGCAAACATTTAATAATTGAAGTGCAAGACTACAGCCTTTGAGCTACAGGCCACATTCCCATTAAAAGAACGAGCCAAATGTATCACAGTGAAAATTTCATTCATTGCCCACATTTCGTTGTCGAGATATTAGCAATTGAAGTTGAGACAGTTTCTAAAAAGTGAACTTGAAGCAAGCAGGTGTGATGACATGGATTCACATTGTTGACCAATGTTTTGCTTTTCTTTACATTTCATTCTACTTCTTTGACCCTGAATTGATTAGGGATTCCATTATTCAAGATGCACCTTTTGTAGCAATATATCAGTTTAGTTGCATAAAATTTGTTGAGGTAAATTAAAAATAAATTGAAGTTGACACTGTGATGTATGACACCATGCCTGCTTGCTTCAAGTCGATTTTATGTAGAAAATTGCCACATTAAACTGCTAATATCTCAAGAACTGAACATGGAAAACGAATAAAAATTTCACCAGAATGCTTATATATTTCTTTTTAACATGTAAAAAAACCAATTTGGCTCTGGAATATTCTTTCAAGTGAGTGCAATGGATCTTGATTTTGAGTGAGTGTTGCTGATTTGCATTCACATTTGACTTTGATTTACTGATTTTGATAGATCTACCAGGGTCAATCAGATTGAACACACTTCCCCTGTGGGCTGGAGGTTTTAGAATTTGCCCACAATATTTCCCGCCTGTTGTAAGAGGTGACTAAAGGGAAACCAAACGTCAACTTGAACAAATACTTGAAAATAATCTTGAAATTTTTTTGAGCTGACTGACACTATATGACAGATTCATGTACGTTGGTTGAATCTCATCTAACTATGTGACAGATTGACTGCACTGTATCAAAATTTGCAATGTAAACATGGTTGATAGATCCATTGACCTGGGATGTCCAATATTTGTGTTGTATAGTATGTACAGTGCATGCTGAAAGTCATTTCAACTTGTACACTTTGTTGACCTTTCCATGCTTGTGCAGTTCCTGTTACACGTTAAGCTATCACGCTGTTACTCAAATGTGGAAATGGTTCTGGATCAAAGTATGACTAACAGCTGCAGGGCAATTACACCATGATCCACCATGCTCACTCAAATGGTAACAAGGCCATAGTTAACAGCTTATAGAAAATTTATACACGGTCCAAGTGATCTCCACTCATGCAATATGAGTCAGAGAAATCTGTTTGACTCTGCCCATTTTGTTCTGAAATACTCTCCTTAGGCTTGGGAGGCATGCCCAACAATAATTCTTTATAAACTTTTCTTTTAAAAGTGTTCTCAATAGATTGTACATTTGTCGAGACCTGTTGTTCTAAGTTTTTATAAGTATCACTCCCTTCTCTAGGTCTTTGTTCTGTGGTCTGATCCACCAATAATTCTGGCCATTTTACAACCCTACTGACATTGAGAACATGCTTTAAAATTATGCGACAATTTTCTGCTTCTACCTGTGCATTCTTGAATACTATAGATATGATTTCATTTTTGTAGTGGGACATCTGCTCCACAAATTGTGTGACTTCGTACGCAGCAAAGTTGGCTTGGATGTAATTGGGAGATAGGACCATGATGAAACGACGACTTTCTACTAGAGCCTTAGCGATCTGCTCTAATGTAGCTGTAGAATGAAAAACACATTTCTTTTTCGTCAGTGCTATGAAGTACAATCTATGTTCAAGCAATACTTTGATTGGTGTACACTTTCTTTCTTTCTTTTAACAAAAAAGGAGGACGGTGACGAGTGTGAACAACAAACATTTACATATGTGACTCAATATGCCAGCCAAAACTGGTGGCAGGCATGCACTTTAAAGATATGCAAAAAATACTAAAGAGACATGCATGTTTAAAGATGGACATCATTCGAAATTAAATTTTTGCTTTGGAGAAAGTAAAATTTACATTAGGTGATTGCTCTTTAATTGACAACCAATAAAAAAGATGAAGAGTAGCTTATATAACACAACATAAACAGACATGTTGAATTTCCCTGCCTATAAAACCTGTGTCCACATCTTTTTGCTTCAGTGAACAAAGGTCAATGAAAACTAGATAAGAAGTTTCCCTTCTGCTTGCCTTTCACACCTTACAAACATTGGCACATCTGAACCATATCATTCTACCTTTGTTTACATCTTCTGTTGGCTCTTTCTTATCAAGCTTGTGGTTTCTTGGAGTGTGCTTGAATGAGTTAAGCAGGAAGTCGGGTAAAATTTGATTACCCCACCAAACCTCCCTTTTGGTGGGGACTCGGGTGAAATATCTAATAGGGTACAAAATTCCTCATGGAGTGTTTTGATGGCACATTAGCACAGGCATATACGGATAATTTTTGTGGGGACGGCAAGAGCAAATTTTGCATGAATAATGGCACCTTTTATTATGTTTTGCCCAAATGGACGAAATGTTTGGCTCGAATTGGGAGGGCGATTGCCCCCCCCTGCACCCCCACCTCGTACACCTATGCAAATTAGGGCCTTGTAAGCTAACTAGGATATAGTCTTAAGCGATGGACTAAGAAACTATGCTTGCGCAAGGAGATAAGATAGGTGTGGGAGAGGCTAAAAAGAAATGACTTTAAGAAGAACTGAGACTGTTTGAAATGAGAAGATTTGGTCTTTACAGAAATATTAACACTACTATCCATGCAAGCATTATTAGTTTCATGATTCCTGTGAAACATATGGAAACTTGATAATATTAAAGAACTCCTCTAATTTTGGGTGAAAAACTGCATTGAAGTTTCATATTGCATGACAAATTGTATTAAACAAAAATTAAAGAAGAAAGCATTTTAAAATGGGAAATCTTCTATGTTATGCAGACAGCCTGACTGAACATGGCTCTGGTTTCATTTTTTTAATTTAATTTGAACACATTCAACTGAAGAGAGCATGCAGGCAATTTACCCTTCCTAAACAACATTTTTTTAGTTCAATCAATGGCATATTAACGATGCATACTATTCAGTACCTCCCAGGTGTCAATATGAAAGCCTAGTATACACTTCAAATTTAGAGAAGAATCAACTACTCACAAGCTTTGCAAGAAATCAACTACAAATCTTAAAAACTTCATAAGATCTGTGAAAATGAAAATGCCAGACTGCCTATTTGATGTATATTTTGATGTGATTTGATGCATTAAAAATGGCAAAAATAGCTGAACTTCCAACTGTACCGAGAATTCAGAAATCATTAAATATTGCAAATTTTATAACACCATCACTCTTATAATGCTACAATGTATCTCATGAATAAACATGGATTTCACCTAAATCCACCTAAATTTTACTTCTTTTATAATTGCTTATATAAAAATCAAACTGGAGACCAGTTGGTGTTAGGTAACTAACAAACAATTTTAAAAAAGGTTAAAAAAGAAATACTGACACTGAGCAACATACTCTACTTATCAAAAAATTTGTAGTGGTAAGTTGAAATCTCAGAAATCACAACCTGAGGATATTTGTGATGAAAATATCAAGGGTCTTATCCAAATCTGATGAGTTGGGTTAACCAGAAAGCCAAAAGGCTTAGTGATTCCTTGCCATCAAATACCTTACCTGCTTTCAAACTGACAGTGCTTGATAGATTTTTCTTTACATTTTAAGCACAGAATTTTCGCAATTTTACCACTGGTGACCTCAAATGACCTTTGACCTCAACCAAAAACAATAGGGTTCTTCCTCTCAACATGACAAACCCATATACCAAGTATGAGAAGTGTCAGTCACTCCTATCTGAAGATATGATGTTTACAAGCCATTTTCGAAGTTTTCGCAATTTTACTGCTAGTGACCTCAAATGACCTTTGACCTCTACCAAAAACAATAGGCTTCTCTCTCTCAACATGAAAAATCAATATACCAAATAGGAAGAGTGTTGGTCACTCCTACCTGAAGATATCATGTTTACAAGCCATTTTCTGCATTTTCGCAATTTGACCGCTGGTGACCTCAAATGACCTTTGACCTTTACCAAAAACAATAGGGTTCTTCCTCTCAACATGATAAATATATATACCAAGTATGAAAATTGTCGGGCAATCCTATCTGAAGATATTGTGTTTACAAGCCATTTTTGGCGTTTTTGCAATTTTACCACTGGTGACCTCAAATGACCTTTGACCTCAACCAAAAACAATAGGGTTCTTCCTCTCAACATGACAAACCTATGTACCAAGTATGAGAAGTGTCAGTCACTCCTATCTGAATATATCGTGTTTATAAGCTATTTTCGAGTTGTCGCAATTTTACTGCTAGTGACCTCAAATGACCTTTGACCTCTACCAAAAACAATAGGGTTCTTCCCCTCAACATGACAAATCTATACACCAAGTATGAAAATTGTCCGTCACTCCTATCTGAAGATATTGTGTTTACAAGCTATTTTCGAAGTTGTCGCAATTTTACCGCTGGTGACCTCAAATGACCTTTGACCTCTACTACAAACAATAGGGTTTTTCCTCTCAACATGAAAAATCTATATACCAACTATGAAAAGTGTCGGACATTCCTACCTGAAGATATCGTGTTTACAAGCAAGTGTCACAAACACACACATACACACACATACTCGACATAACCATCGCATAGATTCCTTGCATGCCTACGGCAAGGAATCAATAAGGTGAGAAAACTCAAGTGTAATATAAAAGTCCTTTTATAATTTTATGTACTCACTTCCTCCTGGGGTGGCATCCACGAGTCTCATGTAAACACGGTACCCTCTCATCTGCAGCCGTTGCTTCAAACAAAGAACAAACTGTGTGTCATTATCTGTGTGTGAGATGTACGCGTCGTATTTTTTGCCGTCTGAAAAAACGGAGGATGGGATCAAGGTGTGAGATTTCATTACACTGATAAAGAGTTTCATACTCAATTAGGCTAGGTACAACTGTAAGGCACTGATATTATTCATGCAGGAGCCTAACAGTTTGTTTCTTGAAGAGGCATACTGAGTTCATATCAATAACTCAACAAGGGTGTTCAAGGGTATTAGAACGTATTGCCACATCAAAATGCTTTTCATTAATATAACTCCTCAAATTCCACACCCAAATGGAAAATTTGTTGGTCTTTGGTTTGTAATGGATTTTAAAAAAAGGATCTGCCAAAAAAATTTAAAAAACTGAATTAAATCATTTAATGCCTTGCTCATGAAACATTTATTTGTTTGCAGAATATGGGGGTTCGTTTCCTCAGTGTGTCTATGTGTGTGGAAAAATTTACAGCTTTAGAAAAATCTGTTAAATTTCAGTGGACACTGACTCAAGGTGTTGCTTTAAACAATCTGAACAAATGGAAAGGTACATCTACCAGTACAACAACTGATAACAGCGAAAGTTTAAAAGTGCAGAAACTAACAGCACTCCCCTTCCCCGTAAAACTGCTATCTGCAAACTTAAAATAATTCAATATTTTATGGCTTCTCACTGATTGGTCAATGATTACATATGATAAATTGATTATGTTTAAATAATTCACTGACGCTCCCTCCTTGCATAGTTACATAATTTGATGAGATAGACGATACATCCAACACATTAATATTTCAATAATTTAAATAAAACAGAACACACAGAGGGATTTAAATCCTGCCTAATCCACCTTGTACAGTGAGTGTTTGCAACAATCTGAATAGGCTTACAGTTACACAGTGGGGTATAAATCCTATGACAAGATGGGACAAACCTTCAGGTGTGAGGGGAGACCTGGTTTGTCTAGCACCCACGATGATACTTTGTTTCATGTTTCATGACTGGCTCTTGAGATTCATGTGACAATATTTTTCCCACTAAATTAAAGTTTAGGAGGGTAACTCATTGGTTTACTTTGAATATGAAGTTTTGAAGTCATAAAATATCACAAAGGATATCAGGAAGCAAAATAAGAAATCTGTGGGGCAAGATTGTTGTTTTAGAATATGTTTGGGGCAATTACTCTTGTCCTTTAACTGGCAATTTTTCTTTTTGATGGAGGAGGGGGTTCTGGAGAGGGGGGCAGGCATGTCATAAAGGATTGAGTAGGCTTTTCATGAAACAAGGGATCAAGGATGAAAACTAAAGTACCATTTCCCTTTCACACAATTACTGTTTTGTGGGAACCAAGGAGCTGTGGAAAGTATGTACTGTACTGAAGCACCTTCAATTCTGTAAATGTCACACAGGCCTCAATTTTCAGGAAAATTTATGGTTGTCCTTTGGGCAACCATTCCACTAGTTTCAGCTGTCCACAAGTAAAATTTGGATGTCCGAAACAAAACACTAATTGTGTTCATGTACTTATAGTCTTGAAGAATAAAAAGATGTGATGTTTGAGAAACAGAAACACTTGAAGTCTAAAATACTGTGTGGTACGATGCAAATGTCAAAAGAGTTGGTCAGTCATCAGTATTCCTTTTCAGTCCTAGAAAGAAATGGTTGTCCATGGGACAACCAACCTTTGACTTTTGGTTGCCCATATGAAACTTTAGTTGTCCCGGACAATCGGACAACCACGAAAATCGAGCCCTGTCACAGAAGAGGAAAAGTCAGAGGAGCCCAGCGTGAGACACTTTGTTTGAATGATTACAATATTGCAAGTAATTCTGCTGACAAATATGAGGTGCTGTTCATAACCCATGCTAGTCTTATCAAAAACATGATTCTTTTGGCAATATTATAAAAAATCAAATTCATATGGGAAAGCAATACAACATGGGTCCCCTTCTGATCCTTTGTGACCTCAAATGACATTTCACACATCAGTGCATTGTGTAGCTATGAGCTATGGTGATAAAGCATACACTGAACTCTTTGGTTGGCATTGAAAACATTGATTCCGTCAAATAGCCCTTACTAAAACTGCCTACCACTAAATGGGTTAAAACTTGATTTTGGGTGATAAGTCAGGTTTTTACTTGATGTTATCACTCTCAGTTTATAGCCACTTTAAGGCTTTAAGGGTTTCATCATATTTTAGGGTTGGAGTGGCTATAAACTATGTGTGAACATCAAGTAGAACCTGACTTAGATGCTCAAACGTCGGGTTGCAGACAGTCTAGTGATGGGCAGTTTTGGTAAGGGCTATTTCAGTAATGTGTGACACAAGCCCTTGTACGTAAATGCTTTTGCTTGGTTAGGGTGTTGGCCTTCTTCAATAGTTAAACTTTGATGACCCTCTAGCAATTAAACACTCTGACCATATTTGACAAAAGTATCACTTTAGTCCAAAGCAATGAAGTTCTCTGCAAAATTCAATGTTTGACCTTTACATGATGACCAAGTGACCTTCTTCAACAGCTGCACCACTGTTGTTGATACCCACCATCTACTAGAGGCACTTGACAAATATGAGAAAATTCAAACTTAACCCCACAAAGTTGCAGGATTTTATATGATTTAAACTATTTCACCCTTTTATTTGTTTGACCTCTTTTTAACCAGTGCGGGAACTTTGACCAACTTCAAAAGTACAAATTTGATGACCCACTGCTAGGTAAACACTTTCAGCTGCCGAATGTTGTACATAACCACAAGGTGTTCAAGACTTTTGCCTTTTTTCATATTTTGACCTCTCATTAAGTGATGTGACCTTTGACCTACCTGTTGTTACCATTATTTAAGAGCTCTTGAAATGTGGTGTGACTTCAATAACTTTGAAAAAGATTGGTCAAACAACCTGCGGACAGCAGCAGTTTTTTTTCCAATAATGAAAGACAGAGAGAGGAATTTTCAAGACAATTGGTAAACTAGTTCAGCTAAAAATTAAAATTTAGAGAAATATCACAACCCATGAACCAGCAGGACATTGAGGAGGTACATCCAAGTACTTACAAAACCTTCATGGCATTACATACATTAAATAAAATCTTACCATTATCAGGCCTTTTGGAGTATGTGTCTTTCAGGTAGAGTTTCACATCGACTTTTACTTTATACCCAATGATGATGACCAAGATGATGATAGCAAGGATGACAATTATAATCCCTGCTAATAAGCCCGAGTCAATGGTTGCTTTGTCTGGTACTGTCAAAGAAACACGATATGACAAATAAATAAATGAGCTTTTCAAAGACAAACAATATTTTATTTTGAGATGTGCTACAATATGCTTTAGACTTCCAAAGCTTCATTATTTTTAAAGACAGTTATTCATCACCTCAGAAAACTCCCGACCCTCTTTTAGTCTCTTCCATGCTGTCTTAAACTCTTCCTTAACAAGACACAATCTTAGTTAACTGTTTCAGAGAATATCCTGGTGAACAACGTGCAATCAGAAAATTCTCAGTATGTGCTATGATACACAAAAACTACTGTGCATTTATTTAATTTGATGTCAATCAAACAGCTGTTTTGATTGAGAATTTTGATAGACTTGAGGTCAAATTGTTGTTTGGGGATATGAATGACTGCCTTCACTTGGCTAAACTAAAACAATTCACTGTAAGATGGATGTTATGTCACATCTTAATTTCAAAATAAATATTGCGTAAAGGGAGAAAATCTTGAAATAGAAAAAAATTCTTGTGGATTACTATTGACTACAAACTAACATGGCAAGTTCTCATTCAATATCAATCTTTAGGCTGCTACATTGCAAAAGAAGTTGGTATTATTGAAATACATTCTTCCCAGAAGTGTCCCTCTGTATGTTGTATTTTACTCTAATTTATCAGCATTTTACTTACTGTAGCGATGTCACTTCACATCATTATGCACTAAACTAAACTTTATTGAAATAAATTGACATACATTATATGTTAATATACTTGTATGATGATGTGAAAAACAAATAAAATTAAATGACAACGATGAATGAAATGACTATTAGTTTGGTTGGACATTTCAGAAAATAATTTATCCAGTATTGCATCGCAATTTGCCACACAAACAGGAATTTGCTACAAAAATGAAAAATTGTGTAGCAATTTTTTGTGTGCATAACCCTTGCATTTTCACAAACAATGTGTGAAAGACCTCAAAAATTTTCAAAACTGCTAAAAAAATTCAAATGCTAAATTATTCCCTGCATTTTGGCAGTCTAATAGTCAAGTAAGTTACACCTCTCTTTAGAACAATGCAAAGACTGAACACATGGGTATCTACCACACAAGGGGAATATATAACAAGGGGTCTGGTGGTGTTGGTTTTCAGGAAAGCATCAGTGTTTCCAACAAAGCAGGTAAAAGGGGGATTTGCCTCCCCCCCACCACCACAACACCACAAAAAGAAGGGTAAAATCACTCATCCTTTTTCATTTTGAAGTACAAAATAATGTTTTTATTTTAGTGTCTTATTTAAGAAACAGGCACAGTTGCAGCAATTTTAGAACTAACATAAACGAATAGCCCTTAAAACCCTTCAGATTGCACCCTTAAAGGCCCTTAAAGCAACGTTTTGCCCTATGAAACCACATATAACTTGTTACTTAAAGGTAAATATTGCATTTATTTTAAAAAGAAATTTCATCCTTTCGAAACCAATACTTATTGACAAAGAGTGATAAATAATTAAAAATAAGGCAGTATGGTAGCCTTCTATTCAAGAAATAAGTATCCCTCTGATGGATATCTAGTTGTTTGTTGCTCAAGAATAATTTTTTCACCCAAGCTTCCAACATTTCAAAAAATGCAACTTCCATAGCTCAAGTATTCGTGGGCACAATATTTTGAGGAATAGAGCTATTGCTGGATTTTATTGTTGAGACCAAATGATGTATTAATGACTAGAGCTATCTATTTTTAATGTTATGTTGGATCATTTTAAATGCAATATTACCCTTATCACCAAAGGAAGCATCAATTTTGACATGGGGTTTGGCAGTAATAACTCCCCCCCTTTGAATTTCTGGTGAACAATCCAAGAGAACAGAAATGCCTTGTGTACAACAGGTTTTTGCAGCAAGTCATGCATATTATTTTCTATGCAAACATGGGTGACGATACAAAAATGTAGTATTCCAAGAATCCATAAAAAGGTATGCCAGTGTAACATAATAAAATATACTGTACAGCTCAGTATGGCTAGATGCACCCCTTCAGTAGCAAAAGGTTTAAGGTTGCATTAGTTGCATCCGATCATACTTAATCATTTAAAAAAAAACTTCTGAAAGGAAGGAAGAAAGACCAGCTAGAGTATCATTCATTGCAGTTGACCACCTCAAATATCAAGAATCCTGGCTATACCAGTAACTCAACCCACTCATAACTGGTAATCTACAGATCAAACTATAGTATCTTGAAGTTAAACATTTCAAGGGGCAAGAGGCCAATAGGCTAATCAAGGAAGCTAGCTATACTAGAATGAGTGTGGATCAAATCCAGCATGACATGTCATTTCTTCTCCAGTTTACCCAGACTCATTCACTTTATCCAGACCCATCTGGTTAACCTTTACCCAGATCATCATCCTCTTTTCTCAATCCCCTCCAGTTTACTAAGACCAATTCAGTTTACCTGGCCTGGTTTCAGGAAGAAACACTTTGCCTTCTTTCCAAATAACCTTTGAACTCCAGGATTTCCCTAATTGCACTGTACATCTGTTATATTAGGCTGGTAACCTAGAGTAATACTTCCTTACAAGCTAACACAACCAAGTATTAAATTTTACTGTGTACATACCTTCAATTCAAATCTGACCTTTGCTCACAACAGCTTTTAAACAAATATAAGCCTAGTGCTACAATTGTGATCAAAAGTACAATATGTGAGGGTCCCATAGTTTTAACACACAAAAACCAGCCAGTAATCTCGTTGAGGTTGCCAAATAGAAAAGTTCTTGGTTGCATATATATCCCTCCATACATGAAATATAAATTGTGAACAAAAAGGACGATACTCTGTTAAAAAATCGACCACTTTGTCCTTCACATTATGACACACTCTATTACACAGGACTGATCTAGCCCTAATTATGCCCATGAAATAGGGAAGATGGTGTTGCTGTCACACTGCTACTATGCAGAGCCATGCTATTTAGTTCCCACTATACCAGAAACTCGACAATACTGTACTTTTAGTGAAAATACTTGGAGTCAAAATTACTAGACTATGAAAATTATGGCCATTCGAAAGAGGCTACTTGTTGCTTATAACTGTCAATGACAATGTCGTTAAAAGCTTCTGGCCACCCGCTAAAATGGAAACAATGTTTGATCCAAACAGAAGATTAATAAATGAGAGGGGGGTGAGGTGGGGTAGAGAATAATGCAACTTTACTTTTAGAAGAAACACCTGGCTGGACGTCAAGTTCTAAAGCTATAACTCAAAATTTCTTGGAATATATGAATAAAAGAACAAAGACAAAATTACTTCTTTTTTTATGAACCAAATGGTCCGCATTGGGCTACTTAGTATCTTTTCATGGTAACTTCACAGGATTTTTAAGAAGTCCTGTAGTTTAATTCCATCAGTTTTCTCTTCTTCAAGAAGTGCCATAGCACTTCGATATTTACATTTAAGAGCTTGGTCATTGAAAATCTGCCTCCACTAGCAATTAATTCTGACCAGTGATATGTTACACACCTTAACCACTTGAGTGGTTCACGAGAGTCAGTCCTAACTAGAAGTTAAGCATTAACTCATGGACTCTTACCAGACAGTTGTCACACCAGGTATAGCAAAAAATGATCCCCTCCTCCAATATTTGAGAAATTGCTTACTGAATTCAATTTTTCATGTAGTAAGAATTTTATAATTTCTTTGAAAATGATGTAATGTCCCATCCCCCTCTTCTCCATGACATAAAAGTTAAATCCCAGTCCTTCATTCCACTGGTAATTTTCATAATCAAATTTTGTTTTTGTACTAGTCATTCAAATTTAATTTGGTTGCTATGAAGTGTAACAACTTGACAGCTCCTTTGGTCTTTTTCTCAATTCATAAGGAAGTTCCTTAATTTCCTAATAAAATGGTCACTCAAAATATCCACTCGAGTTCCATTACATGGAATAATCCTTACTCAAATTGCCAACAACTAAACAGTCTAAAACCCGACCGTTGAGCAGTATTTGATGCTGGCACTGACAGGTTATAACCATCCCAAGGGCCCATGGGATTTTCTCATATTTCTATTGTTCAAAGGGGGTGAATGGTTGTAAACTGTATGTGCAATCATCACATAGAAACCAGACTTGCCACCAAAAGACGGTTAGTGGTAGTTGATTTGAGTAAGAGCTTTTTCACCTCATGGCCTTCCTTGCCGAATAACACAAATTGAAGATGGAAAAAATATCACATGTATAGACATTTGAAGGTAAAGTTTAAATGAATCCTGGAATTCAAAAGTGAAAGAGATGCTAAATTTAAATAATTTGGTGAAACTCCCATTTAAATAGGACATGTACTTCTAGAAATACCAGTAAATTAAGTGATTAGATTTGTGTTCCAAACTTAACTGGCTGGCAGCAAAGGATATATCACTTCCTCACATTGTCAATTAAGAATTTTTGTTTCATCTTTTTATCTAGTCTGTTGTGTTGACCTTGAAGTTAATGGGAATAGAACCTACCTGTGCGAAATGGAAAGTTTGTAAATTTCTCCTGACACAATATGCAATCATATTCAGATAACATGGGGTTGTTGAGGAGAAAATTGTTATGAAATTTAAAGAAAACACTGTCAATTAATGTAAGGACTTGATATACTGTATGTACTTGCTTCAAGTTCACTTTGTGTTGAAAATAAGATAACTGTACCTGCTCATATCTTGAAAACTATTCATCAGATTTCTATGCAAGTTTCTGGCACCAAAATAATAATAATAATAATGATAATGCTAATGCTAATGCTAATGCGAATGATAATGATAATGATAACGATAACGAAAACGATAACGATAATAATAATATATAAATAAATATATAATAAACATGAACAGAAAGGGTCACGAGATCAGCTACTAATCGACAAGACCGTGACTGGTGACTCAAAGAGGAGACGCACCAACCTAGCAGTGGGGAGGATAGATTACAGGAAGGCTTACGACTCTGTCCCACACTCTTGGATACTGCACAGTATGAAGATACATCGGATTGACCCAAAGATTACGAGGCTCATAGAGATCTCAATGAGTATCTGGACCACCGCCCTAACTTGCGGAGGGAAACACCTAACCAACATCAAGATCAAGTGCGGTATATTCCAGGGTGATGCGCTCTCACCGCGCCTGTTCTGTGTAGCTCTCAATCCCTTGAGCTATATGCTTTGCCAGGCCAAGCAAGGGTTCACTCTCACGACAGGCCATAAAATCAACCACCTCCTGTATATGGATGACATCAAACTGTATGCCAAAAATGAAAAAGATTTGACAGCACTGGTTGAAACAGTCTGGATATTCACCAATGACATCAGGATGGAGTTTGAACTGGACAAGTGTGCCAGGCAGGTCATCGTAAGGGGAAAAATCAAGTAGACCGAGGGCCTTGACCTTGAAATTGGAAAGATAAGGGATGCCGATCTACATGAAGGATACGAATACCTAGGCATACTACAGAATAAGGAAAACAAAGAGAGGATGGTCAAGGACAAGGCCACGGCAACATACAGGAAAAGGCTGAGACAGGTACTGAAGTCCAGGTTAAATGGATGGAACAAAATTGAAGCCATCAACGCATACGACCCACCTGTGATCACCTACACGGCAGGCATAATAAATTGGTCTCAAAATGAGCTGACAGAACTTGACAGGAAGACAAGGAAAACATTAACGATGTATGGCGGACTTCACCCGCGAGCTGATGTGCACCGGCTGTACATTTTGAGGAAGAATGGTGGAAGGGGCCTGAGAGAAGTCGCGGCCACTGTAACATTCCAGTGTGCAGGGCTCCAAGAATACATCATGGAGGCCAAGGACTCAGACCCACTGATAGAGGCTGTGTGGCAAAATGAGGTACTAACCGGGTACAAACCAAAGAAAGAAGCAATGACAGAATGGAAGAAACAATGTGAAGAGAAGTGGATGACAAAGCCACTCCATGGGCAATATTGTAGACAGGTCCCACAGATCACAAACCTGGAGAACACCTACTGATGGCTGAGGGAAGGCACAGGGCTCAAAATTGAAACGCAGGCATTAATAACGGCTGACCAGGACCAAGCCCTAAACACAAAGTGCCACCAAACCAAAATACTCCACAGATCCACAGACCCAACATGTAGGATGTGCGGACTGAAAGACGAGACTGTCGCCCACATAACGACTGCTTGCCCAAAGATTGCTGGAAGCCTCTACAAAACCAGACACAACAACATTGCAGCAGCCTTCCACCATAAAGTGTGTCAGCACTACGGAATTAAGACGGAGCACAGTAACACGTGGCTCCACAAGCCCAATCTGACAGAAGAAAATGACAAGTCCAAGATCCTCTGGAACTTTGAAATAAGAACAGACATAGTGATCTCAGACCTGGTAATAGTGGACAAGATGGGCAAACAAGCAGAAATCGTAGATGTGGCCGTGCCGAACGATACACACATAAATGAGAAAGAGGTGGAGAAAATAAAGAAATACCAGGATCTGCGACTCGAGGTACAAAGAATGTGGGACGTCAAGGCCAAAGTCGTCCCCGTGGTGGTAGGAGCACTTGGAGCCATCACTAGTAACATCGAGTCATACTTAGAACAGATACCAGGCAACCATGAAGTTAGACCGCTAATAAAGACAGCATTACTAGGAAGTGCCCACATTCTAAGACGGATGCTTGACCTCCCAGGGTCCGGGTAGGATCCAAAGGTCTGAGGGACAAGAGAAGAAGTCAAAAAAGTGTAGACCAACCGAGAGGTTGTGAGAGAGCAATTAAATAATAATGATAATGATAATGATAATGATAATGATAGTGATAATGATAATGATAAGCCTTTGGCTTATGAATTACAACTTAACGTCGGGTGGCAACCAACTTAACAATTTGGATCAAATTTGGTATTTTTTGAAAGTTTAGATGGGAAAACTGTAGATTCTTGGATGAAAAACCCACCTTACTTTGATGCGGCCAGGAATCGAACTACAGACCTCCCGGTTACTAAGCTCTATCGCTTCAAATGCCACCGCCTTTATCCACTTGGCCATAGCACCGGCTTATGTTTAGAATAAGCCTACCCCTATAACATATTTAGACTTGATTTGACCGTATACCCACCTCTTGATACCCCAGCCACACCAAACATGCACAGCATGATGCAGACAGCCTGAGAGCTTTGTTTGAATTCTTGCCCAGTTCACTGTGTATTTGTTTGCAACCTTAGTAGAATAGAAGCTAGATGTAGTTATATTATTACATCTGCAGCAGTGGAGTTGGCAATTTGATAATCCCACTTAGACATTACAAAAGTGAGGTTTGATAAAAAAGATTTTAAGATGCCACAATGCAGTATTGTTCTGACATTGCCTGACATAGTCACATATACACCTTGTTTGCTGTTAAGCCAGTATTTATAATAAAGTTACCCTAGTATGTTTGGTTTTAACTCACTGGCAGTCTACTCTCACCCCAAACTACATTTTTTGTAATAGTCTATAGAAATTCTCAATTGACACTGCTTTTTGATTGACAGCAAGCTAATATTGCACAGCATGTACTGTACTGAGAGTGTTTTGATTAACACACATTGGAATCTTGTAGAACTCATCCTGAAGCAGTAAACTGAGATCGTTTCTGGATGAGAATGATTTTAAGACAGTTGTAAAAGCAGCTTAAGCAGGCAGGGTAGGAGAATAAGAGCTGTTTGGGTGAGAAAATTAGGTCATTAAGGGTAAGGGTTACCTGACATCAAGGAGTCACCCAAGCTTCTCCATATGTCATATACCCGGGCTGATTGCATCATCACTTTTTCCACAAAATTTGAAAATTACATCTCTTTTATATTACTTTATAAAAAAATGATATGTTTACCTACCCTTTTCTTTGAGTTCCAACGTAAAATTAGTTACTACGGGATGCGTATTAGAAACTGTCATTAAGTAGTTGCCATAGTCAGCCTTAGTGATGTTGTACAATGTCAAGCACAAGTAAATATACTGGGTGTTTTCTGGATAGTATCCTTGTCCACTGGAATAAGAAATACAAATAAATCAAAAAGAACAAAAACCCTGAAAATGTCAAACAAATTCACAAATTCACAAATTGGACCCAAGAGACTGTCATGGCCCTTAGATCCAAAATTCCTGAACACCTTGAAGGAGCTACTAACCAAAGCATCAGAATGACAAACCATCTACAGTGCACAAGTAGTAGAAGAAGCATTTTTGTAAGATTTCATAAAGTGGGCCATACAGCCTTCATAGGACCCCTTGGGCAAAAAATTCCTGAACTGCCCAGATAGCCCATTAGTCAAATAAATTCAAAGAAAGTTTCAAATAAGTCCATGAGAGTAAATGAAAGAAAAGGCATTTGGAAAAAATTGTGGACAGATCAATAGAGAGATTCAGTAGATAGAGTGATGCTGCGTGATCAAAATAGCTCACACCAGCATGCTGGTACAAGACTTTGAGCTAAAAATGAATTGTGGAATATGTAACCCCTCACATAATAATTAGAGGGCAAGATTGTTTTATGAAGTAAATCTGGTGACATTTTACCTACACTGTTCTTCACACATTAAATTCAAAATAAGAATTAAATGTGATAATGTATTCCATGGACTTCCTTTACATACCGTACAGAACGTTGTCGCTACCCTACATGTGAGAAAAGACGTAGCAAGATGGCTGTTTGCTACAGTTTTGTGTGAAAGTTTGGACTTGCTTAAGTAAATCAACAGATTTTGCAAGAAAGTTACAGTATTTTCAAATAATACAAGTTAAGGTCAATAACATCACTTCATATTTTGAAAACAAATAATATTGTTTCCCATTCAATTTTAACTATTGCTTAAAATATTACAGAGTTTTTGTCAAATCATACAAATTATAGCTTCACAGCAGCCATCTTGGTTGGCCTTTTTTGTCCCAGATGGTGGTGACAACCTACAGATAGGACGCATGTGTTACATCCTCTGTCCATGTATATAGGAAGTCCATGTAATATACTCAATTAGTGATGTAAATTAAAAGAAAATTACGGTTCAGTCAAGGAGGTAGGAGGAAGGACTAACTACAAACAAGTCAAATTGTATGAAAAGGGGTTGTTTAAATAAATTCATGACCATTGCTAATTCCACAACTACCAACCTCAAAACCAATATTTTTTTATGCAAGGTTTCTGAAACTCATATTTCCAATCTAAAACCCACATTTCTTAGTACTTGTGCCTACATAATACCTATACAAAGAAGTATTTTAGGAAACAATCTATACTAAATTAATATCGTTGCCTCCATTCTACACATTCATGTTGTAAAGTTCAAATCTAATGCTAGGAAGTCTAATGGTACATGCACCTTAAACTGTAAAGGACAAAATATCTCGTTTCCAAAAATCGAATTACACTTATATTTACATGAGTTAAGAAAAAGTAAAAAAGTGGTAACTCAAAAATAGCAACCCTTTGATAATAACTGAAAACTTGTTTTTCAAAAGCATTGCTTATAACCAATTTTGCCTCTGTAGTTTAGATCAACTTCTATGGTAAATACAGATACTGTACTTGATATCTGTTGGGGCTCTGTAGTATGGTGATCCCCTTAACAACCAGCCATACAGTCACAAATAAGAAACAATGACAGGAAGAAACACACAACCTCCCTCCTGACAGACAAAATGAAGAATTCAGCACTTCCAGTCAGGTCACAAGGTCAAGCATACCTGTATGACTGTTCAAGCATGCGTAAAGGCTTATCTGCCTACCTGACTTCACAAGCCCCCTGCTTAGCAGTCTTCAGTACAAGTAGACTGAATCCACAGCTGTCACAAAGTTCTCAAGGGACATTAACATTTTACTTTAAGAACTTAAGTGGACACAGGTCCGAAGACCTCTGGGACCTCTATGTGCATATCTCCTTCATTTGTACCATCTGCAACAGCAGCGACAATCAAAAATAATGGCTGACTCCCATACCAGCCAGTCAATAGACATGTAGATCAGCCTTATACAGTAGTTATGCAAAATCTTCTGGCCAGTCCAAATCCTGTCCAAGGCCTTCTCAAACTAGAAAACAGTAGGAGCTGAAACTACACTTTCAGGGAGGCCATTTCAAATTTCAACAACATACAAACAAAACTAAATTTTTTGTGTTTAAATCACAAAACTCTTAAGGTCATTCTAACTGTGACCAAGTAAAAGTAATTGTTCTTAATTTGAGAAACCTTCAAATAATATCTCTATCATACACACATGAAACAATTTTAAAAGCCTCAATCATGTCACCTTTAATCTCCAATATTTTAGAGTTGGCAGTTTAATGTTCCTTTAAGCTTTTCAGATAACTAAAATCCTCTAACCCTTTACTGTTGTTTGAGTCCTTTTGCACCCATACAGAGTGCTCGGCTGTCGCCCAACTTTACTGTTTCACACGGAGCTCGAAACTGCGAGTAGTTACCTGAAAATTCCGCCACATCAACGAGAGAGACAATTTTTTAAGGTCACGGGGTCAATGGCCTACGGAAGCCAATGCGGGGCGTGCTATGTCTGCTTTTCCACCCACTCCCCAGGCGCGCAAATATGCCCCGATGGGAGCACAACGGTAAAGGGTTAATCTAAAATACCTGCACTACTCGGCTGTGCACACACGCAGAGACAGTGGCATCAGCCCTGCAGTAAACACACTCCACAGGCTTATTTTAACCCTTTACCATTGTTTGGGTCCTTTTGGACCCATACGGAGGGCTCGGCTGTCACCCATCTTTACTGTTTCACGCAGAGCTCGAAACTGCGAGTAGCTACCCGAAAATTCAGCCACAACAATGAGAGAGACAATAGTTTAAGGTCACGGGGTCAATGGCCTACAGGAGCCGATGGGGGGCGTGCTACATCTGCTTTTCCACCCACTTCCCAGGCGCGCAAATATGCCCCGATGGGAGCACAACGGTAAAGGGTTAAAGATGGAACAAACCTAGTTGCTATCCTCTGAACATTTTCCACAGCACCAATGGGATGTTGATAATATGGTGACTAAACAGGAACAGCATTCCAAATGCAGCCTTAACAGTGCCTACAGCAATAGCTTAAAGAGTTGCTCGTCTAAAAATTTATGTGTCTACCAAGTAAGGCCCACGATACTATGCCTTGCTCACTTGACTCTGAATGTGAGAACTGTAAAAAGCCAAGACCACTGTCTAGGGTTGGGAGGTACTGACATCAGTACCAGAAAATACCGGTACTTAAAATATTTACACAAACATATAGAGCAGAGGTTCCTGCATGGTTAAAACCCAATCAAACACCTAGATGTGTTAATGTGCAGGATAACATGGGGCCAAGTGTGGCTTAGGTTCCTTCCCACACGACTTCCCTACCTGAGAGTTGAGAACCGGTACTGTCTCAATACCGGTTCTGTATGTCTTACAATACCGGTACCAATATTTTCAAGGTACCACCAAACCCTACCACTGTCTACCAAAAATCCTAAATCCTTCTAACAATATGATTTTTTTCAAAACTACTTGTGCAAATGAAAACTCCAAGGAAGCTAGGGAACAATGTTACCTATTCAGAGAAACAGTTTAACCTTTGCACTTATCAGGATGAGAGTTCAAAAGACAATCATCTAACCACCTCTGGAGTAGATCAAGATCATTCTAAAGATTCTCTATACATCATCCATTTTTCTAATTTCTTTAAATATTTTCGTATCATCTGCACATATATAGGTGTACCATACCATTCACACACTTACAGTAGGTACATCACTTACAGCATGTAAACAACAAACAAGATAAGACCAAAAACACTACCCTGGGGAGACATACCACTTGTAAATGCTTTCTCACTGTTTTCAACTTTATTAACGTTAACCTTTAGACTTCCTAATTTTTAAAAAATCTTCAATCCAATTCATAAGTTGGGTACTAAATGCCTTAAATTTCTTTATAAGTCTTTGAGTGTTCATGAACTACATGTACACTGAATACAACATCAACACAACCACCATTATCTATTACCTTTGTCCACATATCCATAAGTTCATGACTTCAATAACTGCAGTGTTGATCTCTCAGAAATAAAGCCAAACTGCTTATCATTAAACAAACTATTCACCCACATGTAATCAGCCATGCATTAATGAGCAAATAATTTTCTAAAGTAATTTACACACTACACTAGTTAAACTGACCAGCCTATAATTTCTGGGAAGAGTCTTAATTATCACCTTTTTTAAATAGAGCAGTAATGCCAACTTTCAGGCTTCTGGAACTTTGCCAGTAAAGAGAGAGATAAACCAAATATTTTAGTCAAAGATTTTGCAACTGTGCGTGCTGCAGGAATCCTTTTAATAATGCCTTTAGAAAAAAACGCATCGATTTGTTATGTCACACATCTCGCCCAATTTGGGCATAAGTTGTATAGTACACTAGCTAGCTGAGAAGCAGCAGACGATTACACATAAGACTGTTGTACTAAAACATCGATGATTTTTGCTGGGCAGTGGGTGTGGTTTTAAATTGTGATGTCACAAAGCACTCTTATACAGTTTGTTACACTACTCACCATACAGGAAAATCAGGATTTCCTTTGCAATGTGCTTCATCATATTTGGTATCAGGTAAAAACAACCATAGAGAGAGCCATTCTTCAGCCGAGCCCTTTGGGGCAGATTTGTTCTGTTTTTTCCAGTCACAAACCACATTTAGTGGATTTGATTCTATATAAAACTTGCATGTTGCAGATACATGGTCTGCTCCTACCTCAGTATCAGGAAACTGGCATAATGAAAACTGAGTATTGAGAGGTGGTCCATCAAAGTCCTCTGTAAAGGAAAAATTAAATAAGAAAAATAAAATAGAAAAATTCCATTATGTACTGTGTCTTATTGGAAGCAACATTGACTGCACTTCAAAAGCAAATACAGTAGTAGACAAAAATGTCTCTTTCACAATGTGAACAGGGAAGACAGCTTTGCATAAGGTTAACAGCTTGGTTAGATTTTGGAAGTCAATCTCTTCTTGTCAATCCTCAAATGTAATCCTTTTCATAGAATTTTTTTCAATATTCAAAATGTCAAAATTCTGACTTAGAGTAGGGATAGTCACCCAAACCTACTGTATAGAACAGTAACTTCTAGAGTTTTGTTTTGAATTTCTTCTTTTTTGTATATATATCATATTTTTGAGGATACTAGTCAAATCAACTTCATCAATACTCCAATAGATTACTTTGTAAAGGTTCCCTTTCATAATCTGTTTGGTGTTGTTTACTGAAGACTGAAATTGAAGGTGTAGAGTTCCTTTCAAGAGGGAATAGCTTAAGACAATAACGCTTTGATCAAATTTACATGAACAAAAAACCTATCGCATATCATTAGCATGAGCAAATTAGCAACATCTACCGTAGGCCAGCGAGCCACAACTGGAAAAAAAGCAAGAGCAGTCTCCCAAAACCTATTCTGAAGCAACAACTAAATCTCAAAATTTTCTTTTTATTTCTCTTACTGTATCTTTCATAATCTCTTATGACTTCAATACTGCATGTAACTAAGCAGCAGCTCCTAGTAAATTTCACATAAATTTAAGAAGGGAACGTACTGTCACATGACTTCCAAGAGCCAATCATGAAACAGAAAAGTCTACTACACTAAGACAAGTTGAGACAACTGCTCTTGCCTAAATCTAATTGGTTTAGAAACTCAGCAGTAAAGCTTTAAGTGACTAACTAGCCTACTGTAAGCTGGCTAAACAGAATTCTGGGCTGGAAAAATTACTGATACAGTAGGTTTGATTTAAACCAATGTCCTAAACAAAACTCTCCCTCCCAAATTTGACTTTGGATACCTAAGTGTATTTGCAATTCCTTAAACTTACCATAAGTCTCCAACACCAGTTCTCTAG
This sequence comes from Holothuria scabra, assembly GCA_037179385.1. NCBI lineage: Eukaryota > Metazoa > Echinodermata > Holothuroidea > Aspidochirotida > Holothuriidae > Holothuria > Holothuria scabra. Next base: position 11,787,507 of record CM074190.1, on the reverse strand, counting down.
AAATTGTTTGGTTCCCATTGAACACTGAACAGGAGTATTTACCAGCATCTGACTCAGCTACATTACCAATTTTAAGAATTTGTCCATTTTCCAGGAAGGATATATTGTTGTCATCAGGAAGGAGAGGCATTCCGTCTTTGTGCCATTGAAATTTACAAGTATCAAAGTTTGAAGGGACTATACATAAATTAATCTCCTTAACTCTGCCAATTTCTGCAAAATCTTTGGTAGCATAACCTGCCTCTTTGAACTGTAGCCCTTGAAACGAAAGCAAACATGTTTAAATATTAATAAACAAATAAAGTTTTGTGTATATAAGATGGTTCATACTACTTTCAGAAAAATATCAGTTAAATTAAAAATGCGGAATCACTATTTAAGTAAAACAAATTTTCTTGAGGTACCTTTTTTATTTAAGAGACATACTAATAGTAAAATTGCTCACTATCTACTGCATGCATTTCACTTACTCGTGTGAAGAATACAACTTGCTTAAACATAATGTCAGCATAAAGCAGGAAATATCTGAGGCCTTGATTCAAAGCTGGTTTATGAATGTTCTCTGGTTTCATTTCTGGCAGATGCCATGTGAGATATGATAGCTGGTATACAAGAATACAAATATGCATGCTTTGTTTCATAAAAATCACTGCAATAAGTTCCATGCTGGAAATTTGGTGTACACTTTATACAAATCTTTTAATCATGTTGGGCTTACGATGATGTGACATTTTGCACCTAGCCATTGGACAGAGTTACACTTATGATGTGAGTAGCATAGGTGTTCAAGGTGGGGCACTCCCCCTTCCAATTTGGCCAAAAGCAGTTGGCCCATTTGGGCAAAACATGATAAAAGGTGACATAATTCGGGCAAAAAATGCTCTTGCCCCCAATAGAAAATTACCCCTGTATGCCTATGGTGAGTAGTGTGCTTGGTGTGGGACAAGACCAGTCACCCCAAAACTTATTTTGAAGCAGCGGCGAAATCTCACAATTTTCTTTTTATTCTCTTTGAAGTATCTGTCATATTATTATGGTACTTGCATATTCAAGGAAAACCATGCAGTTACTGTGAGTAAATTTGATTCTTCAAGGAAACTATGAAAAAGAATTGTCACACTATACTTATTCAAGTTAAAGTGACTGCACTGCCTCTTTTAACACAAATTATTCCAAGCATATTCCTGAATAAACACTAGGCTCTGAGTGAGCACAGTGAAAATCTTCAACATTATTCAAGGATTTCTGCTTCAATTACACCATGAAAACAAGAGATGATGAGTTCCATGTAATATAACCAAATCATCAAAGGAGGGAGACTCCAATCACAAAATTTACTGCCATCCTAAATATGACACCTTCACTGCAAATTTCACAAAAATTGACCAGCTATTGCAGATGATGACAGCTTTTGAAGAGAGAGACAGGCATTTCACCCCACAGTACCACATACAGTAGGCTCTACCCATATTGGGGGTTGAGCTGATAATGTATCAGGAATGTATAAATTACTACCTTGACACAGCTTTGAAATACCTTATCTTTACTCCTCCGCCTCCTTGTTGACTACTGCTTGTAAAAAAATTGTAGAATCATAATATCATGATCCTTTAAAATAAAACGGATATCTGAATAATCCTCCAGTGAAAAAAAAACAAAACATTGAGAAACCTGGGAAGCTCCTAGCTTTAAAGGAAGGTTTGGTAATTGGAAGAAAACTTTGATATAGAATGGAAGGATTTTTCATTCAAGGAAACATATGTCCAGGATGGTGCTGAGGGGGGAGGGGGAAATTATTTTGGGACCATTACACCTTCTACACCTCGAACTCACACAGTAAATGTTACTTTTAGTGCATTTTAGAAAGATATCTCCCTGGGATAGGGGATTATATGCTTACGGTTTTCCCCACCTTTTGTAAGAGGTGGCTTGGCTTATGGGGAGAAATTTTTTATCTGGTTGACACAAAAATACATTCATGTTCAATGGTCTTTAAAATCACTTCTAACAAATTTGGCATGATATTATTGTGTATCTTGAATTCTATATTTATAGACAGTGAGGAATGGGACTGTTAGGCCTGACCTGATATCTAACAGTATTTTCTTTAGCATATGATAGAAAAGACAATATATGAAATATATATGCACTGTACCATCTTTGGAACATCTTGCATTCACAAACACAAAGAAGGATACAACACACACAGTTGTTATTATCTGTATTCTGTATGCCATTAATCTCCTAGACATCACTTCCAAGTGATGACGCTAACTGTTCGTTTACACAACCTGTTGAGATAAACAATCCAAGTAGAACACATGTCAGGATATGAAACTTTTGTAGCAAGTATAAATATTGCAAATTTAAAGCATGCATTTATTGCAGTTGTACATCACTAAAGCTTTTTTTTTCATTTTGTGATAGCACTAACTGTTCAATGTTCAACATACCGTAAATGGACCTTGTTCATGCAAACACATTGTAATCTTGGGTTATGTTTCACACTAAAACAGGTGTTTTTATGCCAACAGAAATTTTTACATCTCCCTAAGATTAATTAGGTTAGATGGAGTTTTGCAGCCCAGTTTCCAACCAATTGGTTGGTTGGAAACTGGCCACAGCCTTTTTTTCCAGTTGTGGCTCACTCATGGCTTGATTTCCCTACTCCACTGCTTTTGCTGAGCACCAAGCCCAAGGCAGTAGGTTCCTTTTTTTAAATCTTTTTGCACGACCCAGCCAAGACTCCCAACCTTCAACTCAACTGCAAGTCTGATGCTCTAACCATGCAGTCATTCTACTTACAACCCAAAACACAATTCAGTCTTAGATATTATTCATGACCCTTCCATCTTTACAAAGAAAATTAAACCAGCTTACTACTGTAAATCATGGCATTGTTCCAATATGCATTCCACTGGAATATTTTTCAAGTATGATAAAAAATTTTGAATTGTCTTAAGATAAAAAATATAATTCCATTAAAAATTATTACAACTCTTCTAGAAAAATGCAATCCCTGAATGTCATGACATCAGGTTAACAATTAGGTAATTGTATTTCATTTTCAGCATTTACTGATACGGGTTAGAGGCATACTTGTCCTGCTTCACGTTTGAAATTTTTTGTAAAAGTTAACATCAGGTGACTTCTAATGACATTCAGTCTCATGTTAACAACACTAGTTACCTTAACTCTGTATGGCATAATCCATACAAACTTCATGTGAATAGCAATTTAATGAATAACAAAAGCCCAATGGGCACTGTGGTTCTTTGCTGGATATTACAAGAACTGTACAGCCAGTCTCCAAAATAGAGCTAAGCAAAAGCTTATACTCCATGTTTGTAACATCTTCACAAGGGTATTTTGTTACTAATATTACATGAAATCAATGATTAAATTTTTGTGGCCTTACTTACATTCAACTTGTACAAAGCTTGGTGATCCTTCAGAAATATTTCCTCATTTCTGTATGTATTTATGCTTGTAATCAAACTTGATATTATTGCCAATAAACACAATGTGGTCAGAGAGAGAGAAAAACACCCCTTATACTTCTCTCATAAGTTATTTTTACCTGCTCTCAAATAAAACTTGTTATTACTTTAAAACAATCTACCATTTGTCCTGTTTGCTATCTCTACATAGAAAACAGGGTTTATTCAGCAGTAAAACAGAAAGCAAGTGATCAATGGGGTGTGATATTAGAATAAGGATTAGGTTACCCCCACAGAGCACAGCAGTATTAAAGAGACATACTGTATAATCCATGCATTGCTTTCACTGGCAGAGAGACCAGTTTAATGCAGTGTGACCTGTGCTCATTGAAATCTACAGATTTCAGTTATTGCCCTCTTAAAACTTTGAATGATGGAAAATCTGTGTACAACCCGAAGGAATGATTACTAAACGAACATAAAGGCCAAACTTCTAAGGTGTTTGGGTGTGTAAGCATGCAAAACCAGGTGAGGTAAAAACTCTATTGAACCTATCTTTATCTAGCTAGCTTACAAGATTTTCTAAATGACATTTCCAGTGGTTGACCTCCAGTGACCTTGATGACCTTTGACCTTAACCAAACACAGATTGATTTGAAATCTGTCCTTTCTACCTTAAAATACTGTGTTAAAACATTTTTCAGGGTTTGACCTCTGGTGACCTCAGATGACCCCTTGACCTTCAACAAACATATCAGATCTCATTCTTACAACATAACACATCCACACACCAAGTATGACATCTATCAAAGTTTCCTACCTTGAAATATCTTTTTGAGGTTTTTAGTTTTTGACCTCTGGTGACCCCAAATGACCTTTGACCTCCACCAAAAACGACAGGGCACACCTTCAAACTATGGCACTTCTATATACCAAGTTTCAATTTAATCCAACTTTCCCTTGTTGAGTTACAGCTTACCCAAGCTAGTGTCACAGACACACAGACACACACACATACACACATATACACACAGAAACCTGACTACATAGGTTCCTTTTGCTAACACAAGGAACCAAAAAGTCTTACAGATACAATGTCTTCACAAAGATGACCTCAGATGGCCCAAAATGACTTTTGACCTCCACCAAAATCAAGAGAATTTTTTATTGAGTTTGCATGCAGGGCATGCATATTGACATAAAGAAGTGGATGTTGTTTCATGGTTTGAAAATGAATGACGGTATAACAGAATTTATTCTTTAAGGTACTGCTAAACAATTAAGTAAAGTTGATTGTAAAAGTTTAAGGTTTGGAGGTGTTGAAGTTAGAAAGGTCCATGACGTTAAAAATTTAGGTGTTTATTACGGCTGTTCATTAAATTTTGAAAAACATATTACAACAAATATATGAACAACATCCATAACATTCATAAAATATCAAAGTATCTCCCTAGCTTATTCATGGGTGGTGTTTTCTCACCTTGATTACTTTAACAGCCTCTTGTATGGCCTAGCTGCCCAAAAAAAGCAAATTCAAAGATTGCAAAAAGTTCAAAATGTTACTGCAAGAGTGTTAAGTGGTATAAATTATCACCAACACATTACCCCTACTTTAAGAAGTTTGCAATGGCTTCCAGTTGATTATAGAATAAAGTTCAAAATTCTCTTTCTAGTGCACAAATCATGTTGTGGACAGGCTCCCTCTTATCTTTGTGATATGTGTATTGTTAAGCCTCCTTCTTACAACTTAAGAAGGTCTACTCATAGGGAGACAAGCATGATTTTTCCTTTTGTGGGACATAGCAATTTGGGAGGAAGGGCGTTTGCTTTTAGTGGCCCTATGTTATGGAATTCCATCCCTCTTAGTGCTAGAGAGTCTGTATCTCTTAAGTTGTTTAAGGTAAATTTGAAAACGTATTTTTTTAGCCTGGCTGTTTCTTAAGGTGTTGTAAAGCGTTACTGAACATTTTACGGTAGTGCACTTTATAAGTTTATGTAATAATAATAGTTAATAATAATAATACTAATAATCAACTTTTGTTTCATACTATGTTTCATTTCTGAAAGTTTCTTGAAATACTGTATCATATATTCACATGGTTTTCCCACAATGTGACCTTTGATGACCTTCAGTGACTTGTGATCTTTATCAAAATAATACTTCAGGAGACTTATAATTCTTTGAAGGGCAATTCTCCTCAATTCATGACAGTCCTTGATTTTCTTAAAAGTTAAGCAAATAGTCTTGAGTCAGATAAAAGCCATAGCTCTACAATCTACCCTCAGCAAAGCATTAAAAGTTGTGTAAATGCCAGAAGTGTAACATAGTTTTATTTATACCACATGACTGGGTAGCACTTATACTAATAATCAACTCATACAATCTAGTGACTATCAACTTTTTAGAAAAGACAGAAATAAACATGGGGGAGGTGTATTACTTGCTATTGAATCTTTTTATTTTACCTTCCTTGGTTCCTACAATCTGACTTTTATGAAATTATCTGGGTGAGCTTTACCTGCTTCATGGGAAAAGGACTAGTGGTTTGTTGTTACCCCCCCCCCCCCCCCACCTGCCAGTCATTCTACAAACTTAAGTGGCTCTTTGTTAAAAATTGCATCACTGAGGAAGCATTATGATTTTATCTCAGTCTATGCATAGTGACTTAAACACACATATTGACTGAAATTTACCAAAAAGGCCTCCTTCAACAGCTGGTGATATCATATTTTATGTTTTTCATACAATAAGTATGACACAAGTTTTGTGCAAGCCAACCTATATAACCTCAGCTTGTAAAAGCTACTTCAGTTTTGGACAGTCTTGTTTTCACTATTAAACAATCCTTTCATTATCAACTTTTGTAGTGTATCTGACAATCTACACAGGATTGTGATCATCTGGCAGTTGAAGTTGTTTGTATTATCACTTCACAATCTGTAAAACGTGTTTTTAAGGAAAGTTATAACTTCAAGGATGCTCATCTTGATGAATATTCATCAGATCTTTCTAGAATGAATTGGATGGATTTTTATGATGATACCATTTGCTCTACATGGCAAAATATCTCAAATCAGTAATAGAGGCATCTACTGTATCAGTACGAGAACAACCCCTTTAAAGGCAGCAAGGCACTTCTCAACGTTGGATCTCAAAAGAAATTTTAAACTTGGTAGAAAGAAAAGGAATTTGTATTTGAGAGCAAAACAAAATAGGTTAATGACTTTGGAATCCACTCTGGGAACGTACAGATTAAAAATCCAGTGCTATTTGTAAGAAGGACATTTGCACAGGACTTTCACTTTGGCCATTGCTAAGGATTCAAATCATAATTTGATGAAATTCTGGAGATTCATTTGTTCCAAAAATAAGTCATCTGAGGTATCTTCTTTCTACTATAATGAAAACTTATATATATCCTGCTTATATTGCCCAAAATTTCATGCACATACTTGCCTTAATTGGATCCCAGCCATATAATCGAGTAGCCACTTGAGATATTCGAAGGTAGCTAGATTACAACTCTTACAGTGATTCTATTAATTTTCAACTTGAACTGTGAATGGGTGACCTCATTATAATATGCTTTTACAGCTGAATACTAGTAAAGCACCTGGTCCAAATGAGCTGTTGTCAATTTTCTTAAGCTTGGTAGATCAATGCGATCCAGGGTTCTGCGTAAATTCTTTAGCATTTTCTGTCTCTGTACCTTTGGAATGCAAATTATTGGCAAATGTTGTTCAAATTTACAAAGGATCAAGTGCTTAAACCAAAAGCTGTTTCTAAGAGCTATATACAGACCTGTTTCATTAACACCCTGGATGGTTAGTAAAGTTATGGAAAGCTAATTTCTTCCAGACTCTTCAATTTCTTTAACGATACTAACATTCTCAGCAACCTCAGCATATTGCTTCAATTCAGGGTGACTATTTAACAAGACCCCAATGTGTAATCAAAAACATTTTCAGTATAGCACAGGCTGTGTAATATAAGCTATGGTACTTTACATTGTTTGAACTATAGCTGTCAATCAAGGAGCTGAGCCAATTGAGGGTTTCTGACTTTCTGTTAACCGCTACAAAAATTGTGGTTTGGGGTGAGGGAATTGACCCTTTAAGATTCTAGTCAAATCTTTTTGAGAGGAAATAAAACCATGGATATCTATAACACAATGAAATACTTAAAAATCTTGTTTTTCAATTTCAGATCAATATTGGGCTTTGCTCTGGCAACCATTTCAAAAGTATAACAATATAAATTTCTGTAAAAATTTATTGAGTGCATAAAAAATGTATGTACATATAAACTAGCCTAGCTAGATTACTGTACGTACCCACACCTCTTGGCTGAAATCCAGTGTTTGTTTATGTAAAAGTTAAGTTCATTGTAGGATTACATAGAAAAGTCAACGGCATCCAACTGAAGCTACTGAAATATAGGTATTCAACAATTTAGTGGAAACTTTACTTTGTGATATATTACACACTTCAGGGAGCCGTTCCACAAAGAGTTACGCACAATCTTAAGTTTGATTCACCATACATAAGCCAACAGTAAATCATACTTAAGATCGTGCGTAACTCTTTGTGGAACGGGCCCCACAAAAATATAACAAATAATTTGAGAAAAAAGAAACTGGACAAACTCTCATGGTACTTTAAAATATAATCTCTTACAATTAATTCACCTGTACATAATGACAAATCAATAATTTGTTATGCATTCATATTTAGCCTTCATATGCCTGCCACTAATGACATGCAGGGTTTCCATCAAGGGGGGCTATGGGAGATTTTTAGCCCCTGCCCTTTCCAGAAGAATAGTGAGTAAAATCCCCTTTTCATTTCCATAAATATTAGAAAATTGTCAATATCTTGGTTTCTCTCTGTATGCCACTGCAAACCAGTACAAATGTCAATTTTTGAACCATTTTCCATTTTCATTTTTTTCCTTATTGTCAAAGAAAACATTCAGGAGTATAGAATACCCAGCTCTTTTAGGTGTATTTAGACACTTGAGTAGTGGCGTTCCAGTGAATGAAGTAGAGGCGTGATAGCAGTGCATATGTTTTATTTGTATGTAGTAAGGCCGGGTATTTTTCAAAAAAAAAAGCCTTCAGGATAATGAGGGATGAAGTTGCAGTTCCCATGTCCACATGCATTTGCCCCAATGATTTTCAGAATAACACAATATCAGTATGGCTTGGTACACAATAATATTCTTAAGCCCTGCACTGATTTGAAGCCTCTGCTATATCTTTTAAGAAAAGTGGAGTGGGAGTTGCATGCAATGACAGCAGCTGTCAAGATGGTATATGTACAGGTAGGCTGTGAAAGTGAAGTCTGAGTGAAGATCATGTTGAGTAGCATGTGGAAGTTGGCTTGTGCCCTCTTATACTCAGTGTGCCATCCAATGGGCACCCAAGAGCTCTGTCATTTCAAGATTCTTACAGCTAGGCCTATATGTTAATGCAGATGCACACTCCTCGGGCCTGCACACTTGGCAGTCACCCCACACTGTTCCCTAGGACTTTTGCTGAATGGAACTGCCTCCCACCCAGTGTAGGGATGCCCCCCACTTGTGAATACTTTTAAGTCAGGATTGGGTTCCATTTAGTCTTGAAGAAATTTTTAGTAGAGCTCATTTTAGTAATTAGTTTGCTGCTCTGCATTCTTCTTCTTCTTCAAGACAGTGAGACATCCAAAAGGACATTTATACACTGTGTACGTGCCGTGTGATCAGTCAGGCCCTCAAAGAGTTCGTTATGAAATCCACTGGCTTTGGGTGACTTATGGCCCCCTGCAATAAGACTCTCTGGGAGGTTATTCCAATCCAGAATAGTATTAGGGACAAAACTGTACTTAAAACAATTAGTCCTGGCAAAGGGGGGGCCAAAGTGCAAAGCATGCATGTTACGAGAACAACGCGTAGGTTTACAAAGATTAGACAGAGGGATGTTAGCTTGACCATAAATACCTTTGGCAAAAATTATAAGTCTGCAACATCTCTGGCGGTCAGACAAAGTATCTAGACCTAGATCTTTGAGGAGTGCTGTCATAGAGCTAACTTCTCGGGAGTACTCGCTGGCTATAAACCTGGCAGATCTTTTTTGTACTCCCTCCAATCTATCTTGGAGTGAAATCTGATGTGGATCCCAGACGGAACAAGCATTCTCCAACAAGGGCCTTAGTAAACCTTTATAGGCTGCCAATTTAACATCTTTGGAACAAAATGAGAGGTTCCTGAGTAATAGGCCTAAGATCCTACTTCCCTTATTACAAACAAGTTGGATATGTTTGCCCCAGCTGAGATTCTTAGTGATAGTCACCCCCAGATACTTACTTGAATCAACCCTCGTCAGATTAGCCCCATTAAGAGTATAATTATAGATTATTGGGTTATGCTTCCTAGTAAACAGACATAACATTACACTTAGCCGGGTGGAATCTCATACCCCAAGTTTTGGCCCACTGGCCCAAGTTAATGATGTCCTTCTGTAACTCACTGCAGTCACTGCAGGATTATTGATGACCCTATAGCAAACACATGCAGTCATCAGCAAACAACCTAACTTCGGAAGAAGCAGCACTAACAATATCATTAATATAAGACAAGCATTCTGTGTCTGCATGTTACATCCAGTTTTGTGGAGATTATGCAGTAACAGGAGCAAGTGGTACAGTGGTAATGAACTGGGTCTTCCAGTCATGAGGTCGTGAGTTAAAGTCCCAGCTCCGACATCAAAATTGTGGTCTAGTTTTCTGGGTTGTAGTTAACCTGCTATATCCCTTCCATAGAAATTAAACGGTGAGTTTGTCTCACGAGACTGGCGTTGCCAGCTTGGGGTTAATACCCCTCCATTGGGGCGTTGCCGAGTTCCCGCAAGCATGGGTGCAAATCCGGGGGGGCAAGGGGGGCCTTCGCCCCCTCAAGTGAAAAAGTGGGGGGGCCAAATCGTAATTTGGCCCCCCCAAAATTTGAGTAGACCTAAAAATATGGTCACCTTTTTTCGTTTTTTTTTCATTCGAAAACAGTTTTTCCTGAAGCTTTGGAAACGCCAGAACACAAGAGCTTCCGGGGACTTCACCCCCTGGACCCCCACAGGGGCTTTGCCCCTGGATCCCACCAGGAGTCCTTTGGGGCTTCGCGCTCGCGAAGCCCGCCAAGTGTGCACAGTTTAGTACTCATGGGCACATCATAAGCATTTTGGCCCCCCCACTCTCAAACAGAGATTTGCGCCCCTGCCTGCAAGGGAGGATCAAATGAAAACTCACAAGAACCACCCCATACTTTGACCATGTTTGAGTGGGACTCTGAGTCTGACTCCATGCACTGATAAACAGATCTTCTGGAAGGCATGTTCTGTAATTAATTTATTGCAAAACAAGGCTCAAAATAATGGTTACAGGTACATATAGGCCTTATAAAAAGAACCAATGGTGTGGAGTGTGCAACTAGCTAGGCTATATTCTTGGGGGAGGTCTGCCTAGAACTCTTAGCACAACATACAATACATGAATTGGCTCGGGCCGTAACGTTAGTGTGATTGTGAATAGGCGAAAATAGTGACTTACGAGTATGGCTTTTGGTAGGCGTACCTCCTTGAAGTTGAACACCAACAGCTTTCACGTGCACACTTGTATCGTGTGTTGCTAGGCCTAACTTACTGTCCTTTCTTGGTTCTTGCGTAACGTAATGAAGAACAGTCTTTACCATCCATGCTTTTGTGGACCGCCGAGCACAAATCGAAGCCGTCACGGGCAGTGAATTACTGTGACTGAAGTTGTTTTGCGCTCGCTTGAATTGTCAACTTAAACAGTACTCACGGATGCGTGACAATGGACAACCGATTCAACCCACTGTACCGCTGCTTCCAGGTGTTAGTCACGTCTGAACAACGCAACGAGTCCTTTGCGACTGAGTGATACACTGTTGGTCTTTAACTCTTTCAATGTATCTAGCATGCTACGAAGGTTCGTACCTCCGCGGTGAAGAGCCGCAAGTGCGGAACCTTTCAACACTATACCATAGATACATCGTGGCAGTCGACACTGCACACTTTCTGAGGGAAAATCCCTTACAAAGTTACGCCTACGGTAACTTTTAAGGTCTAAGGTAAACTCATAGAGGAGGATAATAGGAATTCTACCTCGTTATTACATTCCCTTCAGGGCATTACATGAGATTGCATAATTGGCTAGCCAATCAGTGCATGATTTGGAGTCGAAGAGAGCGGACGTATTTTGCTGACGCTCTCTTCTCTAGCCAGGCGTGGCATTTATTGTCCTTATGCCACGTTCACTGCACTTCTACTACACTTTGTCAAATTTAATTGTTCGTCTTGGATTATCCTGCTCTATGGGTAAACTGCAACTAACTTAAGTACAGTGCTTAGAGTTATATTAGGTTAGGTAGGGTTTTAAGGCGGGAACGTCAAAAAGCGGGTCACATTCAACATTCTTAGGTTTGCAAAATTCCTCATCAGGAGACCCAACTTGAAAAGAAATTCTCCAGAGGGAATGAGACATTTCTCCCGGCATATTACACCCCAAAATCCTTCCCATGATGCAATGACCCTGATTGGTCCCGTCATAACAAATGGTTAGATTAAACATATTTCGCATCAAAGTAACTGTAACACACTCCAGACAAGGTACTGAAGGGGCATCAATGGCTTCAAGGGAGCTGCCCCAAAAATTGCAGGGTAACAAAATTTTAAAAGCCTGTGTCAAGTCAATGACAACTTGAAATTGTGAGGGGTGAACAAATTTGGGGGACTTTTCCACCTTCAAGTTCCCCTCCCCATGCTAAGCTCAATTGACGTGCCTCGAGCTTTGCAATGCCTGATGAGCAATTGTCACAGAAAACGTCTGGAAATTTTTCATAGCTCTAGAAAGAGGAAATATAAAGAAAATGGTGGATTTACTTTTGTGACACCAAATCATCAAGTAACACAGGTTAACTTGAAATAGAGCCTGTTTTTCTAAAACTCCTTTCATAAGATTCCATATTTTTTTCAATATAAGCTCTTCATTTCAAATATTTGTTTTAAAAGGCACAAATTTCTGGGAACCAATTTAAACGGCCTTCAGGGAGCGAATTAAGTCGTCTTACAATTTTGGATATTCTAATAACTCTAATTACTAATTACTCTTGCACCATTATTGACAAAAGACATAATTTAATAGCGTTGTTTTAAGGCCCACATAACAAAATGCTCAAACAACCACCAGTAACTGCACTATCTGCACTTTATTCTGATAAAAAGGATCATCTTCTGTAATATAGGGATAGGTTTTGCCGAACTAAAAGTACCTTCATGCTTTATTGGCGTATTAATGAATGTTGTCGCTGTGCTAAGTTAATTGCTTCCATACCTAGCGTGATTATAAGCTTACAAAATACACAGAGTGACATTAAATTTACTCTCCCGGCAAATAAAAGAGGTTGCGAAGGGCGCAGCTATAATTGTAGCACAAATAGTCCTCTTGTTGTTGGGGATAACCAAAATAGTTTCCACAACATTTTTCAAAATCATTTGAAGAGAACATCCAGGCTAAAATAAAAAAAAAATGTTATCAACTTATATTTTACATATTCTTAGAAACGAACAAAAATGGGATTTTTGAACAGACTTCGGCCCAGCTCTAGGCTTGGGACAAATTTTCGAAAGGATTTGGGCTAGTGGCTCTACTTCAACACAAAGTGAACCCGTTTGAAGATTGTGTTTTAAGAATAACTACCTAAATAAATAAAGTTTTAAACAATAAAATTTTAACGACAACAAAATTTCAATATTTACTGTTTTCAACCATGGTATTCACATTACACTGTAAAAAAGTTGTAAACTTTACAGTGAAATCACCTTCAGCAATATTGCCAACAAAAACGCGTTACTATTTTGACAGTCAATTGTAAAGGAAATAACGCAAATCCTGTAGAACTTAAAGTGGAGCAGTTTTAAAGCAAAATTTTTGTCAGCTGTACTATGTAGAAATATCGAAAAACAATAAAACTGTTTTGCATTATGATTGTTATGTCGTTATGTCGCACTCAATAGAATATTACTTTTTCTAATGTCCCCTCGTGTTTCAAGCATGAGAACCAGAGTCCTTTTTCTAAAGTCCTCCCGACCCTCTGGCAAAGGGCGGCGTTCAGAAGTAAGTTTGAAGGCATTGTGTTGACTGATAAAAGTTACGCTCTGTTAGTGTACCACGTCTATCACACGTTGTTTATTGTGAGTAACTTTACTTCACAGTTTTTAAAGAAACACAGTTCATAGCCTACATCTCAATTATTTTTTTACCTGTATTGATTGACTACTTATTCTTTTTCCCCAAACTGATTTTGTTTTCTACAGATCTCATTAGTTTAGGCCTGACCTAAGCATAAATTTACAATTTTTATGTCAAAATTTTGGTCACGCATACTAAAGTATCTCAAAGGAGTTTAGGTCAGTTTGAACTAATCTGAAGGCTACACTTTTTATGTGACGTCACATCACTAATAACCTATACCATGCAGAGTGTTTTCAATGTAACCTTTTAACAAGTGAGGTATATCCTTCTAATTTGCATAATTGAAAAACAATTTTTGTGGTAAATAGAAATATAGAAATTATGCTGTTAAATTTACAGGAATTGTAAATTTTACTGATTTTTTTTTATTTCACAATGTACCATAAGCACGTGTTCTACAGTCCGTCCAACAAATAGTTCTATACTGTCACACGGTATTCTGATTGGCTGATGAAAATTACATGAGCTTTACAGAGTTCTTCATCCTTAAGTACTATTTCAGTGATCTCACTCTCAATCTGGGCTGCCGCAGAGTGTTTTGATAGGGGCCAAATCATTAGTTGAGTGCTCATTTTTTCCGTTTCCCTTCTTTTTCTTCCCTTTTCACATTTTCTAGCCAATATAGGGGCGGTTTCCCTCTACAACGTGCTGCGCCTCGACTGTCAACCCCCTACGCCCTGATGCCGCCCCTGCTGTTAAACGATAAAAAGGCAATAATGAATGAAGACATGGGGTATAGAAAATTCTCCACTTTTTTGGCCACCCTTCCTTAAAACGTATAATTATCACCCTGTAGTCATGGTACTGGTCTCAATATCGTTTCTTTCAAAACCCATGCAGACGGGCCGCTGTTCCACTGACTGCCGAAGTGTTGAGTTTCAACTGCATCAAAAACCGTTTGCTGTAAACTCCGTCAAAATAATGTTGGCAAAATCCAAACAAGATATTGAATGGTAAAGTACTGCCTGTAGACAACTAAATCTGAAAAAGACTTCACAGTCAGATAAATAATGGATCTTAACGAGCGAAGCGCTCCATCTACCAGGATGCCTGTTACCTTTCCTTCAGCCGTACTTTCAACAGGTCAGAATTAGTCAGGAACCCAAAAGTGATTTTCCAGTAAAACTTTTCTGAAAAGGGAAATTTTCGAGAACAGAAATGACGTCTGACTTAAACGAAGCGCACAATATCCCCTCCTCCAAAGCATAACCTCTAAAGCTATATGTTACACAAATATCTTGGTTGGCAGTTCCGGGTCTACTGAGTGACCTGCAAGTAATTGTTTAAATTAAGCAACTAAAGAAATGTTGCATTTTCTCGTCGCCCATGGCCATCCGTGATTTTAGTTGTGAAAGATGCAGACTGAATCTTTCGAAAGTGATATATTAACATGCACAATTTGATACTGAAGATTTGAATTCGTTCTTAGCTATGGCATGGTCACAACCGTCGTTATCGGCTTCCTTACACTTTAGATATCCGCTCTTTTGTGTACCCCCGGTCTGTTTACTTTCCTCTTTCTTTCTTTTGATGTTGGCATATTTGTACTCCTTTTGAATTGTTCTCCTTTACAATTGAAATCCAAAGGTTTTTGAGGGAATATTTCCAGGACATAACAGTATTTTTATCTTTTCTGAAAGTAAAGTTTAAACATCAATAAAGAAGTAAAACAGTACACGGGATAAAACTGGAGTTCCCAGGTGCAACGATATTGTAAGAAATGACAGATTGCTTGAGTCATAATCAGATAATGGTGCTGTCCTGTGTGCTCCAGCCTGGTAATTCCATTCTTTCGGCTCGTTTTTAATGTGTACCGAACTGAAAGGGGAAAGTCCCACCGTATTTTGGAACAAGGGTAGTTATTTCTAAGGTTCTTTAAAGTAGCAATCACTACTCTCAAGTTCAACCAGGATTTTGGCATTTTGAAATCTTGGGAAGGTTGGTCGGAGTTGGGTTTTCCCTTCCCCCTTTGGAGGAGAATGGGATTGTTAGTCAACAATCAAACGTATTAAAGCCTATACAGTGATCACCTTTTTACTTTTTGTTTGTTTGGCTTGGGTGAGGGGTTCAACTCCCAAATTCCTGCTCGGCTACAAACCTGCTACCGTATATTCATTCGGACTTGGCGATCTGCTGTATTCGTTGATCATTTGACTGGGCAATTGTACGTGATGTGTTTTACATTTAGATTCTAAAATTCTTGCTAGACAAGTCTTTTCGTTATGCATAATCGCAGAGGAACTATTGTACTTTCTTTTCTCGATCGCAGGGAGCTGGAAATCGTAGCAACGTTAGGATGCCAGTGTGAGAAATACTCTCTCTTTTTCTTAAGTCCTCCCCACAATCTGGCAAAAAGGCGTTGGGCATGAAAATGACAACATTGGTTATTTGATGTGAAAAGTATTAAAAGTCAAGGAAACAGTCGTGCTTCCCGTCGAAATCCATCAACAATAAATTGATCATATTACAGGACAATATCTGAATTGTATTTAAACATTAATAAATATGAGCCCAATATGCAAATCTTGTGATGTCATGAGAGGAACATGCCATATAGGTCTAATATTACCCCTTGTTTTTACAATCTTCATTCCAAGGAAAGTTTTAACATTAGTTTGTCCTGAGTGTTCTATTTTGGGAAGTAATATTGTGTCCTTTAGCATCAACAGTATAAGTTAGGAAACCACACACGATCTGATAAGTTATTATGGGATAATTAATATAGGGTTTACAAAAGAAATGTCAATACTGTGAAACGGTCCGCATCATTATTTTTACATAGACAACAACTTGTTTCAAAACCATTCAAACTTTTAAGTGGTTTGTCTTGAGAACCGTAAAAGATTTTGAATAATTTCAACGGATTTTTCCTCAGAAAAGTTCACTTCCTAACGGCCAAGTGAAGTCAAGTAAATGTGCTGATATGCGAGACTACCTTTAACTGACCAACTTTATGACCCCCAGAGGCTCAGACCATTACATCATTGTTATTCAGATATTTTAACTGAAGATGCACACAGTTCTGTATTCTGGTGGTTACATTGAATTACCCAATTACGTTTGTCATAATACCATTTAACCGTCGGACCGTTCTTCTGCCGATACTATCCTTAAATATCTTCCTATAAGGAATCATGCGATTCTCCTTAGTAAAACGCCCAAATGATTTTGGCTTAGTGAAGCTCCTTTGGGTTTGTATTTGGGTAAGGAAACCAGAGCCGATATTCATAAAACCCTGCTAAGCCTTGGCAACTAACTTAGGCCTTAGCTGCCAACTAGGGCCGGATTAACCTCATGATAGAACCGGCATATGCCGGGGCCCCGCGCTTTTGGTGCCCTGCCCGCGGAATAGCGGAATTACGTATGAAGAAGTTTCTTGTGCACAATAACCTGGAAACTTTATTTCCAAACACTTTCATTGCATTTCGCATTTATCACTCTCTAATAATCTCTCTGTTCTGGCGAAAGATCATTCTCTTCACTGAACTGAGCAAATAAAAAGCTAAGTTCGATCCTGCGTGAAGTAGAAGAGGCTAAACAGCCTAGTACCCTGCTCAGCGTGGAATATTACCTAGTGCGGGAAATGGAATTTTCCTAACTAATAAATGATTGCTTCTCAGAAATCCCGTCAAAAATGTGTAATTTAATAGTTAATGTTTATGAATAGATGTTTGAGAATTGATACCCACATTGATTTAATTTACTGGTTGTCGGGCTTACGGTTTCATGTGTGTGCATTTTTGACATGCCTTAACACTATCTGGCATATGATGTACAATAACTGTCGTGTAGCATTGTACAATGTGTAAAAGCAACTATTAGTTATATTAGCGGTTAAAAGCTAAACTTTAATCTGTTGAGTGTTATTAATTTGGGGTGAGCGGGTGGGCGAGGGGGGAGGACGTTTAACTTATAAAAGGGGCCCGCTATAGAAAGTGCCGGGCACCCAAGCAACGCTAATCCGGCCCTGCTGCCAACGAAGACTTGTTGGATACAAAATGTTATAAATAAAATGCCGATAAACGTCATCTTGAGCACGTCTAAGTCCATAGTTGACAAATAAATCCTTTATCCTTCATCGATTTTCTGGCGAAGATTCAGAGTCGAGCTATATTCCATATCACTCAGCTTAACAATAATACCGTGGCTGAAAAATATCCAAAAAATATCATTACGGGGTGAATGGAATGGGGCGGGAGTCACGGCCACAAGGGTGCGGGATTGCTTGTAAAGTGAAATCATTTTGACAATTATATCTGCACATTGACTACGGTATCTGTTGTCTGTACATTTGCCTTACTTTCATCCCCGCCCTTCACTTTTGCCACCTCAGTTACACTGTACTGTCATGCAATACCGTCCTACAATTCAAGGTCAAAGTTTAGTCTTAGGGTGTCTCTCCGGAGGTAGCTCCACTGAGTGGGGACAGGACTCATTGGACGAAATATAGTTTGTTTTTCGCACTTCAGCTCTTCGCCCAAGAGTGAAGTTGACTTTGAAAAAGGTATCTGGTCCCCTTTCAAGACTTGACATGAAATTCGGTTGGCAAGCCTTACGCCTCACAAAGTGCCGTCGGACGGACCAATAAGGAAGGATTTACAAAGCCGTCCACATGCGCACAGTCTCAGAGTCACTCACATTTAAGGTCCCCACATTTGGACGTCTATAAACAGAGGCATAAAATACCTCTCCTTCTGTCCTTCGAAAGTGGCTGATCCAAGGTGGGCCAACGACGGCGTGTTCCCCATGCAAACGTATACCACGACGATATCGCATCCCGTTACCATCATTGCACTAGTTATTGCTGCCTTAAATGTTTGTCACAGTTGAACCGACGATGACTTTACTTCCTTCACCATTCCTGGGGACGGACTTGAAACTCCTTCTTCAAGCACATAGGAAGCGCTTGCTACAGGTTCAGACTAAGGCCAGAGTATCATGTGATGCATATACTTTGTGGATGGTTCCCTGAACTTGTTTTGTAAACTACAGTATCACGGTGCTTCCTCCTGTTCAAATAGTCGACAATTTCAGAATTATCTCGGTAATTTCAAGGTAATCAATACGGGGGGTGACAGTCCTTTTGTTTACTTATCTTGCTAAAGACGTGCCAAGAACTTGTATCAAAATCTTTTCAATTCTTTTCCAAGAAAAGGATACCTTGTACTCTGGACACTACGTTTAACACTAGCTTACGAAATGGTTAGAATAATGTACGTTTTCTTAAAAAATAGTTTTAAAGCGACGCATCTATATCTGTAGACAGATGTTAAATGAAAAAATGCAACTAACAGTGGTATAATTTCTATTTTTCCTTGTGCCGGTGGATTCGTGTCTTCAGAGAGAACATTCGTCCACCCAATCTTAAACATATCTGGTGAATTTTACCCCGTATTATTAGTGCACCCACTCAATTCTGTTCATTTAACCAGAAATTTGTATTCAAATTTAGCTAGAAATTGGTGAAAAACTAGTTATGACCAGGGTTGTGATTAAATTCAGTGGCGGATTGAGGCGGGGCGCATCCGGCGCCCCCCCCCCCTAAAATTTTCCAAAGCTTATTTTTTACTTTCACTAAATAGATCGTTTAGCCTATTTTTTTCTAAATAATGTTGTATCATCTTATAATTTTCAAACTATTTAATTATAATTGTTACAAACTAATAGAAATTTAGAGTACACAGTTTCAAGTTTTCCGATAAAATGCCAATAGAGTGATATCGAAGGTCTCAACCCTATTTCGGACCACATTTATGTAGAACACTAAATTTAGTTTTTTACAATCCATCTGCTATTTGGGTTCATCGGATCTGGAGATTTCTGTTGCACTTGATCTTATTTTAAGCCCTCCGGATGTGTATGCTAATCAATCTATTTTGAATAATTCGTATTAAAATTGACAAATTATAAACTTTTCTATGCCAGAGCTCTCATGTTTACAAAAACTTACAAAGTAATTTTTTAATGAGAGAGTCGACTGAGTGCTTTACTTGATTTCTGCCATAAATGTAATTTTACAAGTATTTTTCCTTTTACATTGTATTATGGAAAAATTCTGCTATCCCGCCACCAACAGGCGCGGGTCCAGACATTTCAAAAAGGGGGGGGGGGAGCTGAACAATTTTGGACCATGTACCACTCCTTACCCCTTTGACCAAAAGGTACATTTTTCATGCTAAATTTTTCGCTTTTTCTACGGGCAAGAACATTTTTTTAAATTAAAAAAAAGTCTGATTTTTTCCTTGAGTTTGAACACTACTGTACTGCGCACGTCGAAAATTTGGGTCCTTTTACACATTTGTAAATATGGAGCTTGTATTGCAAGAAATAGTTTAGATTCAGGGTTTATTGTAAAGATATTTGAATATTTTGGGGAGCATTGAAGAATCTGTGTTTCCTGTTAGCATATATCTGAGATAGCATGTCGACTGAAGATCGTTGTTGTTACATAATGTTATCGAAGGAGTGCCGAGTGAGGCTTCTTGGCGACATTTAAAAAGCTAGACAAAATATTTAAAAATTAAAAGTCTTTATTGAAGAAAGTTTTAGCGAAACGGCACTGTAGCGGCTCGGAAAAGTTTACCACTGACTGCTTTATGAGCGACCACTTACTGCATTAAAGGTTGCAGGTTAGGGCGCGAGGAGCTCGCCGAAAATTTGCCTTTTTGAAGCTAATAATTACAAATATGAAGCTTTTATCTTGGAATAGAATTTGGAACTTTATTAAAGAAAAGTTGTGAAAACCGCATAATTTTGTGACTGGTGTCTCAAATGGCAAATTTCCGAATTTTTCACTTCTTCGAGCCAGGGGCAATTGCCCCTCCTTCTTGTAACTACGTCACTGCTCTGCAACATTGATCATTGATAACATTTTGACATTTCAATAACTAAAAGATTCGGCTACACAGACTATTCAACTGACAGGGTGGAGAGGTATCTGATGATAGGTGTGTATGAGAGCATATATCGCGACCCCTCAGGCAGCAGGTCTCGGGCTTGTAGCAACTAAGGTTTCCGAATTTCCTTTTGTGTGAATACCACTGTATCAGGGACGTATTGCGGCACGCGAATCGTACCTAAATTTTTCCCCTTTTAAACAAATATATGTACATGTGGAGCTTGTACTGCAGAAAGCTTTGGAATCTGGGTTTCTTGTAGGGAAATTTAAAGAGATAGGGGATTACTGAAGAATCTGCACTTCCTTTATAGTGGCAAATCTGAGAATGATTGCACGACGACGGAAACGTTGTTGCTACATAATGTTATCCAATAAGGCCTACGAACTGACACTCTCCGATAACATTTCAAGTTTCTCAAACTTTGTTGTCCTTTTTAGACAAAGTATTTTAAAATCAAGAGCTTTCATAAAAGAAAGTTTGAAATTCTGTGAAAGACAGTTTATAAAAATAGCAATAAAGCTGCCAGTGTCTCTTGATGATGTGGTGTCACATATGGTAATGTCCGATTTTGTCATTTACAGAGCTCGGAAAAGTTTACAAAATTGAACTATGAGCCAGGTATAATGCATTCTATATTGCATTTTGCGGCGCGCCAAGCGCGCAGGAAATCTTGAGCTTTTTGAAATTTGGGAAAAAAGGGGTTTCCTGGCCAGGAGAGTGGGAGACGGAAACATGCTTCGGCCCCCTCATTTTTTACTGGGCCCAGCCTCATGCTTTTCAAGCCTATGGAATATCTAATTCTTGGAGCGAAGCGTACAGAAAATTTGAAAAATCACGATCACTCAGACAGCCGCCGGAAACGACATTTCCAACCGACTTGTAAATTGATCCTAAGCAATCATTATTTTGAGCTTTCGTTTGCAACAAAATTTATACTTCAATAAAAAAATGAGTAAGTCATAAATGGTCAGAAAATCACCAGATAAAATGAACCAACTACCATTGGATGAAATGGTAATGTAAAGAAGCTAATCTTTCGAAAATGAGCTGGTAAGGGCATTCTACAAACTATTTGACAACCTTGCGACATACGATTATGACGAGTATAAATTCGAGCAACTTCATTGATCGGCGAAAAATCCTTCTGAACTTCAAGGGAGGATGGCAATGCATCACATACCAGCTACCTAGCCTTTACAAGCTTCATCGAACTTTACAGGGATCTCATGTGTCTCAGCAGCTTGATTAGGTGAAACAGAAATCAAAATCAACGTACAGCCTGCACAATTCTCCATGGTCAGGTTAACAGCTATACAAGGGCTTCAATTCTTAGGTGTCGCATTATAATTAACCCTTAAAACATACTTGAAAGTTTTTGTTTTGTGTTTCACAGATATGAATGTTTTTGATCGCTTTCCCTCTATACCAGGGGGTTTGTGTTGTTAGGGAAAGGATGAGCCTGAAATAGCCCCCTGAATATTCTCACAGATAAACATTTAGTGGATTGGTTTTGTTGATGTTACGAAAAAGGGGGTTGAGGACGTAAAAGCCCCACCCCCTTGG
Organism: Holothuria scabra; assembly: GCA_037179385.1. Classification (NCBI taxonomy): domain Eukaryota; kingdom Metazoa; phylum Echinodermata; class Holothuroidea; order Aspidochirotida; family Holothuriidae; genus Holothuria; species Holothuria scabra. The sequence continues at coordinate 11,765,306 of CM074190.1, read as the reverse complement.
ATCCGCGCCTGACCAATGAAATCAATAATAACGCAAAGGGTTAAATAATGAGTACCTCTCATGCACGTGACAATAAAGTGGTATATTTCATTAAGCAAAAGACTTGAAAAGCTACTGCGATCTCAAATATGAATCTTACAGCAGTGCATCGTATTCTTGGTCAGATATTTTCACCATCGTCTTTGAAGCTGTTGGAGACGCCAGAATTCAATTCTTTCAGTTTTTAACGTCCATAGAATTATAGGTTGTAACGAATTTTTATTCAAAATTGAAAAGGAAAGATTCTCCTCTCTGTACCTTGTGTGAGGATCCCCCTTATCTTTAGACCACATTACGATATATTTTTGGAAAAATGAAGCAAGTTTTTGCAATTTTCTCACTTTTAATTGAAGGGAACATTTTTGGCAAACAAAATCTCAAAGTAACGACTACTTCGGTTCTTCTAACAAGCCTGGGAAATGCCATTTCCGGCTATCTGAGGGGTCGCGATTTTTCAAAATTTTCTGTACGCTCCGCACCAACTGATGGTGGCGCTCCGCTTAGATAGTCGTTCGGACAGATGACCGACCGTCAGCGCCCCCCCCCAACGAAAAATCTTAGATCCGCCCCTGAAATTCACCAGTTTTCTGCTAAAATAATAGTCATGCAGGATTTGGTAAGTGCATGTTGCAACAAGGACCTATACTATACTAGTGAAATTCCACCAAACACATTTTAGATTACCGCTTCTAGTATCGCCTGTAAGTACCTGGATGTGATAAAAAAAAGCATGACCAATCATATAGTAATTGTTGGGGACACTTATATGTAAACTGTATTATTGTTGAAGGTGATTGACTTAGTCAATTGCCTGATTCTGACCAGCGTCTTAATCGATAACTTTGATGGATTCATGGTGACCACTTCCAACGCTTAAGAGGACTTACTTCGGGAAAAAAAAGCTTTTTGAACCTAGACCGAATTCCTCTTCAGCTGTAAGGTTCCCCTCCTGTCTCCTCTGGAAACACAGTCAAGTCTTCTTAAGCGTTGGAAGTGGTCACCATAAATCCATCATAATTATATTGTAAACAATTTTAAAATTCGTTAACCTAGTAAGCCCGAAACTTCCCAATGGAAAGTTCTGTTAAATCTATTTCCTTTCAGAATGATCGGTATAAAAGAGCTGCACCTTACTCTGATTCATTTTCATGGCAATGAGTCAATGATAAATCGTAAACATTGCTCACCCAAAAATTGCTTCCCCCGACCCCTCACGGCATCACACGGGTCAATGACCTGGTTAGGCCTAAGGTTTATTAGTGTTTGTGTAACGCTATTCAAATGATTTCTTGCTGTTTCGTTACGTACATCATTGTAAATTCGTTTTGAAATTATTTGTGAAATAAATGTAAATTAAACAATTTCTTAGTAAGGTTAAGTTACACATTTTACCCGTTTCGTGTTTACCCTTGTAGAAGAACCAGCATTTTTTTTTTTTGGGTGCAGTCGATTCATTAATTGGATCTACGTACGGTAACTCCACGGTATGCTAGGGCAAGTCCGTGGTTGGCAAAAGTGTATTTAATTAATGCTAGTTGAACTGCCAGAGTATGGTCACCGTCTCGGGTCCACCTTAGTACGTAAAAAGTCTAATCTTGGAAACTTGGTAGGTACGCATGCACCCACGGGGCTCCCTGGATCCGCAATAGGCAGGTTCCCCAATTTCTTTATTCAAAATGCGTAACCGATTTTGCATAGCCGAAGGATAAATGCAACAATAGGAAGCAATATGAAAGTGAAGGGGAAGGGGAGGGGGAGGGGGAGGCGGAGCAACGTTTGGACTATGCACCTCACCCTACCCCATTGAACGAAAGGTACATTTTTTTTATGCTAAATTGTTTCCTCTTTGCAACAAGGAAGAACGCCAGTTTCTAAAAAGAAAAAAAATGTTACAACTCATTTTTTAGATGCAACTGCCCACTGAAAAAAATGGAAATGTTCGTCTTTTGCCAGCCATGCTGCACTGAACAAAGATTCCAGTTTAGGCCTATCTATACCCTCTGCTCCATTGAGCATTGATAAAATTTTGACATTTCATCAATGGCTAAAGATTCCATCTACACAAACCACTCAACTGACAGGGCTGAAAGGTAGATATCTGATGATAGATGCATATGAGAACATTTGAGCACTGGGTGCTAATGATTCCCTCCCTCAAATATGAAGTCTTGCTCTGAACAAAGATTCCAGTTCAGGCCTATCTATGCCCTCTGCTCCATTGAGCATTGATAAAATCTTGACATTTCAATGACTAAAGATTCCATCTACACAAACCACTCAACTGACAGGGTTGAAAGGTAAATATCTGGTGATAGGTGCACGTGAGAACATTTGAGCACTGGGTGCTAATGATTCCCTCCCTCAAATATGAAGTCTTGCTCGAAAGACTATCCAAGGGGAGCAACTTCTTCAGTTAGAGAGGAGCGAAAAGACATATTTTGAAAATCGCTACTGTCAGAGATTACTGGTAATGGCATTTCTCGGGCTTGTATAGCAGCAGCTAAGCAGCAAGTGGAAAGGGGGGGGGGGGGAGGAGGGGGGTTAACAGACTTTTCTTCAGAGGAAAAGGACAAGGACAGAAATTTTCCGGTTTTTCTTTCAAGTGTGAACAGCACTGTATTAGTGACGTAATTTGAGGCGTCCCAAGCGCGCTCAAATTTTTGCCCCTTTTAAACAAATATTTGTAGATATGGAGCTTGTATTGCAGAAAGTCTTGGATTCTGGATTTCCTGCAAGGAAATTTAAAAAGACGCTGAGGATCACTGAAGAATCTGCACTTCCTTTATTGGTGAAAAATCTGAGAATAATTGCACGACGTCGTTGTTGCTACCTAATGAATGTCATCAAGGCCTTCTAACTGACACTCTCCGATTACTTTTCATAAGTTTGCAAAACTTTGGTTGTCCTTTTTAGACAAAATATTTCAAAATCAAGTGCTTCCATCGGAGAAAACGTGGAATGTTATGAAAGACAATTTATAGAAATGTCAAATAAAACTGCCGGTGCCTCTTGATGATGTGTCTATTGAGGAAAAGTTTATCACAGTGATTATGAGCAAGCACTACTGTTTTTCAAATAATACTTTTTTTTGAAAAAGGAATTTTCCAACCCGGAAGTGTGTGTGTGTGTGTGGGGGGGTACTTCTGCCCCCTCATTTTTCAGTAGCGGCCCCCACCCCCCTTTGCACTACGACTATGCAACAATGGCTAGTATTCTTTCAGGTTTTCTTTTTGCATAGTCGGAGCACTTAAATTTAATTTCTACCACTATTTTGAACTCCAAAAAGTGCACTACTTTCAACAATTTGGTCTACAAAGTGTCCTAAAGTGTTTCATGTTCAAATCGTTGGGTAATGGCCGCCCTCGAATTGGTAATTTGCTGTCTATCATGACGCAGAAAAGTGTTTTTAAATGAAGATCAAAGAAATGTTTTTGTTTAAGCCATATTATGAAGTTAATGAACCTAATAACAATGGAAATGGAGATTAATGTGCACAGAGAAAACTAAAATTTTGGTAATTTGCTGGAGATCTAGTCAAAAATAATTACTAGGTACACCCATTATTTGTGTGATTTCCTTGCAGACAAAGATGGAGGGGCACTGTCATTTTCGGATAAATTATCGAAATCTCAAAGGGCCTCCTCTGTTAGCCCTGTGATCAAATCTAGAACAGGGGGAGTGTAGGAGGAAGCCAGCAACAGAAGGATTGGATTATTGGGCTTGAGAAATGAAAACATTTTCATTTGCAGAATTTGAAATAGTAATTTGGGCCAACTTTTATTGATATACATTTGGGGGTTTAAACTGAACAAAATTTGGTGTTTATTGAAGCACCTGCCTTTCTTTAAAGGAAAATTATGTTAGCCATTGTTCTACCATAGCACAATGAACCTATTAGTGCAATTTCCTCAAGCAGAGGTTTCAATAATTTTGTTTGTACGCTACTAGTATTTGTTCAATCCCAAATATAGGTTGCTTGTAACATAATGTTCAAGCAATTTTTTCCGAATCCTTCCTTTCTAAAATGTTGAATCTATTAAATCTACATATCCCCTTTAAAAATAACTTCAACCTTTTACACTGTTGCAAACATTAGTTTCACAGGTAAACCAACTTCTTGCATAAACTAAAAACTGTTCACAGAGCGAAAGCAAAGGAAATTGTCACATGTTCCTTGTAAATATGTTCACTGTAACTGATGTAGCATACACATGTACACTACAGATATGAAGTACATTACATGTATTGTCTTTTCTCTTTTGTCTTTTTATAGTTTGAACATATGAAAGATCAGAAAGAATACAAAACTAAGCTGTAATTACCATAAAAAATATGTATTAGTAATAAAATACCAGACGTTATGGTCAATTATATGGCACGTTTGGAATTTTGAGTTTCATGCACAACTTTTTGACTTATACCAACCTCATTGATAAAACTTAGTTTCATAATCTGCCAAAGACTGCAGACTTGCGGTGAGTACAACAGTTATACTCACACATTGTCACATTTAGGTATACAATTAATTTTAAGAATGGATCTATACTCATACTTATGCTCTTCATACAAAACAAGAAGTATGATGCTCATTCTTATGATGTTGTACTCACAGTACAAAAAGTATGGTTCTCATATACTTACCCATGACATTGTACTCAAAGAAGAAGAAGAAGTACACTGCCCATACTCATTAAGTTGTGAGAGTATAGAAAAGTAGAAATGAAAGTACTCAAAATATTTGACAAAAACAATAAAATGAAGCAAAACTTTCCAAGACAGGAGTTACAGAAACAAAAATCAAATAAAGCACTTTTGCCAGAATTTCAAGACAACAATTTTGATGACTAACGATTTTGCCACAAATGTGGTGACATAAAGCACATGGAATAAAAGACCCAAGCTCAAATTTCTCTGCTATTCATGAAAATGCTAGGTTTGAGGTACAAAATATTGAGTCTCTTCCGTAAGGTAATCTTATCAGATTTGGCAGGTCTACATATATTAATGCAAACATGATGTCACTCTTACATGAACATAAGCATTCAGAAATCATCATGTTTTTAGAAACAACTTGGAAAATGTAATTTGTGTATAACATTTCAAATAAAAGAGTATGTAAAATTATGTATAAAAGGTTACGCAAAAGGTAGGCTGCCAACATAATTTTGAGCAAAAAACAGTTAATAAATTAGCAAGTAACATTTGAAAATTAACATAAACTATATTCCAAATCATGGAATTCTTACAGGATAATTTAATAACAACATGAAAAGGTGGTATGCTTCTATTATCAATATAAAGATAGATATATATATACATAATGATTTGTAAGGTCAACAGTCAACTCTGCCAATGCAAAAGGCAAAATCAAAAACAATAATATGTATAAGAATATATTTTGACCTTTTCATTTGGAGATATATTATTCGCACATTATTTCAATATTTCTACTTCATTAGTGTTACCAGATACGTTAATGACAGAGTTGGTGATTAATAAGGTAATTGTATAAACATTTTAAGATAAAATACTGTATATAAAACAACGTGCAAAATGATAATCAGTCAAATGGTCCAGCTCTCTCGCGAGTCATATTATTTATAACATATTTCATGCAAATCCCAATTTATAAAAATATATAAGTAAATTAATTAATGTATGAATTTAGAACACATAAACACGCTAAGTAGGTAATTTAAGAATTGCACAAAAAGGCAGTTGTGCAACGAGTATTGTTCCATAAAATCATTAACACAACAATCTTTACATAATTAAATGTTTTGACAGAATGTGTTAACTACAATTCACAATTTTGCAGAAATACACATTTTAAGGACATCACTTACTTATTACAGAGATTAAGGTAAAACCTATTACATTATATAAATTAAATAAAATCAATATCAAAGGTTCACAACTGTGTATGATTCTTCCTTTCATAGTTGCACTGATATGAGCAAGACAATGGAATCAATTTTTTTAAAAGACATACTTTCACTAAAATTTCATATTACATGATCCTATATAACAAAGTGACAGTTAACAATACTTAAATGTAAATCATAGAAGAAAATGGGTTGGCTTCAAAATAATGAAGTTACTACAGGGGAAGGAATTTATGAGACTGCTTTGATCTACTTCATTTTCTCAGGTTGTGGAAATTTTTTAAAAATGTCCAAAAACATTTTTCTTGAAGGCATAGATATTGACAGTTAAGAATTTGAGAAACATTACAGAGTGCATTTACAACAAACAGCAAATGTTTTATCCAAACGGATATAGTGTGCATATTGCACTACATTGCTGGTTTGCATTAGACCATTCAATGGTTGAAGATGTGAATGACACTAAAACCACTAATAGAAATGAGAAAGATGGATGGACTTAAACAGAGCAACAAAGAAAAAATCAGAGAAAACAAATTAGAAAAACATCTGAAAGAAAGGACATTACCAAAGATTGTCAGAAATGATTGAAAACTCAACCTATCAAATTTATGAGCAGACCTGGTATCACTCCTCATGAAATTACACTGACTTTTATTTTTCTCATTTGTTGCTCTTGTTTTAATAAAAAAAAACAAGGAGACACAATCACTTTAAAAAGGGAAGAAATTTTGCAAGCTAAGGTGCTTAGAGGTACTCGCAACCATGCTGACTGTAGTGTATATTCACCCAGTAATGAAATTTGTCACAATTGCTCAACCTGCAGAAGAGGTAGGACAAAATTGAGGAACATTGTTAGATCATACAAAAAAGGGGAAAAGGCCCTGGATGAGGTAAAAAGGAAGAAGGGAAAATATGGTATTAATGGGAATGTAAGCCTTACATGTCTAGATTTTACCAATTAGAGATAGGTAGCTTCCAAACACCTGTTGTTTGCCTGCCAGGACACGGTTTTCCACTTTGTTAGTTTGCTTAACAGTCCACTTCCTCTCACAACTAAATCATGCACTTGAGCTGGCTCTCTGTTTGCCTATTACATATCTAATCATATTAAGTTGTCTCAGGTTGCCCTAACCATCAACATAGCAAATGTGTTATGGATAAACTCTTACAGTTCAACAAGTGTGATGAATCTGAGAAGAGAGAAATTTCTGGAATCAGGGTGTTTGCAAAGGATACAAGAGAGATAAAAGTAACACGTATACGGAGACAAAAAGAGTTAAAAATGTGCTCTCTTTACCTAATGGCTAAAATCTGTGTTTCATTAGAGTAGGTTTGATTCTAGAATTACTACATAGACTAGATTAGCAAGACTATTAGAACTATTGTCAGCACTAATACAGCAATAGCTATGAAGAGGCCTATCCATAAAAAATAATTTGAACCATCAGTCTTTTTTAAAATCAAACTTCGAGTTTTGCCAATGAAGACATCTCTGCTTTTAAACCTGGAAATGAGAGGCCCTAAGATGAAAGAACCGTACTGGGTGATGCCTCCATATCTCCCCAGAGTAAGGATGATCACAGTCTCTGAAAGGAAGGAGATAAATGAAAATTAAGGAGAAATCTACTTAAGAAGAATTACAACCAGAATGCAAAAATGCATCGAGGTTTCGATGATACATAAATGTTCCGTTTCAAAGAATGCCATCATGCACCATTTTCTTCTCATTCAAATGTTATACTAGCATGTTCAAAGAATAATTGTCATTCCTGATGACCTTTTGACCTCAATAAAAGCCATACATAGCTAGACAGGCAAACAACAGACAGACAGACAGATGGACAAACAACTATCTCGAAAGATCGCATTTAAAAAGGTTCCTAGACTTTGACCCCTGGAGACCCCAGATGACCTTTCTTTTCTGCCAAACACAATGGGGCTAAATCGAGGGTAGAAAATTGCATTTATACCGCCTAAATAGGGATACTTGGCATATCTGCCTTTGACCTCCACCAAAAACAACATGGAGCATTTCCGGACCATAACCTATCCACATACCAAATATGAATTCTATTCAAGTTTCCTACCTTGAGATATCGCATTAAAAAAATTTCAAACTTTGACCCTGAGATGACCTTTGACCTCTGCCGCAAAAAACAGGAGCATCTCCTGTCCATGACATATCTACATATTAAATATGAAATCTATCCAAGCTTCCCATCTTGAGATTTCATGTTAACAAGATTTTTAGACTTTGACCCCTGGTGACCCCAGGAGACCTTCGCCAAAATTAAATAGGACCATCTATTGTTTAAAATGCATCCACATACCAAATATGAATTCTATTCAAAGTTTTCTACCTTGAGATATCGCGTTAACAAGGGTTTCAGACTTTGACCCCTGGTGACCCCAGGTGACCTTTCACCTCCCCTAAAATATTACAGACCACCTCCTGACCATAACGCATCTACATACCACATATGAAATCTATCCAAGCTTCCTATCTTGAGATATCATGTTAAGAAGATTTTTAGACTTTGACCCCTGTTGACCCCAGGAGGCCTTCGATCTCCGCCAAAATTAAATAGGACCATCTACTGACTAAAACGCTGTGTTTTTTCTGTTAATTCACTATCCGTTTAACCGATTTTATTAACCGGCGGTTAACCGTTTAACTGAAAATGAGGTAATGTTCACACAACAACAAAAAGTCAACATTTCCAAAGAGCGCCATCACTTTTGTACAGGAAAGTACAAGTCTAAAAATTGCGTCGTAAGTCATGTTCGCCGATGAAAGAATGTGGCAAAAATATTGTTATTTTGTGCTGGATTTATATCATCTTTTCTCAGTAAAAGCCCATCCCGCATTTACTGAAGCTTTCTTCAGACCACGTGCACTTTTTAACATTACACCAACTGTTGTATTTTCCCGCCTAGCCCTATGTAATATCGCCAGTTACTTCATGAAACACTCCAACACCGCTGCTTTGATCAGCTTGCTTGCGATGCAGTGTTCAATACATGTACAGCGCTCACATGTTTGTCGTAGTAGCGACCTGTACAACTGCACTTTAAACGGCCCACCAGCTGCTGCAAACATTACAACCAAGCTCTATTACCCTGCATAAATTAAGGAATTCCCAGCATTCCTACCGTGAAGTTGTTTACAGTAGGACTTACGGAATGTTATCATATGACGTCACTACGAACAAAAACAATAATGCATGTGGTCCCATGCATGCAGTAGACTTGCGTGCGTATCCGTTTTTACCACTAAACAAGGGACCATGTTTTGCTCGGTGACATCATATGCATACAATCTATTGCAAAATTTGAATTGCATCTGCATCGTGATTGGATCAAATTCGTTGATTCTGAGCCAGCCAATCACAACTCGCGCCATCGCGTATGGGATTTAGTGTGTGAAAATACCAGACCTCCGAACGAATTTCCCCACTGAGTTTGCATTATGAAGATCGCACTTCCGAGGCTTACATAGCTGGCCTGTGCAGCCGGCCAAGCCCCATGCTAAATTCACGGAGAAATGGCATCACGAATCTCTGCATGCGTGAATTTTTCGGGGATCCGACTACAGTGCATTTCAGTTGCTGATTATTTTTACACAAGACGTAAGGTTTGGACAAGAAGAGCCAAAAATACGGGGATATTTATATCAGAAAGGAACCATAACATACGTTAATCGAGTCCCATTTTTTTTTTCTGTCCAGAACCGCTAAAAATTAGATAGTTGCGTATTTTTACATGCATCGTAGGGTGGACTTCTACAGTACAGTTCATTATCGCAATTATACAACCCAGGCGGTTCAACGAACTGCGCATGCTTATTCATAAATATCAACATGGAATGTTCCATTTTATATGATATTGGGCAAACAAAAAAATGGCAGGAATTATCTGGAGCTAACGATCGTATTTTACAGGTTAAATTTTTTTCCAAATACTGCTACTAACAATGAAAAATAATGAAATTTACAGAGGTGCAGCATGATAAAATATTTCGATTAGCTACAAGTGGGGAGATTTATTCAAATATACTTGTGCCCTAATCATGGTCTTAACTAGAAATGAAAACTCTACAAGCAAGCAAAGTTGGCTAGTTAACTGGTCCACCCGAAGGTGCTTCAGTCTGGCGCGCAACCGACTTCGTCGGCTGGAAAACCGATTTTGGTGAATTTTTGGACTTTCACCCCTAGTGAACCCAGGTGACCTTTGACCTCCCCTAAAAATATTGCAGACCATCTCCTGACCATAACGCATCTACATACCAAATATGGAATCTATCCAAGCTTCCTACCTTGAGATATCATGTTAAGAATATTTTTTGACTTTGACCCCTGGTGACCCCAGGAGACCCTCTATCTCCGCCAAAATTACATATAACCATCTATTGACTAAAATGCATCCACATACCAAATATGAATTCTATTCAAAGTTTCCTACCTTGAGATATCACGTTAACAAGGTTTTCAGACTTTGACCCCTGGTGACCCCAGATGAAGTTTGACCTCCAACAAAAACAAAAGGTACCATCTTCTGACCATAACGCATCTACATACCAAATATGAAATCTATCCAAGTTTCCTACCTTGAGATATCATGTTTACAAGGTTTTTAGACTTTGACAACTGGTGACCCCAGATGACCTTTGACCTCCACCAAAAACAAGAGGGACTATCACCTGACCATAACGCATCCACATACCAAATATGAAATATATCCAAGCTTCCTACCTTGAGATATCATGTTAAGAATATTTTTTGACTTTGACCCCTGGTGACCCCAGGAGACCCTCTATCTCCGCCAAAATTACATATAACCATCTATTGACTAAAATGCATCCACATACCAAATATGAATTCTATTCAAAGTTTCCTACCTTGAGATATCACGTTAACAAGGTTTTCAGACTTTGACCCCTGGTGACCCCAGATGAAGTTTGACCTCCAACAAAAACAAAAGGTACCATCTTCTGACCATAACGCATCTACATACCAAATATGAAATCTATCCAAGTTTCCTACCTTGAGATATCATGTTTACAAGGTTTTTAGACTTTGACAACTGGTGACCCCAGATGACCTTTGACCTCCACCAAAAACAAGAGGGACTATCACCTGACCATAACGCATCCACATACCAAATATGAAATATATCTAAGCTTCCTTCCTTGAGATATTGTGTGAATGAGATTTTCAGACTTTGACCCCCGTGACCCAAGATGACCTTTGACCTCTGCCAAAAACAATAGGGACCATCTCCTGACTATAACACATCCACATACCAAATATGAAATCTATCCAAGTTTCCTACCTCGAGATATCATGTTAACAAGGTTTTTAGACTTTGACCCCTGGTGACCCCACATGACCTTTGACCTCCACCAAAAACAAAAGGGTTCTTCCTCTCAATATGGCGCATCTATGTACCAAGTTTGAAAACTGTCAGACATTCCTATCTTGAGATATTGTGTTAACGAGGTTTTTAGACTTTGACCCCTGGTGACCCCACATGACCTTTGACCTCCACCAAAAACAATAGGGTTCTTCCTCTCAATATGGCGCATCTATGTACCAAGTTTGAAAACCGTCAGACATTCCTATCTTGAGATATTGTGTTAACAAGGTTTTTAGACTTTGACCCCTGGTGACCCCACATGACCTTTGACCTCCACCAAAAACAAAAGGGTTCTTCCTCTCAATATGGCGCATCTATGTACCAAGTTTGAAAACTGTCAGACATTCCTATCTTGAGATATTGTGTTAACGAGGTTTTTAGACTTTGACCCCTGGTGACCCCACATGACCTTTGACCTCCACCAAAAACAATAGGGTTCTTCCTCTCAATATGGCGCATCTATGTACCAAGTTTGAAAACCGTCGGACATTCCTATCTTGAGATATCGTGTTAACAAGGTTTTCAGACTTTGACCCCTGGTGACCCCACATGACCTTTGACCTCCACCACAAACAATAGGTTTCTTCCTCTCAATATGGCGCATCTATGTACCAAGTTTGAAAACCGTCGGACATTCCTATCTTGAGATGTCGTGTTAACGAGGTTTTTAGACTTTGACCCCTGGTGACCCCACATGACCTTTGACCTCCACCAAAAACAAAAGGGTTCTTCCTCTCAATATGGCGCATCTATGTCCCAAGTTTGAAAACTGTCGGACATTCCTATCTTGAGATATCGTGTTAACGAGGTTTTTAGACTTTGACCCCTGGTGACCCCACATGACCTTTGACCTCCACCAAAAACGATAGGGTTCTTCCTCTCAATATGGCGCATCTATGTACCAAGTTTGAAAAAAGACATTCCTATCTTGAGATATCGTGTTAACAAGCAAAGTGTCACACACACATACACACACACACACACACACACACGCACATACACACATACATACTCACACACGCCATCATGAATGCATTGGTTTCTCTTATCATCGAAACCAAAAATTAAGTGTACTTTACACCTACCTTTGCTGCTAAGCTTAAAAGAAAGCAAGTAGTTCTTCTTCTATAGACGAATCCAATTAGCGCTTGTTTTTAGTGACTGTAGGCCACCATTAGTGGGGTCCATCAGCCTAAAACCGTCTTTATTTATTGTTTACATGAATTTCAAGCCCTCATATTTAGTGAAATTGGAGAATTTAAGATACAAATTAGTGTACAACCATCCATGATAGGGGTAAGCAAGGAAATCGAAAGATTTAAAGGTGATGGACCCCAGCTATGGAAAATCAGAAATCAGACCATCACTTGCTGTCCGGATTTGTGTATATCAATTTGAGCAGTGGAAGAGAGAGATGAAAGATGAGGAACAGACATTAGGATAAGCTCAGGGAGGAGACTGAACACCTGAGACTTTGGTCTGAACTTGAAAGTAAATATATAAGTAACATTAATTGCATAACTTGCTACAGCATCTCTCTCTCCTTTTCTGTTAAACACTTTGAAGTGGAACTGACAAACTGTATTTTCAGGTTGCTAAAGCAACTTTTTTGTTGCTCAAGGGAACTCTTTTAGGGAGGGGGAGGGGACAAGCATTTATCCGCAAAGGTCCTTTATTGGCTTCCCACCTAAAATGGTGAGTGAAAAACTCAAAACTTCCTTAAATACTGAGGTCACAAAAAGCTAGGAAAATACATTCACTACCTGCATGTCAGAAACCTTGTAATTTCCAATAGATTTGATGAAGCATGCAGGCAAGTTTTTCACCCTTTCCTTAGTTTGATGTAAGGTTTTGAAAATATTTTCAAATTTTTTGCTTGTTTGTACTCACTTTCTTTGTAAGGGGTCATTTTTCCATTGGTGAATAAAGCAATGATATTTTTGGCCACAACCTGCATGTGAAGTCCAGCTTTGTATGCCATTTTAACTTTATCAGCATTGTTGCAGTCTCCAATGGCAAAAACATTACTATGACCGTCGACCTGCATATATTTATTCACCTTCAGATGTTTGTTCTCATCCAGTGCATCAGCTGAAAAAGTAGAATGAAGTGCCATCTGAAGAGAATATGTAAAAGCTGCAAAATTATTTTGAAGGGTGGCTACATCTTAATATCTCTAAATTCTCTTGCAAGTATTGTATTCTTATCTGTATATTAATACAGCATAATACAGGTTAACCTATAAGTAAGTTTGCATAGTTTTAGCAATCGAGGAAAAGCAGTTCAACCAAAATGCAAAACTGTATTGAGGTTTCGTTGATACATAAATGTACTGTTTCAAATTTGCCATCATGCACCATTATCTTCTCACTCAAATGTAATACTAGCATGTTCAAAAGATAGTTTTGTTATTCCAGATGCCCTTTTGACCTCAACAAAAGCAATACATAGATAGATAGATAGACATCTTGAGATATCTTTTTTAACAAGATTTTCAGACTTTGACCCCTGGGGACCCAGATGACCTTTGACCTCCACCAAAAACAATAGGGACTATCTCCTAACTACAACCCATCCACACACCAAATATAAAATCTATTAAAGTTTTCTATCTTGAGATATCATGTTAATCACATTTTCAGACTTGACCCCTGGTGCCCCCAGATGACCTTTGACCTCCGCAAAAAACAATTATGACCTTCTCCTGCCCATAACACATCAACACACTAAATATGAAATCTATCCAAGTTCCTATCTTGAAATATTGTGTTAAATCCAATTCTTCCAACTAAAATACTTGTAGCTTTCTTTTTCCTCAGTGCAGACACAAATCTAGTGTGCTGTATGAAACCATGTCTCAATGAGCACTGAAGACTCCGATGTGTAATCAGAGCACTATTTGTGAATGTTGTGTAATATAAGCTACTCTGCATCAAATGAATCTTCGAATTTTGATTTCGGTCAATGCAATTACTAAACTGAGAGGAAGGCCCAAACCAAAAATGTTCCTGGGGGTATTGGGAGTTTGTCCTTATTGAGCATAGCCCTTTCTAGCCCCCAGCAGTCAGGAGATTACTAATCTACCCATTGTGCCCCTACTGAATATTCTGAACAACTCATTGACCACAAGCAGTCCACTGGGCAAGTTAATGAGGCAGCCATGGGTAGAGACTAATAGCAACAAAAGAAGCCTTTCATTCCAACACGCTCTGTAGAGTTCATTTTACCCTCTGTGCACTGTCACAAGTGGCTATTGCTCCCTTGTCTGCTGACTGTCAGGGACTAGAAAAAGTTATGCTCTCTTAAGGAACCAAGGGGTACCAATGCAAACAAAGGCACACCTTTTTGGCCTCAGTTTATCACCTCCTCTCAATTCATTTGAACATTCATTGAACCAATATTAATTTCAAAGGTGTTCCTCATCCATCAAATATTTTCCCTCTGAGCAGAACAAACTTCTGTAATACTCTGTGCATACGAGTACATTAGGGACTAGTTTACACTACATCAAAGGTCAACCAAAGCAAAGTTCACTAAAATGAATGTATGTATGCTAACTCCAGTTTTAATTTTAGCACAACCTGTTAACCTGAACCAAGTCTAATCCTACTTGAGGATATTTTAAACCCAATTCTAAGTTTTATTCTGCATTTAAACAAAATGCTAACCAAACTCCAAAGTGATTTTTGGTCAGATAGATCAGGTACATCTTTCTCTGTCTGGTGGGTAACCTGCCCATTGACCTACATAGAAATGTTTCAAGCTGGAATTTACAATACATATGTGGGATTCTCTGAAGGAATATTGCAGAAGAGAACACTCATCTATAAAGATGGGGTGGGGGAGGGGACACACTGATAGGGCTACGTGATCATAGAAATTCAAGATCACAGTAGGAGTCATCAGGCATTTCTATTATTCAATGACATCTCCCATAAGATATTAACAGAACGAATTTGGGAAATTATTAAGCAAGCTGCCACTAAGCATGAATGAAGTTCAAAAAGTATTAACTAAAAGATAAAATTCAGAAACCTACTTCAATACATTGTTTATACCATTTTAGTTTTATTATTCCAGAGCTTTCCTTACCCAAGATTAGTACAACAACTTGTAGCAGATACATTGAAAGCAAAGATGACATATAAGGTACAAAATTTAATATCTGAATAATCAGTGAAAACAACCCCTCTTGAAAAAGATGTTAGCTATGATAAACTGGGTAAAGGAACAATTAGATACATTGTCTAGGGGTAGAAGAGCATCATGAAAACAAAACAAATTGGTGGACAATTCATTTAAAGACAATTCACCAGAAAACAATAGAAAGATAGCAGTTACATTTCCTTCATAAATATTCAACTGCATTTTTTCTGCAATATATTCAACAAATGGCAAATGTTATTTACCAAAATTTGTTTGATAAGGTTCTGAGTTGACATGAAGTCCTGTAGATATGATGGTAAGATCTGTTTCAATCTCCGTGCCTTTATCTGTCTTGACAGTGCATGGGGAAGATCCGTCCGTTGAAAGGTCATCAAAATTGGAAACCCTCTCATCTATGGAAGAAGGCAAGTCTTTGTCTCAATATCATTCCATGATGAAACAAAATGAACAAGCAGTCACTCAAATTTATAAAATAGTGCTACCTCAAAGAGAAAATGACAACCACAATGACAACCCACTGCCATAAGAAAAAAAACAGACAATTTTCACACCTGTTCAAGCCAAGATCCCAGGATTCTGATTGGTCCAATGAGCATAAACTTTATTTTTATACACCATGACAAAGAGGAATGCTTCTAGACCACTGGATAAAGGGGTTTGCTAGAGGGCCCTAGAGCTTGATCACATGTACACCCCACAACCTTTGAAATGGTGATGTAACTATGTTCAGTAAATGTGCTGAGATATTTAAAATGTCAATAGGAAAGGAAACTTCGGTATCTCTTAACAGTCCACTACTTAAGAAGAACATGCTTGCCTTTCTTTTCACCTCTCAACTAGCCCCAATTAATACTCACAATCATATTCTGGGATGGACTTTCTTTGTCCTTAAAACAAAATTTTCTCCTTACTTAGCAAACCTCTAGCTCCTTATCCAATTTAAAAAATATATGGCTTTGTTTTCATTTGGGTGAGAGCAGTAAACCATTGTTTTACTGCCTTATGGTAATTCATTGCAAAAGTTGCATCCATGTGTAAGTGAGCACAGTAGATTTATGTGCTGTATGAACACAATATCCAATTTTGAAATGTTCAGTATTTTTACAAATTGGTTTGTCATTTTGGCATGCATGTTCCCTACTGCACAAACACCAGAGATCATTTGATCAACATATTGTGCTAACATCACACACTTCGAATCAGCACAGTTAATCTAATCTGTAACCCTGTCAATTTCTGTGGATCTTGATCATAAGTGAGCGTTACTGATCTGTTTCCATTGGTATATAAAGATCCACCATCGTCACTAAAATGGGAACACAGCCTCTATCTCTAGATCTTTCATGTATTTTCATTATTGCTCAAGGCCACATTCTGCTGCATTCAATCGAATGTTACAACCTACCAGCAGTACAATATTCTTATCTTGAACATTGTTTGTTGAGCATGCCAAACAGCCAAAGCATGTAATGTGCTATCAATAGCTTGATTGTTTTTCATGTTTCAGTCTAACCTTTCTGATCAGAAGATCAACATGCCCCAATGTATAGTCATCAATTTTACAAATCATAAATGTGATGCACACGGACTTATATACATGGACATAGCATGTAACCCGTACGTCCTATCCGTAGCCTGTCGCCACTGGCTGGGATAAAAAGAGGCGCACCAAGATGGCTGCCGTGAACCTATAAATCGTCTGATTTGACGGCGACTCTGTAATATTTTAAACAAAAGTTAAACTTGAATGGGCGAAAATATCATATTCCTGCAATAAGTGATTTTGACCTCACCTTGCCATATTTCAAAAATATTTCAACTTTCTTGCAAAATATGCAGTATACTTGAGCAAGTCCAAACTTTCACACAAAACCATAGCTGACGGCCATCTTGGTGCGCTTTTTCTCACACATACGGTAGCGACATTGTACCGTGCAGTATGCTCTGTCCATGTATAGGAAGTCCGTGGTGATGCACCACTGCAGATCGGGTATCATGTCTACCAATGTACAACTGAAATACAGCCATTTTTATTTAATTTAATGTTATGTATCTACAATCTTAGACAAAACTCCTTGGGACACCCCGCTCCCCTTCGCAATGTTGACCACAGCTAGCCTATTCATGGCATACAGTCACTCTTTCAGCGCAACATTGAAAGGGGGAGAGGGGGAGAGGAATTCATGTAAGCCTTTGAACTGAAATTCAAGAATATTATGGCAAAGTGTCCCAACAGTTTTGTCCAAGATTGTCTGAAAATTTCGGGAAGTTAGAACTACTCGCGTTGCACAGTAGAAAGTGTCATTTTGTCTTAATGGGTTGATTTGCAAAAGGGAATTAGTTAAAGCGCCTGATCGTTCATGTAGCTGTTCTCAACAGTGACTTGTTTTTGGTTTACACTGTCTTAAAGTAAAAAGAATATTGAAAAAATGTTCGTGTTTATGTATTTTTAATTTGTTCAAAACAGTGACGTGTTACCTGATATGTGCATTTTGGAGAACAGAGGCACTGATGCATCCTGCCTATTACTTCATTTTAAAGTAATTTACCGTGTTTTCTCAAGAAAAAAATATGCCGTACATGCGAACTTGATGAGACCGGCAGTGAAAGGTAAGTTTAACCCAACAGTCTACCATTTATTTTGAAAGCAAATTTGGAAGCAAAACGCAATGAAATTGCTTCGGTTTAAAGAGGGAAAAAAGCATGCGTAACCAGTTTCATGTAACGTGAAAAATGGAGTCACAGGGGTGCAATTTGCTTCAAAATATGCCAAAAACCAGCCTTAACTAACAATCTACCATCGTTATATTTTAAAAGCTTGGATCTCAGATGTGCCTTTAACATTTCATGGTAGATTGTGGCGCTCTTTCAGTTAAAATCTCGTCTCCTTAACACCAGTTTGCAATAGGAGTCAGAGTTTTCTATCTAAGAAATTGTTTTGGTTATATGTATATATATACTATCCATCGGAATAGAACGTATCCTGGCAATTACCCGGGCCTGAAAAATATTCAAAAGTCTCGTTCCATATTTCAAATGTTAAATTATTGGCTCTTAAATTGCCTCCTCTAAGTTTAAACAAGTTTTAACTGGTTTTGCATCTGTATTACGAGGAGGAATTGGTAGGCGTTCCGCCCGTACCTCTGCCCATGGCTTACGAGATGCAAATTCCCCAAGAATACCTGCAACAGTGTATTCTTTATTTTCGTCCCGACTCTAAATAAATGTATACAAATGAACCAAACAACACTTTATGCTTTATGCTAAAATCCTCAGACCTATAAGCCTCCGAAAAAACTTTTCCCAAAATGTCGGCTTGAAAAATGAAGCATTATCTATTGAATTTGTTCTCGTAAATAATACGAGTGGAGCTCAGACAATCTTGGACAAAACTCCTTGGGACACCCCGCTCCCCTTCGCAATGTTGAACACAGTTAGCCTATTCACGGCATACAGTCACTCTTTCAGCGCAACATTGAAAGGGGAGGGGAATTCATGTAAGCCTTTGAACTGAAATTCAAGAATATTACGGCAAAGTGTCCCAACAGTTTTGTCCAAGATTGTAGTTGAAACTTGATCATCTTGACCAAAGGTATGAATTATTTCAAAATGTCATGTGGCCATGATTTTGATATCCAAATGAAGGATTAACAAATCTCATTCCAATAGCATTAAAAACTCAATATAGCCCATTGGCCACAAAATACCTGTTCTGCCACAGTGGGTCCACTGACTTCCTAAACATGGACAGAGCATGCTATACTAAGATTGTTGCCACCATACGTGTGAGTATAGGATGTCATATGGTTTTGTGTGTGAAAGTTTGGACTTGCTCAAGATGTTCAAATCAACAGATTTTGCAAGGAAGTTGAAATATTTTCAATATAATACAAGGTGAGGTCAAAATCACTAGACATATAACAGGAATTTGATATTGTTTCCCATTCAAGTCAAACTTTTGTTTAAAATATTACACAGTCGTTAAACCGCACAAATTATAACTTCATGGCGGCCATCTTGGTGCCCCTATTTTTGCCCCAGGTGATGGCAACAACCCACAGATAGAACATATGTGTTACATGCTCTGTCCATGTGTATAGGAAGTCGGTGAGTGGGTCACATATGAGTCCTACATATTTCCCTTGGAAGGATTAACAGGTATAAAAGGATGTTGATAGCCACATGAAGGAACAGGGTTCACAACTAGCATTGGTTTATCACTTTTCCTTCAGGCTTTCATTCCTTGCAAGTCACCTGGACACATGTTTTGCTAGCCCGTAATTTGTGAGTCACAATTACTGTTTCAGACTTGTTACTATCCTAATGCAACGAACATGTGGGTGCTTGCGTAGGCCTATGTGAACAACTGGCCGAAATGTATAGCCAGAATTAACCTTCTTTTCATAATACTTTGAAACTTGAAGTAAATGAATAATGCTTGGAAGGAAAACAGCTGGTTTACCTATTACATGAAATATAGATGAAATGATAAAATAAAAGTCTGCATTTCTTTCACATGTCTTTAGGTGAACGTGAAAGCTAAGGCCAACATTTCAATTGTAAAATGTGTGGCTTGCACTACCCAGAATCTCGCGACAACTTGATAAGCAGTTCTGAACAAAGCATTGACCAACACGTTTTTCATGCACAATCAACAATATTACAGCACACACATCAGTATGTTTATGTACTGTTCTGCGTTGTACAACGGTTTTGAAGCCATGATATGTAAGTTGCTTCCAATGGAAGTTTATTTTGGCAAAAATATAATATATACAGCCAGGAAATTGGTACGTATATATATGGACAAATTAATATATAAACACTTATTTTGGCCATCTTTTTTAAAAGAATAAGCAGGATTAGGATTTGCCTGACATGCTTAGCTGACTAGAATTGTACTTGCCGGCACGAACATTCAACTAGTCCCAGGCTAGCGGGCATAAGCTAATTTTGAACCTGTGAATGAAGCTGTTTTGCAGGGTCATCAACATGCAATGTATAAGATGATTTGCTGATACACATTCATTAGAATCTCTTGGTGTCTGAGCCCAAGACAGCCTTGACCATTTTAGATTAGTATCCATACTCCCAGTAATATAGAACACTTTCAAGAGTCTTATCCCCCTGTCTTTGTCATATGAAGTACACATATCCATGATTGCAAATGCCACATAACTCACCAAGCACCAGTGTTACACCAAGTTTCTGTAGCTGCTTCTTGGCTCCATCTCGTAATTGCTTTTTGAAAGGTCCCTGGATGATATCCTTTCCTGAACTGACGACAGTTACTTTTTTACTTGGGTATTCAGTGGCAATCTCTGCTGACATCTCTATACCCACCGCTCCCGCTCCAATAATTGTAATCCTGTCAGCCTTTTTTACCTTTGATAATAACAAAGCAATAATGTAATCTGATGTATCTTGCAACATGCTTATTGAACTTACACCCAAATTTATGACGTTTTCAACTCTGAGGTCTAAATTCCATTGTTCAGACATACTGTACAAGCATACTACTGTAGCTGGCATTGGGCTGGAAACTTATCTAGAACTGTTGAAGTCTCCAAGGGAATGAAATGAAGACAGCTCTAAGTAATGATTGACATTTATTGTTGTAATTATTCCTGATAGCCTGACTCATTGGCAGCTAATCACTCCTCAAAATCTTAAAGCTGTCCTTGAAGGGAAAGCTGATCAATGGTAAGTTGTATTTATAACAGGTATGAAGAATAGAAACTTGTAAAGGAAAGATGTAGCAAACACCTATAGACGAAGTCTGATCAGTGCTTGTATTTAGTGACTGTAGGCAGCCATTGGTGGGGTCCTTCAGTGTTAAATAGTCTTCATTTATTGTCTTTGTGGATTCAAACCAAACTGAGGAAATCAAGATACAATTCAGTGTACAACCATCCATGGTTCAGGTAAGCAAGGAAAATGAAATACTAAAGGGGTAATAGACCCCAGTTATGGCCGACCACAAATCAGACCTTTTTTTTGTCTCTTTCAGAGTACCAGAAAAAGACACAGAGGAGAAGAACAACACTTAAACTTCTAACTAGAAACATTTCTTGCTACAGATAACAAAGAACAAGACTCGCTGGTCAAATTATCATATCCACAATGATCATAGCGTACTCTAAATCCAACATTGATGGATATGTACGGAAATATTAATTTTTGAAGTGAGAATTTTATAGAAATTTGGAAAATTTGGCAATATCTGAGACATGGTGTCTCCAGACATTCTTTCTATGAGGGGACTGGCCACCTCACAGATCTTGGCTATGCCCCCCCCCCGGGCAAAAAATTTCTCTTATTGCAAACACCATTGTACTAGTGATTGATAGATCACCCTCCCTCCTGTTGTCAAAGCTGGCATCAGTACGTGCCATGAAATAGAACAACCTCACAAGCTCTAAATTCCAATGGAAACCCTACTGTGAGAAATAACACTTTTGCATCACTCACTTGTTTAACTGGAAAAGGTCTTTTTTCAGTTGACAATGCAAAACTATGGTATAATTGAGAACATGACTAAATTCTGGCCTCCATTGGTATGAACTAGTCTTCACATAAGGTGATGTAACAATCTACAATTCTTTGGAGCAACATTTTTTTTCCGATGGTAGTCTTGCTTTTCCTCCTCAAAATTCCCACCTCAATGCAATTCTTCTGAACTAAAATCGGCAATGCATTGTCAAAATCATAATGCGAAGAAACTGAACTTAGTAGCTTTTCAACTGGTGCCAACCATGATGCAAAATTATAAAAATTTAAATCTTAGTAAACCCACTTGTCATTTTTACAATTTATTTTGATTAACTCAACATTTTTTCATGTTCTGTGCTTTTAATCCTTTAACATTTTTGTATTTGTGGTATGTTTTGAAGTGACTACAGTGATCCATGTGATAAAAGTTTCTGTAAAATTTCTTCTCACATTTCAAACTCCATAAGCTGCTCTGCTATGTACCCTTTTAGTTTTTACTTTTGTTTCTTTTGTTGTACATTTTAACTTCTGCTTAACATTTAAAAAGGGTAGCAAAGGGGGAAAAGACAAGACATAAAGTTGAAGGAATTACTGGAAACTTTTTAGCAACCAAAAATTGAGGGTTAAACAGAGAAAATTTATCCGAATTTTCTTGTGCTTGCATAAAGGAAAAACTGCAAAATATCCTACCTGCTCTTGCTTTTGTCTGAACAATTTTTCTGCCTCTGCCATGGATTTAACATTCAGGTCTATCTTGCCAGGAAAATGACCATGAGAGCCAGTTGCAATAATGACAACATCATAAGGAATTTCATCTCCATCTTCTAAAAATATCAACTGCTCATCTGGGTTAATTGCTGTCACCTTCCCTTGCCTGTACACTCCTTTCCATGCCTCTTTGTATGGGATTAAAATCTTCTTTTCAAATCCTGTGAAGAATTTTAAAAGTGTATGAGCCAACAACCTGGAGGGAAATATAGGATGATTGCACTTGTTTTAAAGTAAATTATTTAATTTTTAAGTGTAATTTAATTGATGAATACAGAAAACAAGCTTTTTTTTCAGAAATAAGCTTCTCACAGAAAGAAACTGAATTATTTGTAGCTCAAGAATAATTCTTTGGTCAAGATTTTCCAAAATTCACATGAGGTTACTAAGGAAAATTAAAATTTAGTGGTTGCTGATAATCTTCCATTTGGTTATTAAGGTCAAGCAATATTGGGCTTGTTTCACCTTGATATGCGTCAGTCATTCACTACCAGTTGTCTCCCTTAATACGGGAAAGTGATTTCGTGAGAGGTATGGTAACTTTACCAACTTCACCATACGTGTGAGTATAGGATGTCATATGGTTTTGTGTGTGAAAGTTTGGACTTGCTCAAGATGTTCAAATCAACAGATTTTGCAAGGAAGTTGAAATATTTTCAATATAATACAAGGTGAGGTCAAAATCACTAGACATATAACAGGAATTTGATATTGTTTCCCATTCAAGTCAAACTTTTGTTTAAAATATTACACAGTCGTTAAACCGCACAAATTATAACTTCATGGCGGCCATCTTGGTGCCCCTATTTTTGCCCCAGGTGATGGCAACAACCCACAGATAGAACATATGTGTTACATGCTCTGTCCATGTGTATAGGAAGTGAAGAATTTTAAAAGTGTATGAGCCAACAACCTGGAGGGAAATATAGGATGATTGCACTTGTTTTAAAGTAAATTATTTAATTTTTAAGTGTAATTTAATTGATGAATACAGAAAACAAGCTTTTTTTTCAGAAATAAGCTTCTCACAGAAAGAAACTGAATTATTTGTAGCTCAAGAATAATTCTTTGGTCAAGATTTTCCAAAATTCACATGAGGTTACTAAGGAAAATTAAAATTTAGTGGTTGCTGATAATCTTCCATTTGGTTATTAAGGTCAAGCAATATTGGGCTTGTTTCACCTTGATATGCGTCAGTCATTCACTACCAGTTGTCTCCCTTAATACGGGAAAGTGATTTCGTGAGAGGTATGGTAACTTTACCAACTTCACATTCCTCATGGAGATATCCTATCCCTGAATACCTCAAGGTCAACACAACAGACTGTAAAAAAGTAGTATCAAGTTCACTTTGAGTCACAGAGGTACAGGTAAGTATGTAACTTCCCTTGTTGATATCTCAAGTAATAAATGTCCAGTTAACATGGACGTTTCACTAGTGACATGCTTGTGATGCAATGAATTCAAAGACTTCCAAGCTGAGGCATGAGTAGCATTGCGCACTATAAAGAAAATCATGAAAAGTACTAACTACATGCAGACATTTTACATTTACACAAACTTTACATCTGTATAGCATATACACCAGAAAACCCCAAAACTTAGTGATTCCTTGCCAAAAGGGAACTCTTTATTTGAACTCTCCATCTTGCTGTGGTGATAGCACCCCTACAGTATCATCATTTAAATTTCAGTTCTTATAGTCAGTGGCACCCATAGCTCCCAAGTTCTGAGAGGCTAGATGCAGGTCCAACTGATCTGTCCTCTTTTCAGAAATTTTTGAATTTTAGAAGTGTCTACACCCAAAATGGTGGCAGTTTTTTGGCAAATCAGACAAAGCAATTTCTCTAGATTACTGCCAAAAAAGTTCACTATGGTACTGAATTTTTTGAGGTAACCAGCTAGAAAAATGTTGTATTGAGAGATTTGCCAAAATAATATTGTACAGAGAGGCTTACTTACAAACACAAAATTACTAAAACCTCCCCTTACCACATTATGCAATCGCTTTTGTTGCCGTAAATTTTGGTGCGGTACCGGTACAGTTTGCAAACGTCAACTCGACATGTAACGGTCGTAACATGCTGCAGGTGATTTCCAATAAATATATATATAAATTAGACTAAATATAGCGCACGATGTGACATAGTCATTCACGTGCACTTAACAAGTAATAAATGAGAGATAATACTATAGGTTGAAAAGGTAAGTCTTAAGTCCAGCTTTAAATTTTGAGGTATTCGAGACACTTCTGAGAGAGAAAGGAAGGGAGTTCCAGAGTCTAGGACCTGCAACCATAACGTAGGGCTGTGAACGTTTAGCAAAATAACTAAACGTTTAACCTTAAAAATTTGCGATCGTTTAGCGATTACTCGGGATTACCTTATCACAAAAAAAATTATTTCAGTACAGTATGTAGTGACTGATACTGAATGTAATGCAGAAATAATAAATAGTTGTTATCTTGCATGGTAAAATCAAATTATTCTGAAACTTTGAAGCCTACTACGTCCAAATATGCCCAGGATGTTCCATTTAACTAAAACCAGGGATCATCAGGGTATACAAATGGATAAAAAACTCTCAAAAACAGGTTTTGCGATTAATCGCTTGTAGCTTTTTACTAAACATTTATTCCACATGCCATCGTTTCGCGATTAATCGCTACACGTTCACAGCCCTACCATAAAGGCACAGTCACCATACGACTTGGAAGTGGTGCGTGGAACTACCAATCGTAATGTGTCACTGTTAGATCTGAGATTGTGAGTGGCATTAAAATCTTTTTTCAGCATGTCATTGAGATATTTTGGCCCTTGATTATTGAAGCATTTGTAGACTATTAACATCAATCTAAACTTTATTCTTTTATCAACTGTGAGCCAGTGCTCAGATGAAATGTAGGAGGAAACAGGATCATATTTTTTAAGGTTATGCAAGCAACGAACTGCCATGTTTTGCACTATCTGTAATTTACTTATGTGTACCTTGGGAACACCAATTAAAAGACTGTTTCCATAGTCAAGACATGATGTCACAAAAGCGTGCAATACACTCCGAGTGGCTTCTATAGAAAGATACTTCCTAATACAACAAATGGCTTGCAGATGTATTATAGCTTTTTGACATTGCTTGGTAATATGTAGCTGCATGTCAAGGTGCTCATCAAACCACACCCCTAAATTCCTCATCACATACGGGACTTTTTGCACCACACACTCTCCTACTCGGATTGAATTCACATGTACTTTGGCTAAACTGGATTTGGAGCCAATTAGCATAAATTCAGTCTTTGAATCATTTATTTTTAGTTTATTTGACAACATCCAAGCTCTCAAATCCCTCACACAGTTTTCAATATCAGCAACTGCTTTCCATTGGTTTGCGTCTTGACTGGGGTTAAAAGCTAAGTAAAGTTGGGTGTCATCAGCATACACATGAACTTGGGGTAAATGCTTCTGCATAACAGCAAATAATTGGCTGGCATACAAGAAAAAAACCACAGGACCGTAGCAGCTTCCCTGAGGCACACCATAATGGAGTGGTCACGATTCAGACATAACACCTCACTGAAGTTGCACACGTTGAGTACGATTCCTAAGATAAGAACTCACCCAGGCAAGTACATCACCAGTGATGCCATAATCTTTTTCCAGTACCACCTCCAGTACTGAATGATATATGGTATCAAAGGCAGTGCTTAAATCTAGAAGAACTAGAAGTGTGACTTGCTTTTTTGTCCATAGACATCAGGATGTCCGAGGTAACTTTGAGCAACGCAGTCTCCGTCGAATGATAGGGCCGATACGCTGACTGGAGATCTGGAAAAACATCCATTTGGCGAATGTGCTCTAGTTGTTGGGCAAGAGCAGTTTTCTCAATCACTTTGCTCAACAATGGGATACTACCAACGG
Organism: Holothuria scabra; assembly: GCA_037179385.1. Lineage (NCBI taxonomy): Eukaryota > Metazoa > Echinodermata > Holothuroidea > Aspidochirotida > Holothuriidae > Holothuria > Holothuria scabra. Next base: position 11,738,623 of record CM074190.1, on the reverse strand, counting down.
GGCGATAGTTGCTGAAAACTGGATCTAAACAGGTCTTTTTTAGCATTGATTTCACCAGTGCTTCTTTCCAAATTTTGGGAAAAGTGTGGTGCAAAATATGAAAAGTGCTGGTCATTCCTATCTCGAGATATCGCAATTACAAGCAAAGTGTCACAAACACACATACATACACACACACATACACAACATCACCATCGCACAGATTCCTTTCCTGCCTTCGGCAAGGAATCAAAAACTTGGTAGGACCAACAGAACACATTGGACAGAATATCAATAACTTTGTATACAATGGACTGAGATTAAATAAAATTTGTATTAAACGAAGCTCAAAACAAATGTGACTATTGTTTTTCAAAGTTTGCAACACCTTAATACATAATCTATTAGATTGTATGCAGTACCTCATCACATACGTTCTGTATTCTGGAACTACATGAGAGTGCTTTGACCAACTGTCACTGTGTTGCTTGACTTCATCACATCAGACTCTGTTGCCGATGAACACTGCTGTAGGGTGTCAAGCCCATAGCCTGGTACTTACAGTGATGCACCTTAAGGTTTAGGTGAGTGATTTTGCTGGTTGAATAAAAACTTTTTTTGGGAACTGGCAGACACAATTGCATTGTTCTTTTCATAGGCCTGTGTTTGTCACTCAAAGTTTGTTTTTTTGTAAGATTATCTGGCTAAAATGCTGTTCTTGATGTACAGTTGTTCCAATCACGGTTCTGGTTATTCACCAAGGAACCAGTTATATCCTGAAAAGTTAATAATGACTTTTTCTACAGTTTTTGAATACCTCCAAATATGGGATAACTGGTTAAAATAGTTCCTGGTCATGGCCCATTCAGGGTTTGACTAGATGTAAAAGAAGAAAAAGCTGACAATTTATACCAATATATACAAAAAATGAAGCCAAAATATCACTGGAGGCACAAACCACAAACTTGCCTGGCTCAACTGTAGCTCTTAAAGAACCAACGCAATAATGGTAGTACTCTCTAGGATCCAAGACCGTCAGCTGACATTTTCCTCTCAAGAGATCAACAGCATGGGCGCCACCATATCCTCCACCAACAACAACCACCTTCTTTCCCTTTAAAACTGACTCAGAGTTTCCCATTCTAAGGATTTATGCTCCAACTTTCCATTCCATCCCACAAGAAATTATGGAGTTAAGCAGATCTGCAGCAAAAAGATAAAATTTAGTTTCATGTTACTTTTAACATATTTTAAGGTTAAAGGGCAAAAGAGGGCTAAGGCTCATATTGAAGCAAGGATTACCTACATGTGCAATTAAGAACACTGGGCCAATTTTGATGCATTTGGATGTGGGAATGCTAAAAACATTCAACTGGTACAGTTCTTGAAGGCTGCAATCTGCAACCTGGGCAAACAATCCATTCTATGACAGCTTGATAACCAGTAATTACAAATAGCCAGTTATTTGTAGCCCTGGGGAGCTCAAACAAAAACCATAGGCACTCTTTCTTTTTTGAAGAGAAAAGTTGATGGCCAACTCAAAGTCTTAAAAAACCCATTTGCAGATAATCCAAGATACTGTGCAATTTTCCAGAATGCATAATGCAACCACAATAACAGAATTGAAGACTACTTGATATGAGGCCAGCTATGTAAATTGTCAAATTTATAGTTTTGTAATTTGATTTGGGGCTATGCACATGTGCACATACTGCAAATCCTGTGAATAAACAAACCACTGACAAACCTACAACACGTTCCAAATTTAGAGTTGACTTAAAAATTTTGTGAAATGATTCTCTACAAATCGATCCATAACATAGCAAGGGATCTTAAGTACGTGTGTTTTGATTGTGAAAAGTATTTAAATTTCCTCTTTGGTATACAAATTTTCATTTTAATCTCCCATAAAGTGCTCTTTATGCCATGCTGTTCTTTTTGAAAGTTTATCAGGGACAATATTAATACTGTTGGAAAAATTATTTTTGAAATTCCCCAAAGTCTATTAAGGCATTGACACTTAAGAAAACCAAGCTTTGTTGACAGTAAGACTTTAAACTATGGAAAACTTGTTTGAGATCATCACTTTTTATTTGATTACAGTGTTTGACAAGTGGCAGAACAAGGTTCATATAAGTTTTGTTTTGTACTAGAATAGGGCTAAAACTAATAACAACAGTTGCTAAGCACAATAATTTCTTATTCTGCTCTTTCAAAAAGTAAACACCTACATGGCAAAAGTGCTGCCATTTGAATTACAGTTCAATGAGAGCTGTTCTGTAAACCATAATGTATCAGATATTGTATCAAGGATGCATGCCCCTGTTACTGCTGTTTTTAGGGTGTGAAACAGCAACTAACATTTCACCACGGACACTTTAATAATCTCAGTAGTTGGTTTGTTTTTCACAAACATGTTGCACTTGCTTCAGGAGGCATTTGTTGTTGTTTAATTGACAAAATACAATGGGATAAAATGATTTGATTGGTGGATTTTGAATCATGAGGTACTGTACAGTAACAAAGGTGTGGTTTTGTATGCATAATTGTTTGGGTGAACATATTTGTCAGTTATGTCAATGACTTGTTAATTAGTGCTCATTAACCCTTTACCGTTGTGCTCCGATCGGGGCATACTTGCACGCCTCGGGAGTGGGCGGCAAAGCGGATGTAGCCCGCCCCGCATCGGCTTCCGTAGGCCATTGAACCTGTGACCTTAAACTATTGTCTCTCTCGTTGTTGTGGCCAAATTTTCGGGTAGCTACTCGCAGTTTCGAGCTCCGCGTAAAACAGTTAAGATGGGTGACAGCGGAGCTCTCCGCATGGGTCCAAAAGGACCCAAACAACGGTAAAGGGTTAAGCAGAATTGCTTTCCCGAGTTACTGTACTTCATCTTGTTCAAACTACATCCTATCGTATATAAACTAGATTAGATTCAATAAAATGTATAACAAATGCAGTTTTTTTTTCTTTTAAGGTTAAGGAGACTGAAGGTTCACAAGACCAAAAGTGAATTAAGATCTGTGAGACAGAAAGTGAACTAAAAACAGTGGTTTGGATTAGGCCCAAGACTATTTCTTGTGAACATCTGGGCAATTTATTCCACCAGTGGGCCACATATTTTAAACTATGATACACCATCTGTATGAACTTTTCCTTTTTTGTTTTTTTAATTTATGGATGTCAAAAAAGAACTTATGGTACCTATGAAATGAAAACAATGAAAAACACTGACAAAGTCGCTACATGCAAAAGAAAAAAAAAAAAACAAAGAAGAAAGCAAAGTTTAACTGCTGTATAAAATGTTCAGTGTCAGGACCTTCAGTCGTGTTGGCCTTTCCTCTCACAGGAGGACACCTTCAAAAATTAACAAAAGAGAAAAAGTTTTATCTGTTAATTTTAACTTAAAAACAATGTGTCATAAATAAAGAAACCCTGAGGCAAATTAAAGGCACTCAACTCTCACACAAAACTGAGATAAACAATTGGCAAAGCTCTTTGATTGACAGCAAGTTCACAGAGAAAAAAAGTACTGCATATTATATAAATAGCATGAACTGAAGAATGTCTTGAACAAACATTTTGATCTAGTATAGGACCTACTTTTCCTGAAGCAATAAGTTGAGATTCTATCTCGATAAGGATGAATTTAGACACTTGTGGGAGATGCTTCAGTATATAAGAGAATTGCTGAAACCTTTTTGGCCTTTGGGTGAGAGGGATAGGACTTTAAACTCAAAATGGCTCTGAAAAAAAGGAAAAAGAGTTTTACTGTACATACTAAAGTACCCCAAAGAAATAGTTTAAATATCAAAAATGATTTCAATATACAACATGTTCACACTACAACATTCCTTCATATTCAAGGCAATTTTTACCAGCTAAAGAAGACATGACATAACTCTGTTTTGCAAAACTGACACATGTATGATGTAAACATGCACAACTTGCTGCTGTTTCCATGTGTGATCAAGAAAATCATGGATTTCTGACACTCGTGCTTCCACAGGTTTTCAAAAAAAATTTTGCAGAAGAAATTTAAGTAGGCCTAGGCCTTATGTTTTTCAAAATCCAGTGAACAGGAATTCTGGCAGGAACAAAAAGGAGGGGGGGGGGGGGGGGAGATAAATCACCACTGCAAGTCCAAATTGGTGCTGTCCTAGGCTTAAGTTGTGATTGGGTTCTTGTGCCAAAAGCTTGCTGCAAGGACCCTGTTAGGTGTAATTTGGAGGTTTTTTTTAAGGCCATTCATTTGTATAAGTCAAACTTCACAGCAAAAAAGCCATCTTTATAAAAAAGAAACTTACATACTGAACTGAAAATGTTTTAATTTTTATGCAAATAAAAGAAGGGGGGACTTCATCCACCTTCTTTTGGAAAGGGGGAAGGGGAAAATTCCCCCTTTCCTCCCCCTGCTGGAAACACTGCTAAATAACCTTCAAGACATATTTATTGAAACCTAAATGTAATAATTTTGATGAAAAATGTCTTGAAATTTAACTTGGATAGTCAAAGGGCTTGACTTTTACTGTTCCATAGTTATTTGGCATAGGCTAGGATAATTTGAATACTGCTTCTCTCCATGGCCAATGACAACTGCTAGCTACCCATAGCTGATGTACTGTCTCGTTAACCAAATTGTGAAAAGCCTACCACCAGACCAGATTGGAAAGTTTGCAAAATGCACACGGGATTTTAATAAAGATCAAGAGAATTGTGAGCCCAGTACTATCTAAGCGCAGCACCACCATCGGTTGGCACAGAGCGTATTGAGAACATTTTGGCCAAAACTACCCTCTTAAGGCTACAACTAAGGCATTGTGCTTACCTTTCCACCCTCTGAATTTGCAAGTTTTTAAGCACCAACTTCCAGTGATGTATGCCATATATATTTGCCAGTATGCATTGCACATGTGTACTATCTAGCAGTCAGTCTACGCATGAACATCCGCAAAAGTTAAAACAGCCAGTGATAAAATAAAGTACACAGTACCTAGTATGCATTTATGTACTTATTTAAATGGATAGCTTGGCACCAAGGCAGGGCAACTGCTTGATACACAACAGCCTTTGGTTGGAGAAGGCATATGTGTGGCCAAAGCAAACATAGTTGGCTCTGTGGGGAAGGCAACTACCAGTGTATTTACATGGATTTACAACGTTCATGCCTTCTAGGCCATTACACTAAGAAAGAGTACATACTGTACAGTTACTGTAAATGTGAGTTTCACAAATAGTGGTACTGTACCACAATACAATAAAATCTGCAGGGGATCCAGAATGTACTGAGTTTAGACTTTTCTGAGATACAGTTTCAAGATTTTCGGTTGAGCTGGTATCTTTTTTTGCGGATAAATTGTGTTGCGGGGCTGCAGTTGTCATACTGCGCTGCTAGACACTTTGAGTCTCATATATTGTGCGGGGGACAAAACCCCTGCACAGGGCAAACTTTCCAATCTGGCCACTAGGCGCATCAGTGTATTATCTCCCACTTTGGTACATTAAAGAATACGGTCCCCCACAAAGTAACCCACCTGGCGTAGCCAGCTATGCCATCACATGTATGCAGGGGACATACTGTAGCCATGCACTTTGGGAAATACAGTTTTGTGGTTAGAGAAGAATTTTTTCACTCTATTACTGTATGTAACAAAAACCTGCACAAAGTATTTCTTCATGGGTGTAGCCAGTGTAGCTGACATAGCTTCTATGGGAATGTTGGTTTGACTTAAAATTTTCCACTTTATGTAACAAAAAAGTGCAATATATTCGGTTAATTCTTCACAGTGAGGAGCCGATGTAGCCACTAAGGGGCATTGGTTGGACTTAAAATTTTTTCACTCAATTTGGTAACGATCAGTCACATAGGCCTAGCCTCGTGAAGGGGATTTGATGATGTAACCATCAAATTTTGAGGGTAATTCTCCTATGGTGGGGTATTCTATAATTTGCTCCCATTTTGTCCAAATTATCACTGAAACTTATAACCTAACGTTAGCTCTCGAAAAGAAATGGCTTGACATTCATGGTCAAGGCTGACAATACCCACATCAATCATATGCTGCCGCACCGGAAAGTACATTTGCCATACACCAAGAATCACACCAAGGTGGAGGTGTTTGGAATTATGCGGCACACCAATTGTTGCAATTGGTCCCTGTGGCAGTCGGGTAAGCCATACGCCAAACTTGTTGCCTTACATTTCCGTATGCCAAAGATCTTTCTGTGAAAGGCCCTACTTTCCAGTAGGCCTATGGCTGATTTCTAACTAGCCTGGCCTAGGCCCTAGGCCATCTATAACTGACTTACATTTTTCACAGTGCTAACAGCCAAGGAGTAGGCCTGGTCTAATCTAGTCTTGGCCGTAACAGTGTAAGTTTGAGTATGCTCAGCTTTGACGTTTGAACGAATGTGCCTCGCCTAGGCCAGGAAGGTCTATTGGCCTACTATTGCCCTCCTCACCTAGGCCACAGGTCGTCCTAGCGTTATATAGTAGGCTATATATGTATAAAAAAAATGTATATATATATACACTATATAACGCTAGGACGACCTGTGACCTAGGCTGGTCCTCAGTAAAGGACTATCCTAGCCTAGGCCTATGTATGGACTGTCGCATAATTGCTACCTGTGAGCGAACCTAATGAGGACTAGCCCTTGAACAGGACCCTGCATTACGTTCCTATGCTATACACTTCATTTCTAGTAAGAAGTGACTACAACTTCAACAAGGAACGGATTATACGGTCACGTTCAGTGACTAATGAGGACTAGCCTACGCCTAGAATTTCTCACCCACTTTTACACCAAAATTCACACAGAAAACCTCTAGAATCCTATTCAAACTTTCTGCAGTAGCTTTGGCGAGATGGTAAAATGAATGAATGAGTAAATTTTAAAGGGAGAAATGCCACACGCAGCTCATAGTCCTTATGCCAATTAAATAGAGGGCGCTTCAAAACTGCAACATGGGAAGGATTATTCCATGTATGGGACCACAGAAGTGAATCGCCACCATGGAGAAGGCCAATGGTCTCAGGGAGCACACCACCATTAGCAGAACGGCCTTGCCGGGAAAAGTAGTTCCAAAGTACACCGTCAGTTTTAGGTCCTCTTTAAGTGTGAATTGCTCAAGTTAAACTAATCAGATGTGGTTGGTTTGTTTTGGATATGAAAGAGGACGTGTAAATGTGTGAGTGTTGCCAAATTGGGAAGAATTGAAGGTGATTCAGACTGTTTAAAAATTTGGTGTGAAAAAGACGTTTTTTCCGTCAGCTGCGGATTAATAGGGTAGGGTGTACAGACCCAAAACTTCATCCCCTTTTATCTCAAAATCTAAACGGTCATGCTATGGTGAATTTGTGATGCCATGATTGGCCAACTCACTGGCTTTCATGTGAGGGGTAGCTTTAGTGGGGTGTGAACTTTGACTGGGCTGCGGGGGGCATTTAATGAAGGCAAAATAGTGTGTAAGTCAATGGAGAAATTAATGGTGGTGTGCTCCCCTCAATGCTGATTGGGAACTGTGTTGGAATAATCCTTCCCAGAGTGCAATATTACAGCTAACTGGCATAAGGTCTATGCTCATAGTCCGGTGACGTAGTTTTTTTGGGAAGCTGTCCTAGGACAGAAAAATCTGGTTATGTACTCAGTTTTTTTGGTCTGATGCTAGCTGAAATGGTCCGTGACGCATACGGACACTATACACGCACGTAAGTGCAGAGAGTTTACACTCCGAACAAAGATGCACGAATACGTACCAATACAACTCACAGGCAGGAACCTACTCAGTGGACAGCAAACGATAACGCTACGCTGTGGAGCTAACCAAATAACGGCTGTACGGAAGTTGATAAGTGCCATCTCGACGGTCGGAGGGTTTCTTCGAACTTTCAATGGTCATTTTCGAAAACATTTCGAAAATGGCTTGGGGGATAACGGGGGTGATTCATGTAGGGGTGAGTCCGTTCTATCACTATGCTTCTGCTAACCGGGGGGAAATTGGTACTGGGGCATCACAGCCCCGAAAAGGTCCGAAAATTTGCGTAGCATATATATATAGCGTACAAATTGCTACTTTCAACGGTCATTTTGGCATTGCGACTTTCAACGGTCATTATGGTAAGTATTTCAAAAATGTTTCGCCGGACTATGGGGATGATTCATGTAGGGGTGGGTCCATTCTATCACCATGCTACCGATGAGCCGGGGGAAAATTGTCACAGGGGCTCCAAAGCCCCGAAAAGGTCAGATAATTCATTTCTATAAGGTGGGGCTATGGTTGGGATGGCTACGTTACTTGCAAGGATGGCATTCTCGTGGGACCGGGACCATCTATATGTTCACAACTTTATTACGATAAAGATGAAATAATGCACTTTTTTCGCGTGTAAAGTTTTGAATTAATAACGAACCCACATTTTGCGCTATCTTAACAGAACAATGCCAGTCAAATTGGGCACCACTATAACTTTAAGGGTAATTCTTTCTCACTTGTTCTCTACTGTAGTTTTTTCCCGTGTGGTTTCATTTTTATTTCACCTTAGGGTGGTCAGGCACAATAGAGCTATTTTCTGACGTCTATGTACTTCGGTCCGGGTGCACTGTACTCATGCGGGCTAAAGGAACGACTGGTGGGAAAAATAATGCCTCCATGGCACTGTTCGTCGTCCATATTATGTGTGTATGAGACTATGATGATTTGGGTTTTTTTATTTGTTTTTGGTTTTGTTTTTTGTTTTTTGTTTTTTTTTTTCCTTTTGTTAATGGGTCTACTAGCATAAGCTTTACTTTCTCAGTCCTCCTTCACCGCCTTGTTTAAATGTTGTATCATTTAGGGGATAAATGCGAGGGTGCCAGGTCTTAAATGTGATTTAAGACCGACGATGACGTCATCATAGAGGCTGAGCGGACCGAGGCGATAGCCGAGGTCCGCTGCCTCTGTGATGACGGCATCGCCTGTAGGCCAAACGAGTAACGTTACAGTTGTTTCCCTGTTTAGACAGTCTTAGCGGAATTAGTAACCCCAGCACTGTCATTGTGCCAAAGCCTGTGTATATTGTCGCTAACCTTAGACACTTTAGTAGGAGTAACAATACTGTAGTTATAGGCACGTTTTATTTGACCCCCCCCCCCCCACACACACAAAAAAAAAAAAAAAATTTAGGAGTGGATTAAAACGTTAACAACAGTGCCAGTCATCGCAGCTCAGTGCATGCAGTTCTAGCCTAGGGCCTAACTTGTTAGACCTATAAAACAATGTGAGTGTGATCAAAATACCCATTTGTGGGGAGCAATGATTCCTAAGCCTAGGCTAACCTATGTCTTTATCACTGCCAGTTATTATTCTTTGGAATGGTAACTCTGAAGACTAGGGTATCAACTTTACACAGTGTACAGTGTCTCGGTGTTACTGTTTATCTTGCATGCATATTATATATGTTTATCTCTATGACATTACAGTAGGCCTACATGTGCTGTGCAAAACTATGGAGTGAATATGGCATGTTGCTATGGCAACCTAGCATGGGCTTAAAATATTGTACACAGTAAGTATAGTGATCACATTCAATTCAATTCTCCTTACTTCTTGAAAACCATTCGAGACCGGTCTCGAATCGCATTCGAGACCGGTCTCGAATGGTTTTCAGCCAATCAGAATGCAGAAAATCAATACAAGTATTTATGGATTTGTATTTAAACTGTGGAAATAAACTCAAACTCAACACAGAAATTATCCTGGTTTTGCCGTAAGGGCAGGCCGGTTTTGCGATGTGTGTACAGGGCACTTGCAGAGATTCCGAGCCCACAATTACCCAAAGGTGGCATACTAACGAAAATGTTAAACTGTGGAAACTCTCAGTTGTAGGCTAAGTGAAAACACCAAAGACCTGACAAATCGCTTGCATAAGATTTATTCAATTTTTTGTTTGGATATTCACTGGGTTCCTTCGTAGACAACTCTTTTATTGGTAAATGTATGACAACGGTGGTCGAACTTCGTCATTATGCGTTCTTAACGGATATCCTGTCTTGTAGTTAGAGAGGTAGCATCTTTGTGCGAACAGGGAGGTGTGATCTAGTTGCACCTCCCTGGTAAGATGGGGTAGGATTAAAGACCGCAGATACTTTGAAGTCAGTCGCGTAGCCACAGAGTGCCTAGGGTGGGGCCTGCCCCCCCCCCCCCCCGATGTTGTTCAGACTCCCCTGACTTTTTGCGTCCTGATAAACATTGTTCCTCTGGCATTATGTATGTCATGTATGTCACTTATGTCACTTGAAAATTCGGCCACAACAACGAGAGAGAGACAATAATTTAAGGTCACGGGGTCAATAGCCTACGGAAGCTTATAAGGGGCGTGCTACGTCCGCAAAAATGCCCCGAATGAAGCACAACGGTAACGCCTAAAATTCAAAATTGAAACAAGGGACTGCATGCGTAGTATTAGATAATGCCACCGCCTAACCATTTTCATTCATTAATTTTTCTGTGCGTCTCCAAACACAAGAAATTGACAATTTACTTGTGTTAGGCTACAATCCTCGACAAAAAATGGGAAAAACAAGCAAAACAGGCAATGAACGGATCATCATCCCCCATCACTCCCCCATTCAATGTTGTGGCAGCCCAAGGCGTCCTGAAACTTCAACCTTGATACGGGATCGGGGACTTGCAACTCCCCGATCCCATGTATTTTTGTCGAGGATTGTAGCTAGCGTAGCCATAGACATCTTTCATGCATGGGTGTGCTGGGTGGAAGAAGAAGTTTTACAAATGAGTGAAGATATTGCACAGAAGTTTCTAAAATTTTCTTTGTTTTGTTCCTACTAATATATTTTTTTCTTAATACAGAAAGAAATAGCCCTGGTTTTATTTCTTTACTGTTCAAAAGTCAAGACCAAAACAAGGGAGTAAAAGCATACAGTTGATTTTAAAAGCAAGCAAATCGTTAAGGTCTCCATACAATTGCATTTTAAATGGGAACTTAGAGTGGAAAATCGTGATTTTGATTGGGCATAAATCAAACTTTATACAAATAAAAACCATGAGTCATTCAATTGAGAAATTTTGCATTTGTTTTTCTTGACATGTGTGTGATTAATTAAACATAATTGAAGTGCAGGTTTTAGATTTTCGTAGTTTAAATCAAAGGACCAATCCTCTCACCCCAAACTACACTTCTTGTGTGGGGTAACAGAAACTCCGACTCAATTGGCTCGGCACTTTGATTGACTGCTAATTCAAACAGTGCAGAGCAAAACAGTGCAAGACACCAAAGCTTGTATTGCACAGCATTAACTGCGCCGAGAGTGTTTTGATTACATACATACTCACCCTGAAGCAATAAACTGAGATTGTGTCTTGATGAGGATGAATTTCAGACAATTGCGGAAGGGGCTTAAGTAAGAAGGTTAGGAGCATTGGTACTGCTTGGGGTGAGAGAATTGGGCCTTAAAGTGTTAAAGGCATGCGTGGAAACACTATTTCCAAGTATAAAACAGTTAAATGGCCAGCTGGTGCAATAAACGGAGGAACAAACGACGCTTTGACGCAGTGGAGAACCTTTTCGACCACCCTATTTAGACTCTAGCTGTCAAACAGGTCCCTCTTTGGCATGTAGTAAACATTCATAGTGGAAGTATAAATTTCCAACCATGTGTTTCAAAAAATAAGGGATATTTAGCTGAAATTAACAGGGCCGAAGACACTGAGAAGTTCCATTTCCGCCCCCCCCCCCCTCAGACCCCAACTGAAAAAGTCTGGTTACGCTACTGCAAATCTGCAATGAACAGCGCACTACTTAAGATATCAGGCTCTATAACACAGAACAGTCATTTGTGCACAATGCGATTTTACCAATGCACTTGATTGTTATCTTCAACCATTCTCCTTCAAGACCTAGAAAATAGTGTCATTTATTCCATTGAAAGAGGAAATGGAAAGGTAAAAAATTGAAAACGCCCAGCAACAATTGGGGGAAAAACAAAAGAAGTTAGCTGAGACTTAGAAAAATGATTTAGTCATCACTCAGTTTGATACGTATGCATGGAAAAAGGAAGTTAATTTTCAATGCTCCCAGCTCTACCGTCCGTTGTTGGTAATCCTGCATTCTGATTGGTTGAGCAGAGATCTGTTGTTTCACTGCTCACGGTCAATAAACGTAAAGACAATGATAAAGGTAAAGTTTTTCACACATTTTCAGTGGTAGGAATAAACCACATTTGTCTGATCATTACTGTCTCATAAGCCGTCTTGACTCCAAATTAGCAACATAATGGACTCGACTTCGCCTCGACCCTTATTTTGCCAACTTGGAGTCTAGACGGTTCATTCACCATAATATAGTCAGCCAAATGCGACTTATCCCTTAAATGTCGGTACCGCCACTTCATTGAGATTTTAAGTCAATTTGAAATATCCCGCATGTGCACTTTCGTTTTAGTATTAATGTATAATGAGCCTATACTGACATGAAGCAGTTTACCCACCCAAAATGAACAGAATCCAAGAGATGAACATATCGCTCTAATATAGTTTCAATAAAAATGGTTCTGTTAAAAAACATACCGGTACTCTAAAGCATGGGCGTCCGCAGAAATTTTTGTAAGGGGGGGGGGGCAAGATCATTCATGGATGATTGAATTGTGTACACTATCTAAGCGGAGCGCCACCATCGGTTGGCGCGGAGCGTACAAGAAAATTTTGGGCCTTACAAACTCTCCAGATAGCCGGAAATGACACTTGGCGAGTGTTCTAAGCCGCATGTACCCAGCCCTGAAACAGGAATTTCGTGTCTGTAATTTTTAGATATTTAGAATTTTCAATGTAAAAAATTGTTGAAGGGAAAATTCATGGATGATTGAATTGTGTACACTATCTAAGCGGAGCGCCATCATCGGTTGGCGCGGAGCGTACAAGAAAATTTTGGGCCTTACTAACCCTCCAGATGGCCGGAAACGACATTTGGCGAGTGTTATAAGCTGCATGTACCCAGCCCTGAAACAAGAATTTCATGTCTGTAATTTTTAGATTTTTAGAATTTTCAATGCAAAAAATTGTTGAAGGGAAATCTGCCTCTCGGTAACGGCCTCGCACGCCTATGCACGATAAAACTTACAACTGTCAAACAGCCTATAGGCCTATGTCCGTTACCTAATTATGAACCATGCATACACCCCCTCCCCCCACCCCCGTATTCACCTTGTATATCCAAGTTACACCCGCGCGTCACCACTTGAGATCAGCACGGGACCAAACCAAGACCAACGCATTCATCAATGGTCGGATGCCATAAGCACACTACATACCTGACAACTAGGCTAGCCTAGTACATAGTTTTTACAATTACAAATTTCCAATAGATATCACGAATGATGGTCCCCAAATTACGATTTCACTATTCAGCATACTGCACCATCTTCTCTTTTGCTATTCCTGGTCAAATGTCCGCATATTTCACGAGTAAAAACTGACGCTGTGAGTGAAGGTATTTTGATGATTTATTTTTAATTTTTTTTATTTTAATTTTTAATTATTTTTTCACAAGTTTGATTTTCCGGGGGGGGGCAAGTGTCCCCTTCCCCCCCCCCTTGCGGACGCCCATGCTCTAAAGGTATTTCATGAAAAGCACTAGCCTATTAGATATATATGATCATAACACTATGGAAAGGTGTAGCTACATACGTCCAATAGGACTTGTCAGCGGACTGAGACACTTTACAAAAAGGGGTAAAATAGTCATCTGGTCAACGTTTATGTAAAAAAAGCACAGGAGGATCGTTCGCAACTTCCCCCGCCTTGGTGACGTCAATGGATCTTCCGGGTATGAAAACTTTATATATCTTAATGCGTTGCGTTCGCCTGCTTAAAAATGACCTTTAGCCTGAGATTAGTGCTATCAAATTACCGGTAGCCTATACATATGGACCTCGTATTCCAGTTTTATTTCACTGCAAAGTGATGGCAAAGAGTGAACACTTTTTCAAGTTTAGCTTTGGATGTTGAAATAGTCACTGAAACATTTTGTAGGATTGTCTACTAGCCTACGCAGGGAATTACCATACAGCCCATGCATATTATCCTTTATGCGCAAACCAAACTGTTGAAAATTCCTTTAAATATGCAACAGGTATTCACATGTATTTCGTTGTTTTTGTTAATTAATTTACTTGCACTGTCAGCAGTGAGAAAGCGGTTCCCATTCGCATGCTGAAGGAGCAGCCCTCCGCATAGACAAATATATTCTGCCTCCTCATAGAAAGCACTTTTGTTTTATATTTAGCCAGCAAATAGGAATGACAATATGACAATGATCCATGTATGCCTACGGCACCCTTAATCCCCACACCAGGATGACACTAGACTCATTCTGAACTAAAAGAGGTGGTTTAACCCTGGGTGTCAACTATCTATCAGGGGCACGCCACTTGTTCTCTCTTTTTGCATAAACTGATGTTCCCTATTTATTTTCTCAATGCCACAGCCTCATTGTAAAACAAAAGAATGTGGATAAATTTTAGTCCCCCCCCCCATTTTTACAATTATTTTGTTCGGTCAAGATTCGCCTCTATCGCGTAATTGAGGTCCTGTAATATCTTGTATTTCGTCATACAATTTGTCATTGTATTTATAGTATTTTCCCGGAAGGGAACCACCAAAAAAGAATATTGTGGATTTTTTTTGTCGGCATCTTAATTGTCTCAGAATTCACCATCTCTCTCAGAAATCTCAAAATCACCATTTTTTCTTGTCCCCTCTCGGCCACCGTACAAAATCGATCGGTGAAGCTGACCGAAAAAGGCTTCTATTTCGTGGGACCAAAAAAACTAGACCCGGACCAAAACATCTAGCTTTTTTTGTCCTACCCGAGACCAAAAAAACTAGCTTTTCTTGTCCTAGGACCAAAAAAACTGAGAAACTCCAGTTTTTTTGGTCCCGTCGGACAGAGGACCAAAAAAACTGCCACACCGGCAGCCAATTGGGTCAACCTTGTTTTGTTTGCTATAGTTTTTTTTCTCACTGGATCTGGCTTCTTGAGACCACCAGGTATAACAAAACAACTGCTGGCCTTCTGTCAGCATTGAGCAATTTGAGATATTCGTCAAAAACAAAATGGCGGCCAAAATACCCAATTTCTGCCCGATAAACACAGCGAAAAATTTATTTTTTTCTGTCAACCTGATCAATTATCTGCATGATGTGCAAATTTCATACATGCTATCCATGTGACAAGTTTCCATTACAAAATGTGAATAGAGGGCTTTCAATGACGTCACAAAACACAAATAGCGCCCTCAAGTAGGTATGTAAAAATAGCGTTGAGCGCGTGGTCCGAACCAAAACAGTTCACATGTCTAACCCGTGCTCTGGGAGCTACATGGGCCAACCATGTTTTGCTGTATACAGGGCTTGCACTGACGTCACAAAATTAACAAACAGCTCCCTCACTAGGTAGGAATGTAAATAAAACATTGGGCACGCGGTCTGAACCAATATACGCAGCATGCATGGCTCGTAGCTAATGTACACACCATGAATATAACATGAACATGTGACATAGTAATGTTTACATCTTCCCTCGTGAGGGCACTACTCTGTACGTGTGATGTCATACCAAACCCTGTATTCGAGTTGGCTGTCAATAAACAAGATGATAATTCAAATCAACGTGATGGACAAATATTAAAATAGCAGGAATTACCGTATTCTTCAACACTGATCTTTTTTCTAGTTTGGTTTGGCATGAGGCATTCTCTATGGAGCCAACAGACAAATTGTTTCGACGCCTTTAATCTGCAATTTTGTCACAGCTGGACAATTGACACACAATTACGCCATATCTTCCTGATATATTGTGTTCAGATAACTTAACTTGCTGTTCTAGTTTGGTCATTACGACATTCAATAGATGCTCTACAAGAGCAGAACACTGTGCATGCTAGTTTTGCTTTGTTGCATCCGCATCCTGATGATTTACATGGGTTTCCACTCGCACGAGTGCACCTAATTAACTTTAATATGTTATCAGGTGCAAGTTGCATGTTTGCTGGTACCGTTACTGGCATCAGCGATTTGGTTTCTTCGTTCTTAATGAATCCGAATTCTGTTGCATCCAAGGTTGGTGGGCTCGATTGCAATGCACCCTTCCAGATGGATGTCTGCAAATGGGCTCGTTTAACATTTTCTGAGAAGGCCTCAGTAGTTGGAGGTAGCGATGCAAGGTTAGGAGTACTTGTCGCTCCAGGCCTCCCAGTTCTTGCCGTCCACACGTTGATTCGTGCCTCTGTCATTGAGGTGGCCGTTGGTTGTCCATAACATGTGGCTACAAATGCTGTTGCCTGGCTGATCACATCTTGCCAATCTGCATCAACAGTGCCTATCAGATCCAAGGGGAGTCTTTCATTCCGCTTCAACACTTTCAGCATTGTTCCTTTTCCAATGCCGAAGTATGCCCCGACAGTATCACAACCAGTTAATGCATGGCCTGCTGGCATGGCTGGGATAATATCTCCAAATTTGCCTACAGTGGCAGGTATATCAATAACAACTCGCTCTTTTATCGGGGACTCCATTACCATTTTTGTTGTGAGAGCTTGCTGTTGGTAGTGGTGAAGCAGAAGAATGAACACGTCCGTGTCGTCTGCAAGAACTCTTACCGTTTTCTGCTCATCAGCCGCGAGCTTAATTGCCTGCTGTACAATTATGTTGTCGGCTTCCTCATGCGTTGTTGACATGTCTCTTCTTTGTATGACAATTCCACCTGGATTTATCTCCACTGGAGTTTCATCCTCACCAGTGATTACAAGTTTGTGCTTCGTGATGAAATCTGTATCATTTTTCAGATCTTTGCATATGATATCGATCAATTGTTTTTTGTTCTGTGTGACAGTCAAAGCCAACATTTGAGAAGGCAGGGGTGACGTGGGACTAAGTTGGAAGACTCTGGAACATGCATTGCCTCTAGAAATTCTGGTTGAACACTTTGTGCTGTAGTCTACATATCTGTCAAACACCAAGTACACGTCACCAGATCTCAGTCTTTCTTCTACCTTACGTTTGAACTTAGTCACAAAGTCCATCACAATGGGAGGTTGAGTCAAAGTGGGTGATGGCCAGGTGGGAATCCACAGGAGAGCGCAACCATCAATAACTGTGCAAGATGGTTCCTGTAATGCATGTCTGGCAGATACTTCAACCTTTATCTGCTTCTTCAATTCCGATTTGGACTTGGCAGTCCGCATTTCATCAAAAAGTGCTGTGGGAACTGGTGATAACTCATACGATAAGACATTACTGAGACTGACCTCTCTTGAGCTGCCCTGTAGTCCTATAACCCTAGAGTATATCAAGTTTGTATCATAAACCTTGGTATCCCCTACATCGATGGATTTCTTCATAACTGCCATGGTTTCAACTTTCATGCTGATTGTGTCATAGAATCCTTCAGGCAACTTACTTTCAAACTCTTTGAATTGCCTAGTACCGATATCAACGGCTTTATCTACATTTACTGACGGTGGAGCAAGTTGCCCAGTAACAACATTGACAATGTTATCAGGGTGACTGTCAGGATCCAATGGGTTGATAATCGTCTCAAGTTTTCTTCGTAGCTCTTCTCGGTCAATTTTATCTGCAGCAATCCTTGCTTTAGACTCTTCTTTGTGAACTGTCTTGTTGCTTGACGACTTGTCATTTTCTCTCATAGTCGCTATGTCTCCCACGAGTTGGCCACATACATGCAAACTGAGCGCCCAGGTCTTCAGGGTTTCTGGCTTGAGCGTGATTCCTATATTATGCCAGATTTTCCATGTCCATAACGCATAAATGTAGTCTCTATAAATATATCACTCCACATTCCGTTCCAGAAACCTTGTATGTGCCTCATGACATGAGAACCATCCATACAGTGATTAAGTACATTTTCTGGTAGGGCTTCCACGCTTCTCAAATAGTAGACACCATATCGTGTGTAGTTCACGTGTCTGGATGCAAAGAAATAAGGCAGCATTAGCTTCACTGCCTGTAGGTGAAGAGACCAATCACCTTCCCTTTCTGCTAGTACATAGACCATCATTATCAGTACTGGTTTGATGAAGATGTCAACCCAAGTTTTCGCAGTACGACTTCTATCTGCTAGGTCGTCAAGAACAGCCATTAGATCGTCGTGACACTTCAACTGGCCTTGTCCAACTATATTTCTGAGTAGCTCCTCGGCTAGCATTCGCATAGCTCTCATATTCATGGGAAATTTCTTACCAGTAAGCATTTTCCCCACACCTCCAAATGCAGATGCTAATATCTCTGCAAGACCTGACTCAGCCATCAATGTTCCAACAGCACCCACATAGCTCATCAACATGTGCATACCTCCCAATCTAGGAATGACACGTGGAAACAGATCCGGATATGCCCACTGTACTTCAACTGCAACCTTGTACAATTGCTGATCTGCAGTGATAAATGTGAAATTTTGACCTGCCTTTTCAGACATTTTCTGTGCCTTGCACATAGCAGTCATCATAGTGTCTGGATGAGCTGGTGGCATGTCTATCAATGGCAGATAAACTGCCTTCGTCCTGGGCTGCAAGACCTCTCCGTTCTCACGACACAGACGAGTGTTGTAACCATTGAACTCGGGACAATCATCATGCTGCACAACATCTGTCAGGAAGCTAAGGTTACCTTCATTAGCTCTTCGTTGTGATACAACCATATGAGCAAGAACTCTCAATGGAAGAACCTGCCTCTTCTGATATGGCATTTCTGGCTTCTTTGGACCATTGTACCTCATGATATCAAGCTCATAATTAATCCGACTAGACATCTCTGTCTTCTTTAGGCGTGGTATCTCCCGGTCATTTTGGCAGGGGCTGATATCTGGTTGAGTCATTAGAACTGCCAAGGAATGGGTAGACACTTTACCATTCTGGGAAGCAATATCGGCATCAAAATTATCTACCACAACCTGCACCAGGCCCTCTCTAGCATCTGATATTGCAGTCAGTTCAGTGTTTTTTGCTGCTGCTGCTGCTGCTGCTGCAGACTTCTTGAACCTTAGTAGTTCATCGTATGTACACGTCACTCCAAAGTCGCTCATGCTTTTCACCATTTCCTTGGAATCACGTAGAAGTACGCCCAAGGCTATCTGTAACTGGGTTGGATAATTTGTTAGTACTGCTGTGATGATATTTCCTATAAGGAGAGCAGGCAATGAATTATCTTATTTTGGTGACAAACGTGCAAGGAGGTTTAGGACAGTGCTGCTTACATTGGCGGAGGCAGTTTCGTGATTCAATCGAGTGCAATACTTATCTCTGTCAGGAGTCATTTCTCCGACTTCTTGGCAGATCTTTTTAGTTACCTTAGTAACTGCAAAATCAGAATCGTCATCTTCAAAATCAGAGATTACGTGGAGCGCTTTGCTTGCGTGACTTTTGAAAGCCAATATCGTTGCTATACCTGGAGATGAAAGGACTAGAAGTTCCTCTTTGTAGTGTTCTGAGAGTTTACTTATGAGCAGTCTACGGGTAGCAGTGCCACCATTTTCCGCATAAAGTGAATACAGTTCTACTGAATTCCAGATTCTAGATAAGTCTTTGTCTAGAGTCCAGATGACAGACTCCAAAGCTTTATCTACTTCTCCGGGTCCACTCTGTATTAATTTAATTGCAGCAGCTGTTGTGTTTCTTGATGTGAATTTTGCACGGCAGTCTACATGGTAACGAGCATCAGCAGCATGTAGATCGCTTACAGCTCCACCTAGTCTGACTCTGACTTCTGATGCCCATTTGTCTTTTCGTTCGTCACACTTGTCAAGGATTTCCTCCTTCAAAGACTTATGTCCCTTTTTCTCAACTTGCCGGCAAACGAATGCCGCTCGCCACCTGGATGGATTTTTGGGATCCTTTGTAAGTTTACATTCTTCGCCACAGTATAGGCAATGCTGCTTGAAACAAAACTGGGGAAGTTCAGAGCGTCTCCACCGTTTTGTGGGTATTCCTGATGTACCTTCACCGCAATCAGTTTGCTTACGCTTCAGAGCAGTTTTAACCCTTTTTGGATGACAGTACTTGTCAACACATGATCGGTGGGCCTTTACAACAAAATTTCTGTCATTTTCAAAGTTTGTCTGAAGTTCTTCATGAATGTTATCCTCATACTGTTTGCTGCATTTGATAACGTTTTCTATATTTTAGCTGTCAAAGTACTTAAATCTTGTTTCTTGACTACCTTTTCACATTCAAACTGGCTCTTGAAATAGCATTCTTCCGCCATAGCGAAATCTGAAATCAGTTGTATCTGTAACAATGAAGAGAAAAAATACAGGTATCACATTCTGATACACACCATATTAAAGCACGAATGCTCATTACATAAGAGCAAAATCATTTTATTTTATATAGGATTCAAATGGGATCGAGCAGGTCATATGTTTATTGTGTTGTTTTAAAGGAGTATGTGAATGAACTTACTTTTGATTTTTGTCACTGTCACATTCCATTTGAAAGCATTCGCCCAGTGCACTAAAATCCAGAACTCATTGAATCTGCAACAGTTACAATGCAAAATAACAAGAGAATCAATATATTGTCACATAGTAATGCAGAACGGAGTGTTCATGGGAGAAGAGGACTGATTGCCTCCCTCCCTGGATACATGTCGAAAGAATCACCCCTACCCCACTCCATATCTCACGACTCACCAACCCTTCCCCATCTTTTATTCCCCCTATCCACATACTCCCGCTCTTCACCACACCCTTCAATTACCCCAGTGGCTGTTGTCATAACTCTTGAATTTTACAAACAGATCATACTATGTAAATCTTTTCCTGTCTAGTTCATTTCTATTTGATGTATTCATGTAGAGAAACAGCATATTTCCGCTGGTTTATATCTCAAATAAAGGGACAATTTGTTCCACCAAGAATGACCTAGCCTTACACAATTTAACATTGGAGTTAGTTAGTTAGATATGGTTTAACGACACACCAACACGAATGTGTTATATAGTGTCACCAAGTTAAAATTCATTTCAAGTCCTTCCCTTTAGTCGCCTCTTACGACAGGCGGGAAATACCGTGGACATATTCTACAACCCCCAGCCCACAGGGGGACAACCATGGAGGGGCATGCTCGGTTTTGTGGTGCCGACAACCCGCCAGTCGTAGGATGAGTAAAAACGGTCTTTTGTGTGCATTTTGTAGGCGATAGTCGGGAACAAACTACTCGCCACACACGACCTCCTCACCCTACCTGGATGCAGTTTATGGAAGCAATGGGCCTACACCATGACTTTCTGCAGGTAGCATATCCTCAATAAATCCTCCGTTGACTTACACACTAATTTGAAAAAGTATCTGGCCGCTAAAACCCTGTAGAAGTTTTCGCCAGGGACAAGATACCCCTCACAAGAAAGCTGGCAATTTGGGCATTCATGGCAATTTCAATTTGCTTTATCATGACTGTGAAGATTTTATGCTAGCGGAACTCAAAGCTTCCGTACTTTTTCAGAGCCCTTTTACTCAGCATATGCAAACACCAGCTTCTGAGCCTAAATTCCCCCAAAGTTACATCAATTGAACTTATTTTGCTACCAGTTATACTTCATTTAGTCCTCTTTCATATCACCTTGACAAAAGACCCCATTCTATTTGGTAACCGATCACAAAAGTTATCCTAATGTCTCTGATTAGTGCTATTTGTGAAGGAGATCAAATGGCGCATTAATATTAAGATGTTAATGAGGACATGCTACCTGCCTTTTACAACAAAGTTATCATAGGCGTACGGGAAGGCATTTCACAGGGGGCGGAAGGATTTTTGCCCTGAAAACTTTGCACGCGGCACTGCCCAACTGCACTGCTTCTTGCCCTGAAAATACAGGTGTCAGTGCCCTGAAATAAGCATTTTCTGGGGGGGGGGGGGGCTGCAGCCCCCAGACCCCCCACCTTGTACGCCTATGGAAGTTATAAACCTTCTGTGTCCCACATTTGGCTTCTCCACAAAGACTCTTTTCTCCCAGTTACGGTTTTTCTTATTTTCAGATGTAATTCTGTACAAAACAGCGAGCACACATCTCAACAAGATGTACACACTAAGCTGTGCGGGCCTAGCCTAGGCTGTAGGCCTAACTTATCAATGATTGTGTGTGTGGGCGTGTTTTTTTATCTTTGCTCGACTCTTTACCATTCCCCTCCCTCGTCTATTGTTTGTGTCCTATAATTATTTAAAATCCTTACTAGCTATTAAATACAGATGTAACACTTACCTCAATGTTTTTCATCAACATTAGTCCAACGGGTCAGATATTCTCACATGATTACATGGTAACAGTAAGGTGATTGCCCAATCATCAGCTTGAAGGTAGCATACATCTCTGAACAAGCCTCTGTTTCACACAATGATTGCACTATTTTTTGGAATGCTAAAAAGGCAATAACTATTGCAATGAGTTGTGGTAGGGTTGGTACGATTTTCATAACGCAAATGGGGGACTTGTGCAATGGAGATACTCTCCCTTTGTTTTTCCCCAGTAGAATATATGTGTGTAAGTTCATAAATAGCCAAAACTGCCATCCCATTGGGAGGGGGCGGGGGAGAAAAGATTACTACTTAATTCAATTTTCCTTTGCTGAAGCTGTAGATTTTTACCCATTCCCAGCCCGAAATAGTGAAATTGAAAACATGGAATATCTCAAAGAGCACAAAAATCCATGTTGAATAATACGATGATGCTTGCTGTTTACAGCATTCGTTCGCCGTGTTGATTTTGGTCTCCATTTTGTTTATTGACAGTCACCTCGAATAAACGTCTTGAATATATATGATGCCACTCGTACAAATTAGCACCATTATGGACCACACATTCCACGTTCATGTTGTATTCTTGCTTTGTAGACTAGCTCTGAGCGAAGCATGTTGCGTATATTTGTAGCGGTTCGTTCACATTTAAATTTTTGAGGGCGCTCTTTGTGGGCGCTATTTTGTGTTTGCGAGGTCAGTCCAAGCCCTCCGTTCACATGTCGTCATGCAAGCATGTCTCATGTGATAGCCTGTATAAAATTTCCTCATCTGACGAACCACTACTGCGAAAAAGGAAAATTTTCATGATACTATTGAGCGAAATTGGGTATTTTGGCGGCCATTTTGTTTTTACTGGATATCTCAAAATGCTCAATGCTGAGAGAAGGCCAGCAGCTGATTCTCGACAGGTAAGGGTCTTGAAAAGCAAAATCCATCATAAAAAAAACTATAGCAGCCAAAACAAGGTTTGGCCAAAAATCCTGGAATGGCTGCCGGACTATCACACTCTATCAGCCATTTCCTAACCAACTTTTAAGTTCAAAGGTCAAAATGTGTCGGAGAACTAACTGCGCTGTAGATAAATCTTTTCCGTATACATTTCCTATTTAAAGTTGATTGTTGTCAGACAAATGCTAGCTACGCACGTTTATGGTTTAAGTCTACATAGCTTTTTAGCATAGTTTGGCACTAGCGATAGCTTTGGGATCTTAGAACGCAGTTTCGCAGTTTACTTCTCTAAGCGTTTCCTCGGCAACTGAAAGCACCACGGCGTCTGCATTTAAAGGCGTCTGCAGTCGCAGGATTCTACGGTCCATGTAAATTTCTTCCGGCAAACTAGCAAATAATCAGACAATATTTTACAAGTAACTTGTAACTTAACGACTTCAAAAATCTCGAAAAATATTCAGATCATATTCATATTAGCCCACAAATAGGCCATTTTTGGTGAGAATAAGGAAAAGGTCTTCAATAAATAGTTACAGAAAATGTAAGCCATCTCCTACAAAGTAGGCCTAATCTGTGACTTGAAATCATCGAGTCCGATCATTCCATATGGTCGCTGTTGAGTTGAATGTCAAAATTGTAGAGGGGATAAATAGGGGCAAAGGAAAGTGTCAGGTCGGACAAATAAAAAAAAAAAAAAAAAGAGAGAAAAAAAATGTCACGCATTTTGATAGAAGATGTCTAAACATTACAATTTTTTGAGTGAAGTTAAGTAAGTAAAGTTAAGATAAATGTCGTTATTTGACAGAAGTTGGCTTGGGTTCTGTTGTCCAAAGTATCCATCGAATATGGAAAAAATTCCGATAAATTTGCCATTTGGAGTAAAATTGTAATTTTATGATAGGTTTTAGGATTTTTCGTTAAAGAATGTGCTCTTCCACATGTGAAATATCAAGTAGATCGTTGGGAGATTTATATGTTGTTAGGGTTACTGAATATCATCATGCTGATTAAACCCCTCGGACGACATTAATTGGCAACTCCTCCCAAAATGGTCGGCTACCCCTTAAAATATTTTTGGAGTCTCATATTGATCAGGGAGTGTTCTTTCAAAATAAATGTATTGACAAAAGTGTACAGGAGCGTTCCAGTTTTGGAGGCAGAAGAGTTTTCTATCCGAAAAATGTAATCATCCCGAATTTCCAGAAACTTGCTTTCAGTTGGCGCCAAGCGCACAGAAATTTTGAAAAACGAGTAAAGCCAGACGGCCGAAAAAAGACAATTCCCATGCTTGTAATTAGAAATAAAACAGTCATTATTTTTGTCTTTCGTTTGTAAAAGAAAATTCACTTCAATAGAAAACTTAGCAACCTGAAAAAATAACCAGATAAAATGCACTGTACTCTCGTAAGAGGTCGAAACTATTAATGAATAATAGTTTCTTTCATTGCCCCCCCCCCCAGAAGCATGATTTGTAAGCAAAGATTTTTTAAAGTAGTTATTTGTTCGATCAAAACATTATCTTAGAGAAGCCCCACAACTGGTTGGCGAGTAGCATAAAGATTTATTAAGAAAGAAAAAAAATGAGCTGGAAATGGCATTTCCAACACTTGTAATTGGAAATACAACATTCTTTAGTTTTAGCTTTCCTTTCAGAATGTAATGAAAGTTTTATGTAAAAAGAAAAACAAATCAAATTGTTAATGATCAGAAACTTGCCGTATTAAAGGTACCACTACCATTAGATTTAATGATGCTGTCTCTTTTCGGGGAAAACTACGACATACAGCGAAATTGAAAACATGCTTATGTTTTTTGCTTATTTTTTACTCTATTGCAACTTTCCGTTGAATTTGATTGCACGGTCCACTGAATAAACTAAATTTTCTATGTCACTGCCCGAACTCATGACTGACTACTTCCAACGTCTTTGAAAACACGTAACGTTCGTTCCAAGGTGGGTTTGAATCAATTCACTCAGACATTCAGCTATCGGGGCAGGGCAGATAACAAACCATTGCGTACTGCGTACACCTCAGCGACCTCCCCGATGTAAGTTGGTGAGAACCCAGCCTTTTTTTACCTTCGCCCTAATGTTTCACCATTTTGGCTTAAGTTTCTGCAAGACTGCAGGATGAAGAGTGTCCTAGGAAAAACTTTTCCCTAAACCGTCCGAATGCGTTGCAAATCTTTGCAATCATTTCATATTTTTGAAAATTTTATTTGCAGTATAAAGCGTTTTTTCAGGCAAAATTTGTCAAAATTCGGGTGCACTCTGCATGTCACCGTCTAGTACGCTTAATTATATCGAAGGAATTTCATGGCAGAAATTTAAAAAAATTGTTTTTCTGAAAGTTACTGCACCTAGTACCTAGGTGTGATAGCACTCTTACGCGTATGGTGTCATGTAATTAATTTAGCCTTCTCTGTGCAACATGCTACGCAAACAAGCAGGAAGTGTTCAAGGTCATGAAAACAATTTTTTTTTTATTTCTAACCCTTTACCGTTGTTCGGGTCCTTTTGGACCCATACGGAGAGTGCGGCTGTCACCCATCTTTACTGTTTCACGCGGAGCTCGAAACTTCGAGTAGCTACCGAAAATTCGGCCACAACAACGAGAGGGACAATAGTTTAAGGTCACGGTGTCAATAACCTACGGAAGCTGATGAGGGGCGTGATACGTCCGCTTTTCCGCCCACTCCGGCAAATATGTCCCGATTGAAGCACAATGGTAAAGGGTTAAGTGAAACCATGGAGCTAGCATGCATGGTGAAACAAAGCAGGTAATGTGAGTTGCACAACAAGAAAGTTACAAATTATTGCGGAATAATCTACTTAATTTTAAGTGAATCAATTTATTTCATCATTTTATGTCTCAGCTCAAGAATGTTCTATGAAGATGGGAGTTAAACTATTCGATTTCATTTCTCATGCTGTTTAATATAAAAAAATAAAAAATATAAAATTGTCGTATTCGACATCAATTCAATAACGACCAAATAAATTATGAAAGGCTGTCTTGAATTAACTACTGAATCAATATGAAAAAAGTAAAGCAATAAATGACAGCAAAAAGGCGATTCCTGACCTACAACAGCTAAAATGTTCAATACCGTGGTAATTTTGAAGTTGTTGGTTTTGACTTCCTGTAATTGAACTAAAAATCAAGCACATACTTTTATGATTCTGTGGTTTATATATTTCGCAAATGCACCAAAATAAATAAGTTTGAACAATGTACCCATGCCATGATGCATCAAAGACCTACCTGGCAATTCCTACAAGAAAATTGAATGTGGCACAGATAGAGAGTTCCCGGCTGCTTGTATCTGTACATATACCAGACGGATATAGACGAATCCGATCAGCTGGCTTGTGTTTAGTGACTGTAAGCAGCCATAAGTGGGGTCCATCAGCCTTTAATCGTCTTTATTTATTGTCCAAATGTATTTTTTAACCATCAGTTACAGGGAACTTGAATTGAAAGAATCAGGAGGCATTATAGTGTACAATCATCCATGGTACCGGTAAGAAAAGAAAATTGAAAGATCAAAAGGTGATATAACCCAATTACGACTAAAATCAGACCATCACTTGCTGTGATGCGGATTTGTCTATAGAGGCTTTGCAATTATGTCATTGATCCGCCATGCTGGTGGACAATAATGCCAAATACAAGAAGTTTTGAGCTTATCGCACAGTGTACACTGTGATATACGCCATGTGTACACATTCAACGAGCTTGCGTGTCGTGTGTGGTCAACTACGTAGTAAGATGTGCTCCAACATGGCCGCTGGGGAGTATTGTGACGTCATATGAAAAACATCTATACAAACTATGAAGCTGAAATCAAATGCATAAGCAGAATTCTTTCCGTCACAGGCCACGACAAGCCTGGGCAAAGTTCATGTTTCTGTTCACCTAGCCTTAGCAATATGTGTATGTACTATTTGCGTACATTGGTGATGTCCCATAGTGCAACCAATACAATTCCACCAGAAAGACCATTAAAGTAAGTAGTTTTATGGATGGAAGCATCAGACAACCATAAAAATTGGATTCATGGAATGTCATATATAAATATTTCTAGACAACCGGATGAGTTGGTAAAGATTTATAAAACAACGAATTGTTCTTGTTTATTGTAAAACGTCACAGAAAGCCTGCTGCAGGTCTTTCTATACAATCCCTCTACATGCAAGTTTTATGATACTGATTGTTTTTTTTTATTTTTCTTTGCATAGCAAAAGCGAAATTGTGTTTTAAAATTTAACCAATGGTTCCCTGGCTAACATAACTTTTGCATAAATGCCTTGCAAACCATGATAAATAAAAATTGTTGTGAGTTAAATTCATCTTAACCGTAGTCATGCAGTTTAAGTAATTAACCAGACTTTAAAGACCATGTTTTGTAAGCTTTGAAATTTTCCCAGCACACCCGCAAATTAAATCATATAGCACTATTTTGCACCTGGGCCTCTATTCTTAAACACCTTACCAGGACAGGAGAAAAAATTAAGGCCCGATGTCCTCCACTTTGAAAATCAAATGGACGCCCGTGGTTTGAGTGAGAGGACTGAGGGAAAATTTTAATCAGCTAATTTCTTGAAATGTGATAAGTGGTCAACAATGTTTGGGATAAAAGTCAACTTTGGTTTTGCGTTAGACCAAACATGACGAAAAGATTGGCGTAATTTGAACAAATATTTACGAGCAAGGGTGAGACATCAAAGACATATTCCAATTTTCTTCCATTAAAAGAAGGGTTTAAGGTCATTACAGGATTTGGTATGTCAGAGGGGTATTTATTCTAGGCATTTTGGTGAAATTTGCATTGAAATCCGATGTGTAGTTCTCAAGAAATGAGGACGTTAAGTTTTCACATTTTCAACAAAAAGTGAACTTGAAGCAAGCACATATGACATCATATCCCCACATTAGTGCACAGTCTTTTGTTTTTCTTTAAACTTTAGAGTTGATTTCCCCCCCCCCCCAAAACCCCCACATTATCAAAATGTGATTGCCTAAGGGGCATGAGAACTTTACAAACTTTGCATCCCCCACTGGGAGGTCCTATTCCAGTTAACTCCAAGGTCAACACAACAGTCTAACAAAACAAAGGGAAACAAAGCATTCCTTGTCAATGTGAGGAAGTGCTATAAGCTCTGCTGCCCTCAAACTCACTTTGGAACACAAATCTACTGATTCATTTACTGATATCTCGAGAACTACATGTCAGATTTGAATGAAACTTTCACCACACTATGTAGTTTTTGTTCCTCTTTCACATATGAAAATTAAATTTTTGCTTAAACCTTCCCTTTAAAAGAATGGTTTAAAGGTAAAGAGCAGTCCCCCCAAACTTATTTTGAAGAAAAAGCTAAATACCACAATTTTCGTCTTATTTCTCTTCAAAATATCTTTCATTACATTTTATAACTTTACTATTGCACATTCAAGGTAAACCAAGCAATTATTTCGAGTAAATTTCACATCTGAAGAGAAAAAATGTTGTCACATGACTCTAAACAGCCAATCATGAAACTGGACAGTCTACTACACTACTTCAATATGGGATGACTGCTCCTGCCCTTTAAGGTCACATCAAGTTTTAATATATTGCCTAAGAGTCTAAGAGGAGTAATCATTTCGGTGAAATTTGCATCGAAATCTTATGTGTGGTTCTTAAGATATGAATAGGTAAAGTTGTCACATTTTCAGTAAAAATTGAAATTGAAGCAAGCACATATGACGACATATTATCACATGAATGGTCAGTCTTTTGTTTTTCTTTTTTCTTTAAAAATGAAACCTTTTCCTCAATAATTTGAAGAATACTTGAAGTTCTTTCACTCTAAAAACTGAAGTGCTATTTTGATAGCACTTTCTGGGTGCTGAATTTAATTAGCACCAAAAGCGCTGTTTCAGCACTTTTATAGTGCTTATTATACAGCACTTTCATAGTGCTGTCATAACAGCCCAAGTGGGCGGAACTAATTTAGATGGAAAAATGTTCAAAAACTCTCTATTTCTAGTAGAATTTCTGTATCTTCGGTTTTGACTTTTATCAGGCATTTGTCAACTAACATAACACAGTGCGCACACGTATTCATAATTATTTGAATTGGTTTATTTCATGCCTTTAACACTGTAAACAAATATCACAGTATATTCCAAATTAAGAGTTTCCCCAATAAATACTTTTATTTTACATGTTATTACTCTTAAAGATTTAAATACAACACTGTAAGATTTCTAGACAGCTCTTGCAAGTGCTGTTCACTGCTGCACTTCCGAGGTGCTGTCTCTAATGCACCCAAAGAAGTGCTACGGTAGCACCAACGGTGCAGTCCCTATTAGCTGGGCTCTTAAAAGTGCTAAGAAAACTTCTTTAGCACCCCCTATTAGTGCTGTCTGGCAGCACTTATGGCGCAGTTAAAAGTAGCTCTTGCAAGTGCTTAAGTCCTGCACCTCACAAGTGTTAAAGAATTTCAGCACCTTAAGAGTGCTGTCGTTTGCACCAATGGTGCAGTCCCTATTAGGGCTCTTGGAAAGTGCAGAAAAACGGCTCTTTAAAGGGGAGGTTTAAGCAAAATTTTAATTTCCATGTGTGAAAGAGGAACAAAATCTACACAGTATGGTGAAAGTTCCATTCAAATCGGACATGCATTTCTTGAGATATCAATAAATGAAGCCAGTAAATTTGTGTTCAAAAGTGAAATTGATGGCAGCAGAGCTTATATCACTTCCTCACATTGACAGGGAATGCTTTGTTTCCCTTTGTTTTATCAGACTGTTGTGTTGACCTTGAAGTTAATAGGAGTATGACCTCCCTGTGGAGGATGCAAAGTTTGTAAAATCCTTATGCCACTTATGCAATCACATTTTAATAATATGGGATTGTTGAGGAGAAAATCCAGTATAAAGTTTAAAGAAAAACAAAAGACTGCCCATTAATGTGGGGATGTGATGTCACATTTGCTTGCTTCAAGTTCACTTTTTGTTGACAATGTGAAAACTTTACGTGTTCATATCTTGAGAACCACACGTTCGTCGGATTTCAATGCAAATTTCACCAAAATACTCAGGATAAATAAACCTCTAACATACCAAATCCTGTTATGACCTTAAACCCTTCTTTTAAGTGCTGTCTTTAGCACTTCTTTTTTACAGTGTACAGACTGCAAACAACCAATCAACTTTTATACATAGATTGCAAAATAAGCTTCAAAAACTTATATTTCAATCTTTTCAAAATATGTTATTCATATAAATATTGCATTGGTGTTATTGTATTCAAATATAATAAATTTGTACCAAAAGTAATTCAATTAAACTTTCTAATGTATCCATTCCGATGCATACCCAAAATAATAATAATAATAATAATAATAATAATAATAATAATAATAATAATAATAATTAGAATAATAATAATAATAACAACAACAACAACAACAACAACAGTAACAGTAACAGTAACAGTAACAGTAATAATAATAATAATAATAATAATAATAATAATAATAATAATAATAATAATAATAATAATAATAATAATAATAATAATAATAATAATAATAATAATAATAATAATAATAATAATAATAATAATAATAATAATAATAATAATAATAATAATAATTATTATAATAATTATAATAATAATATTAATAATAATAATACTAATAATAATAATAATAATAATAATAATAATAATAATAATAATAATAAGCAAGTCGTAAAAGAATACAAAGTAAATAACTCCTCTTCAGAATTATTGTAGTAATACTTGGCAAATTATTTCCCCTAATGTAAAAATGAATGTGTTTCTTCAGACTTTTAAAAAAATCTAAAACCACACCTCCTTAGCAGGTATTAACTCCATGTTCTAAAGATATTCCTCTTACTGCTTCCTGCCTTAGCACAGTGGTGTAGCTAGGATATTTTCCGGGGGGGGGGGTGGTAAAGCTCGAAAAGTCCCCCAAAACTTTTCAGTTTCAGTATATTTTCAAGGTCAAGGTGCATGTATTACACACAAAATACGTGAATTTATGATAGTAACAAGATTGTCATGACGTCATGTAATGTTACCTAAGTTAATATTTGGCCTACAAGATCCTGAAGCTGCCTACTATATACATAGGATTAAGACAATGTCATGATGGGCCAGTTGTCACCCCCATCCCCAATTATTGATTAGATTAATTTTCCGAAAAAAATTAAATAGATTAATTTTCTTAACCACTCCTTTAAAAATAAGGTAAACATGATACGTTTTCCAGGGTTTATAGGCCTAGACAACGGTGAGCTATTGTTTTTAGTTCCACCCATGGTTAAACACACAGTAAGATCAGTCTATAACCCTGCCCGGTATTAGCTTGGAGGATGAGAGGCCATTAATGCTTAAACTTAACCCAGGGCGTTGTCAACCAAAAGGTTGGAAACTGGGCTGTTAAACCTTGCGTAACCTAACCTAACCCAGGGCGTTGTCAACTTAAGTGACGGGTGAGAGTGATACGCGGAGAGCGACCATCGGTTCGCGCGGAGCATCCCGCCAGGTAAAATTTCGTTAGAAACACCCCTAGATTGCAGGAAATGACACTCCCTGTGCCTCATTACTGCATTCTTAGAATGCCATATTTTTCTTGTCCTGAAAACCTTTTAAGGAGACAATTTGTTCAGAATATATATAAAAAGGAAAAATTGGAAACTCTAAGTCCTACTGGTTTGTATTGCTGACAGTCTAAAATCGAATATAAATATAACGGTTGTGGAACGAAAACAAACGGAAATTGTGATAATTAAGTGAGGGAATATTTCGTTAACGAGGCTATGATTACGTAACTATTTATTAGCAACGTATTATCCAATAGTGCATCAAGTTGATGAACATAACATTAGCTCAACAATACGTAGGGAACTAGCCCGATGATGGTATCCTATGCTCCAGTCTTATAGCCTGTCAGTGTTGCGCAGTATACACTGAACTGATCCAAATACCCTGCATGTGTACCAGAAAAAATTCACGCTGCTGCGGAGAGGGCATTTCTGCGGAACACGAGTCAAGCGCGCTTCATGCTGCAGTGACACAGATGAGATCTGGAGAAATACGTTGCATGGTGATTCGAGTTATGCATGAGAAATTCTTCACGATTACTCACAGTGAGAAAACTGTAAAGAAATAGGAAAAGGAAGTATTACTTCGTTAACATGAAATTTCCCCAAATTCCACATATTTCCGCAAAATATTTTCCAGGGGGGCAACTTTCCCCCGCCCTCCATTAGCTAATCCACTGCCTTAGCAGATTCTTTTTCTTTCTCATTTACCTTTGTTAGTGTTTCCAAGTTCCCCAGACTGTTAGATTTGACGAGTATTGTTCTCTCTAGTGTCCTTCATACTGAATGGTAATTAGTTGATATCTTTGTCAGTGCGCTTTGTGGTGTGTATGAGAAATAAATTGGATCGACTTGATAGGTCTTACAGAGACACATGACGAGTACGAAAATTGAGTTTTGCTTGGTTACCTTCTCATCTTGATATCCGACGAAAATCGGTGTGAGTGCTAATTACGCCAGATGCAATATATACGTGTCACGAAACTTCGTGTTTCTATAGCACACATGAGGGACAATAAAAAGACACATGAGGCTGCACGGGAAACGTTCCTCATGCAAGCCTGGATACAACTCTGATGTCTATCATTAGCGGCTCGCCATAGGGGCACGGCGGGGGTGGGGGGGGGGCACTTGCCCCCCCCCAATATTTTCAAAGCATGGTCTTCAATTTTCCCAAAATAACGTTCTTCGATATGACATGAATAAAAAGTAGCCTTCAAGTTTTTCTTAATTTGGGCAAAGTATCCCAGATTTCTATCTCATACAAATGTCATATATTAATTATAAAATATAAACTAATGCGTAATTGTCAAGGATATAGTTCGTACTTGCATCAAAATTTTAGCCCAGTACCAGCCGCCCAGAAGCGTTGATAGCGCTACCAGCACCAATAACAATACTGAATCAGTACTGTTATTGGTGCTGGAAGCGCTACCAATGCTTCTGATGTGTGGCCGGTTCAGGTTTACAGGCTCATTCGACCACTGGTCATATGAGTTAATATGATTCGAAAAGTTATGATTTCAATTTATTTCCAACGGTGTGAGGCTCCTTGAAACAAAAGAGTCCAGAACAAATTAATGTTTGATATTCTGAAAAGGAATATACTGTAGGCATAGCTTACTGGGGAAATTTTTTACTAATTTCCCATGTTTGGTTCTCGAAATATTAGAATTGAAGTTGACATATTTCCTACAAAGAGTGAACTTGCAGCAAGTAGAAGTGATGTCATGTATTCACATTGATGGAAATGTTTAGTTGTTTTTCTCTAAAATTTAATACCATATTTATACAATTTAACTGTGATATGTTGTAACCATAAGTGCATCTCGAGCAATGGAAGTTTAAAAACTTAATTTCCCTTAAGGGCAAGATAGCATCCCTAATCAATTCAAGACCAAACAGCAGGATCAAAAATATATAAAAAACAAAACAAAACAAAACATTGACCATCAATATGAATACATGACATAGCACCTGCTTGGTTCAAGTTAACCCTTTGTAGAAAATGTGTCAACTTCAGTTGCTAATATCTCGAGAACCGAACATGAGAAATGAATGAAAACTTCACAAGAGTGCTTAGAATCTGTTCGTCTTTAACATATTAAACAAAAATTTGGTTCTGGTCTATTCTTTTTAATGGAGATTTTACTTTGCGATAAAGAAAATGATAAAATGTCACATCGTCCTGTTAAGGAGCCAGTACATTTTATCTGGTAATTTTCTGATCATTTTGCAATTTGATTTTCTTTTTGTTAAAATGAAGATTTTATTGCAAAGGAAAGCTCAAAATAACGACTGCTTAGATTCTACTTACAAGCCTGGCAAATGCAATTTCCGGCTATCTGAGAGGTCGCGATTTTTCAAAATTTTCTGTACGCTCCGCGCCAACTGGTGGTGGCGCTCCGCTTAGATAGTCTTTCGGACAGTCAGTCACCACTTCTCATGCCCCTCCCCCCCCAAAATATTTTGCACTACATCCCCTGATACTATTTGAGACGCCTTGGTCTCAAGTTGAGTTTGCCCCCCCCCCCAAAAAAAAAAAAAAAAACATATTGCCCTATATCCGCCTATGATGTCTATTACCATGTAGCCCAGAATTAAAGATTGAAAAAAATTGGTACCCTACTGATTCTCTTCATGCAGGAATACTGTACTCTATAAATATGTTTTCAATAGTAATCCTAACTCTACTGAATGTGTAATTTCTTATGTTTTAATGGGTTAGTTAGCAACATTGGTACGCACGAAGTCCAACATTCATGTTGATTGCAGACCTCATCTGGTCGTTAACTTTATTCATTGACTTTTAATAATAGAAAAGATTATTTTAGCAACTCATTGACTTGAAATTCATAAAAATGTTTGTTTTTAGGACTTTTTTTGTCTTCTTTCCCTTTCCTTTCTGTAATGTACCATGTCTTTCCATTTCCTTCTCCCTTAGAGGAGGGGGTACTAAAACGACCCGGGGGGGGGGCTGGGAAAACAGGAAGGGGATTCTCCACTGCCATGAATCTTTTGTATCGAAAAGGAAAATGTATTTTCAGTTTGTTCTACAATATAGCTATGTTCATACTTTTCAAGGAAGATGTAAGGTCTTATTGGTCAAACTTTCCCTAAGATATTGCCAAAATTGAAGACTCTATGAAGACATCCTTCACTTGTGGTTTTCGACTTTTTTTTGATATTTTTGCAAGAATACTTTAGCCTAATATTACTGCCTCTAATTGTGGCTCGTGCTCCAACTACTGTTGTACAAAGTTTCTTTTACCCAAACTTCTATTGTCCCCTTTCAAAGAGCTCGCTCGCTACCAAGGAGACCGATTGTTTAGCTTTCCAATAAAATTGAAGCATCAGGCCCTAAATTTCTTGTTTTCTACATATTTCGAGAGCATTATTCGATTTGCCTTCGTAGAAAAAAAGACAAGATAATTCCACTGAGAATAATCACCTTTTGAAACGACACAGTCTAAGCAAACAATAACCAAATAACGTCAATATTACTGACTGCATCAAAAAAGAAAAAGGCTCAAGGTTTTGAATGAATTCTAAAGAGAAGGAGTAAAAGAAAGAAAAAATGGAAAGTGTTGAAAAGAGTGTCCACGAAAGCATATAGAAACAAAACAGTTTGGAACAATAGTACATCTTCATCCAATGAATAGAGAGTGCTTCACAAAAGGCTAATTTCTTTCCATCCTCTCGGAGGTTGCGATGTTGTGAAAAGAGCCCATTGTATTGTTTTCTTATCAAAACACTGGCAGAAAAAAGAGAGATAGTGTAATGAAAAAGTAATTTCTTATGTCAAGATAGCAATGAGTAAAGTAAAATCAACGACAGTTTGAGTAAGACATCACTTTTGTATGTAGGTTGGTTGCAGGGCATACATTACTTAGTCTATAGTTATGTCATGATACTGTAGTTGGTAGTCCACATCAGTTTATTAGTCAGGAATACCTGTCTTAATAGCTGTTTTATATGGATTATAAATGGATATATCTCTTTTGAGGAAGAAAACTTTATTCCTTGCAGTTTCAGGAATATTTCAAGGGGCTGATAGACGAAGATTATAGTTACAGCTGTCTACGTTAGGGACCCTTTCTTCTGAAAGGTAACTATTTAACATATTTTACAACATTTTTAAGAGATTAAGAGATTCTATTTTCATTCTTGGTCGTTCGTCTTTGTTTGCTATGGCGATGAAATTTTGATATGTATTAGTCGCAATCAAGTTCATCCTTTGGTACACGCACAAAGTGTTAAGTATTTCCTTATATGCGGTGACACGGAAGTACCTTTAAATCGGTGAGTGCACTTAGAATTTTAAAAGTCAGTACGACCATTAAAAAGTTTGTCGTTTAGAACTTATTAGATTAATATATTTCATAGCCAATAAAGTTGATGATAGCTTAGGTGATCCTTCGCAGTCTCAGTATATACACCCTATAATATGTTAAAATCAGAACGAAAAATAAATTTGCCATTGTATTTTGCTAATAATGATCACATAGGCCCACTGACAAAAGGCAATCACGGCGATCACTTGCGGTACGCATCAATGCGTTTGATTAACACTTTATCAGTGTAAGGGTGCTACAGTCCGTTTTTCGTAAGAGAATTATTCTAATATGATCCCCATAAGTTGAATAAATTTGCCAATCTAAACGGTTACCTCCTACACTCGTTACATTGATTGAGATTTTAAATTTTGAAAGAACCACACACCACCCGATTAAAGGAAGAACGAAATTCTATTGCGGCATTATAACTCATCATAACTCATCTCGTGCAATTAGACCTCACAATGTTTCTTTGAGTCGGTAGGTGTGGTCGTTCGTTAGATTAACTTAGTTTCTATTTTGATAGCTGCCGTTTAACTTGTCTTAATCTTTGAATTTTAAACTTTTTTATTGCATATATTGCATTTGAGTTTTCATTTTTACTGTTTATGGGTGACTGGTTCCATTTCCTTTCACAGTTCCCTTTTCCGAAGGGTCTTTGTTCCGAAACTAGAAAAAGGGTCGCTATTCTAAATAAAGGAAAAAGATCATTATTCCAAATTAAAGGGAGGGCCGTTATTGCAAAACGGAAACATGCAGGCTCTGTTCCAAGTGGGTTCTCTTGAAGTTAATTAGGAATAACGACATTTACACTTCATTCGGAAATCTGAATAAGAACCCTTTGGAATAACAACCTTTCGGAAAATAAACCTTTCAGAATAACGATTCAAAGTTTGTGTTCGGAATAATGCCTTTGATGCAGAGTGAAGACCCTTCATACTAATAATGGCGTCCGCACTAATTTAACTCAGATCCTTTATTTGACTGTGAGTCAGGTTTCCCTAAATGTGCGTTGTAATAACTTCAAGTTAAACTGAAGTCATCCCAAGTTGGATTAGATCTCTCAAAATAAAAAGAGTAAAACTTTGCTCACTAGAAGAGTAGAAGCTTTAAAATTCACCATATGAAATGGACTTTCACTCTAAGAAGATGTTTCTCACCAGGGACGTCGATTTGATTTTCAAAGTGGGGAGGGGGACATCTGGCCTAATTTTTGTAGCTACACATTTTTGCGGGGGAGGGGGCTGGGTAAGCATCTAAATTTTACGGTTTTTAAGTGTGAACACCACTGTACTGGAGGACGTAAACTTTTGTCCTTTTTCGAATATTTGAAAATATGGAGCTTGCATTGCATAAAAGTTTGGACTCTTAGTTTCCTGTAAGGAAATTTGAAAAGTTGGGGATTACTGAAGAATTTGTAGATCCTTTAGGCAAATCTGAGATTGAGCGGCAACCAAAGATCGTTGTTTTACATAATGTTATCCAACGTCTACGAAATGAGGCTCTCCGACGAAATTATTTGAGTCAAGGGCTTATATTGGAGAAAATTTGGAATTTTATGAAAGAAAATTTATAAAAATGGCACTGTGGTTAGCGTTGTCACTTGATGATCTGGTGTCAAATGTAGCAAATTTCCGAAGCTCGGAAAAGTTTACCAAATTGAAGGTATGAGCGAGCACCTCTGCTGAGGAATTGCAATTTGCGACGCGCGAAGCGCGCGGAAAATTTTGCTTTTTTTAAACAACTCATGACGAATATGGAGCTCTTATTTGAGAGAATTTGGAATTTCGGAATTTCATAAGTTGTCAAAACCACATTGTAGACTTGTTTCACAAATAGCAAATTTCCGAATTCTTCATTCCATTCAGAGCCGCCTCGCCTGCCCCCTGTAGCTACGCCACTGGGTGTCTGAGACAAGGGGACCCAGATGCAAATGGTGCTTCATGTTTCAATATTTTGAGTTACAAGGAAACTACTAAGTTTTCAAAACATGGTCATGAGCTGATGAAAGTGTGGGTAATTACTTCAACGGACTATATGGTCAATGAAAATTTAAATACCAGATATACTCTATAAGTAAATAGAATCATAACGAAAATTGTGATAGTTTGCGAAGAATTTGTACAAAAGTTCTTATAGTAAGGAACCATTTTTGATGAATGAAGGAAAATCCATAAACTGATCAAAGCACACTCCAATCTAGGAAAATGACAGATCGAGGAGGGGGGGGGGGTGGTGCACACTGGTGTTACTAAGACACCGTTGCACTAGGCCTACCGGTGTAAGATTGTTGATGCAAACTGACAAGAAACATTAAAATACGTCCTTTCCAAGTTTAGAACGACACCTCATCATACAGTATCTGCAGACAGAGGGTGGAGGCGTACCTCTAATTCCAGATTGAAGTCTCTCATCTAGCAAAATTCAGTATTATTTTACTTTTCTCATAATGGCCTAAATACGTTGAATCGATATACGTATTTGTGATGTGCTGTTGTCGAAATTTTACATTTAAACACACTTATTTTTTTGAAAAAGTTGTATGCAGACTGTGCACCGAGACATTTTTCTTAAAATGTGTAAAGCCTGCCAGGCTAGCCATTCACTAAAGATCACAAATTTCATTAAAACATAATAGGGGACGATTCCTCTTCTTCAAATTCCAAAATGATGTGCTCTTTCATAACCACACCTGCTGCCCTATATGCACTAGAACATTTAACATAATCAAAGAGACAAATAAATAGTATATGTTTGATATGCAGGTGAAAAAGAACATCAATGAGACTGCAAGCGCGCAGAGTGCGCGAAAATTTTGGGGATTTGCAAAGTGTAAACGTGTAATTATTGAAACAGAAATCGATCGTAATCGGTAGAGCACATCTTCCATAAGTTTTAAGTTTCAGGTCACAAATATTTTTTTTTTTTTTTTTTGGGGGGGGGGGCTTTTACGTTAGTGTCCCCTCCACTCAAAAATGGGGGAGGGGGGATGTCCCTTCATAATCGACGCCCATGTTTCTCATACAATTGTGAAATTTACTGAGAGTCACTGCTTGAGTCAACAAGAATATTCAGTTTTTCTGTAGTCCTGAGATATCATGAAAAGTATACGCATGGAAGAGTGGTAGGGATAAATTGGTGAGATTTATCTGTTGTTTCAAAATAAGTCTGAATAACTGCTTTTATTCTCTAAAGATGAGCTGTCGTCTCGTGAAGATGCAAAAAAAAAAAAAAAAAAAAAAAAAAAAGCTGGATTCTGGATGACGTCACAAAATACCAATGTCTTTACCTTGATTGCGAACTAATTCTACGCACCGTCGATAATGTGAATGTTTTCGACTGGCTAACGATGATGTGACATCATCGCTAGGGTTTCGGATTGGTTCGCAATGAAAGATACGACAAGGGTAATCTGTGACGTCATCCCAAAATCTCGCAATGATTTTTATTGCATTCCCAACATACGACAGATCCGCTTTAACGTTTGAACCATGCAGTCCTTCTTTGTTCCATATATAGTAGGTAAACCATAGTGAACGCATCTGGAATGAGTAATTATGTCTCTGTTATATGAGCATATTGCAGGATCTCTGGTGTCAATGCGAATCGTCCCACCACTAAAAATATTGGGAGACAAACATATCGTTTTGCCCCCAATAATTCGAGCAGATTAAAACAACAAGGGCAGAGTAAACATTTGTGACACTAGTCAACCACAGGGTGGTATTCCCAACTCATAAACTTCTCTCCAATTAAGGCTCAATATTTTCTTCGCGCGTTAAAAATTGCAATTCCTAACGCAGTAGTGTTCGAACATAAATCAGTTTAGTACTCTTTTCCAAGCTCTCGAGATGACAATATCGGAAATTTGCCATATGTGACACTATATCACCAAGTGGCACAGACTAATGTAGTGCTTTTTCTAAAGATTTTCCTTTCTTTAAGTTACAAATTTTCTCTAATATTAACTCTTGACTTATAAAATGTCGTCGGTCAGCCTCAGTTCGTAAGCCTCGTGCATGTAACAACGATCTTTGGTCGCCTTGCGATCCCAGATTTGCCAATAGGAAAGGAATGCAGATTCATCAGTAATCCCGTAAGATATCAAATCCGAAATCCGAAATTTTCTGCAATACAAGCTCCATATTTTCAAAAATTTGCCTCAAAAGTGAAAGAAAATCGGCAAGCTTTGCGCTCCGCGTTTACCTTAATTCCTATTAATAAGGTGTTAAAACTTAAAAAAAAAACAATCGGAAAATTGGGGTGCTTGCCTGCTCTTCCTCCCTGGAAAATTGTCTAGCTACACCGCTGAGGACAAAAATGACTTTAGAGCTTCTGAAAAAGCGCCAGTTACAGTTATTTTAAAGCAATAAAACTGAATTAAATGCACCATCTGTCTGGTTTGTGTATATGCATGTCAATGTGAGTGTGTATGCGTATTTGTTTGTGTGTGTGTGTGTGTGTTTATAGTGGGTGTGTGCCCTCGTTCTTGGGAGTGGGTAGCTTATATAGACGAGTCCACTCACGGACACGATATTAGGTTCCGGCTGTCCAAAACTTTTTGCCCTAATCCTCAAGCAAAGTCTACCTCCCTGACATTGACTCCTCTCACTCAAGAAAGCTGTGCGCAGGGAACCCTTCAGGTGATGTGAAACATTGTGTAAAATTGCATATAACGGTATAGGTTCGAACATTTCTTAAGGGGGTGCATCCTTTTAGACCCTCTCCCAGGCCAGCTATCAGACCATGTACCGGTAGGTAGTCCAGTCTATCAACCCCCCCCCCATAGTTAGATCCATGGGAACCCCTGTTCGTTATACTAAAGGCAAAGACGGTGCGTTCTATGGTCCGCAGTTACATTACAATGAAAATGTTATAGAACTACAATACAATGACAAAACGAAAAAGATCCTAAGCATTATAAAACCAAATTCTATGACTATAACCCTCAGCATATGTATCGCTTTATTTCGTAACCACGTGACCACAAAAAACTAGATGTAAATACTTTGGAGCAATTGATGTTAGCATGTTAGGATATCAAAATCTGTTTTCTATTTCATTAAATCTCAAATTTCATTCAAAGCATCTATCATTTTCTTTATAGTAATTCAGATTTTTTTAGGGAAAACGCAATCGCGGAATTAGCCGAAATAACTTCTCTCCACACACATTTTCACACAAAGTTATACTCGCACACAGCATATTAACAGTCAGAGGTCTTGATGGCAGAGAATACGACTCCCACACGGATGGTCCGGGTCATATCAAAGGCATTAATATATAGAGCCTACAATCCTCGACAAAAATTATGGGAAAAAACAAGAAAAACAAGCAATGAACGGATCACTATCCCCCGCTCCCCCCCCCCCTCATTCAATGTTGCGGCAGTCCAAGGGGTCCTGAAACTTCAACATTGATACGGGGAGCGGGGTTTGTCCCATGTATTTTCGTCGACGATTGTCGGAAGCCTGTACAAAGGTATAGATATTTCCAGATTTTCGTTTCAAAGGCTTTCAAACGGGCAGGTTGCCATTTCACTTTTCAAGCTGCGGAAAGTAGTAAAAGTTAAATTTATCCGACCAGTATACTGGCGTGTCAGGTTAGGGCTGGGCGCTCGAATAAAGATTTGTTTTCCTCAAGTAGCTCATACTTGGGGGGGTTATAGTACTCTAGGTGGTGAATTTTTCCAACTTATCTTTCGTGTTAGGGGTGGGGGTAACATATTTCACGATGTACAGAACGGTTAACCACAAAATTCTCTCTTTTTTTCGCATAAATAGACATTGAATGATGATTCAAACTACAATCTGGTTCAAGACAAAATTATATGTAAGAATTAGGGGTCGTGAACATGACAATTTACGTAAAGATTTCTCGAAATTGAAACTGTTACCATTTTTGTACAATGAAAGTTTCCTATAAAAAAGAGAGATATTCTATTTGCACGATTAACCCTCGACATACATTGAAATAGTGTGGAGGTCAATGGTTAATCGTGGTGACGTCAACGGTAAACCGTGGTGATAATTAAATATTCTTAGTAATATGGAGCAGTGACGAGTTCTACATTGGGATAATGAATAAATTAAACATTATAAAGCCCACTTTCCTGGCTTTCTGTAGCAGTTCGGTTTCAAAAATTTGAAAAACGCTCTTGGCCTGTAATTTTTCTAGTATATGTAGGTTGTTTTGGTCTGTTCCCCTCCCCAAGAAATTTTTCTCGCTTGAAAGCTAACCCTCCCCCTGCGGCAACGGGTCTTCTGAGTAGGTTAATGACAAAATTAACAACGTTAAACCACCCATTGACCTATTTCCAAATAGCAATTACGAAGGATTGTGGGATAGAGTTTTGGTGTTTGTCATTTTTGTCAATGGCATTTTACTGTGGTGAAAATTGACGCACACCCAAAACTCTGTCCCATAATTCATTGCAACTGCTATTTGAAAATAGGTATATGGTTACCTTATTCACTTCTCTGTTCTAATTAGAAAGACCGAATATGGACAAAAGTCCGTAATGCGTAATAAGTTACATTTCTTCCCCGTGAAATATTTAAAAGCCGCTTTTATTGTCATGCAGCAATTGTTCTCCATAATGCTATGACGTTTATCATCGAACCACTCCCTTCAAAATACACGAACTTTTAATCACCAACTGTCATTACGTTGCCCAAGACCGAAAACTTCCTCAGATACGTTTGAACAGGCTTCCGATAGTAGCTACTACCGTTGTATACTATAGAACGCGTTTCCGTTTGTACGTGATGCTCCCCATAAGCAATGGAGTAAAGATAAAAATGTAAACCCCTTAACTTATTTAACCTTGACGGTCAGCACTGTTGGAATTTAAACATCAGCTGATTTGTGACGTCACGTGAAGGACCTTCATTGAAGGATCGATCTCTATCCCATTTTCAAATTGGAACCTACTGCCGTTGTGCGTGCTGCTCAGAAAAAGCAATTGAGTAGGGAAAACAAGCCAGTGAGTCACTACTGGAAAAAAAGGCCGTGCATGGTCGTCTCGACTTGAACCAATAAGCTGGAAACTGGGCCGTAAA
The DNA here is from genome assembly GCA_037179385.1 of Holothuria scabra. NCBI lineage: Eukaryota > Metazoa > Echinodermata > Holothuroidea > Aspidochirotida > Holothuriidae > Holothuria > Holothuria scabra. The sequence continues at coordinate 11,695,375 of CM074190.1, read as the reverse complement.
ACTCCATCTAACTAATTGACTGACTGACTGACTGACTGACTGACTGACTGACTGACTGACTGACTGACTGACTGACTGACTGACTGACTGACTGACTGACTGACTGACTGACTGACTGACTGACTGACTGACTGACTGACTAACTTCGTTTGACAAGTCGGGAAGATTGTAGGTTATTGTTATGTGGGGCGGACTCACTGCCAATACCTGGTTCACAGGTATATTCATATTGAAAAAGATTATTTACCTTTCAAGAGGTATCACCATACTTAACTTCAAAAGGAGACACTATAACCAGGATTTTAATAATAAGATGTTATCAGTATTTTAAGTGGTGACTTTGAGCACAAGTCTATCCCCCACTTCCGAGGTTATTCCCCACAAGACTCATTCATTGACGTTAGCAACACTGAGTACTAAAAAAGGAAGAAAGGTAAACAATACATGCACATTACCATTGTTCAACACTCGAAATAGATGGCGCTGTGTAAGTTTGAAGAAAAAGTTTAACTATAGGACTTCGAAAACTGTGGAGACATCCATGCACTTTGGCAGTGTTAGCGGTAACGATTCCTTCACTTCTCGATGTAGAAAAGGAACACTGTTGGTAAAGTCCTCTCGACCCTCTGGCAAACAGCTGTTCGGCGAAACCAAACCATAAACTGCTTCCCAAAAAGTTATACGTCCACTGAAGGACAACACTTGACCAACCTCATGGCCTTCAGACCAGAGGGTCGGGATAACTTAAGAGAAAAGGAACACTTCACGCGACCATTTTACAACTAGTGCAGAAACCCAGGGGCTGCATCTTTTTCTGTCGGATTTACAGTTCTTTAGCAAATCCCTGTTGATCACCCACGACACTTTGTCAAACCCAACTGAGGAAATATGCATTCGTTAACACGAATGATTATTCGTGTTAACATGAACTTGAAAACCACCATCAAATTGTTGCGAGTAAGACACAAATTTCCCCCTTGGAAATCCCTCCGTAGATAAAAATTGCCGTAACATTTTTATTTTAGAGCATCTTGGTCTTGTTTTCCACGGAAGCTAGGCTATTTCATCCCCTTTCTGCAGTTTCTAAAGACGAATGGTAGACAGAGCTAAGCTTTTTAGTCAGTACACGAGCTGACGAGAATGGTACCGCATTGACTCACATTTTGGTAGACTACTGCACTTTTAAGTGACAACATATTTTCACTCAGCTTGCCAATAATCTTGTTGAAAAAGGAAGGAATAAAGTATCTTTATTTGTTTGTTATAGCAGTGGTGTGGAAGTTCAACAAGCAAATGTAGTTTGTTTTACTTTTGTATTTGCCGTCTTTTTGAAAGGAAGTAGAAACACGTTTTATCGTTCTTTTCTGTTAAAGCAAATGTTTGTAGACCTATATGAGGGGGGGAGGGAGCGTCCCTTGAGCAAAAATTTGATTTTTTTTTTATTTTTTCGAACTATATTACTAGCATTTCCCTCATTTAATTATGCCGGGTAAGTAGTTCTGGGAAGTGCCATTTCCATTTCCAGCCCGTGATCTGGGAGGTATTTTGGACATAAATTTTCTCGCCCTCTGTGCCAACCATAGGGCAGGGTTGGGGTAACTGACAGCACATTTGCAAACTCTGCCGATACCATATGGCCTAGCCTACCGTATCAGGCACACCTTGTATCTTGTGTAAGCCTAGGTCCAAAAGTAACGCCTTAAATTTGTTTGAATATGTTATGTGGCCCTGCAGATTTGTAGAAAGATAAACTTTTGCCTGTATTTTTTATTCCTCTGTTGATAAATCCTACAATAAAGTTCATCAAATACACAATAAAATGCCTCCTTACGCATGCAAAATACCATACACTAACATACTTTTTGAGTGTAAAAACATATACGTTAGCGATAAGTCAATCAAAATATGCATAAAATTGGTACTAACTGTGTTTCAAAATCACAGTCCCTAGCGCAATTTGATTCTGTAATTCTAGAGAGGACTTTCTTACTGCCAGTGAGATGTACAGTCCACGGATATCTATCCCCAGTAGTCAGATAGTCTTGGAACTTGTCGCCGTTACATTCTCCCTTTCACACAATTCAGCTTTCATCAATTTTCTATCAGTCCCATTTTTCATTCAGTTTCGTTGCCTTGTTCAATGCGTTTCCAATACCCAGAAAGATAATTTAATCATTCTAATAAACTGGGGCCCGGCATAAGTTTTGCGCTGTTGCACGGTCCGAGGAGGGGGTCCAAACGGAGTGTAGATACTATTTTCCCTTTCTTCCTGAAGAAATTGCACAAAATAGGCTACCATGATTTTATACAGTTAAAAAAACAGAAAAATTAACAACAATCACAGGGTTTCTTTTTCTAACTGTGTTCTGCTAATCCACATCGTGCAATCGAAGATATACCTTCCATGTGACTGCTCCCTCAACAGCGTAACTAGGGGCAAGTAAAGTAACTAGGGGCAACTGGAGCGGTCTCCTCCCTCCTAAAATAAATGAGGGAAAAAAGAAGAAGAGACAAGAGAAAAAGAGAAAGAAGAGGGAAAAGAGAAGAGTCAGTGGTAGTCTCCTTAGAGCAGTGGTTCTCAAAATGGTCCCTACCGCCCCCTGGGGGGCGTTGAAAAGTTTCAAGGGAGCGCTGAGGAGTTTTCAAGCAATAGGGGGAATTGGCATTGACTAGGGGGTCCCTGGAGGTTCTCATACATTCGTGCAATAAAAGAACCTAGGAGGTTGCAGAGTAGTTGACACAGACTGTCTTCTCCAAAAGGTTTAGCAACTACTGACAAAAATTTACCCAATATCAAACCTATCTGGGTCATTTTAGTGCTGGAAATTGAAAGTCGAATGCTCAAAGTCAAAGACTTATATAAATATGATGGCATGTTGGGTGGGAGGGGGCGTTTGATCAGTCATGGATGCCTTATGGGGGCGGTATTTTGAAAAAGTTTGAGAACCACTGCCTTAGAGTATTAAATGTACCACCATTCTGCCTGCAGCCCGCCCTAAGTAGGCCTAAATTTCCCTGACACTAGGACGGTGATCAGCCATTTCATCATCCTCCCTAAGATAAAATCCATGCGCAAAAAAATTTTGCTCCATTTTTGTGAAATCCTGCTAGGTACTGTATTGTCTCAAAATTACTTGCAGTTGTACAACAGGACTAAAGCCCAATGTGATATTGCAAGTCGAAGCTTTGCAATTTATATATAAGGAAACACTTTATAGTATCATTTCTTTGGAATCTCATTGTATAACACGTCACCAGGGAAGTCCTGAGGAGGGCTTTATTAACTTAAGGGCAGTACCGAATTACAGAAGTCAAACAGCATTTCAGATTTACCCGCTTTCCTTTTCAGTTGAATAATTCTCATATCGAAAGAGCGCCATCAAATTTCAACGTTTCGCATTTCGAAAAGGTTCACAACAAATATACTCAAATTCATTGCTCACAAAGAGAAATTACTTCAACCTGATAACCCACGAAAAACTCCGTCGTACCAACATTTCATACTGGAGCACTAATTTGGGCAGAGTGTCTCCTACAGATCTTTTACCTTAAAAGAGTTGGCGCTAAGATTCAGAGGTTGTCAAGTATAAGACATGCTGTAAACCACTTCGAGTCGGAACCGTTAAAATTGATTTAGTCTTGCATCGACGTTCTAGAAGCTGTTAGCTGTAGCCTCTTGGTTTCAACAGTTTGTGAAATGGTCCAGTTTCTTCGACTGAATTATCCCCCTAGGGTCTTTCGTTGACTCATACGATACTTTGTAAATTCTCATGTAAAATAGCAATGCTTCGGCAAGGTCCAAGTTGCACATAACAGTGACACACATGTGAGCATCAAAGATAGAGCCACAACAGTTCTACACGAGCTAAAAATGTAAATCTTGAACACAAAACGTAATATCGCTTAAATCACATTTACCAAATAGTCCGGTGTTCTCCCAGCCAATAGGGCAAACTAGACACGAATGCATTTTCTGAGTTCAGTCAATGATGATATGGATCTTGTAATCTTATAATGATATCGATCTTCTAATGGGGGAGGGGGGAATCTCTCTACTAAACGACTACAGGCACGGTATAGGTAGCTTTCCTTTGGGAACAGAACTCATTGACGGTAGCGTTTCTCTTTCTTCCTTTGGCACCTAGCCGTAGTGACCTTTCAGAAAGCATGCGCATTTACAAGGAAGTCAGGTCGACCTGTCGACTATTATATGCAGACGGAGGACGCATTTTTATGCATTGCACTTAAGTCAGGCATGAAGTCAGACGGGGACATGTGTCATATCTACATCCTCCCCATTTAGGAGGGATGACTCGACATGGTGCGCGAACCCGGTTGGCATAGAGCATGCGCAGAAATGTATACGTGCAGCTATCTAGCGATTGCACGCAAAATATAGGCGAATTAGAATCAGTCCATTGTGACGAAAATTTAAGTGCACCTCATCAACTCTGATGTCAAGCAGCCATTTGTTTATAACATGAAATGACTCTATTTCTCTCTTGCTTCATCGATCAACTCATTTCATATTTTTCAAAAAAAAAAATAACTTCCTCACTTTTGCGAGCAGCCAACTGACAAAACCTACATGTTACTACAATAGTTCCCCCCCCCCCCATGAGCCTCTGTTCCCGAAGGAGTTCCGTCATCAAGTCATCAAGTTCACACTGTCAACCTTTTCATCATATACTCTTTCATTATTAGCATAGAGTTGCACAGATATCAGGCACACATGCAGCTTTCTGAGAAGTTTTGACAGAGGACGTTGGATCCTCACTTTGGAACAGTATCCAAGCGGAACCCCAACTTCAGTTGACTGGTAGTGTACCATCAGTTGACAACGTGGCTTATACTAAGTTACATTTTATCAGTCACCTAGAACAGAAGATCAATCATTACATTTTTCAGAATGCATCTTAGTTTATTAGAATTTTTTCTCCCCTCCCCTTCAGTACGGTGTCTGGAATGGACCTGGCAGGGAGCTTGTACTGTTGAGGTAACTCGTGCGCATGTGTGTCAACGACAGTTATACATAGCCTAGATTCTTTCCAATTGGTTTCGGGGCCTAAACCTCTCACTCCAAACGGATTTAGTTCTCCTAAACTATTTACATTAGCCCCTCCCACAACTTTCTAAAACTAATCCTCACCCAGACACAAACTCATCTTCTTGCTTTAGGGTGAGCAGGGAGCTGTCAAAATAAAAGTTCCCTGGGGTTAATATCAGGCCGTAGTCAAGTCCAACAAGCTCGAGTCCAAGTCCAAGTGCAAGTCCTTTAGCTCATGTCCGAGTCCAAGTCCAAGTCCAAGGGGCTCGGGTCCAAGTCCATGTCCGAGTCTAGTGCTCTTGAGTCCAAGTCCAAAAATAGTAACACAAGTATAGTATTTTCTGGAATTTAGGCCAATGAGGGCTATAGCTATAACGCGTCTGAAATCGGAGCGTAGCCCAGCTGAGTCCACTTTAATGAAAATTGTGCCTCTCTTACATACTAAGTTAGCTCATATTTTTTCACTTAACTATCAGCCAATTGTCTGGGTGAAATGCCACAGAGGGATAATGTCTATAGTCCCCGTCTCAATAGACCCCCGTGTCAATAGTCCCCCGTCTCATTGGTCCCCCGTGTCAATAGTCCCCCGTGTCTATAGTCCCCCGTCTCAATAGTCCCCGTCTCTTTGGTCCCCTGACCCTAACGATAAAACCTAACCTAACGATAAAACCTAACCCTAACCCTAAACACTAACCCTAGGGGGACCAATGAGACGGGGGACTATAGAGCGGACTCTATATGGTATACATACAGCACACATATGTGGGAGGCTATTGAAAGTTGCACACAAGTGTTGCAGCTTGATCAGTTAGATAAGATTTATCGACACACCAATGCGTATGTGTTACAAAGTGTCATACTGTTCAAAAACTTTTCAAGTCCTTCCGTTTAGTCGCCTCTTACTACAGGCGGGGAATACCGTGGGCATATTCTACAACCCCCAGCCCTCAGAGTCCGGGCTCGAGGTCGAGTCCAGACTCGAGTTCTCCAGCCATGGTGAATTTACAAGAACCCAATGTGTAATCAAAACACTCTCAGTGCAGTACTTGTTTTGTAATATGAGCTTCAGCAATCTGCATTTTTGGAACTTGCTGTCAATCAAAGTGCTCAGCATATTGAGAATTTCCATGGACTACTACAAAAAAATTGTTGTTTTGGGGTGAGAGTTGACTGCCTTTAATTATTTCTGATTGGCCACGGTTTTACCAGTTGTATAGCTTACTGGCTTGTTTTCCATACTTTATTTCTTATAGCATCAAGCACAATGGAAGTAAGTTCCATTTTTTGTCATGCCCCGACCACTAGGTGAACCCCGGACCTCGCTGCTGCAAGTCGGATGCTTTAACCAGGACTTAGAGATCGCCTTACAGAATTACTCCTCCAAAACAGACGCAATTTGAAAGTTTGTGCTCGTTTCAGGCTCTTGGTAATTCCAGTAATAACATTTGGTGTACATGTAGATACGATGGCTACTTGTGTACGCTCAGCTCCCGGGAAATATGTAGGCCTAAGTGCGCATTTGCCCTCTCGTAAAATTCTCTTGAAATGTGTTATTTCATCTAGAAAGAACGTTATTAGAAAAGTGTAGTAGTCGGTGAGGGCCGGGGGAAGCAGGCCACCTCCTATATTCTTCGAAATTTTTCCAGAAATTGCCACCGTTCCTCCTTAGCCATCACTAACATATGCTATCCATTTTGCTGACCCCCCCCCCCCCCCACATTAGAAACACTGCCTCAAGCGTCAATGAATCCATCGAGAATTTTTCAGACATTCATATTCTTTGGAATTTTACCCTTAATTGCGGTGTCTAGAACTTGATAAAACCAACAATCTCTATAAGATTAAAACTGATAATATATCTTGGTCCTAATGAATGGCGATGATATATTTTTAATATTATTCCTCAGCTGTCACCAAAGGTTTTACTGCATTTTGTTAATTCTTTCTCTCTCAGAATTACATCCCGAAAAGACATGATTCTTGTTAATTTCTACATAAAATGCTGTACATGAATATTTTCACGCCTTGGAAAAAGGGTCTTACAAATCTGAAAAATCTATTTTTTATGTTGTCCTTTACAGATGAAAAAAAAACTGTCACCCAATGAAAAATTAGTTCAGTTCACGTTAGTGCACACTTCTGAAAGGGACAGAAACGTGTCAAAATGGCGAACAACGCCAGAGTAACTATTTACACTGACTCTTTTTCGACTATCGTGGGAAACTCATGTCGTTTGACAGCCTCTTTAGTTTAATAATTGATGGCGTTTCTGTTTCACACATTGGAGTACCTCGCTTTTGCAGAGGATCTGAGACTCTTTTCAAACATGAGAAGAAAGATGACTTTTGTTTTCAAGGACATTACAATGACTGATTTCACTCGAAAAACTATCAGGCGGTTCTTTCCTTTTTTGTAGGTCATGTGAAGAATCTTCCCATTCGGACGAAATGTTTATTGACAAAATATGGTAGTATGGAGTACACGAAGTAAGGGAAGGCAACATAGCGCCTATTGTAATTTGTAAATAATGATACTACAGAAACATACCAACCCAAATTATACGGAACAAGTCGAGTCACATGCAATACTGTTGTACTATTAATTGAACCATCTATGAATAATTTATGCATACTTGTACTACTTTCACGTATGTAAACTCTATTCAGAAACTGGTACAGTCTTCGCACAATCTGATGTCTGTAATGATGGGCTTTTAAGTAAAGCAATATTTTACACAATTTTGGTACCCATGGCCTGAATATGACTCTAACTTGTTTCAAGTCGAGCTATTTCCAGATGGAGACAGATTTTCATTGAGAGGTTAAATTTATACTAAGGGGGTTAAAGGAAAGTCTAGGGGAAACGAAATTTGCAGGACATATACCGTAGCAATAAAGTCAAGTTTTCCCGAAGCTAGGAGGGGGTCAGCTACTCGAATGGCTAGCAACCCGAAGAACTGACAAAAGCAACGGGTAATACCACTTAGCTGGGTAGATATTGTTTTTCCTTAAACTATCGAAAATGGATTTTTGGTTTTCAATGATGAAAAGGTTTGTTTCATTAACGTAATGAAACATAGAAATTGTTATGAAAACCGTATGAGAAAATTAAGAATTGCGTGGAAAACTTGCCCTCCTGGAGAGGTTATACTTGTTACCCTTCAGGTCGGCCCGTTCGCGTCTTGAACTTATTGTATATCAAGACCCATCACGAAGTTGGAAAATTTTCTCGAGGGGTGGGTACTTCCCAAATGCAGTAGACCTCCTTACCCACCTGGTACAATACTTACAGCTAATGACCTCGTCCTGTAAGGTACTGGGTTTTCGAAAGAATATGAAATATCTCGGTTTCTTGTGAGAAATCTTCCATCTTTTCCCTGAATTTAATTAAATTCAATAACTTCAGTTATGCACGTGCCCTTTTCATTACTTTAGCAAATTAAACATTCACCTAGTAAAACAAGGAATTCTGAATATCAACTTATTTTTGTTTTCGGTTGATAATTTGTGCTAGAAGAAGTCCTTCCTCTCTCTTTTTGACTCATTTGGCGACACTGTGCACCGCCTACGTGGGTATTAAAAAGGTCATTACCGTATATGGCCCCTCCCCCCCCTTTTTTTAAGTCTGCAAAGGCAAAATGAGCAAGCGTCAGTTTCTTCACGTGTCGAAGTACACAATATTGTACAGCGCCGCCAAAAATAGTGTGAATTAAGTTTCATAGTTAAAACAGTGTAAAACATTACACAATACTCTCCCTCCCTCTCTCCTGTGTGATCGTGCGTCGATTGTATGTGTTTAATCTACGTTACCTCATTCGTAAAAAAAATACAACTGCTATTTTCTTGGAATTTTGCAGAGGAAATGTTACCTCTAGCATGCTATTTCACATAGGCCTACATTTGCTGTATCAAAAGTTGTTTTCCAATTTTTGAAGGATCTCCTAACTTGTTAAGTTGTTGTCTCTTTACACTCCCATTTGAGAGTGGGTGGGATAGACCCCAGTTCCCCATTGTCTTTTCAATGTTTTCCAAAATGGGAAGGGCAAAATGGTCCTCGTTTTCTTCAAACACTGCAATTCACGATGATGATGTTGGCAGTGAAACGAGTTTGTTTTCTGTAACGTCAGAACCATAATATATGGCCCGGCGTGGGGTTTAATTGACACAAGCGCCACCAACAAAGTCTTAACCAAAGAGTTGATACTCTCCGAGCTAAAGAAGCTCATGTTTTCCATGATCTCTGGCCTTCTAGTGGTAATTTTCACAAGTAAAGCAATTTACAAGTCATCTTGCCAAATCGTTAAACTTCTGGAGGCTTCATTTTTAAAGTTCAATGCAACGTCCTTGAAGCCCCATTTATAAAATTGTTTTCAAGTTTCGTAGATATTTGTATCCTTCAAGCTAAGTAACATCTTTTAGAGTCCCCGATGAGTGTCGTGTAATGAGGATCGTACCCTAAGCACGTAAGTATTACGAATGTTCAAAATTACGTCCAAGCTTCCGTAATTTACTAATTCCCAGTTAACCAGAAAAGAATTGAGATTCGTTCCCTCGAAGCTAAATGTCATTTTGAAAGTGACTCTATGGTACCATTTATTATGAAGAGATTCTAAAAGGTGCAAAAACTGTTAATTAATGAGAGGACAAATCGAAAAAAGAGGAGAGTTAAAAAAGGAAAATGAAAATTGTCGTTTAGAAGGTGTCTTTGTCAAGGGTGGAATTTAGAATCCCCCGAGGTGGACGGCAGTGTAAGCCTGGAAGGTAAATGCTTCATACAGTTTTCTATGTTGACCTTATAACTAGAACGCTTACAAAATTTGAGAAAGTACAAGCCACCTTGATAAGAATCCACCTAGTTTCGGGTCAGTTTCTATACTTTCAGTGAAAATTCTTTCGTTGTGTACGGTACCACATGTTACATGGAGTACATGTAGATTGTGTGTAGGTACATGTAGGTTCTATAATGCTACAGAGAGAATCAATGATTCCCCAGAAGGCGAAGTTACCTTCAGAAATATCGTACAAATATGAAGGGATTAAGTGAAGATTCAACCTAGCTAACCCAGATCGGTGCTTGGTGATTTCGATAATGAATAGGGGGAGGGAGGGGAGGTTGGTGATACAACTGAGGCGTTTCCCACCACAACCAACGTACTAGTAACACAAAACTTGTTATACGAATAACTCCTGACGGTAGGTATAATTTAAAGTGTTCCTTTACGTCTAGGATTTTAAAATTATATACAGAACTAGTCTTGTGCACCCAAATCTCATTGAAATGGCTTGTTCCATGATGATTTCTTATTTCTCACATCAAAAAAGTCCATTGCATGATCATTTGTGACATTCTTCTTGCAGAACTCACATTTGCCTGCTTTGTTTATTTCAAAAAAATAATCCATTCCTAACTATCAGCCCACACGAGCTAGTTTCTAGGTTGGATAATGCTTACTGCTCCTGAATAACTCCCTACCTTTAACATACATAATGCCTTACATGCACGATAAAAGGTGCGTTGGACTTAGCGGCTCGAGGCCGGCCCGACTGCTCGGCTCAACCAGTTTCTTGACTGGGCGAAATACGTCACATGACTAAACTAGACCACCTGGGGGGGGGGGGGGGGGGCTGGTCGTTTTGGCCGGCTCAAGTTGTGACCTGTTGCTGTTGATGACGTTAAAGGCCCAGTTCTCTCACCCCAAACAGTACCAATTCTCCTAACCTTCTTACTGAAGCCCCTTCCACAATTGTCTGAAATTCATCCTCATCCAGATACAATCTCAGTTTATTGCTTCAGGGTGGGTATAGAAAAACTCAATTTATATAGTCAAAACACTCTCAGTACCGTTCATGCTGTGTAATATAAGCTTTGGCACTCTGCATTGTTTGAATTAACTGTCAATCAAAGAGCTGAGCCAATTGAGAATTTTGGTACCCGGGTACCAAAATTGTAGTTTGGGGTGAGAGGTTTGGCCTTTTAAGATCATTTTCCGGAAGATCGATCGCTGGCTGAGCCAGTTGAGCCGGCTCGAGCCGCTAAATCGAACGTACCTAAATTTTATATGTTGCTGACTACCGTACACCTTAACAGGCAAAGGATGAGGCTATCCTGGAATATTTAAGACAAAACATAACCGTAATAAAACTGTCAAGTAAGCATACACTTAAAAGACTGTAGGAAAGTAAATCAAAACATAAAAATGTAAAATCATCCTTTCTTCAGCACTTACACAAAATATAATTTAATTGTAAGGGTATTAATAGTTTCATCACTCAAAACTGAAGCCAGTCATGACTTTAGTCAATACAATGACCCTAGTTACTAACTCAACGAGTCACATTGGAAGTAAAATAGTAGAAAACTACTCGACTCGACAACAGTGTTCATACGTTAAAACATTATTCTGTAAGTTTACTAGCCGGAACATTGGATTCTGATGTCAGTCTTTCAGTGCTCTGACTGTCTGAGGGAATGACATTGCTTCCATAACCTGAATAATTGCAACACTTTCACAGCCTCACAGGGCTGTAACGCCAGACGGTTCGGGCTTGAATGCAATGCTTGACTCCAGTCCGGTTTGACTGGACCCGGAATTGTCTCGGGATGGGACCACTGGCAGACTGGAGTCGGAATTGTCTCAGGCTAAGATTACGCGGACTCGGTTAACAGCCGGCATTCTCACACCTGGAACAGTTGAAAATGTATGGTGTTACATATGCACTTTTTACTAGGAAGAGAAGTGAATATATACATGCATGTGTCCTTCGTCTGTTCGCCTTTAACGTCTTAAAAAATTTTTTTCGAACCTCACTGCAATCTATAATTTGTCTCCCATCAACTATAATATTACTTTATTTCTTTTCAGCATTCTATCTTTCACTTTAGATTGAAATGAGGATGAGTAAAGGACGAATATTACTTTGAAATTCCTCCACGCCGTGAAAATAAAATGTACAGCACAGAGGAGAAGATTTAACCTAAATACAGTTACAAAAGAATCGTCTTCGGCATCAACAAAATATTCGATTAAACGATAGGAGAAAATGTATTTAGAACTCGCTTCGCGGACGCGGCATAATTAGAGCGACTGACCCTGTTTCGTTTCCCGTCTGCGAATCACAAAAAGTAAAATAAAATGTGTTACTTATGAGATTGTTCAAACCGTGTGTTTGTCATGACTGTAATTAACTACTGACAAGGGCTCTGATAATTTAGTTTAAACTGTGTCGACCTTGAAAGAATGTTATAATTTCCTTTTCCTCCTCTTCAGTACTTCTCAACTCTTAGCATCTCTCGTGTGAACAGAAAATTAACGTGCATGTTACTTGTAACATGCATGTGGATGGAACACTCTAAAACGTGTTTAGAAATTAAACACTTCATTTTGTACTTTTTCTTGTAAAAGCTCTTTAACATGTTTAGCGGTGAAAAATTCAGTTTTAAACAATTAAACGTGTTTAATGACATGTTTAGAAATTCGACACGTCATATCATAGGGCGTACGGCGAAAAGTTCGTCAAAGGTACTTTTACTATATATATATATATATATATATATATATATATATATATATATATATATATATATATATATATATATATATATATATATATATATATATATATATATATATATATATATATATATATATATATATATATATATATATATATATATATATATATATATATATATATATAACATGAATGTATCTACTTTTTGTGTTCTTTTGTTATTTGGTTATATATTATATATATATATATATATATATATATATATATATATATATGTATGAACGTTGATTAACTCAAACTTTAACATGCTTCCGATTATTCCGTTTCTATTCTGTTTAAAGCTGTAAATGATCTTAGAAAACTGTATTGAATGACTTCATTGGCTTGGTAATAAAGTGTTCGTCATAAACATGGGAATTTTTTGACATGGAACTTGTGGATGGGGGGGGCGGCGGAGTCGTAGACCTTGTTCTTTAGCGTTCTAAGAAAACAGGTTTGCTTCCAATACTACCCATAAAATTACACTTTCTGTTTCTAAAATGTTTGATTTATCCATGGAACAAACTTTGGGAATTTTTTAATGACCATAAATTCACGGTTTGTGGAGTGAGCTTTCACTGACATTCAGGTATGTCCCTATATTCATCATAACCTGGTGCTGACTATGATCACACTCTGACGTTTTATAATGGATGGGTCTAAGATATCCCGTAGAGTTTGATATGAACGCTGGTATTTATCGACTACGGTACTATACATGCTATGCAGAATTGTTGCCACTCATTAATTGAGCCCTGTTTCAGCAGGGGGAGGGACAGATGTTTAAAAATCTATCAAGTGGATAACAAAAATTCTAACTCTCTAGGGGAAATTTTTATGAGAACTTCGTCCGCTTGACTTTCCTGTCCCTCCCCTTTGACAACAGGGTCAAATCACCTCTCCCTTCGAAATGATCTATTGATAGAATTATATTTTTTTAAGTCCCGACCCTCGGGCAAAGGGCCGTCCGGCGAAACCAAACTTGAAACTGCTTCCCAAGGAAGCTGTTACGTCCACTGAAAGACAACATTTAACGACCAACCTCACGGAATTATAAACTGATAAATGAATGTTTGTAGCTTGTCACAATAGTTTTTCATAACTGAAATATTCACTAATAGTTTAGTTACAACTCAAAGCTAGTCGTCCTCAGAAATATAAAACAAATTGAAAACTTCCTGCTGCTCGTTGACGTTACAAAAGGATCACTAGCCTGATTTCTGCAAGTGCTCCAAGTAAAACACTTGAAATGAAACTGGTTAAGACTGGATATTTGCTAAAAATTTGCTTAGTTTATAAATGGGTTTAATCGATTCATTTATTCTAACCATTCTAGTCAATTTTAACCTAATATCCAGGTTAATACTTCTGTTGGCTAAATCATTTTTTAGATTTCCCTGTCAATAGAAATATATTTTAAAATTGCAACCACAGCCACAGATTAAATAGTAATATTTATTGGAATTTATCGAATTGAAAGAACTCGAAAAAAGTCACTTTGTCACTGGCATAAATTCAGAGATATATCCCATTTGTATCATTGTTTTCTTAAATAAATCATAAATGTTTGGGTCTTACCATTTTTCGCTGGTCTAACTTTTTTACAATCTGGACTTAAAGTGAAGAAGTTATGTTCAAAATGCCTGTAGACACAGGCTCTCTGACGAATTGTTTCCCAAAAGGGAGGGATATTATTCTACCTAGACAATGAATCTTTTTGGTGAAAAAACTTTGGATGCATGCTTTTTGCACACACACACACACACACACACACACACACACACACACACAAATAAGGAGAATTAGTTCATATCCAAAATCTTACAAAAATTTCAGAATTAAGGATATACATTACACTATCCCCTTCAATCAAGCCCTTCCATTTCATTATGTTCTTTACGTCATCCATTGGTAAGTTAGACTTTTTAAGCAATGAATAAACTTTTTGGAGTATTTTTCTAAAAAAAAAAAATGAAATGTCGCATTTTAAATTCAACTCGTTATTCTTTTATTACATTCTGTTCCCATAAACCATTGCGAAAGTTGCTTTTTAAATAATATGTATCAAGAAATCATAATTCATAGCTGCGCTAGTGCGATGTACTAAGGTATTGTAACGATTTTAGAAAATTTTTCTGCTTTAGTTCAAACCATAGATCATTCTTTTATGCTACCTTATTATTTTACAAAACTTCTAATGTTAAACTGAATTGGCCTTATTTTTTACTCTTTCAAAAATTTAATTTATTCTTTGTCATTTTCACAGCTCCGTAAATGCTATGACCGTGTTTTTTTTCTATATTGTTCTCCATTTTGGTTGGTACCAGACTTTTTCATTACGAGATTGACTTCGTTTATTTCCTGTGTGGCAATAGCTGTCGGTAGTGACTGTTACGCCTCATTATAGCGACATTACCAAAACAGATTAAAATTGCTTGCAAAACGGAAAAAGGGACCTCGCATTATGAGCTAATTACTGAAAATGATGTGGACAAAATATTCAATTGGGAGTTGGACTTATTTGCTTTCGGAGGGCAATTACCGTTAATTGCATTCTGAAGGAAGAAAGATGCAATTCCATTGTTTGTTGATGAGTGCTTGAGACAGTAAAGTTGGACTGCTACATAAGGATTATACAAATGAGCGCAACGATATGGTAAAGATGTTATC
Source organism: Holothuria scabra (assembly GCA_037179385.1). Lineage (NCBI taxonomy): Eukaryota > Metazoa > Echinodermata > Holothuroidea > Aspidochirotida > Holothuriidae > Holothuria > Holothuria scabra. Next base: position 11,680,108 of record CM074190.1, on the reverse strand, counting down.
AAAATTATTATTATCTGATTATTTTTTGAAACGTAAAAGTCTGGAATATTCGGGTAAAACTAAGGTGTGAATTGCGTAATTATACCTCAATCATTTCAAAATGGAAATGGTGTAAAGAGAATGTAATAGTCCAGTTGTGAAAGAAAACACAGAGAGAATAAAAAGGAAAATTGTTTGGCTTTTGAAATCATTTGAAGAAAAAGCCTTCCAATAATTTCCAACCATAAGTTGGCATTATTTTAGTTGTTCTATAGAGGAACTGACCTAAAAGAATTTTGACATGACCAGAATTTCAATGCATCATGGGTTGTTTGTAAAGGTAAAACAACGACAGACCGTGCATTCGTGTAGGATAATGCATTATCAGAAGGGTAATGCAAGTATTGGATGAGGTTAGGTTAGATGGAGTTTTACGGACCAGTTTCCAACCAATTGGTGGATGAGGGTGCAGGCTATTGTTCTGTTCTAATGTAACGGCCCAGAGTTGTTTAACCTTGTTTATTTTACAAAGAGCAACATTTTGATTTGAAAGACTGAAAAAGACCAAAATATCCTCTGTAAATAACTAAAATAGCGCAATCCTGAGTAAAATAGTCCATTCTTGAATAATGACGGTCACCTGACCATTATGAACCAAGTTGAGGAATATTACAAAGCGTAAATGAACAAATTTTTTACATGTTTAACCGAAACGTCAGAATAGTCGTATCTAATACTTGAGCTGTTGAGACTTACAGATGAGGAATTCGTCGGCCGGCGTGCATAATAAAAAGCTTCAATTAAGTACTGGTACCATGAGTATGTGCAAATCGAAAAGTACCTGTTTTCTCTTACATTTATATCCTAATTATACGGAAGGAAAGAGACGACATTCTAGTCAGTGTCCTCAAATTTGGAGGAAGAATTATCCTGACAAGGAAGTTTTGTTTTGTCCACAATGTTTGCTCTCTATTACTTCAATAAAATAAAATCAACTTGGGGCTGCTATTAGTTAGACTTATATAAAAAATGTTGGATACTTTATCCCTTTTCAAAACCCCAAACTTTTGCTATGGGATTTCTGTTTAAGGTCCAACTTGTCATTTTTTAAACTCGATTTCTTATCAAATAAAAGTGAATTAGCCATTTTAAGACATTTCCCGATGCTTTATTCTGTTTAATCGATATCTAAAGATGGACCATTTTTTGTAACAACCCTAAACATCAGTCGTCTTATTTTATTTCTTTATTTGTGTTTTATGTCTGTCTGAAAATTTTTGCCACTTACAATCCTTGAGAATTCACACTATGACTCCGCGAAGGTTATCGCTCCAAGTCGTGTAAATCGGAATTGAAGAGATATCTTCCGAGGATGAACAATTTCGACACAACTAACAACCTACGCGTCGCTGAGTTGTAATTCTTTTTTATAATCAACAATTGTGATGTTTGAACCCCGGGCGGAAAGAGTTTCGCTCGTATTGTATTGTGGTCGCTTCATTTCTGTAATGCACTTATAATGTAATTACGTTCGCAAACGTGACGGAGAGAAGGCATCACGTCTCCGCGACAAGCGGAACTCTTCAGCAGATTGACGTGTCGCGAGTCGGAGTCTGACACTCATTAAGGCGCTTAATTCTCCCGAGGAGCAATTTCTGAGCGGATATTTGTCAGGAGAAGTGCACATTCTCGAGGTGAAGGTAACGAAGATAGCAGGGGGCGCAGATCGAATGTCAACCGGTGTCCTCAATATCGACACTTTCGACAGTTAGATCAGAATAGGTAAAAAAAGGAGATGGGGAAAAACCTGCAGTCAAATATAGTTTTGGAAAAATCTCGAAAAGGACGGGTAAAAGTACAGACGGCCTTCCGTTTCATCTCTGATCGAAAAGGACTTATCAAATTGCTATATTTTGAGCTTTTTGTACGCGTAAACAAGTTTACATGCATCATTGCATTTTTCGTTTTTTGCACGATAAATGTTATGTCTTCATAACAACCAGTGTTTTCTTTTTTTTTTTAAAGTCCTTTGATATTTCAAAACCTTTGTCGTTACTCTAAACTTATTAATTTAGTGACGTCACACGGATGAGACCAATCTGGTTATGCCACAACAGAAGAGAAAAAGTGTCATTTGCTTCAGTCACAATTTGAATCATGACGTTGGTTCGATTGTAAGTGGAAAGAAGGGGGGAATAGGACTAAATAGTTTACCACATTACCGCGTTTATATTTAAAGAAATTTCGACGGTAGCTTTCACGACATGTCAACAAATCATTGTAGTAGTACCTTTTAGTACAAACTTTATTCAAAATATTGAAATTCTCAAATTAAGAACCATTCAGTAAGAGGTCTAGAAGCTTAAATTAGAGTCCTTTCGGGATGTAGATTCTCTGGGAAGCACTGACAACTCCTGAGATAGGGAACGTTTCGTTTCGAATCTTGGTTCTTCGTCGGAGAGTAGACTGGTATAGAAGGGACTTAAGAAAAAGATAGACCTACATAATGGTCAAGTCAAGAGGGTGGTGATTCCTGCACCAGGAGGGCCGAACTCCGTTGGTTTTTTGAATTTCTTGATTGGTTTAGCTGCTCACTAGTCTTGTCCGGTGCGCCGTGTTTTGAAAATTAAAGCTACGGAAACCAACCGTGCATTATTTTTTTATATCGACGAATTCGGACAGCAAGTGATGATCTGAGTTCAGTCGGCCATAACTGGGGTCTATGACCTTTTAATTTTTCAGTTTCCTTACTTACCTTTATCATGGATGGTTTTACACTAAATTGTATATTGATTCCTTCAATTTCACTGAATATGAGGGTTTGAAATTCATATAGACAATAAGTGAAGTCGATTTACAACTCCATGATGTAAGGCTGATGGTTCCCACCAATGACCGCACGCAGTCATTAAACAGTAACTAAACACAAGCGCTGATCGAATTCGTCTATACTGTTGGTTTTCTTTTTGCCCTTTCTTCTGTGATATCGTGGTTTCTTCGATGAATTTGGCAAAGAGAAATGGTTAATTCCACGACATTGTTGAAAACAATAAGGCCTACATTACGCCGAACTCACTTCCGGCAAAAAAGGAATTCTTTCCTCGCATCTCTTACAAATGGTTTTTACAGCCGGGTAATAGTGTGCCTTCACTGGACAAGATGAAAAATGAAATCTTTTGTGAAAGTCATAAGGACTTTCAGCGTTCTACAAAAGAGGAAGCGAGGTTAATTTTGAAGTGTGTGTGTAGGGTGAGGGGTGATAAATATGTTCAAGATATGAAATCCAAGTTCTCAGCTTAGGACGGGCACATGAACCCCAAGTTCTCAGTCGAAGGCGGCTCAAAATGTCCACATCAGAAAAAGAGCGGGCAAAGCCCTTTCAGCCCGTCTCCACCGTGATCTAATTGGGCAGAAACACTTTCAAGATTTTTACCCGAAAGTGCAATCACCACCGTCTCTCCAACCTTTCTATCTGCAATTCGCTGTAACTTTAATGAATCTAAGATACAATGACCAATGTGTGTGAGATGACCTTTAACCCACAAAAAGTGGAGGTCAAAGGCCATTTGGGGTCAGTGCAGGCTATTACGTAAAAATCTTGAAAAAATTCTTAGTTCTCACTGAGAGTTGCAGGTCCTTTAGGTATTTTAGATACAAACGTATGTTGGATGGAGTTCACATTTGATGATGATCGTTAGGTGCCGAGTGATACTAAGGTCATGTTGTGGTAATCGGGGACCACTTTAGGTCAAATTTGTCATTTTAATAACTGTATTAGATGATTTAAGATTGAATCAAAACTTAATACATGTGATAGCCATATGGCTCCTTAAAATATTTAAAGGACCAATCCTCTCACCTCAAACTACACTTCTTGTAGGAGGTAACAGAAACTCGCGATTGGCTCAACTTTTTGATTGACTGCTAATTCAAACAATGCAGAACACCAAAGCTTATATTACAAAGCAGAAACTGCACTGAGAGTGTTTTGATTATGCACATTGAGCTTTTCTATACTCACAGTGAAGCAATATAAACTGAGATTGTGTCTGGATGAGGGTGAATTTGAGACAATTGTGGGAGGGGCTTAAGTAAGAAGGCTAGGAGAATAGGTACTGTTTGGGGTGAGAGAACCGGGCCTTTAAGCTCCTAGGCTGTGGCAGTGTAGAATAGCCCACAATATCTTCCGCCTGTGTAAGGGGTGACGAAAGGGGTGGGGAGGGGGCTAAAACCACATTCGAACTGTATTTAAAACTAAATTTGAACTTAGATTCATATTTGAAACGGTGTTTTTAAACTTTACTGTCTTATTTAGTCTAGCATATAACATATTGTCAGTTTATGTGTTCTGTCGTCGGGGAACCTTTATCTGAATGCCCACCTTAAACTGATAAAGATGAGGGTCTCATTAACTTCAGTAATCCGGACGGTCTTCTTGGTTTTGCTCACTAGAAGACCATATTCTTAAAGGAAACTCACAATTCCCAATTTCCTGACAAAAAACTGACGAGCTCCCAATGATCTGCCATCTGGCCTGCCCCGACAGCCGAATTCTAGCAACGGTAATGAGAATCGGCCAGGACGTTTTGAGCTACACATACTGATAAACAGTAGCGTGAGAATGTCTCCCCATAAGTCTAACTGAAAATTCATTTAAAACCACCTTGTAACGTGACATATTTTCAAATACGTCGGAAGTAAAATCATTTATAGTCTGGGTTTAGGGCAGTCACGTAGAAAATTTCAACTTGGATCTTGCAATTGAATACAACGAAGATTTCTAGTAGAGTCAAACATATTAGTATGATTTCAATTCCGTTGCACAACCCCCCCCCCCCCCCCCCAAAAAAAGGGACAAGACCATTACATCTAATTGTAGCAGTACCTTTTATCTGGGAATTTTCTGATCCACGTATAGCAAGTTGGACCTTTTTTCTGTTGGATTTAAACGTTCATTTCAAAGGAAAGCTCAAAATAACGATGACTTCATTTCTAGTTACAAGTCTGGGAAATGCCATTTCCGGCTGTTTGACAGTCTGAGGGACTAGATTTTTTTAACAATTTTCTGTACGTTCCGCGCCAACTGGTGGATGCGCTCAGCTTAGATATTTTGGCCGAACAGATTACTTACCGAAACAATGCATGCTGGCATATTATTCTTCGTTTTGGGACAGTATTATAAAGTGAAATTTTAATTGTGAAAGAAAGCTCAAATTTATGACTACTTTGTTTCTATTTACCGCACCAGCTCGGGGAATGCCTTTTCCTGCTCTCTGGTGGTTCTCAATTTTTCAAAAAATCTGTGTGCGCTTTCGGACAGGATTACATTTTTCGGGACAAATTCTGCTCGCTCCCAAACCGAAAGGCTCCCGTACGCCTATATATTTCAATATATAAGATATAAGAGAGGGCCTTAATCTGCCTGATGATATTCAGTGACCCCAACAAAACTACAGATCACCCCCTACTTGATTTTTCTTATAAGAAGATCTGTCATAAAATTACAATTTTCTCCCAATATAAGCCCCAGATTGTTCAAAGTGACAAAATTTTCCTATATCGATGGATACTCAGTTAATCACTTAAAACCAACTTTTTAAATCACCCGACATTCTACCTAATTTTGCTCTTGAAAGGCATATCACTTAATGAAGAACCCAAATTTTTCATTTTAACCTTGCAAAAGACACATTTTCTTATATTAAATCCCAAAATTTCTGCAATATAATAAGCTCCTAATCTTCAAATCTTCCTTAAAAAGGGGAAAAACTTTTCGAGCAAAGTTCTAGTCTCGTCTTGAGACCTTAGTACGTAAACTGAATTTCAGCTGTCGCGTACAAAACGTTTTTGATTTTGCCCATATGAATGATAGATTCTTCAATAAACACCCCAACTTTTTTATGGTCCTTCCAAAAGTCAAAATTGTTTCAAGAATTTTAATTTTTTCTTCAAAATAAACTCCAGATTTTTAATTTTTTTTTAAAAAAGGGGTCCAAAATTTCAGCGCGCTGCGGGCACCTCAAATTCTGCCGAGTCACGTCCCACCGGAACTAAGTCAATACCTTTGTCGGGGCCTTGAAATGCTGCCCCCCCCCCCCTGTCGGGCAACTCCTGGCGTCACCCCTGTAACCGACTTACTATAACCGAAAAATGTTAAGGCCGTATTGAAGTCATCGGGATCCGAGTTGAGGTCAAATTTACGATTTTGTTACATTTTTTGTCAAATTTGAGTGGCGCAAAGTTTGAGGCTCAACAGATTATTGAAATCAAATTTGTAAACATGCAGTGTTGGTATAAACATAAAACTTATAAAATAACTAGTTTTAAAAGTTACATCAATAGCTGTATTTAAGACCTTTTGCAAGAACTTAGGGAAGTACAGAATGGGTCGTTGGGTTACTTTAAAGTAGGAACCTTCCAGTGGCCTTGATCAAGACAGTACGTAAACCTGGAAAGCAGTACGACGAGATGATATTAAAATTGACCCCTTCCTCTGACTGCTTGTTTTACATTAAATATGCAATATTATGAAATGCTATGAAAGATACCATGAAGAGAAATAAGAGAAAAATTGTGATATTTAGCCGTTGTTTCAAAATAAAAAATAAGTTTGGGGGAGGGGGCCTGCTTTTGATCTTTATTTTTTTCCCTTGTGCAGGACTGAGAAAATGAGAACATTGGTATACAAGTAGATTAATTTAGGAAAATATTCGGAAGTTATTCTCTCTGGTTTGTTTGGAGAAAAGTAACATATATGGATGGGAATGTAACAACGGTTTGATAATTCAAACATCCGTCAAAATTAATTGTGGGATTTGCATCAATTTGCAAAAGAGTCAGAACCTTGTACTAAAAGTGTTCATAAATAGCCTACTGATAACCTTCCTTGATTTTAAAACATTCCTGGGCAGATTAGGAAATGACAAAGTAAAATCGTAATTTTGTGATCTTCGTTATAATTTTGCCTGTCTTTCTGGCATAAACAACTCACACCTGCAGTCTTTAGTCGTAACGTGTAAATAGAACACGTGCAGTAATTTAGCTTTACAATGTAGGTTGTATCAACGTGTAACTTAGAAGTGCGTGCTATGAGAAAATTCGATTAAAAGGTTTTTGGTTACATCATGGAATTACTACTACTACAACAACGTGAGTGCAGGAGTGTAGGACCATGAATATAGGGACCAGGCAATGACTATGTGATCCCGCTAAGGGTACGAAGTCATGAGTGCGGGTAGCGGGCGGAAACAAATTATTATTGTGGATATGGGTAGGACCATTCCATAAATACAGGTACGGGTTAGCAGGTCATGTGTAAAGACGAATCCGGACAGATTGTGATGGGTCTGATTTTAGTCGGCCATTACTGGGGTCCATCACCTTTAATCTTTAAATTTCCTTCCTTACCTGTTCCATGGATGGTTGTACAATGAAGTGTATCTTAGTTTTCTCAACTTCACTGAATATGGATTTGAAATTCACGTAGACAATAAATGAAGACGATGGCTGATAGCTGACGAAGGCTGATGGACCCCACAAATGGCTGCCTACAGTCACTGAAAACAAGCCCCAACCGGATTCTTCTATAGATACACAGGTCTCATTGAGTGAAGGTATGAACTCATCAGTAATAGTATGGTATATTTTTACCAGGTCATGGGTATGGGTACGGATGACAGATCATGATTACGCGTATCAGATCATGAGTATAGATGCAGGTCATGAAAACGTTACGGTATGGCGTCATCGGCATAGATATTCTGTTTAAATATCTACACTCTAAAAACTGTTGGGTTAAAAGCGTTGGGCAAAATCCAAAGTGCTCAACATGGGCAATTTATTGCCAGCAAAATGGGTAAACAATCTGCCCACGTCTGTTGGGTAAATTAAGGTTGGGTAAAATTCAAGTGTTGGTAAAAAGGTGTTGGTAAAAAGGTGTTGGCCAAGTTTTAAAGTACCCAACCTTTCGGCAAAATGTAGCTGATCATTCAGATGATTATTGAAAGATCAGTTAAGTTTTACAGACAATTATTTTAATAAATAGTGGTTAATTGAGATATAATGGTTGAATACAATTGTATTTGGTAAATACAAAGCTAGCGGTAGAATAGCAGTAAAAATGTGGACCAAATTTTTTAAAGGGCCATGGTTGTCTAGAAAAGTTTTCACTACTACGTAATCAATGGGAGAAGAAATACAAAGTTCACGATTGAGATTGTTATTTCACGCTACCCGCTTCACGGTTTATTAATTAAATATACTTTTTCTAAAGTCCTCCCGACCCTCTGGCAAAGGGCCGTTGGGCGAAACCAAAACTTTCACTGCTTCCCGTAGAAGCTATATTACGTCCACTGAAGGACAAAACGTGACCAGCCTCAAATCCTTCAGACCACTTACGTTATTGGTCTGTCATGCATGGCTCCACTCTAGACTAGATGAAAAGAATAGATACCACATATGATCTTAGCCAAAAGGCCGAGAAACTAAGTGCATCGTAGCTGGTGCCCCTAACCACTCTAAAAGGGCAAGTGATGTAAGTTTTAGGGTACTCTGTTAAATATCCTTCTTGCCCAAATCATATAATTATATATCAGGTTATACTGCAATCCAAACAAGCACCCAACACTACAGCTGTACAAATTTTAACCATTTGTTGGGCAAAACTGGTTGGGTGAAATGGTTGGGTACTTTCTCTTGCCCATCTAATGAGTAAAACACTTATCTAACTGAGTTGGGCAATTTTTTTTACCAAATTCCAGCCAGGAGGCATACGGAACCAACGGCTAGGTAATTTTTTGCCCAGGTTGGGTAATCATTTTTTAGAGTGTATTTAAAGTCACGAGTACCGGTGAGGGTGTTTGTCCATGGTTGTGAAAATGTGCACACACAAGGGTATGGATGCCAGGTCATGACGTCACAAGCATTCGAGCAGAATTTGACCAGTTGATTCTAATGTAGGTACACGGTCAGGGGTAATTAAAAACCTCAAGTTACCATGAGTACAATAATGGTTAAGGGTACTGAGTCCTAACACCCCAACCAGAATTGCGTAAAAGTTTATGTTGACTAGGTAGTATTAACTTCTTACTTCCAAAACTGAAAAAGAGTGCAATTTTTTCTTTCAACGATGGGAAACGGGTGGTCCATGTCAGCTCACTACAGGAAGATTTTGACCACTGATTCCGATGATTTAGGTGATAAAGTGAATGTTATACGTCAGTACCTATAGAAATTACAGGCGCATGTCTTGCAGTTCAGGGTATGAAGTTATTTATTTAGTTAGATGGAGTTTTACGCTCAGTTTTTAACCTACTGGGTCAAATCCCGCCAGTTACAGCTTTTTCCAGTTGTGGCTCACTGGCTTGTTTTCCCAACTCCGTTGCTTATAGGGACCATCACGCACAACGGCAGTAGATTCCATTTTTAGAGTCTGAAGGATTAACAGGCGTTAACGTTGGGCACATTTCTGATGTTAACATTTATCTTTCTGAATTTGTTCTTCTGTACCTAACCCTGGACCCCATGCCCCCCTGCCTCTAGTAAACACGGTTTTATTGCCTGTGGCCGGCATTGTGTGTCTGGACCATGTTTTATCCCGCCAGGGGTGGCGCCAGGATTTGCCCGTCAGGGGACCAAGCTCCCCGCCAGGGAGGCCAGCATTTCAATGCCCCGATAAACCCGATGAGTTAGTCCCGGCCGGACGTGACTTGGCAGCAGTGTCGGCGCGCTACCCGCGCCGAAATATTTAGCTTTCAATTGAACAAATACTTCATTTTGAAGAAAAAAAAACTTTTGAAAGAAATTTGGCTTTTTTACTAACGTCTAAGGTTCTAAGATACGTATTAAGGTCTCGAGACGAGTCTAGAAGTTTGCCCGAATTTTTTACCTTTTTTGAACGAAGCTTTGAAAATTAACAGCTTATTATATTACAGAAATTTTGGAATTTAATATAAGAAAATTTGGTTTTTATTAAATTTATGAAGACAAATTTGTGTTCTCTATTAAGTACCGTAATATGCCTTTCAAGGGCATAATTAGGTAGAATGTCGGAGTGATTAACAGAGTTGGCTTTGGTTATTTGTTATACTGAGTATTCATCGAAATTGGAAAATTTTGCGACAACCTGAAGCTTATATTGGAGATAAATTTTAATTTTATGATAGAATTTGATAGAATTCGGCTGTCGGGGCAGGCCGATGGCTGGCCATTGGGCACTGCATGCACATGAACAACCTGTCGTGCAGGGTGAATTCTTATGCTTGCGGCTACGTGTTCCATTGGTTTGCCCCCAAAGATGACGTCAGTGTGTCGTTAATACATTAGGTCCATTATGCACTCCCATTGTTCTGTACAGGCTGCTTTGTTAGTTTTAGTAATAATCACAAAACACCCTTATACTGCCCTGTCTTCTGACATGCAATCTTCATGACGAAAATTTCCTGAAGCAACCGAACCAGTGCATAACAATGATATACATTTTACAGTTCGTCAGTGGTTCTGAACCCCCCATACCCTCCCTTTCCTCCCCGACCACATTGTCTCTTTGCGAGCGATTATGACTTTGTTAAAGAAAAAGGCATTCGTCCCTTGCTTATTTTGAAGCAACAGCTAAACCTCACAATTTTCATCTTGTTCCTCTTCAAAGTTGTCTTGTAATTTTTAAGATTCATCATTGCTTATTTCGAGGGTAAACTAAGCAGTCAATCCCAACAATGTTCACATTTGAGGAGAAGAAATATTGTCACAATACTCACATGATCCAATCGTTTCACAGGACAGTGTACTTAACAGACTCAGTGAAGTTGGGTGTCTGCATTTTCCCTTTAAAGGTTAGAGCAGCCATCCCAAATTTATCTTGAAGCAACTGCTAAATCTCACAATTTTCTCCTTATTTCTCTTTAAAAGTACCTTTCATCATATTTAAGGACATCAATATATTGCATATTCAAGGTAAATGAAGAAGTGACATTTCAGGAGAAGAAATACTGTCACATGATTCTGAAGTGTCAATCTGGAAACATTACAGGGTACGACACAACCTCAAGTTGGGGAGACTGCTCTTGCCCTTTAAGGTTTAGTCATTACATTGTCTACCCGACAGATCGAGGTCAGTCAAATAACTACCTTGAAAAACACGATATTTGAAGACAAGTTGTGAATTTTGTAAATAGCGTCCTCTATATTACGACCACAGTCTCCTTGATAGCCCGCGGAGAGGAACTACGAAAAACACCCCCTCCTAGGCTGCCGCCTAAGCGGATCGTCGCCATAAATAAATTGAGAAAACTAAATTTTCCGTCGTACTGTTAAACACTCAAAATGGTTACCCGCCGGGAAAGGACCACACCTCGTAATTTATGCACCTTTGCATTGAAAGCAATTGATTGAACGTACACTGGGGTAAGACTTCGAAATCAAATTTCTTGTAGTTTGGACTGATAAGATCTGATCGACTGAGCTGAAAATATTTGTTGAGAGGGCCTACGTCAGTACAGAATTATGCATATAAAAACTCTGTCGTAAAATCTTGCTCACTTATATTATATGTCCGTACCTCTGATGATTCGCAGAGATGTGCTGAACCAAAAATCCTCGTCCACTCCGGCGTACCATGGCTGCACTCGCAATACCAAGTCGGTACCCAGTATACATATTTGATAAACCTGCCATAAAGTTAACAAGCACAAACGTAACTGACCCACACGCACAGGCAAACTTGCACCATGAAGTACTACCTCAGATGTAGTACTTTCATGCTTACACTGTGTGGACTTAAGTATTTGAAAAGAAAGTCAAGCCGAATGACCGAGCATGCCTCCGAATTTCAAATGTTCGACAAAGCGAATACCGGTAAGTATTCGTGAAACATTGGGAATGTTAAACCGCAATTAAACAATTCTTGTAAGAAGGTTTAAGATTTTTGCAAGAAACCCCCTTCCTTCGTACTGGTATGCATGGATTTCCCGAACAATTCTCCAATGACATTTTGTTAGGGGAATTAAAGCACTCATTATGTAGAACCAATTGAGTTAATTTACAGTAGACATTTCAAACCATACGTAAAACACAAAAGTAGCAAGATTTTCTGTTGAAATCTTTCAAAATGAAAATCCGTAGAATCAAACGGCATTACGCAAGGTCACTAGTGAGGGGGGGGGGGGGCGTGCTTGGTCTAACAGTAAGAGCATCCGCCTCTCACGCGGAAGGCCCGGGTACTATTCCCAGATCAAGTCATATCGAAGACCCTAAAATTGGAACCTACTGCCGTTGTGCGTGATGCTCCGCATAAGCAATGGAGTAGGAAAAACAAGCCAGTGAGCCACAACTGGAACTGAAAAAGCCTTGGCCGGCTCGACTTGAACCAATATTGGGTTGGAAACTGGGCCGTAAAACTCAGTCTTTGTAGCTAACTAACTAGCTGATAGAAAGGGGATTTCCCGTGTCAGCTTCCCCTTTTCGCAACATCTACAAGGCGGATATTAGAATAATAAAAATCTCGGAAAATTTTCACAAGGGGATATTTCAGGGCTTCCATTTCTTTCCTTACAAAGCAAATACCAATTACAAGACCTTCGAGTGATATTCAGGCCGGACGGAGACTTTCCCACCCCCATGCCTTCGCTACAACAGCAAGAAATGTGTGAATAGCTGCTACAGAACTATATCGTGAGCGTTTTCAAACTCTTCGCACCAACGCTATTTCGCCTATACGTACTGTTCATGTGTACATGTGAAAACGATACATTCAGAGTGAACTCAGCATCCGACTGTCCAACGCAAGTCAATTGTATAGAGCAGAGGTGTATCAACTTTTGCAACACCTGGCCAAATCATGAACCCCCAGTCAAATGCCTTGCCACCTGCTTGACACACGTTAAATTCGAAAGTAGGAATGAGAAAAAAAATTAACAGAAATAACTCAACATTCATTTACATGAAACTTAAGCCAAATCGCTGAAGTACCCTTTCGACAGGGGTTTGAGCAAGAATTGCTAATCTGATTAGGAAAATGCGCAAATTTAGGCAAAGTAAAGAAAAGGAACCATGAAATTATGAAAAAAATGTGTCAGTTCCTGTTGACATGTGAATCATGTATCAAACAGAGGTGTTAACGGTGAAGCCTTCAACTTTGAAACTCTCTAACCGCCAGTTCACAATAGTCAAAGTGCCATAGTGGAATTTAAAATAAAAATTTCATAGCTCTCAAAATGAAAAAAAAATGGATAGCTGAGACTCAAGAAACCGGGAGTACTGGAAAGCGGAATTTCCGACACTGAGAGGTTATTTCAGCCAAACTTTTCTCCGTTATATGCTACGCGCCAATCAATCTGTCAATAGTGGCGCTCTGCTTAGTGCTCATTGCTGCTTGCCCCACCACAATGTAAGAATATGGGGTAGATTTATGACCAAAAGGTATAGATATAAGCAAAGGTTATCGAAGATGTGGGAAAGGCAAGAAATTTTCTATAATCTGTATGTGTCTCTTAAACTGTTCCGTAAATTTACAGAGATTTAGAGCCATTTTTACAGAGCACTTGAACACTTTGTCTCTCTTAGGTCCTCCAGAAGAAAAAGTATACTGCCGACTACCTTGACACTGCGAGGTTTGGACCGAACCCTCTGTTACTAAGCTTCATTGTTTGGTATGACCCAGTTCATCCACTCGACCACATATGAGCTTGAACTGTCTGTCGTTTTGTATAATACAGGACAATTAATAACGGCATTGCCAATGATTTGAATATCCAGATTGTTCTCCTATAATTCACTTGATCACTTTCCTTGTAAAGGTGTTTTGTTTTAAAAAGCGGCTCATTGAGTTGGTTCATGAAATTCAATAATTTTTCCAAACCTTTTAAGTTTTCTTCACATACCAATGACAAATGGTCCATCTTAGACAATCCCCATACCCTACGTACAGATAACTGTTTATGAGTGAGTACTTAACGGTTCAAGTCGGTTTTCAAAAATTCGTGACCAGACACTTTTTCAAATTATGTACATAACCGTTACAAGTCAGGACACTAAAACATTCAAAATATTAACGTTTTCTGTGACTTTTAGACTTGAAACTTGACTTGTTATGCTAACTGTAGGTATTGTTATGTGATAGATAGTGACCTTTTGAGGCTCTCATTAAGTTATCGATATCAACTCAATGAGCCGCTTTAAGAAGATATAGGTAGATATTTGAAAGTATAGTATCAAATATATCAAAGTTTGACGGATCGTAAAAAGTTTAATATGACGTCACAACTCCCCCCTGTAAAAAAATGATACAGAATCGTCGTAAATTTACAGAATATAAAAAAATAAAGAGAAACATAGAGATTACAGAAAAGTTCTGGTAGTAAGTTTCCAGAACTTTTCTGTAAGTCGTATTTATCTCTTTACTTTGTTGTTTTGTAAATTTACGGTAAATTTTTACAGTGTAGGATCATCTAAACCCTCTCTGTGTCATCCTTAGTAACCTGTTTGAATAAGATGGTAAAATCTGGAAATAATCGTGTGTTAAATTCATTATATTCAATAAGAGAATTAGTATGTTCCCATAAGTAATAGTGATGGAAAAATGAATGAAATCGGTTGGTGACACTCTAACAGTCTAGGAGAAAACATTCGTGACATAACCCCCCTCCCCCTCCTCCTTTCTTGCTTGGAACGTTTGCACGTGGACAACATTTTCAAGTCAATAATAGAAAAATTGCTTAGACGAGGACTGCTCAAATGGGACATATCTGAGAATCAGTGGAACCTTGATGTATAAATTATCACAGGGATCATTAGGGCATGAATAACCAGTGGTAGAGGATTAAAGTGGAACCGTCTTGACAACTTATTTCGTTTGGTTCTATTACCTCGACGTCATATTTTTTTTTTTTTTTTTGAAGTAAACAAATGTTATTATTCTAAAGCTACCCGTTGGTTAAAATATGGTTCTGAAATATTAGATTTTTTGGAGGTGAAAATTTATGTTATCAGGGCTAAGTTTATCCTCTCAGATTGTACTGAAGGTAAAACATCTTTTCTTTCCATAAAGCCACGGCGACTAATGTCCCATTTTTATATTTCTAGATTACCAATGCTATTCTTTGCTACATGAGTGCACGCAAGGGAAAGTACTTTATATTCCTATTTTTTTTTTTAGAACAATCTCGGATGAATAGGAAATAAAGTCAGGCCATCTGAAACTTTGAAAAGCCGGAAACACATTTTGTAGTTAAATTAGTTATTTCATATAGCAAATTTATGTATTTCAACGTTTTGATTCTTTGTATTTTTCATTGTAATTATATCTTATAACTGAATACGGGAAAATACAGGTTTTCGACGATTTGGTTAACTAATATTCGTTTTCAAATAAATGCAATTTATGTGTTCGTCGTTCCAAACTTAAGCTTAATTCTTCAATTGATAGTTACTGGTTATAACCTTTTTCGTACAGATTTTCACATTTGGAGATTGTGACTGGGAGTTCAATGTAAACAGTTTAAAGATGCATTCAAGTATTCCATCCCACGTTTACTTCATAAATTTTTAGTGCTTTTCTTTGTTTGCGGCGATCGTAGCTGTCATGAAACTGGGCAATTTAGTCGGCACTTTGGACCAGAAATGCCATTTTCAATAAGACGTCTCATTTTATTGACCAGTACATGATAATTCAATATTATAATAAATCGACGACTTAATTGACCCATTAACGGAGAATGGAGAAGATAGATACCCTTTTAACATAACGTTTTGCATGAGTAGATGGATTGAAATGAGTCGAAATTGCAAAGCTACTAACAGAATGAGTAAATGGTCTATTAAATGCCGTCTTAATCAATGTAAACATAAATTACCCGTGTTACTTGTTTGCTGGTCAATAAACAGATAAAAGTCTGCTCTCAGAAATTAAAGCCAAGAAGTTTGACATTGAGGAAGGATTCTCTTTTTGTCTAACGTACAAGAGGAATTAAATTTCTAAACAGTGGCGAATCCAGGCGATCGCGCAATGGGCTACCCCTATTGACCGTCATACGTGTTAAAGGCTTATACTTCAAAAGTGTCAAGCAGAACACAACTTTGGATGTCAGCCCTCTTCAAAAGGAAATTTCTTCTTACCCTTCCCTCAGGAAAGTAATTACACAGTCCTTGTCCCTTCTTTTCAAACTTTCTCTGCTTGCAATATAACATAATTTTAACCTTTGGAACTTTACCGATCGATGAAAACGGTGCAACTTGAAGACATAAAAGCAAATTAATAGTTTAAAGTTTGACAAAACGAATCTCAAAACTACACTGGGATTCAAGAATACTTGTAAGACTGCTCGCTGACTACTGGATATGGTTTCATTTTACAAATCATCTTTGTTAAACAATCGCTTTTCGTTATTTGTAGAGCTGTTAAGAACGAAAGTGTGACAGGTTTACACATAGGACTAAAACATATGCTATGGCGAAAGGCTGGTGACACGTTCGTTACCTACAAGGGAGCACCACCTTTTCATCTTAAGTGTTTCCCTTCTTTCTCTTCCACAAGCCTGTTTTCTGGTTTTAGAAAATGATCGACAATAAATGTACCGTATGTAATTTAAACATCTATTAGCATGTAAACAAAACAGCTGTTTTACTCAACAGTGAGAGATTAAGAGACCACGATACATAAATCCCAAAGAACAATTTGTCTTTTTTTAGAGTTTTAAAAACATACTTTTCCACTTTTGTCCATTTCTGATTTTACTCATTGCTATGTTGAAGTATATTACTTGAAGTACCACCCTCTCCAATCCAATGAGGCTGGCTAATGAATGGCATAGTTTAAAGTACCACTCTCACCATCTAGATGGGGCTGGCTAGTTGATGGTATGATAGGTCAAAGGCCCTTTAATGATGCATGTACTTTTCCAGTCCTTCTGTAAAAGTATGCCAGGTTGTTTTCTTATCAACCTTATGAGGTAAGTCATTCCAAACTTCCTAAATTGTATTTAAATATGACTGCTCCTCCAACACTCTGATCTGGTAAACTTTTGTCTGAATTTGAAAAAAAAATTAACTTTTATTCTCTCCTATAGACGAATCCGGACAGATTGTGATGGTCTGATTTTAGTCGGCAATTACTGGGGTCCCTCCCCATCAATCTTTAAATTTCCTTCCTTACCTGTTCCATGGATGGTTGTACACTGAAGTGTATCTTGATTTTCTCAACTTCACTGAATACGAGGATTTGAAATATACGTATAGGCAATAAATAAAGACAATTAAAGGCTGATGGACCCCATTAATGGTTGCCCACAGTCACTAAAACAAGTGCTAATCCGATAGTCTATACTTCAGCAATTTCAATTGTTCAATTGTTCATCTTTTTATTGATTACTGTAAATTTTGTCGAGTCCTGTCTGCAGTTATATCTCACTTTCTTTACCACTTATGTGTTTGTTCTAGTATCCTGTGCTGTACCATTTCTGATTACGTACATTTCTGATTGTGTGGACAAAATAAATGAAATGTCTCTGTTTTATATTTTCAGTCCCTCCAATATTTTCCACATGGTTTATCCATTTTTTGTCCCGCTATTTGTCTTGTCATTCTCATTTGTACATTCTCTATCCATAGACAAATCCGATTAGCGCTTGATTTTAGTGACTGTAGGCAGCCATTAGTGGGGCCCATCAGCCCTAAACGTCTTAATTTATTGCCTACATGAATTTCAAACCCTCATATTCAGTAAAATTGAAGAAATCAAGACACAATTTAGTGTGCTATCCTCCATGATACAGATAAGCGAGGAAATTGACAGATTTCAGTCGGCCAGCAATGGCCGACTGAAATCAGAAATTCACTCCCTGTCCGGATTCGTGTATAGGCAGATAGGGTAGCCCCCTATAATGCACTGCATAATAAAATTACAATATTGTGAGGCTTACGCAATATCTTGATTAGAATATTGTATATCAAAGTTAGTAAATTCTCTTGTGATTCTTCCGATCACCTCTGTTGAGTTATTAATTCTATGTACATATTGTTTACTAAATTCATTTCTTGTGTTCAGGTGGACCCATAGATCTTTCTCTTCTTTACAATGACACCCATAAACATATATACATTGGGTTGTTGTAACCAAAGTTTATCACCTGATCACAGATGAATTGTCTACATTAAAGGACAAGACTAGTCACCCAAACCTGAATAAGTGTAGCAGACTGTATTGTATTATGATTGGCTGTTGAGAGTCATGTGACAACATTTACTCTCCTCAATGTGAAATAAACTAGACGTAGCTGCTTGGTTTACCTTGTATAAGCTATATTAAAGTCAGACAAAATATTATGAAAGATTCTGTGAAGAAAAATAAGAACAAAATTGTGCTCTTTAAGCTGTTGCTCCAAAATAAGTTTGGACTGCTCTTGACCTTCAAACTTCATTTGTCACGTTTTTGTCCACTTCATTGGTTTTTTTTTTGAAAAATATCCCAATCTCTCTCTTTCTCTCTCGTTTGATAAAGGTCTAACCATTTTTGTGCCATGGTACACCATGCAAGTTGATTCAATTTTTTCATCCATATTTCTCACATGTAGAGGCTTTCACATGACGTCATAATACTCTCCGGCGGCCATGTTGGAGTACATGTAACTACGTAGTAAACCGCGCTGGGCGCGCTTGCCCGTTGAAGGTGTACACACCGTGCATACCACAACGCACTCTGTGTGGTGCGTTCGGCTCAAAGTCACATGTATTTGGCATGAATGTCCTTCAGTATGGCGGTTCCGTGACGTAATTGCAAAGCCTCTATACACTCACAAAATGAAGCATATTTGGACCAGCACTGGCCCTTGAACTGGTGACTTCGTTCCACTCTGATATTTGACCATTTAAAACTTCCTGTGAAGTTACATAACCATTCTTCGCATAACCATGTGTTTCCGTTTAATATCAACCACTTCTTTTGGTATAACCATGGAGATGGTATTATCAAATTGACGTCAATCACAGTCCTACTGTTCACACCCTCGATCTTTTAGTCTGCGTCAACAGAAGCCCCCAGGCTCCGGGTTCATTGAAAATTTTTGTTTCCACCCCTCGTAAGTATTGTTACTAGGCTTAGATAAAATACAAGAGAATTGTATCAGAAAAATGCACACGCAGCATAAATTCACTGCGAAAAGGGCGATTCAGACCTACAGATATCATGATCCACACATCTTCGCCAACTGAAGGAAAGCAGCTCTGCATCACTTGCAAATGTCCATAGGGAGTGGTAAGTGTCAATCTAGCCACACTCAGTGCATCATTTTAGGTCTGGATGAAAATACTGAGGTTCCTACGGGTCAATTATTGGACCCAAATACACGGCTGTTGAATCATGGAAGTACTTCCATGGTCGAATTGACCAAATCTTAATTCAAAGTGTACTATAAACAGCTCCTGTCATCAAATCACGTAAGTGTGGATAACTTGGTAACTGAGAAACTGTGAACCAACTGGTAGAGATAACTAGAGAGATGAGAGCTATCGCCCTCAATAAAAAAGAGGCTAAAAAGAGAAAAAAGAAAATGAAAGGGGGGGGGAGGCAAAGGAAAGATGGAAGGAATTGCTGGAAATATATATTCAATTCAAATTTATCAGTAGCACGCTTTTGCATCTAGTCTAACCTCACTAAGCCAAAATTAAGCAATTTTACCCTCCCCAAGACTCTTCCCCACACGAAGAAGGTTGGTCACTGATTTCAGTGCCTAAACCACCAATTGAAAGTGTTTCACGTGTAGGTTCTGGTGATGAAACTATACTCTATATATTCACCCACCTTTGTGTACGGAGACTGTACGGAGACTACGTAGAACATATAATTAATAAATAAATAAATATATATATATATATATAAATTAATAAATATATATATATTAATATACATATATATATATATACACACACACACACACATATATATATATATATATATTTATTTCTATTTATATATAGACATAATAGATTGCGTGTGTTGGAAAAGTAAACAGATGCAATAGAAAAACGAAATAAAAAATGACGCTTTCATTTTCAACTAGAATTTATCGATGAAGAATACGTACAAAATATTTCGAGCGTGACACCACTGCTCTTCCTCAGTTGAAAACACAAAATGGTAAAAACCTTACACAGTGCTAGGAGTAACCCTCGCTTGGTTACTCATGAAAGAGAGGTCCCTGTTTAGCCCGGTTTTATGGGTATTGAGTCGAAGGATAGACTTAACCTCTTGCTTGATCCTTTCCTCGGTATTCTTAAAAAAGCCGTAGAGAATAATGCACTTTAGGTCTGTTATCTGGTGGTTTGGAAGGTTAAAATGTTCGGCAACTGGAAAACCTGGAATGTTAGAGCGTATGCTATGTTTATGGTTATTGAACCGTAGTCTAAACTTAGTACCTGTTTCACCGATGTACGTGGCCCTTGGACATTTGGCACAATACAAGAGATAAATTACATTGTCCGAATCGCAATTAAAACGACCAGGCCTCAAGATGATTTTTGAGGCCTGGTGGAGGTACGAAGGTTAAGGGTCAGGGTGCCTGCAAACCAGACATCTAGGTTAATTACATGGTATATTGCCATTATTGGGTTGAGAATCTGTGGAAGGGAGGGAGGTACGAACCAAAAGCCCTTTCATGACCAACCAAGCGAGGGTTACTCCTAGCACTGTGTAAGGTTTTTACCATTTTGTGTTTTCAACTGAGGAAGAAGAGCAAACCCATAAAACCGGGCTTAACAGGGACCTCTCTTTCATAAGCAACCAAGCTAGGGTTACTCCTAGCACTGTGTAAGGTGTCACGCTCGAAATATTTTGTACGTATTTTTCATCGATAAATTCTAGATGGAAATGAAAATATCATTTTTTATTTCGTTTTTCTATTGCATATATATATATATATATATATATATATATATATATATATATATATATATATATATATATATATATATATATATATATATATATATATATATATATATATATATATATATATATATATACCATTTATGTAGGGTTCAGAAGCAAATACGTATCGCCAATCAACAGAGGTGTGTTATCATGTTTTGTTCTATGTTATAGTGCAATTCGGAAAGCCAGTTCATAGTCGTTAGCAAATAATGTCTTTAAATTTAAGCAGTATATATTAAGCATAAAGTCAGGAAGCAACAAGTTCTCCCTCCCTTAAGAAACTTTCAATCTGTGAAAAGAAGTTTGAAAACAACTTAGAAATCATATGCGTTGACCTATTGCGCTTTCACGGGGTATAACCTGTTTGAAAGAAACGTAGACATATAAATGACCCTTCATAAAATTTTACCACTTTGATATAGACTCATAAAAGTTTCTACTTTTACTACTGTTAAAAAACGTTAATTATTTTCGAAAATTATTCCATACATTCCTTCCTCTTGCTTTTCCACTATAATGCATTACTAATGAAAAACAGATACAGACTACACATACGCAACTTTTTTTTACTAGGAACAGGTAGTATGGGTTGCCAAGGAAAATAAGATGTAGTTTATCAGGAGGAAGTGGGAATTGTGTATTGTATCCAAATCAGCTGACGACCAAAAGCAAACCCTTTGTGACTTATTTTCCTTCGGCACAGCAACGTTTACGTAAATTGTTAGACTATGCCATGAACATTTAAGGGACGCCGTTCGGTCCAACTTGCTCTGTCCTACTTTGACGATGGCCCATTGTAAAATGATACTAATAAAATCGTAAATAAAACGAAAAAGATGAACAAAATGCACATGCAATTTCCATAGCAACAACAGCATTTCCCCCTCAAAATTCTTTTAAATACCCTCAGTCAAAGTAGTAAAGTATCACTGATAGCCGGAATGTGATTAATTGAAAGACTCATGCCATTGACCTGAAAATGATGCGCGCAGCCATCTTGAATCATCGGCCAATATTTCCCGACTAGAGAAGTGAGCAATTGAAAAGAAGTTTTTTCTGCTTATGTTTTTCTTGTACTTCTTAAGTCTTTTATTTCTTAAGGGCTTTTAGGAAACATGAGCTACTTTCCTCACGTTACCCGGGGGCAGTTTGGTAAAACACAATCGAACGTGGTCCCGACAATAACATTGCTCAGTCTCGTCGAGGCAACAAATCCCTTATCAAAATATGAGGGTTAAGAATATCCTGAGAATATCGGAATGTCATTGTAGGCTAGGCAAACAATATATAGAAAAACATCTCAAACTGAAATTTCGAGTTTCGTCAAGTTTTAGCGGACGGAAGAACTTCATTAACCTCCGTCTTCGGTTGACAAAAAAATGAGTAAAAAATCACTCCATATTCGGCGCTGTAAATGCATTTCCATACACAACAATTGCTTGAATGGGGGAATAATATCAATTGAACGTTGAAAATTGCTTTTGATTCGTGTAGTTAATGTGGCCAGCGGCCGTCATTCTCGAGCTATTCAAGTACACAACCTTGTCTTTTATCGTTGAAAGGGTAACAGTGAATGAATATAGAAAGCAAAACAAGAACAAGATGAGATACAGAGGGCATTGTAATTGAACAGAATAGGTTGTTGAATAGAGGCATTCACCATCGCACGGTATGCCATTGTGTAGGGAGCGAAAATCCATAAAGTGTAATACAGGGTATAGAAAATGCTACAATTCATTGCCGCTATACAGACATTTCGAAAAGAATACATGTATATTATCCTTGGAAAGTAAAATGCCTTTTGTTTCTCGTTTCAAAAGGTTTGTACCTATTATTCCTATTATGATAGGGGAATGAATGAATTTTTTTCCAGGCAGTTCTAGCACAGAAGGGAAATAAATGCATAGCACGTAGTCTGGTTAAGTGTCACTATTAAGTTTTCTATGGTCAAAGCAAGTAGAAGTAAAATAAAACTGTGCTTGGTTTGAATTTTTTGATATAGCGGAAATATAAGGCAATACTTACAGACTGGCTAAAGGAATAAACCACTAAATGGAACTACAACAGTGCTGCTGATTACACCAAAGTGTTGACGACGTTTATAAGTGGTAAGCATCCTATATAACAGTCGAACTTTTAGAGAGGAACACGGGAAAGAAAAATAAAATTCAACAGGTTTAAGGAAAATTTTGAACAATACCCTGTGTGTTCGTCTTCAAACAGTCCAAAATTTGCAACAAAAAAAAAATAAATAAATAAAATAAATAAATAAAAATAAAAAAAATAATATTAACATAAATACGAATCGGATTCAATTTGAGTAAAATCCCAGTGTAGCATAGGTTATCTTGTAGGCCGTTTACGAACTTTTCATGTGCAGATTTTCATCCAACCTTTTGGAAAAATCCATTCGTAATATATGTTCTTTCAAGACTAGCCTAGTGTAGGACCCATGGTGTACTCCAGGTCTGGACAGGTCAAGAGGTTGGTCAGTTAGTCAGAGAGCATAAGTACTACAACTTCGGAGTACTAGCTCCTTGTAGAAGCATAAATCCTTTTAGAAGAAATGTTTGCGTTTAGCTCTTCTGCATCCGATCCAGCCCGGCCGACATTTGGGAAAAGTGCGTTCTGTATGTGTAAATTAATATTCGTTATTTCGTACAAAATTCGATGGTTGCCAGGTTTAAAGCAACGTTCGATATTGGTTAGGCCTATGTGTCGGTGACCATCCGATCATCCCACAGTAGCACTGAACTAGGCTTGACAGAAATATTCGGAACAACAATCGGCTCTGGACTCGATGCAGTAGTCTATACCGTATATGAGAGCCCTTCGGTGTAGAGTGCCTTGCTTAAGCACTGTGTACGTTTTCAAATTTATCATCCATGGACATCCTGAGTATATTTATGTACATTGGCATCATGTGGTGTATTCTTATCAGTAAAAAGCCCGTCGCAAAGCGTTTATGATATGTGTCCCTCTCTGCACATGTAGAAAACTTTTAAAAATGAGTTGATATCAGTAAACCTAGAACACCTTCCCGTGTATATTTGTTTTTATGTATTATTTTTGACTAGTAACAAGC
Organism: Holothuria scabra; assembly: GCA_037179385.1. Taxonomy (NCBI): domain Eukaryota; kingdom Metazoa; phylum Echinodermata; class Holothuroidea; order Aspidochirotida; family Holothuriidae; genus Holothuria; species Holothuria scabra. The sequence continues at coordinate 11,656,130 of CM074190.1, read as the reverse complement.
CAATTTAATAACTTAAGGCCTACAAGGAAGGAACTGCATTAATCGCTGGCAACCTTGACCGCATGGATTCTGTCCGCTCTGTGCCGAACGCTTTGTTAAATGTGGGGTAGCCTGTCCACGGATTAGAAGGTTCCCCGTTACGATATTTGAGCTATTACGGATAGATAGATGGTAAGGCTCAATTATAAATAGCATGAAAGTATTATTCAGATCATGGAAGTACTCCGAGATAGTACTCCTGTGGTTACAATGATGAAGGGGTGCAAAATGGATTCAGAATCAGTGGTACGTACTAGGGTAAACATGAACTCGTGGTGGGAAAATGATTACATTCAAGAGCACATGGTTCATCTGTAATAAAATAAGTTTGATCAAATCTCAATTATAAGGTTCAAGATCATTTTTAGTGGAGTAATGGGTTCCCTATAGTCATTATTATTTTGTAAGGTACTGTAATTTAGTCAGATGTCTAAAAAGCGTTGTTGTTAAGATACTATGAAAATTTAAGTAGAACAAGTTTTGTGCAAAATGTTAACCATAGACATTTTACTGAAAAGAAACATGTTTGCTTTAAAAATCACTCAATGAAACTCTCTAGCTGGAATGATTGCTTCCATTAATTATCTTTGAAGTAAGGCCGAGGTAAAACCTCGAAAATAGCTCTATTTGACCATAGAGCCTGAGTGAAAGCACAACATATTATGCTCTATGTAGTGTAATATTTTCCAATTGAAGTTGTCAAGGAACTCATCTTGTATGCATAGCACGGTCAAGAGGGTCCATGCATAGCACGGTCAGGTGAGTCCGTAGTTGGTGTGTGTAACAAACTTCAGTTTGATAATAGAAAACAATGTCAAGAATAATCATTTATAATCTAATTTTATCTATAAATGCTGAAAAAATCTGATTTTCCCTCAGCCGTTATCCAATCTGGAAAACTACATATTTTTTATCATTAATTCACTTAAAGAAATCCGTCCGTCCTGAGTTGGACCTCATGTGGCTTGGTCATCCTAAACATCTTTTGTCAGTGGTTTGTAAGCATGTCAGTGTAGATAAACGCATCCATTATAATTAGTACCCAACAAAATGCAGTTCACCCCAATTTAAAGTAGTGTAGTAGACTGACTGTCCTGTTTCATGATTGGCTCTTGAGAGTCATGTGACAACTGTAAAAAATTACTACCAGATTAACTGCTTGGTTTACCTTGAATATGCAGTGTTTGAGTTTTAAAATATTATGAAGATACTTTAAAGAGAAATAAGAAGATATTATTGTGAGATTTTGTAGGTTAAGTAGGTTCCGGTATGACCCGGCCAGGACTCGAATTGCAACCATCTCGACTGCGAGTCTGATGCGCTTGCCACTTGACCTGTAGGAAGTTAAGAAGTTACGGTGTATTCTCTTTGTTACTGTGTGTAAGATCCATTACGCAGACGCAAAATAATGTACCAGAAACGATGAATGCCTCAATAGACCCTTTTCCACTGCAGCAACTGCAAAGGATTGTGGGATGGAATTTTGGTACAAGATGTTTTTCACCACAGTAAAATGCCATTGACAAAAATAACATGTACCAAAACTATATCCCATAATCCTTTGTAATTGCTATTTGGAAAAGTGTCAATACCGAGTCCTGGGTAGTCAGGTAATAGTGAAAGGAGCATGATCCACATTGGCTTTTTTTTGCGTTGACATCAAAAAAAAAAGGGTAAAACCTATAGCTCATATTATACAGCATGTACATAGGCCTAAAGCTTTCTGATTGCATATTATGACCTTGTATTCAATGTCAGCTCAGGATATGAACAATACAGGCGCAGGACATGGCAACAATATATGCACCATATGGTTTGCTTTTTCACATAGAGTGGCTTAATTGGGTCTGCTTTGAGGGCGGGCTAGGAGTAACTAAATTAGGAAAATTGAAATTGCCGGAATAAGATAGTGAACGTGTTTCTCTTAAAATCCAAATTTTCAAACTTTCCTCGACCCAGACCAAGTATTATTCAATTTTCCTTCAACAAAGCCACACTTTTGGCACGTTTCTCCCGACCAAACTTGCATGATCCATTACATCCTTTAGACAAACCGTCCCTTCTGAAGAACTTTGTGTTTCTGGATCACTCACCGAAGCTTGGTCTCCTGGTCGCCACATACCCTTGCACTACCCCTTGCCGAGTCCGTTTAGTGGGTTTACCTGAGTTGTCAAAATTCCCTGCAAATGTTGGCCCGGGCACTCTTCTTTTGCACTAGTCACAATCAAAGTTGTAGCCAGTGGCGTAGCTAGGATTTTTTCCAGGGGGGCAAAGGTATGAAATTTCTCCCCAATTTTTCCCGGTCAATGTGTATGTATTTCATATAAAAAATGCAAATTTACAAGTATAACAACATTACAATGTCATTGTTTAAGTGCGGTGGCTAAAGCCCCCCTAGCCCCCCCCCCCTCCCCCGTCTCCGCGGTCCCTGTATTCCTGTATTACCTGCATTTTTAATCTTTAAGTATAACATAAAGCAATTGGAAATAACAGCTCTTACTATATTATTTTGGTCAACAATACTGGTTTATTTGTATGTACTAACGCAGTGGCGTACCCAGGATTTCGCTGAGGGGGGGGGGGGGGGGGGAGCATGCAGTATGGTCTGAGAGGAGGGGTGTCCAGAAATTTTTTGACTTTTTCAAGGAGCCTAGATGCAAAATGGTGCAAGATTTGCGACTTTGACAGGAACAGTGTAAAAAGTTGAATCGTGGTGGTTCATGAGGATAAAACTGAAACTTTTGTGTATTTACATGCATTCTTATGCCATTTATGCTACCTTACGAAGTAAAACTTGTCATTCAATTTGCACACTTTTAGGAGTCAAAATAAAAGAGCATTGATCGGTATAGGATATGTGGTATCTCTTGGCCACAAAACGTTATTTTGTCATAAAGATTATCTAAGCGGAGCGCCACCGTTGCTTGGCGCGGAGCGTAGAGAAAATTTCGAAAAATCAGACCCCTCAGATGGCCAGAAATAGCATTTTCCAGACTTATACGAAGAATCTGCCCAGTCACTACCTTCTTTTGTCGTTTGCAAATTAAATCCTTCCTTCAAAATATGTTCGCAAACTGAAAAGTGATCAGAGAGTGAAGGGGTAATCTGACCCAAAAATGTAATTTAAAAAAAAAAATTCGAAAAAATCAGACGCCTCAGATGGTCAAAAATAGCGTATTCATGCTTGTAAAGAGAATCTAAACATGTAGTCTTTATTTTTATCAACGCCACCAGTGGGGAACAGAGTCTACTTTTTAAAGTAAAAACTGAAACTTGACAGAATTTGCCTATTTGTAGGAATTAAAATATTGGCATCACTGAGGGACGTACTTGCAGAGACAATCCTTCTCCTTTGAAAATTTTTGAAAAATTGGGTGTCCTTATATACAACCTGGTGCCACACATGCTATCTTTTGAAGTAAAATCTGTGTTCTATATAACTACTTATTTTTAAGAACAAAGAAAAAGTGGCATCTGTGAGGGGGGCATGACCCAATGGTCCCCCTTCGTACGCCACTAAAAGGAGGCCTAAAAGTGGGTCGATCACACAGGATATCCTGTTAGAACAGCAGTCTGTTAAGTGAAGAAGGCTATACAAGGTACTCCTAGACCCGTTTATTGTTACACCCCAAGTGAGCAGAGAGTTTTTTTCCGAACTAGCCTGTAAACCTCCAAGGATAAGGCTTAGTAACAAAATCTTAGTATGCCAATGGATCCCGTTCATTCTAATTCCTAGACTAACTTTAAAGTAATCGTTGGCCATGGATTGTTTCAGCCCCATCCATCGTTATGTACACAGAGTAAAATCGGTATAGCTACTGCTAGCTTGCGGGACAATATAATAAACTCGGGGGGGGGGGGGGGTCTACGTTCGTAACTTGTCAGTTCTCACATCCTTTTACTGAATTCCCAAAGTGTACAACGCAGAGACTGTGTGCAAGGGGATAAGGTCGGGTTTACAGCCTTTCAGTGTTAATAGTACTGTATCAGCTGTTGTTAAATTCCTGAATAACAGCTTCATGTGTTACTGTATCAGCTGTTGTTAAATTCCTGAATAACAGCTTCATGTGCACTGAAATGCACTGATCATAAAAACCGCGCGTATACAAGAGAACATCCAATCTGCTACGCGGCGAGGACGTTTCTGTGGAAGGCAAGTATGGTCGGTTCAAGGGGCAATGACGAAATCTCAAATCTGGGTTAATTTGTTGCATGAAAATATGAACTATGTATGAGAAATGTCTCAGAATTTGTTATTCTAACAAAAATTTTGAGAAATTTTTGTTAGAGTAAGAAAATTCATCAAATTTCCCCAATTTCATCACATTTCCCCAAATTATTTTCCAGGGGGGGAGGGCAACTTTCCCCCCTGCCCCCCCCCCCCCCCAGTAGCTACGCCACTGGTTGTAGCATCTATAAGCGATTTGAGAAAAACAATTCCATTCAGTGAACTGCTCTAGCCAAAGCAAGGTAAAGGCTTAAAAAGTAATCTTCGATCATTAATGCGTTTTCTGGTAAAAGACTAAATATAAGCATGGTTAACATGACGACCATACCGAGTAATACGGTACATGATTTTGAAGCTAACATATCTATTAAAAGAAATTAAGCTTTTATCAGATTGGGAACTTTCTCTGAAAGTGAAAGAAATATAAACATCATCTGAATTGTGAACTGTATTGAGTCTGATGTACCTAATGTAGTCCTGATAAAATACTCTTGTCACTCCTTGAACATTTGGGAAATTTCCCTTTCTGTGTTACCAAAATTGTATTGGACCACTTAAGGTCTGTCATAATGCAGTGTCTTGTCCCCACGCAGATGGTGAATTACTAGTATATCACCTGCAGATGCTAACTTAGCCGTAGAAGAAGCAGATTATAGCATCTTTCCGTTCTCTTTTGAGAGACTTCTCACGTCCCTGTGTTGTTGAAAGGAATGGAGAAAATTTCACCAGAAAAGCAAATTTTCTGCGCCCTTGGCGCGCATGTGTATTCACACTGCCTCTGCCACTTAATACCAGAGAGTCTGTGACAACTCTCTGTTAATACTCTGTGATAGGCTTGGTAATGTGGTGTCCCTGCCCAAAACATGCCTGCAGGTGCCCATGGTGTCATTACTAATAAATGACTACAAACATAGCACTCCTGCGCCAACGCCGCCCATCTTTCCTTTGTATCAGAATAACCGACCTGTTGAGGTTGACAAAATGGATGGAGTCACGGTCACAAGGATGTGGTGTGGCTTGTCAAGTGATAACCCTTTCAAAAGTGGTGGTATATTGACCATATGTTGTCGGTACAATTTCATCTTCCGGCCTCCCCTCAGACACCCCATTTACGTACGCTACTGACTACCGACGTGGTAAATGCACGACAATATACTTTTCCGGGCAATTCTTTAGCAAATACAGCTAGTGGCTTCATCATACTGGTTGTAACTCTTGCATGTCATTCATGACGTCAAGCGTACTTCATGATCTTGTCTTCTCGTGGGTATGCCTTCAAATTTCAAGGAATGACTTACTCAAATCACACATAAAGAAATAGAGTTGGTACTGTTGTTATATATTTATCGGTAGGGAAGGGGGAATTATCGAATTATATAGGAGAAAGTGATTTGCAGAGTGAGCACTGCAGGATGAAGTTGATATATTGCCCAAATACATCTATGAAAAGGGGGAAACTCCCCACGACAAGACCACGAGCGTGTTAAACCTGGCCTTTCGTTTCACTTTCTCTCCAAGTTAGTTAAGGCTTGGTTTGTGAAACCAGGAAGGGTTGAATGTGACCAAACAAATCTCTCATATTGGCACACGATAGCTGAGACGCATGGCGGGTTTAGTTTCATTGCTTTATTGTTTGCGCGTTAACCTTCAACAAGATTCTTTTGATATTAAATCATGAAAACCGCATCAGAAAAATGAGCAACCATAGATGGTTAATGAGAGTTTAATTTTTCAATTTTTTAAGGTCCCTCCTTTTCAATGCAATCATGGGGAGTTATCAGGATATAAACGGTAAGTGCAAAGGTCGTTTAATGGCTAACACCAAGCTGGTGAAGATGAATTAAGCACCCATGTGTTATAGATGTTGCAATAATGCATTACGGTTCGATACAATATCTTGTATACCGTGCAGGCTGGAGCTATTTAGTAAACTGTTCCATGCTTAAACACATCTTACTGTCGAATTAAGTAGTAATGTTATACAACGTGGTGATTCTAGCAATTCCATGGTTTATTTTTGTCGTAATTCATACCATATCACCTCCCCACTTGTGCCTTTTAAAGTGTACAAGACCTGATTGAATTGAACCAATTGGTTAGAAACTGGGCCGTAAAACTCTGACTGATCAGGCTGACTGACTGACTGACTGATCAGGCTGACTGACTGACTGACTTGCTTTTCACTACGTGTCTCACTTATTAAAGCATGTGCATAACATTATTCACAAGCACTGAGTGACGCTTAGGCAGGGAGGGGGTTGGGGTTAACATTTGGCGTTTTTGTTTGACAAATAGTAACTCGCAGTGTAATATCAGCCGTCGTGATCTCATCACACGTTATAAACACAGTAAAACCGGTTGGGTCAATTTATCCCCAAAGCGCATGAATCAGGAGAGAACCCGCTAAAAATAAGGTCAAATAACGGTCCAAGATGAACCTGCAATTGACCCAAATTGGGTTAGTATTTGACCCAAAATGTTAGTCCCCTCATGACCCAAATTGTTTCACAGTACAGATGTGGGCTTTCAACTATATAATCAGAAATTTGGGTAATAGGCGTGATTATTTAGTGGTACCCTCTTCATATCCCTTCAAAAATCAGCATCGTGTTGAAAATTATCAACTACAGGGCAATAGTCAAATCATTTTTCTCTCTCCTTATATTTCAGGGAACACACTTCTGTACCCTTTTAAAGTATCTCCACATGTACCTATTGGTCTTCCTGCCGTGTCTGTTAGAAGTTTCCTCATCATGATATAATCAACAAAAATAATAACCTTTTTTCAATTTCTGAAAAAAGGAAAAATATCAAAACTGAACATAACTCGTTTAAATAGTTCAGTAGTTCAGTAGTTTTCCTTGCAAACAATTAAAACACACACGCACACACACACACACACACACACACACACAATAGGAGTATGAAAGCGAACTGTACAGGGAGAGGCCTGGCGGATAGCTTGAAGATAAAATGAAACTCGGTGGCTGGTATTTATCCTACAGTCCTCATGCATTTGCAATCTTGTCAAAACGTGTACAGTAAGTACGTTACAGTTCATCTATATGGAATTGCTATGTAAATTTCGTTATGGAAAGGAGGCCACTATATTTGTGCTGTCGGATTTCACGCACCCCATCCTTTTTTAAGTGTACCTCAAGCAAAAAATTCAAAAATATATACCAAAGAGCATGAAAAGTGAATTCAAACAGTCCAACTATCATCTTCATAGCGCATTCCTGAGCTGAGATATAAAATGTTGAAGATTATTCACTCAAAACAAGTTGGTCCATTGCGCAATAATTTGTGACTTTCTTGTTGCACAACTCCAAATACCTGTTTTGTTTTCCTTTGAAATAAGAAATGTTTGTATGACCTTGAACACTTCCTGTTTGCTTGCATAGCATGTTGCACAGGGAGGGCTGTATTAACTGCATCATCCCATCAGAGTAAGAATGCTATCACATCTTGGTATAAGGTACAGTAACTTCCAGAAAAACAAAGAAATACAAAGATTGTTATTTGAGTAGTACAACAGTAACATCACAAGTTATTGCACAACGTATGATTTAAATATTAGTAAATAAACTTTAACACTTTATATCTCAGCTCAGGAATGCCCTTTGAAGATGGAAGTTGGACTGTTAGATTTCATTTTTCATGCTGTTTAATATATTTTTTTGAATTTTTTGACTTGAGGTATACTTTATTAAATTAACCTGTTAAACTATAAATTCTGTTGAAGTATTTTCCTAGTCAGAAAAATCTGTCCAAACAGTAGCCTCTGGTCATACTAGTATTTATCCTGGGTCATTTTGCAAACGTTAATGAAGTATGCTATTGATTTTGAGATACACCAAATTTCCAAACATTTAAAACAACTATATGTGTAAAGTAAAACGATGCACTATTTTGTGTGATTAATATAAGATGCTCAAAAGCCCAGTTTGGGTAGAAAATTTGTTCATAAACTTTTATAAGCTTTTAATGAAAGAAACATCCATTGATATATTAATCTTTCAATCTGTCAAACTTTACAACTTGAAGCTATCGCTAGTTTGATTGTGATATATGAAGTTTTAAAAATAATGTAAAGCTGTGTTTGGTCCGTGCTCTTCCTTGATAATATACTAAAAATGCTTTCCGAAAAGTAAAACGTAATTTATATCATTTCAGGCAACCTTTCACATAGTAACAGACATGTCAGCACACAGTCAAAATAATACATACATACACCAGAGCCACAGAACGCACAAATAACTAAACATGTTGGATAAAAAACAGAATTATTGAAACTCTTTGCAATAACTTATCATCAATTTGAAGAACTAACTGTAACTTGTATTTTTTTCTTTTTCAACTTTTTTTTTATCTCACATTTTATATCAATCGCCTTAAGTTTGTTAAGAGTCATGTCAAAATAAAGGAGATGACATTTGGATACATCGATAAAGTTTAGGAAAGAAGAAATGAAGATATTCGATAAATTTAGTGAGTGGTATCTATTTTGTTTCTCACTAGGACAATATTCCTCATTTACCATTAAAAAGAAAACATTGTGCCCCAAACGCTCCAATATTGAATATTTGAATGTTTGGTTAATTAAATTGCTGTTGAGCTATAAACAGAATTTCCATTTGTTTGAAATTTATTTCTTGCAAAGAAGAAGTCTACCGTACTGATACATTTTAAAAATGTTTCTGTGTTAATATCATGGTTTTAAAATTACTATAAAATGCTAAAAGTCAATCTAAAAGTTAAAATGTCATATCCACAAGCTTGTTTCGTGAGTTTTTAAAATTATGAATCCTTTCCTGAAAATAAACGCGACATTTCCCTGTACAGTGGTTGCCATTCACAAGTTCATCATAAATTCATTTCATGCCTGGTTTATTTTTGACGTTTTGTACGCTAAACATTGACAACACTGCGAGACATATTAATCCACGTACAACTGTTTGTCAACTGTGTCACAAAGTGAGAACAGTACTTTAAAACGGGTTCATGACTACTATAGCTTACAATTACACTGTCACGTATGTTACTTAACTATTAAAGCTCCTCATGCTGTTAAATCGAGCGTAAGCTACTGCGCCGCTCCGTTGTCCGCGTGTGCTATAGGCTTTTGGCGGTTTCTTTTTAATTTTTTTTAAACGCGTGAAACTTTCAAAGTTTGATTGAATTAACGACTTCCTTTGGCAATAGTTTCTAAAGCCGCAGCGCAAAATATATATAGTCAAAAGATGAACATTTTTTCACAAGTTTGGACACGTTTTTATTTATTCAACAATTACAATTTCCCTAAAACAATTACATATTTGTCATTTACTGTATTATTCATTATTTTATGAAACCACTCGCCTGACACCAATCTCTCCAGAAAATTAAAGTTTCTACTATTAAATTCTGATCCTAGAAAATTTGAAATGATAAAGACATGCATTAGTATACTTTTTGACCATGTTCTAGGTCAGAAACCTCTTGGTAAAGCTTCAAAGTTCACCAAAAATTCTTATTCAAACCAACATATAAACAGGTGAGTTTCATCAGTTTCTTTGTTTATTTGGCTGAGAATGTATGGTTAATTTCACCAGGAATGTGTAGGTAGCATACCGACCTGGAACCTGGAGAAAGTTCGCCAGTTTTTTGTTTTTAGAGTGCAGGTAATGTTGACACTTTATCGAGTTCTCTTAAAATATATTTCAATGAAACAACATATAATCTGCTTGTTTAGGTATTTAAAAATCGAGTTTTTAACGAAACAGAAGTGAGGAAAAACACTATAGAAACCGTTCTCATTACATTGTCAAATGTATATGTTACGGTAGTCTACAAATCAGTCAGGGAGTGCAATAGAATATTTCAAAAATAATGTCAACCGATTAAGCGAAAGATGTTTCTAATTATTTGTGTTGTTCTTCTTGTTTGTATCTTTTGTTCTGAAACCAATTAGAATATTTTTTTTCATTTGTACCATGAAATATAATAAATAAATACATTTTTCCCCCAAAATAGTTTGGTACAGGAACGTTCATTTAACAGAAATGAGCACAAACTCTAAAAAGTGAAAAAGTACTAAGGAAATATACTATTACCATTTTAGATACCGTATCAGAGAGTGCACCTTAAACAGGTGTTAAGGAATCAAACGTTTTTCTAAACATCGTATTCACGGTATTGCTCTCTCTATTTTTAAACACGTTTAGATCATAAAAACAAGAGTCTAAATCCTAATCATTTCGCTTTTGAATATGTTTTCTTGCTAAAAATTAAGTGTTTAATAGCCAAGTATTTTTACATTTTAAATGTGCTACAAATTAGTGGCAAAACAAGTATTTAATTCCTAAACACGTTTTTTAGAGTACGTATTTGAGGTTGGTAAACTATACATCTTAATGTCATGCGCTTTATGGGATATACGGTACTCAACGTTATTGCAAACACGAAAATCTCTAAAATAGAGAAAGTAGAAATCCTAAAGAGAAGGATAAAAATACTTAAGGGGGCCAATCCTCTTACCCAAAACTACAATTCTTGTAGGGGTATACCGAAATTCTCAATTGGTTCAGCTCTTTGATTGACAGCTAAATTAAACAATTCAGAGTTCAAAAGCTAGTAATATTACATTACACTGCATGAACTGTACTGAGAGCGTTTTGATTATACACATTGAGCTTTTCTTATATTCAACAGTCTCAACCTAGGCTGAAGCAATAAACTAAGATTGTGTCTGGATGAGGATAATTGTGGGAGGGGCTTCCGTAAGAAGGTTAGGAGAATTGGTACTGTTTGGGGTGAAAGAATTAGGTTTTTAAAGCGGTATGTGTTTAAAATAATGACATCATAGCTTCGAAACAATCAACGGCTAGAGGGAGAGTTGGTATGACCCTGAACCATATTCCCCAAGCGTGAATTGCAAAGCCCTCAGGCTGGAAGCAAAGGAACTGCCTCTTAAGGGCCCTGTACAAATTTGTAGACCGTAGTATCTCTAAAACGATCTAAGGAACAAGATTTGAATTCCGTAAATGGCTGTTCCTCCATGTTTCAATATAATTTCGTTGTGTCAGTTTTAAGTCTATTGTAGTAGGCTGTAGAATAAGAAACGTGGCTTCTCCCTTCTTCAGTGTTCTGGAAGAGATATATTAATACATAAATAACAGTATAATATTCCCCTGCACTTTCAATGTAAGTTCCCCATATATTGCTGCCAGTTTCTTTTTAACCCTAATGCATCATTTGTTCGCGTTAATACAAATTTAGCTATTCTCAGTGAACATGGGAATACACTGGTTGTTTAAAACACACTTAAAAAAATGGAAGAATTCTAGTAAAATGAGGAATCTTGCCTACATAAACATACTTTATCGTGTTAAAGAAATGCATTGTAAGACGAAACTCCTGTAGATCTCCAAAGCAACTTACCACGATTTTCTGAAGTATATTAGTGAACTGGGTTCAACAGCAGATTCATTTAGTAAGGTGCGTTTTACCGACACACCATACGCGAACGTAAAGTGTCAGTCAACCAGATAAAAAGTTTGAAGTTTAAATTTATTTTCAGTTATAGTTCAAATGCAAGTTTGGTTTCCCTTCAGTCCCCTGTTACGACAAGCTGGATATAACGTGGGCATATTATATAACGCCAGCCCACAAGGAGCTAATCCATGGCGGGGGGGGGGGGGGGGCTTGTTCGGTTTTGTGGCGCCTACGACCCGCCAGTCGTGGGATGAGTAATTAATGTCTTTTGTGTGCATTTTATTTGTGATAGTCGGGAACAAGCTACCCTACCTGGATGGAGTTTAACGTCATAGCCAGGACCGGGTCCAACAGCAGAGCAGTGCAGTAAAACATTTTGTGCAGCAAACAAGATTCTTTAACTTGCAATGTTTACATTAACTTATATTGATAATTGTTATTACAGTATACACAAACTTTACAGTGTAAATTTCACACGGTCCCATTCTGTGGACTATATATTGGGCAACAATTAGGCTAAAGCAACGTTTCCGATGTAATGTTTCAATGTGTAAGTCGCCACACGCTTTCATTTTGCAATCCATTTAATCTTTTGATACTTTTCGTTTCCCCTCGAGTGCCAATTCAAGTACTAATTTCTCTCATAGATGTCATTAACTGTACAAATTACCCTGGATATTATATATTTTTATGTAGTCATATCTGCCTATCAAGGTATAGGCTATTGCTGCAACTGAGTCGATTTCACTGCTGTAGTTTTTAATATCTGTGATAAGATAGATAGTCACCACCTTTTAAAATGCAATGACATAACCGTGACAATTAATACTTCAAAAGTTAACAGGTTAAGAGCAAAACCATGAAATAAAGACTCCCCTTTAGTTGGCCAGGGCTTAAACAAGGTCCTGTGACAAAGTTACCTATATTACAACTACATGCTTTGAGAAATGAAATCTGTCACTTCCGTTAGGGTTGTTAAAAATGAGTAGGGTGACCGAACTCTCAAAAATGTACGATATGCTCCCCGTCTAAACTATTGCGGCCCATGGTATAGCAGCATTTCGTTGTGTATAGAGGATTCAAATTCAGTATTTTGACTCACATTTCACGTGAAGTTTTCTTTAACAGCACGGTAAAGCTACATATGTTGTGTGTGCACAGGGTCGTACTGCATGTTATAGTGATAATATAACAGTAGAAATATACTTCAGGTATTTTAAGACATAATTTGGGGATAACCTGAACCTTTTTTTTAGTATATGAGTTCGAAACATTTATTAGATCTATTGCAGATGAATGAATAGTGTACATTTAGTTGGAATGTCGGGGCTCACTTAAGCAGTTAAAAAAATCTTTGGGTCGTCGTGCTGTAAGCAGTGGGTTATTTGATAGTCTTACACTCTAAAAACACTATGGTCAATTTGACCATTGGTTTGGTCAACTATGCACCAACTTAAATATGGTGAAATTGTGCACCTAAAATATGGTCAAAAGTTACCATTTCATGGTCAAATTGACCATATATTGGTAACTTTCGACCACAGTCTTTATCAACAATTTAACCATATTTAAGTTGGTGCATAATTGACCAAACCAATGTTCATATTGACCATAGTGTTTTTAGAGTGTATATATAACGAAATGCCACTCTTAGAAGGTTAGAAAGATCCATCATCAGTTAAGAATGCATAAGTCTGTACTTATAGGGTACATAGAAAATGATCAAATGGAAATAGTTTGGATATTCCCTCAAACTGCGATTTAGACGAAACAAATTCTAATATAAAAACGGGTTTTCTTTTGCACGTTTTTTCTTTTGCAGACCACATGTGTTCAAAATCGGATAATTTCGCAAAAATGCAGCCGGCGCTCAAGATACACTTGCGTAGAACATCGGGATACAGCTTATGTGAGGTAAAGTTGCTCTTATAAAATAAATTAATTAAAATACCGGTGATTTTTTTTTTTATTTAGACACGTTTTCTTCATTAGGTCACTTTGGAATCTATAATTAATGAACTGGCTTTCTTTAAGTCCGCATGCTGCAATATTAAAACTCCTTTTTTCTTAATTTTCTTTTTACTCTTTTATGATGGAAAATCCCCCCCCCCCCCCAAAAAAAAAATAAAAAATAATGAAAGTTACATTTTCTTTCCTTTTCCATCGAAAAAAAATAATAATAATAATTTCGCAAACGCGTTACACGTTTGAAGTCGTTACACACATTGTTTACTAAACAATGGCTAGACAACCGTAGGTTAACTTTCTATATTATTTAGTTTACTGACGCAACCGTTGAATCTGCCGATTTTTTTTATTGAGCCTTATTTGCAGTCAACATGCATTTAATGCCCCAACAAAATGAAAAGTAACAGAAATGATATAAAACTTGTGTAAATATTAATTACCGTAGTCACACGTCAATCAATCTCCTGATTTTATGATCATTTATTTTGCTAACGCATGCTATCTGCCTGCGGCGATATTTATTACATAGACAGGCACACGTGGCCGCCGTACGACCTACACAAATAAAAAAAAAGTCATATTTTCATTTTGTTGCATGTACCCAAAACATAAAAAGAATCTTAGTTTTTGTGTTTTCTCTTTGATATTTGATATAATTTTTTCATTCATTCATTATTTCGTAGAAAGAAAATCCAGATACCCTTTTGTGAGAAACAGATCCTTGGTTTGATATTAATTTGCTTTATAACTTGGAAGAATATATGAAAAAATCGATTTACAATAAAGGAAAGAAAAGCGGTATTATTTGCAGAAAGATACGTGTGATACAAACGTATAGATTTTTTTCTTTTAATTTTTTTCATTTCGCCTGTTGCATTCATTATTTTCGGTTTTTTAGAAAAATGGAATACAATAAGCTCTACATATCTTGTAGAGTGTCGTATGCATGTAGATAATATGATACTTAAACTAGGTCCAAGGTGAATATCAAGGAATAAATTCAATATCAATTTTTTCAACATTTTTTAAAAAGCGGCGCCTCCTCTATCCACACATCGCATATAGCTTGAAAAAACAATAAACACTGTGATATAAAGATGTACAGTCTTCTCCGCGTCAAACATTTTTTATGTTTAAATTTAAGAATTTAATATTTATTGACAAGTGTATATTTACATCAACTACCAAACCTTTGAAAAATCTCTATTGTGTGAAAAATCAAAAGGAGGAAGATACAAATAACTGCCATAAACAGATAAAGTACCAAATGAAAATCGAAGACAAAAAGGATGTGTACGCATAAAAAGATGAGTGTTGAGGACCTTGTTAAAGATATTGAAAGATATGAATAATCTATTCTCTGATTTATCTGAGCTACATTGAAAATGAATGGAACAATCGGATTATTTTATTGCATGTGGAAACAAAAAACCTTGAAAGGAGTTTTTGTCATTTCCACTAATTCAGCTTCCATTTTACCAGTATGCTGTAGAACCATTTCACAGTTAGTTAGAAATCAACGTGAGAGTGCAAAAGAGCATATTATTTTGTTACAGTGTATGACATAAAGGTGTCGTTTGTACCAAGAAAAATGTGCTTGAAGTTTCAGTATATTCTCTTTTCATTCTTCGAATAGGTGGAAGTATCATTGCAAAAAGAACCTCCCTTCATTTTACAGCGAGCCAACTTCAGAAAACAAAATTAATGAAATAAAGTAAATGACCTGAGACAAAGGGAATGAGACAAATCAAATGACAAATTTAATGACATATTTGATCTAAATTGTTGAGTTGGTTAACTAATGGTTTTCATTTAAAACTAAAAGGCCTCTACCGCGTATATTAAAACCTACTGGCTCTTAATATCTGAAATTTTGATTTACACCTTTGAACAGTGACATTAAAGATTAGTTTAAAGTCTCTATCAAATGCTCTCATTGTTAGGTAAATTTTTCCTCGTATTCAAACGCTTCTGCATAGATTATTTAAGGTCGATGATTTCGTAGCACTTGTGACCTGTGTAGATCAATAAAAGTAGTAAAAACTGCTAAAATTTAGGAGAAAAGGTACAATTTAAATGAAACAACAAAAGTCTCGATTGACGCGTTTACATAGCTGTACAGCCTACCGGTTGTAGGGGTGGGACTGCTCATAAAACCGTTTTTACTGACCAACTGTTTTTCAGGTGAAGGATTTCGCCGACATGTCGTTTCGCCACGCAGACTATAGGTGTACATGGTTAAAGTTACATCACTAAAGTAAGATGTGTTTTAACGACATACCAACAGATGTGTTTTAACGACATACCAACAGGAATGTGTTATATAGCGTCACCAAGATAGCGAAATTTACATTGTTGAGATAAAACTATATACAAAATGTAAAACGGGGCGGGGGGAGGGGTCTATTTCCACAAAAGGATAGCAAGGAGGCAGTCATGTATGAAGTTTCTATAAAGTTTACTTTCCTTTAGAAAGCCCAGAATAAGGGTAGAATCTTTTAGTACAAAGTATTTAGGTCGGTCATAGTGTAGTATTTCTGGCGAATATGGGATGAGAATGTGGCTGACGGTGAAAGCACAGTCACAGGGTACGGTATGCAGTATGGTCTTTCATCCCCGTGAGGCTACATCACGTCAATGCAAGGCCACAAATGATAGCATTTGCAATGCAAATTTTTCAATGTTCTTTCTTAGTTAAATTACATGAAATATTGGAAAGTGGATATGGGGATGTGCTGAGGTGGGGGTCGAGAAGTGTCCGAAACTAGGAAAGAACACGGGTCACGTATTCCCAAGTGTATACCGTCTAAAAAGTGTCTGTGACGTTTGGCTGCATCAAAATGACGACTCGACCTGCTGACATGCAAACAATAGTTGCTAATTATGGGATCATCTCATTTGACAGTTTGAGATGGTCAACATGAGTTATCTACCTTATATTTACAAAGACATCTAAATCCCAAAACAAGACTTTTAAAAACTTAAATACTTATGGGCTTTAACTAAACAATCGAGTTTCCCAGAAGAGCCCAATTACATTTTGAATTTGATTCCAATCAACCAAGCTTTTCGTAAACTTTATTCCATGTGACTTAAATATTTGTGAAAAGTGTTTTGATCATGGAATATAAATCCATCCCAGTAAATGCCTTTATGGTGGTGATCGAAACAGTTTGTTCGATCTGCGACCTACTCATTCATAATTCGATTTACAATATTTCGACCGACGTAATATGTACGTTGTAGTAATACATATATATGAGATACATTCATATGTATATATGAGGACTCAACGTTGAACTCCAACTTTTGTGGGTATTTTTTGCAGGCTGGGTCTTTTTTATAGTGTAAAATCCGGGTTCGTTTTTGTTCTGACCGCACAGCGTATTTTATTTGGCATCGCGCCCTAACACTTTAAGTTCATCTCACATACAAAGGCGGCTCCAGCAGCTGCCGTAAGGGGAGGGGCGAACGAAGTGCACCAAAGATGCACCATAAACCCGAAGAGCGAGTATAACCGCGTGGGGTCCAGGGGTTGCCGTCAGGCGCCACTGGCAGGGTCAACTGGCGGAGTCCCGGTGGGGGTCCAAGGGGCAAAGCCCCGAAGCTCTCGGAGTATGAGACAATTTGAACATATGCCATTAGTTAAAAATGCCCGGAGAGTTGAAAAGAAATGATCAGCGATCCCTTCAATTTTACCTTTAAATGATCTAGTAGGCTCTTTGTAAGGTTACGACATGTGCTTTCCAGTAAGTGGACACAGGTTTACGATTTCTGACAACCTGACAACCCAACTGAAGTTTAGGCTGTAACTCGAATTTATTCAAAAGATATTTGCAGAATGATATGGCAAATTTGTTACACTGGCTTGCCTTAACTTGAGGTATTCAGGTTAGTTAAACGAAAACCTGAAGTCGTCAACTGAAAAATAATTAGTGGCCCACGAAATTTATTTCAAGTTAACATAGGCCGTACCACCGTCATAAGTTACTGAATACTCCCGGCGGTTGGATTGATCGGTGTTACGTTAGAGCAGCATAAGACAGTGTGGCGTACGTTTTGACCTAACTTTAGTCATTTACATTAAAAACCCACTTTTCACCTCAAGTTAGCCAGATAGGCCTATCTACAGCGATAAAATCGAAGGTATGTGTAAACACAGAATTTAGACATTTAAATAAGCGTCCAGTTGCTTCAAATATGATTCTGTTTCTATTGAACGGAAGTCTTTACATTCCTCTCTATATACCCCATATACCGAAAATGTCTAACCAAATGAATGATCTAGATCCGATTTTCCTTTTTTTTACTTTATATTTTTTCTTAATCGACGTAAGGAAGGGGTGGTCTTTCCCGCCCCTCTGGATCAGCCCTTGCCCACATAGTTGCGGTACCGACTGCATGGTCACGTGGTTAGAGCATCAAACCTACAGTTGGGAGGTCGAGAGTTCGAGTCCTGGCCGGGTCACACCAAAGACTTCATAACTGGAACCCACAGCTATTGTGCTTCCTGCTCAGAAGAAACAATGGAGTAGGGAAAGCAAACCAGTGAACCACAGCAGTAAATGTCTTGGTCGGCTCGACTTGAACCAGTTGGTTGGAAATTGGGCTGTTTGACTGCTTCAATTACCTCATAACTCAGGCAGTTACCTTGTTTTACCCTATGAATTAGTGAAATTCTCTTAGTGGGTACATAAGTGTGTTTCTACGCCTTTCCAGAAAAATGGTATCAGCCATTAAGTTTCATCTTACGAAGATCATGTCGGAGAGAGACAGGTTGCATAGTTCAACATAAGTTAAAGTAAATATACCAACGTAAAAACCATAAAACGTCGGCCTGCATTGAAGCTGGAGTTTAAGTAAAAAATAAATTGCCGTAGGTGAAAGAGGAACCAAATCGGTACAGTGTGGTGAAACTTCCATTAAAAGTGGACATGTGTTTTTAGAGAAACCAGTAAATGAGGTTACTAGATTTGTGTGACAAAGTGAGTTTGGGAGCATCAGAGGTTATAGCACTTCCTCACTTTGACAAAGAATGCTTAGTTTCCCTGTTGTGCTGACCTTGAAGAAAACGGGGAAAATCCTTCTTGTTGTGAATGCAAATTATTTGTAAAGTTCTCATGCTAATTATGCGATCCCATTTGAAAATATGGGATTGAGATTGTTGAGGAGGAAATTGGTTGTGGAGTTTGAAGAAAAACAAAAGACTGTCCATTATGTGGGGATGTGATGTAAAATATGCTTGCTTCATGTCTACTCTTTGTTGAAAGTGTACCTGTACATATTTTAAAAACCACAAATCGGATTTCATTGCAAATTTCACAGAAATGCTTAGAATAAATGCCCCTCTTAAATATCAAAACTTGATATAACCTTTAACCGTTTTTGAGGCTGTTTCCATATATATATATATATATATATATATATATATATATATATATATATATATATATATATATATATATATATATATATATATATATATATATATATATATATATATATATATATATATATATATATATATATATATATATATATATATATATATATATATATATATATATATATATATATATATATATATATATATATATATATATACTTTAGTGGTGCAGAGTTTACTTAAATACTTCAGTGTCGTGGCCTATACAGCATTATGCAGCATATCTAACGCTACTTATCTAAGGTGTGTAAATATTTCTGTTATCAGTTACAATAACATCAGTTACTCTCAAGTTCAAGACCATCTAATGCTGTCAATTTCTCCCAGGACTAAAACGAAACTAATTGTGAAGACTTAAAAATATTGCCTAATTAACTTCAATTGCACTCTCACATTTTTTAACTTTTAGCATCACATGTAATAAAAATGTGTAATAAAATGAGAAACCTAATTATCTCGCACTTTCAACAGTTTCATGCTTAGGTTAGTATACATGAATATATGTGTAGATCCCATGGCAGATCACCATGCCATGACGTTTCTTTGGGAAAAGAAGCATAGAAACCCCAGTAGATCAAAGGCGTGTGGGATGTTAGTGGTATCTGAGATTGTTACATGATCCCTGCCCTCAAAAAAGCTACGCTTTCATTGTGTTCACATTGCGCGAAAAGCAATTAACACATACTTGACTGGCCTGTTAGCTAACCCCAAATGTTACGTAACTTTTTGTGTATTGTAATATATCTGTTACTGTCAATCAATTAATCAGATATGAAACGTGACCATACGGCTTATGCACCTGCGTCACTGCGTTGTACATCTCTCTGTTTTTCCATCCAGGCGTCCTTTTTACAACAATTGTTACTAAGGTGCTGCTGTGCGCGCGTTTCGGTAACACAACACCTATCACCTAGCTTTAATTATTTCCATGCAGTGAAACGCGCTGACGTCAAGCACATAATCTCTATCAAGTGTGCGTGTAATGAGCTCTATTTGCTCCCTGAATCGATAAGAGGTAATCAGACAGAGAAGGAGGATGTAACAAAAATTAAGAAGGAACGTTTCATCATGAAAAATTAGGCCTATAATCAGGCCTTGAAGGGCAGTTGTTTTACGACGCTAAGCGACCACAAATGTGGGAGAAGCCGCTGGCTTATAAATTACAACTTCACGTCGGGTGGCGACCAACTCAACAATTTGGATCAAATTCGGTATTTTTTTTTTGAAAGGCCAGTTCAGATGGGAAAACCGTAGATTGCTCTTGGATGAAAAACCCACCTTACTTTGACCCGGGCCAGGAATCGAACTCCAGACCTCCCGGTTGCTAAGCTTCATCGCTTCAAATGCCACCGCCTTTATCCACTAGGCCATAGCACCGCTCGGCCTAAATATCCACAGTGTGCCATTGAGTTTTTAATACTGCTGAAAAAGAGCTCTGCATGCTTCAGTCTTCACCAATAATTTCAAGAAATAGATTTATCTCCACAAAATATTCGTTACAAGAGTTTCGGCATTATCATGTTTTATCATTTAAGGATGTGCAGAGCAAATTATTTATGTGCAACAATTAAATAAACTTCACTTAGTGAAAAGGTTATATTATATTTTTCTGATATGTATTATACTATAAGCAGGCCAATTGAGAAATTTTTCTGTGCAATAATTTAACAAACGTAATATTTCCTTTTAAATAAAATCTCATAGCACGTTTAACCAACGAAGCCTGAAAAATAAACGACTGAAGTTGATAATACAAAGCTTAGATTGTGAGCTGAAAGGGAAAATTTAGGCTACATAGCAACCGTTCTCCTATAGATAAGAGCCGATGATTTAACAACGTCTCCTCTTTAATATGTGGAATCCTAAGATGGTAACGTCTTTTTAGCCATCCTTCCCAGTTTCACAGAATATAGTACCTTCAAACATGATCATTCACATTCTCCGCCTAACGGTATTTTTTAGTCTCATTGCCCTAAAAAGGTTTTCACGTGACGTCATCGTTAGTTGGCAAACTAACTGTCACCATTTATCGCCAAAAGATGATAGTTATAAATTGAACCCCTGGTCGTCACAACAGAGAGACGAGCAACGCAGTGACATCATGCAGAGACTGATAAAGGGAAGTTTCAGGCAAAATAAAATAAATTTTCATAATTATGTAAACAAGTAAAAGAAAAACCAAATCTACACAATATGGTGGAACATTTATTCGAATCGAAACCTATTTTTCTGGAGATATCCAGTTTAAATGAAGTCACTAGATTTGTCTTCGAAAATAAATTTGAGTTTTGAGGTCAAGAATACACTTCATTATTTATACAGATATGATATCACTTCCTCAAATTAAATAGTAATATTTCGTTTACCCTTGTTTTTTTTCATAATGTTGTGTTGACCTTGAGGTTTTGAGACCTCCTTATGGGGAATGCAAAGTTTGTAAAGTTTTCATGCCACTTGTACGATCACTTTCTGATAATATGGGATCGCTGAGGAGGAAAATGGCTGTAAAGTTAAAATGTGACCTTAAACCCTTCTCCCTCTGCATAGGTCTTCAAAATCATCCACATGTAACCTTTTCTCGTAGAGAACCTAGTCCACCCAAGTTTATTATCCCAAAAGTTTAAAAAATAAGAAGATACCTTCAGGGGTCATTTAGTTTTCATGAATCTCACAGATTTTACCTTCTTCGAACCGTCCCTCTTCAAAACGATTTTCAAAAATGATTTTCGTTTTAAGCGGTGTCCTTACTTTAACACATGCTGGCCCCATAGACATATATCACAAGGGTATGGGTTTTTGACCGCTGCAACCCCCTCACAAACACACACACACGTTCGTTTTGGTACCTCCAGAAAATGATGAAAATTTTATATGCAGATCCTAGAAGTGTAATTCCGCCAATGTTAAATGCATGCAATTCCTTATTGTTTTTCTGTTCTGGATGCCTTGCAAACCGGACTACGAAATTTTCACTATTTTGCAATTCGTCAGGGGTAGGACTGATTTTGTCTTCACCTGAATCAGCCCCTAAAATGAAAGTGAAATCTGCGAGCTATATGCTCGTCAATTCACACAGGTATCTCTTCGACACTATAGATGTGTGCAGCAGTTAAGTATATCCTTCTCCTTATTTATAGTGGCAAACATATTTAACGAATAATGTTAGTGTTACGCTATAAAAGTCCAGAGCATTGTTAGTAAGTCTTTAAACCAATTATGTAATTTAGAAAAAAATAATTGAGGTATTCATGAGATTTTTAGAGCCTGTCGTGAACATAAAGCCACTCACTTATTTCATTTTCGAAAAGTGAAAACAAATATGTCTTTCAAATGTTCAAAGGTTAGGGCATGCGAGAGAGTTGAAAATGAAATATAAAATGTTGCCAAATATTTTAAGTACACTTTCACCTTTTTAAAAGCTTTAAAAGACTCACATGCCTGTGTACATATCTATGGTTTCCTGAGAGGCTTTCATAGCACCTGATAATTCCCATCAGCTAGGAAATTTTATAATCGGAAAATTCCATCTGGAAAAAAATCAGCGGGACTGATTCTCACAAGGACATGGCATATTTCTCCTCAGTCTGTCAAGGCTAATTCCAAATTTGGTGATGGGGAAAGTTGTATGGAGCTTAGGTTTCGGATGAAACGTAGTCCTGAAGGGAAATTCTCACAAGAGGTGATTGTTCCAGGTGGAAACTGAGCGATGGAAGTTTTTCCAGTCCCTCATAGTTTGGAAACCAGAATTACGTGTGTAAAGTCCACGTGATAAAAGCAAATTGCTCACATGAATCCCAGAATACTGTGGCTAGAAATAGACAGTTTAGTAGTTACCTTTACTGCAAGTCGGATAACTCTTATCCATGTGATGATGCTTCCCTCGCAGACAATTGGTGCTTTGTAAGGTTCTTACATAGTCCTAAGGCAGCCCATTCTCTCAAAAGGTTAATAATAATAGTAACTGAAGTACAATGGCGGCGCCAGAATGTAAAAATTTGGGGGGGGGGTGCAAACTAAGGGCAAAGGGAAATGTTGGGGACAAAATTTTGCTAGCGCTGCGCGAAACCGAGCACATTGTGCCCGTTCCTGCAGCGCTTGAGAGGAGTAGAGAAGTCCCAGAAGCTAAAGGTTTTAGTATACCTTTTGATATAATAGGCTAGTCGAGGGACGAGAAAGAGTCTGAAGGGGAAACTTTTCTCTCTCGCTCTTACAAGCGCCGCTAATGTTGAAGTGTGATAAACGTCACAACGATTTTAAGAGCAGTTTTTGACCCACCGTATAAGTCAGATTTTTCATTGGGCCAATACCCTAATGTAAAGATACGGTCTTACGCGATATTCTTGAAATGTTTAACAATGTAATATGATTATTCAATATTAATGGATTACAATAAAATCTAATCCAAAATGGAACAACTTCCATTGAATTAGCAAATGTCAGCTGTGTAGTATAGCGGATTTACCGAATTACCGGGTGGACTTCAGGGGTGCATCGAGTGTTAACAACCCGGATGTGGTGCATTCAAGGGCTCACCCTTACTCAGTATGCCAGCTCCACATGGATATTGAATGGATCTCATGGGGAAAATGGATTTGGGGCTTCCATGTTTCTTGCCCATTGGGTGCTGAGCAAGAACAACGCGGCTGGGTCTTGCTATACCGCTGGTTAATAAAAGTTATTTCAGGCCCCACTCTTTTACCTTATACTTATAGGCATTTCACACCCTCAATCCGCCCTGTTTGTATATATTTTGTTTCCGCAAGAGTACTTTACAAAAACCAAAGCGTTCAGTTGAGAGGTTCAAATGAAAAAAAAAATTAAGCTAGCTACGTGGTTGTTGAGATTAGTACGCAGACTTTGGTTGTGTTAATACAAATTGTGGTGGTTATAAACTTGATTGATATTTACGACTTTCCATTAGACTCTGAACTTGTCTTTACAACATTGTTATGAACCGTAATATGTATTGTCTTTAGAAGTGTACGAAGAAGAAACTCAATGTGTATAATCAAAACACTCTCAGTACAGTTCATGCTGTGAAATATCAGCGTTTGCATTCTACATTGTTTGAATTAGAAATCAATCAGAAAGTGGGGCCGATTGAAAGTTTCTGTTACTCCCTACAAGAAATGTAGTTTGGGGTGAGAGGATTGGTCCTTTAAGTGTCATACTTGTGGTGCACTTTCAGCTGTGATAGATTGGGTCTGTTATTTAAATAAGTTGAATATTTTTTGTTGTGCTCAACGCATCAGGCATGACTCTCAAAGTTTGTTCAAAGGCCGCACAAAATTCTGATTATCTGCAATGTCCAGTGACTGCGTATCTTGTGTTCTTTCCTTAAATGAAATTGTAATGTCAATTACCTGCTGGTGGTATTTAGCTTATCTTTCATAAATTCCTTACTTCGTATACCACTAAAATTACATATTAAAACATTTTACTGTTCTTGACATGAGATTAATAAATGAATTGAAGAACAAAAAAAAAAAAAAAAAAAAAAAAAAAAAATCAGACATCTTGCGAGTTCCTCAGACTACGTCACTCATTTGCATACAGTATCTACTCGTTTCTTTTCAAGATGACTCAACAGAAACGGTAATTTCCAGTAGAACGATAACTGCTTGATGAAATTTTGAGTCCATGATCTGGAAAATCTTATGCAATTATTCGGCGGTATAGTATTTAAAATTTCCACTACACATCTTTGAATAAATTTATTAGTACATTAACAGGATCAGTAAAACAAGACGAACCCAGGCTCTTTTTATACCACACGTCATCTGTCATCTTTATGAGAGTTAATCTGGTTTGTGTCAGTCTGATCTATCAGTCTATCACGGTATGTCCAGGCAATGGTCATTTACTTTCGTCCCGCAGTGTCATTTTCCTCATATGTAGGATGTAGTCGAGTGAAAGAAGTTGAGTAAACATTTGAACCTATACGTGAGATACTTTAATCAAACATCTTGAAACAATTGCAAATAAAGGAAGGGGAAGAATTGGAGGGCGGGCCATCGTTCGTGTAAAACAATGACCTCACTGTGGACTGTAAAGGGTAGACAACATTCTAGATATTCACACGAGCTTTTTCGTGTTTGCATAAATTTATTAGTTTTTCACTTTCGAAACTAATTAGAATGTAGTGTGTATAGACAAACCGTCTCGTTGAACAAATAAAACAAACCACGAGCACAGTGACAAGGGGGCCTCCGCAAACCTAGTTCTCTCGAGTGTTCCAAAATGGAATTTGGAAACGACTTTAACAAGTTTATGTCAAGAAGGAATTATTCTCCAATTGAATTCTTTGTAGACATGTGAATGTCTTGCCCCAAAACTAACGGATTCATGTATTAATATCAAGTTCATGTTAAAGTTTATACATATTTTTGCGTGAGCGTCTTAAAAGATCTCATACCTCACAGTGCAAACATTCGTACGGTCTTTGTACTGTGCGACTGTCTCATGTTTTCCCCCGGGAATAAAATTGTACCTCGTGCAACAACCCAAGCAATTCTTACAGCCTGGTATCACCAAGTACATATAGTACGTCTCCTTGTAATTACGTGGCAATATCCCAGTTGAGATCTAACTCGCCGAATGAAATAACTACGGTTGTTTTACCCTAAACAGAGTTCTCTCAACAAATCAAGTTTATTTTCAAATATCAGCCACATTTTACACTGTCAGCCGTTCTCCTCATTCTTACAAACTAATTTGTTTCACTTCGTTTTTGTGTGAAATATTCAATGAATATTGACGGTAAACCGAGGAGTAACTGTGCGTGAATAACAACAGGTAACAAAGATATTGAAAGAAGTCATTCCTAAATAAGACTAACGGGGTACACAATTTGAAAATTTGGGAACAGCGCGTTGGACCCTTTAAATATGCGATACTTAGGTTCGACAATATCATGGACGATTTTTAAAATTAAAACATGAAAAAACATGTTAAAATGAGTTCGATTAGTTACAGTGAATACACAGGACTGCGTACCGTATATTCGTTTCGTTTCGTTTCGTTTATTTGTTTTTCTACATCATCAAAATGTATGGACACATAAAATAATGAATACATATATAACATTGAAGTAGATGGAAGTTAAACTAAAAAACCCTGACGGGCATGTCGAGACTTCTACTCCCCATTGCAACAAAAACATGTTACCTAGAGTAGCTGTGTTGCAAACACCAATAGGCATAAAAAACAGAATATAAGAGAGAAAAAGGACGGGAAAATTCAATAAACTAAAAGGAAAGGTAATGACTAAGTTTACAAGACCAGACTAACCCCCACAAACCCCACCCTTACCAACTCGTGCTCCCTCCCACCCATGAAAGTCCAACTGCTTCCCACAAACAAAATGCGCATAGTGAGAAAAAAAAAAAAGGAATGCCACATTTGAACAGTTCACTGCAGCTAATCGAACTGCTTCTGCCGATTGTACTATCTCAACAGTGAGTTGTCTGAGGGAAAGCTTACATAGGCAAGCTATGTTTAGCCGTGTTAGTTTGGTTTTGTAATTTTGTTTTTATTTCAAAAGGAACTTTGCGTTTGCTTCACCAAAATAATTCACCATACCAGTATAGCCTTCCTTCAAGAAATAAGTTTGTTAAATACAAAGATTCAGTTTTTCGTTTCAGAAATAGAATTGTTTCAAGTCACCCAAACTTTTAAAACTTCAAGCTTGCAACTCCAGTAACTCCTGTACTGCTTAAGGTTGGGTTTTGATGTGATGAAGCTACTGAGCAGCTGATTGGTGTGATCACAACTGCAGCCTGTTTACTTAGTATGCCATTTTGTATGTGCATTTTAAACGTAATATTTTCCTTCAAATAAAGATTTTCTTGACTGCATAGGAAAAAAGTAGGCATGACGTGTTTGTGTATAAGAATCCTGAAATCTTTAAAAAAGACTTAGGGCCTACTAAAGTTATTCATCACCTACTCCATTATGACCACTCACACAACTACTGTCTTAAAATCATACGTTTCCAGACAAAACGCTAGTTTATTGCTCCAGTTCATACCATGAAGCCATATTGACCAAATAAGGCCCTAATGTGTAATCAGACACTTTCAGTTCATGACGTCAATCACAGAACTGTGCCAATAGCGAATTTCCGTAGACTAACGATAAAACTGCAGTTTGATGTAACGATCGGCTGCCTTAATCTTGCAACTCAGGCTGATGTACAGTCCGTTGGAGGGAATTGTCTAATATCCGTGTATGGTTGGCTGTAGTATCCGTGAACATACCCACATAAAATTGGATCTCACAAAACGGAAACTGGGAACTGGGCCGTAAAACTCTAACTAACTAACTAACTCATAAAATGGACTGATGGATGAATTTTTGTATTCTCATTCGGCTGTGATCACGACCTAGCGAAAGTTTGTATCTCTCGGAGGCCTTTCTTCTATTTCTTTCTATAATTTCAATTCGTCTTAGTATCATCGGCAAATAAGACTCGCTGACTGTTAACTTTTTTTTGTACATTTGATCACGTCATGAGTGTCACTGACGCATATGCCTACTCTGAATTACAGTTTGGAATACATCGTTCCCCAAAATTTGTTCAGGCCAAATCTCCTTACCATAGACAGCTTCAGTTCCCCTATGTATTTATTTCAAGTCTTTCTCAAAACTTTGTAACACTTGTCTCAGTGAGGTATACACACATTCCTAGTTCACTTATTACAGATTTAAGGTAAAGGGCAGTCCTCTAAACTTATTTTGAAGGAAAAGCTAAATAACTTAATTTTCATCTTATTTCTCTTCAAAGTATCTGTAATTACATTTTATGACTTTACTATTGCATATTCAAGGTAAACCAAGTAGTTATTTCTGATAAATTTCACATTTGAAGAGAAAAAACATTGTCACATGACTCCCAACAGCCAATCATGAAACTGGACAGTCTACTACACTTCTTCAATTTGGGATGACTGCCCCTGCCCTTTAAGAACGTATCCTGGTGAACCATACAAAACCTTATGTGTCTAATGCGGTACATCTCACTGGTGTTATCAGAACACTCTCTGTTTGTGTTATGTAATAAAGGCTACCCTTCATCTTGCCTGTTTGATGTCAATGGAAGAGCCGTATAATTGAGAATCCCCCCCCCCCCAACTTGCAAAAATAAAGCTTGTGTTGATGAGTGTCTATCTTTAAAGACTACCATGCTATTATTCGTTTGTTGGTTTTGAGAGTTATAGATCAAAATAACTGCCCGGCATGCCCGAGCCCATCCCGCACAGCTGTGAGATGAAAGTCGATGACCCCACAGAAGAATGGTGTCAACGTACCTTTTGCTTGTTACGCGTGCGCAGAGGAAATTTTAATCCCCACAGTAGAGCAAGCCCCCAAAGATGATAAAGTTCACTGACCTTACAAGTTAAAAGGCAGATTAAGGCCGTACGGAAGCCGAGAATAGGCTTAATTACAGAAGAAAGCCATACGTATTAGACATGTGAGTCAGTTAGATACGGTAAAGTTGAACGATTCATTTTTTAACCAATTGATTTAAGTCGGGCCGGCCACGGCCCTTTTCCATTTGTGGCTCACTGATTTGTTTTCTCTACTCCATTGCTTATGCTTATCACCAAAAATAACGGCAGAAGTTTCCATTTTTAAAGTCTTCGGTATGAACGGGCCTACGAGTCGAATTCCAGAACTATGGCCTATAGCCGCATACCTTCGGATACAAGTCGGATGCTCTAACCGATTGATCATGTAGTGGGTCAAGCCGTCTTTAAAAATCCATTCAGAAAACGTTTCAAAATTCAGTTTTGATTACGTGAGGCAAAGTGCAGAACCAGATTTTGTCCACCTCGACACCAAAAAGGGGGATTTTTTGAGGGGGGACTCGGGTTTTTTTGAAGGGGGGGGGGCTAGGAGTGATGTCTTTTGAAGTACATCGGCCAGAACAAGAAGTTTGAAAATGACAGGGTTAAGGGCGGACGTATCCTTCATTTGATTTGAGAGTCCCATATTGGATACCAGCCAGAGGATCGGACGATTTTTTTTCGTTCAGCTAATAGCTTCGAAAACCAACGGCAGCCAAAGGGATCGGCAAACTCACAGGCGCTATGCATGCTACGTATGTAATAATGTACTGTGTATGAATGTATAAAATATTATACTTGTAATGAATGCAATTTTAAAATTGCTCGCGTTTTCATGAATAAAAATTTGGGTCAAAGGACAAGACGGAAGTGTTCTGGTCGATATTTCAAGTATGATTTACCTCAAGGTCATTGCACTTTCAGTTGCTGGATTTAGAGAGTCTATAGGGATCGCCTCTATGATCGCTTCTCGCCTCGGAGTTTTGGCCAAGATTATGTGAAGTATCTGTTCTTTTCAGCCAGTCTAGAATAGAGCCATACATGACAGACAAATGATGTAAATAGTCTGAGGGCCGTGAGGTTGGTCACGTATTGCCCTTCAGTGGACGTAATACTAACAGCTTCTTCGGGAAGCAGTGATAGTTTTGGTTTCGCCGAACGGCCCTTTGCCAGAGGGTCGGGAGGACTTCAGAAAAAGCCTTAAATTTCCCAGGCCTTCGGCGTTTTGCATGTTGGATGGCATGTTTTCCTCTGTCGGCATATTTATTTTCAACTTTTAACACTACACATAATGAATCTTTTATCTTGATCTCTTCTTGCTAGTTATCCAAATCGATCAACAGATTACGATTTTTATTTCTGAAAAAAATCACTCGAGTAGTTCTGATGGAGAGTCCATTCCTTTGGTTTTAAAAACTAATCAACAAATCTATTAGAAGCCCATTAACTCAAGTGCTTCTGTATAATTTGAAGCAATTTTAAAGCGAGTCCTACAACACTTCGTATGACATAATTATACAATCAAACACAAACGACCAGAATAGAAGTGTTTGGGAACAGGTGTGCTTTATTATATTTTTTTTATAAAAATTCAAATGCAAATTGCCAGGCTTTTTAGAGTCTGTTAAAATTTGCATCCATACAAATAAAGCAATACAACACACAACCGTGGGACATTTTCACAGACAAGGAATCTTGAGATGGATCAAAGGCTTAGTTGCACCCCTACCGGTCTACCTTCGCGGCAGTTGTTCGTTTATGCACGCATTTTCGAATCAACATAATGCAACCAATTTTCTGCAGGAATAATATATTTCGCTAAAGGGTCTGGTTTGAATAGCGCATGCGTTTACAGGCGAAATGGTTGTTATGGTAAATTTGACCTAGTGACTCAGTCGAAAGTGTCAGATTAACACTTTTCTATTGAGAGTAGGCATGTATAACGTACCGAGTAAACCTCGATTTCATTATTTCCTATATTTCTTGAGGATAAATACGGTCAAATGTTAGTGCGGGCGCTCCACAATCTGACAACGTAGCTCACCGCATGCAACATGTTAACAGAACACACAACAGGCCGGTAGTCAAGGAAGGGCGACGACGGATCCACTCCAGAATTATTTTTGCCTCCTGCAGACTTTGAAGTTGACATTGACTTATTAATACATCTGTACACATTTGCCCCCTGATAAAAAATTAACCCCCTGGAAATCCCCTCCCCTCTTTGAGTATATGTGTGTCAGGCTACGGGCCTGACGAACAGTGAAATTCTTCATCCTACCAAACACGTCACTTTAAAACATATACGGTATATTTAACCGTGAACATGATCGGTGTGTATGCTTTATGGCGTCAGTGGCAATTTTCAACAGCTCCTAAACCTAGGTATTTCTTGGTCTACTTATCTTTATATTACCGATTATACTGTAGATTATTCCTTGTGGCCAAGGAGGATCAAGGAGAACCTCCATGTTGACTTTACCAAGGATCAGCAATAGTAATAGTAATAAAATACTATAGCAATAGTAGTAAACGTAGGCAATATGACCCGTGTATCCGCGACCGGGGCAGAATCTCTTGCTCAGCCCTGAATGATTGCCTAATGATGTTAGGAATTTTGATGGGCGGAACAAGAAAAAAATACTCAGCCAGCTACGAAAGTTTTTAACAACCATCTGTTTACATAATGTCGGATGTAACATCCTAACTTGACGGGGCTAAACCGTACTGTCCACATACAGACATACAGTGCAATCGAAATAAGCGGTGTTATGTATGGCCGTTTTTATAGCTGCCTTTGTATTAAGACAACTTCCCGATAACAAAATTTGGGTTCTAATTTGCCAACGTTTTTTAATATACTGAAATTAACACCTTACATGCAAATATAAGCTGTCTTGTAAGCATCGCTTATCAGCACTCTGCGAAAAAAGTATGAAGCACTTTCTGTTTTGAGTCCTTTCGAAATTAAAGCTTCCTTTGGAAAATAAGTGAAATTAATAGGTGATCAGAAAAGGCAAGGGCGAATTTCAGAACACTCAAGCGTTCTTAGGAGCTAGTTATTGATTTATTGTAAGGTTTCATGAAACTTAATGGTATTTAATGGACGTATTTTAGTTCCGTATCTGCAGTTAACAAAAGCAAATTTACAAAACCCTCAAAAAACTGCCAATAGTATTTCCTAGAAAAAAAAA
Source organism: Holothuria scabra (assembly GCA_037179385.1). Taxonomy (NCBI): domain Eukaryota; kingdom Metazoa; phylum Echinodermata; class Holothuroidea; order Aspidochirotida; family Holothuriidae; genus Holothuria; species Holothuria scabra. The sequence continues at coordinate 11,624,432 of CM074190.1, read as the reverse complement.
TAGCTGGGATGAAATACACAAATGCATACAAAGGGTAATGCATACTGTCAAGGGCAAGAGCAGTCACCCTAACTTGAAATAGTGTAGTAGACTGTCCTGTTCATGACTGGCTCAAGACGGCAATGTGAAAATTTTTTCCTCCTCAAAGGTGAAATTTACACAAGGACTTCTGATTGGTTCGCCTTGAGTATATAACATTGAAGTCTTAAGATATTGTACAAGATACTCTGAAGGGAAAAAAGAAGAAAATTTTGAGATTTAGCTGCTTAAAATAAATTTGGGCGACTGCTCTTGCCCCTTCAAATCTAAATTTTGGGAACATTTCACAATGATGATACAAGGTACTTTGGATATATAAGAAAGCCTGCAGGGAAGGGGTGCAATTGAAACAAGCACGGGGCTCAAACTTTAACTCACTTCCGTCTGGCGTTTTCAGTAGAAAAGTTCGTGTAAATAACAATAAGATTACAATGATTGGGGGAGGGTTGAGAGCTTTGTCTAAGACTAGATAATAAAGGCCGATTGTCACTTTTCGGCTACTCTATGGATCGTTTAAGGCTGTCTTATGAAATCTGCCCATTACAGCGTCTGAAAAATGACAAATAAGGGATACTAACCATCGTCTGTCGGTTTGGACCTTTAAAGGGCTAATACGTGATCAGCATCCGAATTAGATCGAGTGTCCCTAGTATAGGTGACCCTTTGAGCTCTAGTCAAAAATAGAAAACGATCTCAATTAGGTTGACACATCCACGGTCTAGCTTCCATCTCCATAGGAAATTTCTGAGCCAAGAAATAAAATATTGAAGTTTATTCACTCAATTTAAAATGGTACGGTACATTTCGCAATAATTTGTGATTTCATTATTGTATATTACTCAAATTATAATCGTTGCATTTCTTTGCTTTTCTGAAAATTATTAATTGCACAGTAGCTCTCTAACTCTTAATGGCTGATGTAATTAATTAAGTCCTCGTGGTACCGCATGCTATGCAAGCAAACAGGAAGTGTTCAAGGTCATTAAAATATTTTTAAAATATTTAAAATATTTAAAATATTTTTAATTTTAAAGGTTAAACAAAGCAGGTAATGTGAGTTGTACAAGGAAGTCACAAATTATTGCCTAATGAGTCATGTGAATAAGTAAATAAATTTAAACATTTAACATCTCAAAAATGGATGAGCTAAGACAAGAGGATTCGGATGAATAAGATTCATTTTGCAACTCCTAAAATTTACATCTTTAAAATTTTACAGTTGAGGTACACTTTAAACTATAGGAATTTTCCCGGAGTCCACGTTTACCTGCTTTTTGCTAGTTGACCAACATAAATTAACTAATTGACTAGCATTGGTCAGCTAACAACTAGCAGCCTATCATATTTCAGATCGCTATTGTTGGTATAACAAATTATGTACCAATCCCAGAAAAACTGACACACACCCTCTGTCTTCAACATTGCCAACATTAACATGTTGAGACATTGTAATTACGCCGACATTGCCAAGTATTTACCGACACCTATATTTAATTCTCAATATCGCCCAATACCGACCCCGTTACCAATATCTCAAAAATAATCATTCATCGTGCATACATACTGTTACGTTGCCGAGTCGGTCAAGGAGAGCAGTATATAATGAAGAATATCAACAGATTTCTCAGTTGTTCTTGGTTTATTAATTCTACATTCTACAAGTTGCTATAATTTACAGTAGACCACTTCAGGCCTATAAGGTGTGCTTCTGTTTGGCTCCTGTTATCCACTGCTTCTTGTAGCTAAAACACACATTTATATATAGTAGGAGTCTTTATTATCTCCCTTATCCCTTCCCCTCACGAGGTGCATTGATCTCAGGAGGTACGTTGATCTCACGAGGTACATTGATCTCACGAGGTACATTGATCTCATGAGGTACATGCCTAGCATTGTATACACTTTGGGTAGAAACACAATACACTTACAGTATGACTCATAAGTGATAACAAGTAAATACGATGGGAGAATCTGCAGCTCAGTAAGGGCCATTCCCTTAACAATACTAAGGCTTTGGAACGACGAATAGGCACCCTCGTCTGCTAGTGCTATTAGGAATAATGACCTTCTTATTTCGGAATGACAGTTCTTCGGGACGATGAATCTTACTCTCAATTCGGAATGACGACCTTCGCAATTATGACCCTTCGGATGAATAAACAGCAATCTACGATACAAAATTAACATCGTAACCTATACATAGCCCTTTGGATTTTGATAATAACGGTTTTTTGTAAGGTTACCACGGTTATAAAAATAAGGAGGACCAGTTCTTGTTCACCAGCATGGCAGAGTCCGGCACAATTTGCAAAAATGCACGTTAAAGCCAGTTTGTAATGATTTAAGTTAAAATACAAGAAAAAAGCAACGATATAGGACTATTGGAGAAATGAGTAGAAAAATACAGTTAGGAATTTGCGTCATATGACATTTGGCAATGAAGAGAAACAAAGAAAAAAGAAAAAGAAAGAAAGAACAAAAGGGGGAAAAACAAAGAAAGAGGAAGAAAGGGAAGAGGGGAATACAGGTTTGCTCTGGGTCAAACAGGTGCCATGCTCTTGAGAAATTCAGTTAAATGTCAAAGCATCGTGTTCAGGAAATAGCGAAATGTTGTTGTAATATTTGTACATAATTTGAAACAACATGCCTAATATACGATGAACTCACGAATGAATGGAGAAAAAGGAGATGCCCTTTGAAAAATGTTCCGTTTTGTCCAATATGAGAATTAGTATCCACTTCTGTTATTTGCAGATCTATAGGAAATAGCTGTCAAAGCAAAGTTTTCCCTTCATTCACTCGCTTGGTTAAGTTATTAAGACTCTGTAAATTGACACTCTATAATGACCTGTCAGGAATAACACTAAATATAATGAAGAATGCAATTTAATCGCATCGCATCCTTTCAGCCATATAATAAAGTACCATAATTGCGACAACAGTAAAATCTATACCACAACACGACACAAATTTGCCCACGAGTCCTTCTTTTTCATTTTATAATATTTTGGATTGTAGCCCAAAATGAAACGTGTCACCCACATTCTGTTACAAACCCTCAAACTCCACATTATAAATCGATTAAGTAACTGAATTACTCCCTTAATGGCTAATACAGCCGCCATTTCTATTCTTTTCGACAATCGTGTATCAATTAACTATCCATTTCCATGTACATCATACCAAGCAGTCGAAGCTTGTCATTTTATTTACATTGGTGTCCATTATAACGTATTTCCTCCCAAGCTTGGTATTTCAAAATCCGTACATTCACGTTTTTTCTCTCTCTGCTGGTCTTTGTCACCAGTTCCCATGGATGTAGTAGATAAAACTATAAAAAGTACACAAAAATATAAAGTGAAGAAAATGGACAAGACAAGACTGCAAAGTGCGAGACGGAAGAGTCATTGTTGTCTCCACGACTTTTAAAACGTTTTCGCCTCACTTTGGTCCACTGTAGGTTAGAAAACGCAGCGGAAAACACCGACACACGAACTATCGATCAGTTCCGCTGTCCCTATAGCTCTTCTTGATTCTACGTAGAGGAAAACGTCGTAAGGAGACGGAATTGTTATGAATGGAAGGCTTTTTGCATTTAACTCTTTAGGGTAAAGAGGTTTCAACAATGGGAAGATATGGATGGTTGACGGTCCCTGTGGAAGTTACTATCCACGCTGGATTTCGTGTTTTTTGTGGGTAGTCACATTTTGAGAAAAACAAATTTGCAACAAAATGACAGAAAAAGGCGACCACTGCCCTAAAAGCTTTACTACGCCTTCCAGTCAAATGTCGAAATATTTAGGTTAGCTCAGGATTCATTCGAGTGGTATGTTTCTGCCACTCATATATCTAGGCAAAAAATCCCATGTATCCTTAACAGAGAATATTAATTTACTTCTTACAATCGAGGTCATTTTATTAGGTCGATCGCATTACAATCAAAAATGAGAAAAACAACTAAGGTATATTTGTAGCAAGAACGGTGCTAAAAGCTTGATATTTTATTAAAGATGTCTCTTAGGCTACCGTACTCCTTCGACCGGAGATTACTTGAACTAGGAAATTACCGAGCCGACTTACATGATTGGTGCTTGTAATATTTTTTTAAGTCAGTTACCATTTTTTTAAAAATAAAAGTAATAATAACAAATAGTAAAAAAGTTCATTTAGTCTAATGATTTCATTTTGAAGTACCTGTATGTACACACTCCAGCTCTCTTGTTTGTTTGTTTGTTTGTAACTTTAAATTCCTCATAGGGTCCATGGTTTTCAAATGGACAAGGATATAGGGTTGAACTATAGGTAAAGGTTTACAGATTGGTATGATTCATAATGCAACTGCAAAGGTTTACTTGTTACAAATACGTTGGTATTGTAACAATCTTGATCCCAAATCTTCCTACCTATTCATTCTTTAATTTATGTTTTTGGAGTTATTTCCAACCTGGTTTATTTGTAGTAAAGTGTAGTAAGTGCAACAGTGAGTAAAATTCCTTATGAAATAAGTCAATCATTGTTTTGGGGTAAATCAACCTCATATAAAATCGGCATATGTTTCATTGAAATGGAATGTAACCTTTTGTAACACTAGATAGATCGTGACGACGGCAAGTACTTTATAAACTGTCAAGTTGCGCACAGTATACGAAAAACTTCCGTAATTTCAATAAATTAAACCATTCCTGTTAGTACTCTACGGTAGAACTGTGTTCAAATCGCTCACGTCACTGGCGCCCTCATTTAATACTCAATAGCAAGAAGTGTAACAACTGGCTATACTATTCGTTATATACACTTCAGCATGGCATGTGATGAAGCATACGGTACGGTACGAATTGTATACTGAGGCGTAGAGTTTATCATGTTTCGTACTGGTCAGGATTTACCCTGTATTATTTTTAATTCTATTTTCCGCAGTAAATCTCAGAGTTCCACCTCTGAACTAAGACTTTGAAGGAGCCTGATCATTTTAAAATGTTCAAAAAAAAAGAAAAAGTTCACACGTGAGCTAAGATAGAACGGCAACTTTTGTTGGTGTCCTTCAGATTTAGCATAGTCGTTTTTCGGCCAACAAATCCGAAATATAATGAACTTTCTAATGAATGATTTCGTTTTCAAATATTGTGGGGCTGTTTTCTTTATCCGTCAATTCCAAATGCAGCGTTTGCGTCTAAGACATACTAAAGGTAACAAGTAAACCGTATAATACGACGCTCCCCTTGAAATCACACCATCGTTAAATATATTTTTGCAGAATTCAATAACTTTTTAAAAGACTAGGTACGGACCAATTACAAATGTTGAAGCCGTTTTTCCAGGGTTCAGGAAAGAACACCTAGATGCAAATGTAATTTCAAATGTGTATTTCCCTTCTGCAATTGGCAACAATGTCAATCTTTTGCAAAATTAAGTATATTAATTTTCTTCCATGTCCTATATAAGACGGTAGCCGCATTTCTCCCTGATGCCCTACTTCAGTGCATGGTATCGGTCGAAGAGAGGCATTCTGGTTATTTCATTAGCAAACTTGTAACGTCGCAAAATGGACCAACATGGACCATTTCTAGGTTCCAACAATTTATTGAAACTGTACTCTTTTCATTTTTACCGAAGTTGAAAAAAACTAAGTTTGATTAGGTCAAGATACCATGTAGCTTCTCTCGTCAACAGTAATTAAATTCCCGCGGGAGCTTGAAATCGAGAATATCGTTTTCATACAAATAGATCTTGATATACGACCAACAATCGTCTGGTCTCCAGAGAACGTATATCGTTTTGGTCGAAACTCATCGATGCGTGAATTTTCATGTGTTTTTATGACGAGGACAATGGATGAGGTGGAGTGTGTATAATTCGATTCCCAATAACTAGCACACGATAAAAAGGAAATGGCGGGAAACGGTAGCCTTGCCGAAAATGGTGGAAATTTCACGGCTCGACGGATTCTCACAAAAGCGATCTCGTCGAGCGGGATGACGGGGAAAAGTTTATGATGTAGTCATATTTGTGTATGGACGCAAATATGTAAACATAACACGACCACTCTGTACATAAGTGGTCCCTAACGAACCAAGTCGTTTATATGCGTGGCATCTGCTTTGAAGAGGACACGCAATGTGGTCGATATTGAAATATACAACGCGAGAGTCATTTGCAAGCTACCTCATGAAAGCGTTATTAAGGGAGCAAAATGTTTTCATTTCAAAAAATTCGTCGGCGGGTCATGTGAATTGTCTACGTATTCCAGAACCAGATCGGCAGAAACGGGGCTAAAAGTTACGGAGTGCAACCGGATGACGCTAGATGAAGTGTCGTCGCACACTCCGGTATATGTGTTTGTATTTCGTAACGAGAATTAAAGTGTTTTGTGAGGTATAAAATGTAGTTTCTAGTTCGAACAGTTTTGGTAACCGTTTGGAAATCAATCGGGTCAATTAAAATTTCACTTTCCACGCCAACTTAATGAACTTTACATAGGCGATTGCGAAACGACTCGGGAAATGTTCTTCCGGTATGGTTACTCACAATATACGGTGTCCCACGGTCCAATTTTCATGTGGCTGTTTTGTTTCACTTTTGACTGGCAATTAGCAGCCGGTGGTGAACAAAATATGCAAACGTGAGGCATGCTGCTAGTGCGCAAGTCCGGTTGTGCGGTCCCTTTCTGATATGCGGTATCATTAGTTAGTTAGATGGAGTTAAATTTACGGCATTCATTTTTTAGAATACAAGGTTGTACAGCATCATGTGCAGTAAAAATTGATTTCGACACTCTCATTGACAGGCGTTTTGGTTCAAGTTGAATGTTGAGATCTAATTGACATTGGTTTTAAAGGGGAGCAATGAGGACCATTTGGCTTCCCACGTATGTGTAGTACACACATGTATATAACCATTAGATAGACACACTTCTGTGCTGTCTAGAGGGCTGCACAATCGTTCCTCTTTAAGTTCATTAAATTAAAGTGCCCTTTAGTGTCAACTCACGGTACTATTTTACGAAAGTTAAGAGGTCCATGTCACAGGACAAATGAATGAGGGCACTGGCGCTGGTGAATTCGTCAAATATAGTTTACCATGAGGCATCACAGTTAAAGAAGAACCAAATCTACACAATTTGGGGAAACTGTTATTCAAATCGGACATTCATTTCTAGAAGCAGCAGCAAATAAATTTCGTACATTTGTTTTTCCCTGAAAAATAATCTTAAGGGCAGCAGAGTATTATCACTACCTCACATTGCCCAGGAACATTTTGATTCTTTTTGTTTTTTAGTTGTATTGACCTTGAAGTTAATGAATAAGGATAAATTGTAAAGTTCTGATGACACTCATGATTTCTGATAATTTGACCTTCGGTTGAGGAGAAAATCTGTTGTTATGCATTCAAAGAAAGACTAAGGACTGTCCATTAATGAGAAGATATGCTTACATATGTGTTTCCTTCAACTCACTTTTGTTGCAAATGTGCCAATTTACCTGCGAATTTCTTGAGAATCACACCTAAGATTTCAATGGAAATTTTTCGACCAGTATGCGTAGAACAAGTGCCAATCTAACATATCAAAACTTGATTTCATCTTAGACTCTTCTTTTCAACCTTATTATGTTCACATCATCAGGGGCGGAGCTGCCATATGGTCAGGGGGCGGTCGCCCCCCTAACGGACCAAAATCGTCTGTCGGCGCCCTTTTTAGGTTTTTTTAACATACCCTACTCTTGCACCATTTTTGGCAAAAGACATAATTCAACAGCGTTGATTAAAAGCCCAGATAACAAAATGCTCAAACAGCCACCAGTATAACTATCTGCACTTGATTCTGATTAAAAGAGTCGTCTTCTGTAATATAAGAATTGGTTTTGTCGAAACGTATTTCCATGCATTATAGGCACTAATGAACGTTGTCACTGTGCTGAGTTAATTGCTTCCACATCAAGCGTGATTATAAGCTTACAAAATACACAGACTGACATTAAATTAACCCTCCCGGCCATTAAAACATATTGCAAAGGGCGCAACAATAAATGTAGCGCAAATAGCCCTCTTGTTGTCGGGGATAATTGTCATCAAAGACAATAAAAAGAGTTTATAAAGATACCAAAATAGCTTTCACAACATTTTTCAAAATCATTTGAAGAAAACATTCAGGTTAAAATAAAGTAAAACTGTTATCGTAGTGGTAACGGCGTAAGAGTGTTAATGAGCAGTTTCCATTTTGCTTTTTTTTTTCAAGTGACCATTCTCATGATAAATGACTATTTCTGACACTACATGATAATCCCATGAAAATGCTTAGGCCTATTTCTGTACTTCCGTGGTCTCACAAACTAGAAAACTGCATCAAATAAGCTTAAGTTTAGGCTACTTTAATCTATTATGAATTCGGTATCTAGAGAGCCAAGCAGACCTCTTGTCTTGGCTGTTTCTTTAAATGTACTTAGTGGCTATTTCAGAGAGGTCATATATTGTAAAGTACGTCAATTAATGTTTCTTCGTGTACATATCTTGATTTTCAGATAAAAAATGTACACCTAGCGGTGATTAATTTCCATAACTTTTTCCCTCTCTAAGATTGCTAGCTACTTAGCTCTAGCTGGTTTAATCCTTATCTTCAAGAAGTAGCCCTTTATCTGTTTATTACCGTCCCATTAAAATCTTAAATCGAGACCTGACAATACGGTAACACACAAAATATAAAATGATGCCTTCATACAAGAATGTGAAAGCGAGGGATAGAACATGCGCGTGCGCAGGTAGGGGCAAGGGGCAGTTTTCCCCAGGAAAAAACCTGAAAAAACGAAGAAAACATAAAGAAAAAAGACGAAAAAAATGAACATCAATATTTCTTAACAGTTCACTTAGTGTTTTCCCTATTTATATGCGGTAAATGGACTTTAGAACTGTCATTTCCAGCGATCTGAGTGGCATTTTGGGCCAAAATATTCTTGCGCTCCGAGCCAACTCATGGTGACGCGGAGCTTTTCCCTCTAAAAGAATTTAGTCCCCCCTCCCCGAATTTTCTTCCGCGGAGGCCTATATAGAAAATTTACACATGGTTTGATAGAAAAACTTGCTGAGGAGAAATATCAAAGTAGTCTTCTACTAGGTGCGGAAAATCAAACGAAAAGTCTGAAAAGCCGTGGCTTCGATTGTGTTGCAGAGGCTCAGGGTATTTACTCCTTCGAAGCGCCCCTGCATACCGTTAAATTTTTACCTCTTGATAGGAAGTAGAATACTGACTTTCATGCTCTTTCCGTAACTTCTATTACGAATGTATGATGTTCAGTGGCGGAGGTAGGGATTTCGGTCAGAGAGGGCGAAAACCCTCTCCAGGGGCGCTTCGCCAATAGGTTGGAAACTGGGCCGTAAAACTCTATCTAACTAACTCATCGAGGACCTCGAATGATTACAAAGGATGAACTTCAAGTTAGAATTCTGGTTCTTGAGAAGGGAGTAAATTCGACAAATACGTTCTACTTTTGATTCATTAAATGTTACCACTGCATTTATTCATTCGTTCATTCGTTCGTTCGTTCGTTTATTCATTCATACATTCATTCCCTTTATACAACACATATGCACATGACTAAACAGAAACAAATACACTTGTTCAACTTGAGGTTGGCACAAGAAGAAACTAAAAAAAGAGAGAGAGAGATGGTTTGTATTTTATTGCAGAATAACCTTCGACTAAAGAAATAAGAAAAAGAATAATTCACACATATAGCAGCATACAATAACGAAAAAACATTCCGGTAAAAAGGGGGCTATGAAGTTCAGATAAGGTAACTGTCTATGATATGAGATTTCATTTTGAAATATTTTGAAGGTTGTATGGTTTGAATAAAAGCCAAGTTGTCCGTATATGTTACATTTCAACGCAAATCTTTCTCTTTTTGTTTGAAAATGGTATGTGGAGTACAGTGTGTAACCTGATAACAGTAAACATCGAGTTATGAACATTCCAATACGGAACGCGGAAACGACAATGGCTGTTCTTAACCTTTGCCTGCGGCTTCTTAGTGAAAGTCCGTGACATGCCTAAAAGATGTTCAAGCTCTAAAGCTGTTGAACTGTTGAAATGGATCGATCAAATACAAAAACTCCTGGTGTATGTTTGGAATTTTATCTTGGCAAAACGTATCGGTGCGGTATACAATATCCTCATTGTAATAAAAGGAGGCACTGTGATATATGTGGATCTATATGAAGGGTTATGAATGTGTCCTTCTGAATGGCGCTGTATCTTTCCACTTGACCTAATCTGACGTTGAACGCCGACCTCGAGACGAGGCACCAAAGGAATCCCTTCAATAAGTTAGGAAAGCTTATTTTGTGGGGAAATTTTGGTCCGGTTGTCGACGAAGAAGATTACGCTTCGTTAACTTTTCGGTGAATGTTCTCACTCGAACTCGACCTTGGCGCTTCTTTTTCCTTGGTTAAGTGAAGCTCGCGGGGTGGTGTGTGGCCACTTCACACAGTAGCCACACTTCTTTTGTTATTCTTCATCACGCTGCAAGGGATACTATATTTGTATAAACTCTCCGTGTGATGTGTTCTCAAGAAGCTCTCCATAGTAGTGTTCGAAAAGTGGAAAGACATCAACCTCAATGTTCCTTTTATGCTGAAAAAATAGGTGTTCTTTCTCGCCCGTTTCATACCTAGATTAACCTTGTGTTTTCTCATAAATAATTTGTAGAAAACAGCCCTTGAAGATTTCAATGTAAAAACTGAGAGTGAATATCATAGGCTTGTAGCTTTTATAAACCATATCAAAATTTACTTGGATAGATATGTTTAGCTTCCGATTTTGATTTGAGTTTGGGTGAGACACGCGGCACAGTTGATTGTATAACCTTTACTGGCCTTTATAAATTTGCAACATACAGACAGTCTGTATGGAGGGCATTGAAGTCACTAGCTCACAGCATGGGCAGATAAAAGTATATATTTATAGATAAGCTTTAAAATAGAAGGGGAGGGTGTACAATATAATATATATGAACAGACTATAGCAAGCAGTACGGTAACTAATTTGTATAGATCAAGTGAACCATTTCTACACGTTTTAATAAACGACATTTCTATGCAAGATCAATTGTGCCCTCCAAATGTTCAGCCTACTTCGCGTGACAGATTTTTATGTTATTGTTCGAGTCAATATTGTTTTTAAGAGTCGAATTTTGTACCGCTCAAATTCACAGAGATAGACCCAAGTTCGAAATTCCACTGCACATAAACACTACAGACAAATATACCGTTGATGTTCAGTTTTAGAAGTAGAGTAAGTTTTACATCAGTCAAATTAAACAGCTTATTTCATTGTAGACAGGTACATTTGTAGGGCCAACTACTAACGGCTTGATTATGGAATGAAGGGTTAAGTGGGGTACGATGGGTGGTGGTGTCTAGTCTATTTGCCAGTTCATTTGTGCACCACACATAACACCATTTAAGGGATTTGTCTGAGTCGTTTCATAGTTTTTAAAACATTTTTTTCGGGAAAGGTACCGAATGATTCACAAAGCTCTTTCCCAAAGACACTTCAATTTCCTCAGAAGCTCTCATCTAAGTTTGTCAAATGTTTGCCCAACTACCGGGTAAACAGAGCCGAGGGGTAGGAATTTGTCCCGTTGGTTGATTTAAGAGCCCAAAGGTAGGCTCTTGGGCAAATACTTTTTGCCTTTTCTAAAACAAATACATTTACTAAGGTCTTGAAGGGCAAACAATAGCGTGGTCTCAAGTTTTCCCCGTCAACATACAAAAGTGGTTTGTTTTGGCGCAAAACCACTTCTCTGCAACCGCTATGTCAATGAAATTTCTACGAGTGGCAGCTAAACGTTTCACCAGTCATGCAATTTTAGTTTGCATCTATTGTGTAAAACCCGGTTGCCATTTTGTAGATGTATTGTTAATTGTATACCTACAAAAAATACTGGACTTAATTTTCTTTTTTCAAACCTTTTCACGGAATATTCCCATATTTTGTTTATTTTGATATGGACGATTGGACATGTCACTCCGGGTGTCGGTTCCCATACAAGCCTATTTACATTACCCCAGTATATGTACTGTGTGGTTGTAAGATAACCTAATTTAGGCAGAGTTGCCATTGCCTGCATGGGACCACCGGGCTTTCGGGGATGAGGACGATTGACAATCGTAGGACCGCTGTGATGACTGGGCCCAAAGCGACTACAATGAACCCCAAGTGGAACTGTTGGCTCATTTGCAGTGGGCTTGTATTGGCAGTAGGGTTCAGTGTCTAAGCTAGTCCGATCGGGGGACACTGAACATTGCTGCCATACGTTGAATGGGCACCTAAAAGATTTCACTTGAAGCGATGTGTTTTCTATCCTTTTTACGCTTTTTCATCCGTCCGTTTTTTGGCCCTGGTATGACGACCAACTTGTACAACATAATGATTTGGTTGGGTGAACATTAAATCCAGCTGCCCATGCCGTGTCATGCTATCTGTCTCTGTATAATAACTTGTGTCAAATCGTGACGGCTCTTCAATTATTACCGGTACCGTTGCAGTGTTTTGTCTTGTAAAAAGACGTTTATTTATTTACTTGTTTGAATATCTTCTCAAATGATACTAAGTTCGTTCTTAGACATGCTATCTTGTAGTTAATAAACTTTGGGTCTCATTTTTGTGTGTGCTTGCATGTATGTGTGTTTGTACGTCCGTGTATTACAGTATGCGTACGAAGGATAAGAAGTCAATTTTAGCCCCGATAGCATTATAGTCCCGTTTCGGTTTTAAGCTCAGTGTTCTTATTTCATGTATGTTATTTCATTTTAGCGCATGGACCGATATAGATAATGATCCTGAGAGTTAAATGGAACAAGTTAGATAATAAGGTAGCCCCAATACAGTATATTATGAGGCGAGGGATTCTGGTGTTTCGGCTTAGACCTGAGCATCTAAATTCAGTACATATCAACAGCACACGACAGAGAGCCCTGTGTAGGGAAATCCCCTTGTATCTAAATTTAAGTTCCTATAGTCTAGACCCTTTGTATCAAAAAGAAAGGGAGAGCTTTCTCCTTTGTGAAGTTGAATGAAACATCGGGTCAACCAGGGACATGGGACAATGTGGCTCACATCCGAACCTCAAATACAGTTGGCGTGCTCTATTTTTTGTCTCGTGGAGTTTAGGTATTGTTACTATTGTAGTATTGCAATTGGGGACAAACATCCTATTGCCAGCCGAACCGTGTACAACAACAGTGCTCCATTTTGTAGGTCACTCTTGTAATATAAAAGACCCGTCAAATCTTATTGTCAGGAAAAACCATGGCCTTTTATTGTCGAGCCCTGCTTCCCCGTGCCACGCGACTTGAGACGAGATGTGTACAATCTTGTTCATTATAAATAGACTACAAACCTATTTCGCTTGTCTCTTTTGTACTGGGTGACGTAAGCAAAGTTTTATCTTTTTGACAAGAAGGTCCTTTTGTGTCCTATCAATTTGTGTGTTAGTTTACTTGTCAGTCTGCGGTGCATCAATGGCGATTCTAAAGTTCGAGCAAATATCTATTATAAATTACTGTGTTCCCACAGATATATACAACTGTTCGAGGGGCGGGTGGAATTTAAGCTAAATGTCTTGACATCTCGTTTAATTTATAACATATTATTGTTATTTACAACTTAGAATAATTGTTTTGTCAACTTTTTTTTTAATAATTCCTTTCATTTGTATTGCACTGACAGTTTATTCTGTTTTTTTTTTCAATATTGCAATGTAAAATGTACTGTTGAAAATACCTGATTACTGGTGTTTAGTTACATATATAACGGTAAATACTTGTAAATATTATTATTATTTATCAAAACTCTGTACATATTTGTTTGTATATATGTATTTGAAGGCAGATATAAAACGTTACTTCAAAAAAAAAAGAACAATTGTTTTGTCAAAATGTAAGTAAATATTATTACACAAACATCTCATGACAGTAAAAAATAGACCATGGCAGTGGCGTAGATGCAGGAAGGCAGGGACGATTGCCTCCTGACTGTGAAAATTGAAAAATTCGAAAATTTTACATTCAAGATACCAGTCAACAACATGGTAAATGCTCCCAACTTTACTTCATAAAATTCCGAATTCTCTCCAATAAAAGCTCAATATTTGTGATTATTTGTTTCCAAAAGACAAAATTTTCCGCCAATTGCAATTCCTGCAATGCAGTAATGCTCGTCTATATATGAGCTTGGTTAACTTTCCCAGATGTGGAAATGACAAAATAGGAAATTTGTCATGTTTCACCATGTCATCAGTGATACCTGCAACTTAGGAGCTATTTTCAGTAATCTTCTTTCATAAAATTCCAGATTTTCGCCAATATAAGCACTTGACTTTTAAAATGTCGTCGAAGAGCCTCAGTTCGTACGCCTTATGTAGCAACAACGATCTTTGGTTGCCGCGCATCTCAAATTTGGCAAGCCAAATACAGATTGTCCAGTAACACCTCAAGATTTCAAGAGTTCTAAATATCAAATATTTGTCTAAAAAGTGCAAAAACTTCCGCCGCGGGCTTGGTGGGCAGAAAAAATTACGGTACCTTCCCTAAAGAATGGTGCTGGGGCGGTAAAAGATTCGGAAAATGTGAGTGCTCCCCCCCCCCCCCAGAAAAATGTCCAGCTGCGTCACTGGGATAAGTTAAATAATAAATACATCGAACTAGTCCGCAAATTTCAAAAGACCCCCTCCTAAGTTACCATTCTCGGTTCAGTCGCAGTCAATTGAACCGTGTGAAACTTTTTCCAACACAGTAATTCAAAATTCCAGAACATTATAGAGAAATACAAAACATTAAAACGTGTTGGCCCACGTGACTATAAGGTCAGGGTCAAGTTGCGTTATTAAAGGGTTTTATCAACAGTTATGCAAACATTACAGTTGTCAGTCGAGGGACCGATTGTTAATTATCAAATACTGAAATATCTTACTGCAACTATAGCAAGTGTGTCACACCCCCCCCCCCCCGTCTTCACCAGCTCTGTGAAAACTGATTAAAGGGCAAGATCAATCACCCCAGCTTGAAGTAGTGTAGTATACTATCCTGTTTCATAATTGGCTGTTGAGAGTCATGTGAAAACATTTTGTCTCAAATGTGAAATTTAGGCCTACTAGAAGAAACTGCTGGGTTTACCTTGAATATGCAAAAAATATACTATGATGAAAAATGCTCTGATGAGAAATAAATAGAAAACTGTGATTTTTACCTCTTGCTTGAAAGTTTTTTTTTTTTTTTTTTTTTTTTTGGGGGGGGGGTTGCTCTTGACCTTAAAACTTATGACATGCTTCAAAGAATAATCTAACGCAGTGTTGTCCAATCTTTCGCAGCGGTGGTCCACATGTAATGGTTGTGATGGACGTCCAAGGCACCAAATGCAATCATTGAGCGTAGGGAACACTGATTCATTTTCGTTTTTGATTGAACAAATAAATAAATTTTAGCAAAAATTGATGGTGTTTGGCAGAATATTGGGACAAAGTTTTTTTTTGATATTCCTCCTGAATCATTCTCAACCCGCCCCTGTGGACAACACTCCAATGTAGCTAAATGTAACAGACATTTGAAATGAATTATTTCATTCAAAAGTAAGCATGCCATAGCGGACGGCGAAGCCGAAAGTTGTCATCAATTAATCTACATATTGAATAACTTTGCAATATAGATTATTTCTGACGGGCCGGATGCAACCTTTTCGCGGGTCGGACCGTGGCCCGCCGGCCGTAGGTTGGACAACCCTGATGAACCATGGGCACAGGCATGTCGACCATAAATACGTTAGATCAGGGTTGTCCAACCTACGGCCGGCGGGCCACGGTCCGACCCGCGAAAAGACAACCCTGATCTAACGTATTTATGGTCGACATGCCTGTGCCCATGGTTCAGATTTAATGAGAAATATTGCGTTTTAAGTATACCAACCTAACTTACTATGAAAAAGCTCATAATATTATTCAGGCTCAACAATAAAATAACACTAGGTTTAAATTCTGTAAAGAAAATATGCATTTTAAGGGTTTCGGAAGTTGCATACGAATCTTTGAAAGCTTGGGTGAAGAAATTGTCCGTTTGCAACAAAGTAAGTTTAGGGAATTGGATTGAAGAGGGAAGGATTTTTGGAGGCACTGCTGGTTTTTTTATCAACCTGAAGGATCCGTTTTTCAAGAGCTGCCAAATCTTTTAAAGACAATGATGTATTACAGTGCATTTAATGTGGTATACGTCAGAACGTTTTGACGGTTTCTCACTTATTTCCGTATACCGAAGAGTTGTTGAAATGTTTCAACTGTTTGTATGATCCAAAAAACTATTTACCGTATTTTTTGAGAACAGATTTGAAAATCTTCTTCTAATGGTCCACAAGGAAGAAACTATTGTTCCACATTGAATCTACGTTTTTACACAGATTTAGTGTGCTAGAGCTGCATCGATGTACAGTTACAATTTTAAAGTAGAAATGAATTCATTCCAACTTGAATTAGTTTAGTAGCAGAGTAGTCTACCCTGTTTCAAGTCGAACGGCTCTTGACAGTCACGTGACAATATTTTTTCACTGAATTGTGACTTATTATGGGGAGTTACATGCTACGTTGGATATGGAATACGTTCTGAGATATAATTAGAGGTATTGTAAATGTAAAACCGAGTAAGTTCTTAAGAACATGGTAGTGATGAAAATAAGCTAATGTTTGAAAATAAGTTTGAGCGAATACTCTTGCCCTTTAGGTTTCCAGCCAGGTAGCCCGCGGAGCGGACGAAACCTTTTCGTTCAGCTCATCGCTACGAAAAACCTGAAGGGGGCTGCAGCTACGCAGGCTACCAGCAAGGTATCTCGTTCTTATGCTGTTGGTAAGTTACACGATCAACAAGTTGAAGTATACAAATGCAAATTCGGAGATTTAAAACTATTCGTACATGTTGAACTGTCTTTTATCATCCAAGACTAACCCATGAAATTAAGACGTGTGGGGCGTAAACAACATCCTTCTCAAATCTCAGGCTGGTCTAGGGACGCGGGGCGTCGACCAGACGCCACGGGCAACATGACCGTTGATTTAAACATGCAATAGAAAGACAATGATATAGACAATAGGAGATCTAATTAAGCAACGGAACTCTGAACACGCCAAAACAACGCACTATAACAACGATTGGAAAACTGGTAGCTTAGTTCTAAAAAGCTAGGATAGATTTCGATTTGCAAATTCCAGACGGACCAATTGTTATGGAAATGAATATCACTGGCGCGTGGTATAGGACTAATAGTCTGGCACGCGCGACATATAAAATTAAACACCACCGTTTCGGAGATTGTATTTCGTTTTCCAACCAGAACTGGTCATTTTATACCGTTCTAACGAGCCGAAGATAAGTTTGTCTTTTGCTTTCAAATAATGTTTCTGTTGTTGTTTAACTGGCATTGCCCCAGATTGAATCGATACGGACTTCGTTGTGTTAAGTTCAATCGTTTCATTCCTTGGCCAATCACACTTTAATCCATACTATACAAACGGCAAGAAATTTTTTACAACGAAATGGTCAGCAAATTACAATTTTATATTCTTTTACCCTTCATGAAATGACCTGCAGTGGTTTGTAGGTCCTCGGAGGGTTGATCATATAAGCTTTTAGTTTTAGCCCTTTCAGGAGATGCAGCTCCTTTGTTTGGGGCGGCTGGGGGTGGGGGTTGGCAGAACTCATTGAACGTAAGGTTTGGTTTTCGCCTTTCGGCTTTTTACCAGAAAGCCAGGGGAAGTATATACCAAAAAGCAGAAAGAGTGTCATTCTAACAAGTGTGTGATAGATGAAAATTGTTGATCATTGTAACAACACCATATAGGAAATAGTGAAGTAATATCTCAGTGCAGCAGCTCCGACATGGTATTTGAAAGCCCGTAACCAAGGAAACCCCTGACAACGTTAGCTCCCTTAAAGGGGCTCATTGAGTTAATATCGATGACGAAATAAGATTGGTAAAGGATCACTGTCACATGATAATGCTCATAGATAACATATTGAGTCAAGTTTCATATCCAATAGTCACAGGAAAAGTTAAAATTCTGAATTTGATCGTGTCCTGGCTTGTAATGTTTTTGTATATAATTTGAAAAAGTGTCTGGTCACAAATTTTTGAAATTTGTATTGAACCGTTAAGTTATCACTCATAAAACATTATTTGTATGTATGTATGTATGTATGTATATTGGGGTTGTCTAAGTTTGACCATTTGTCATAGGTATGTGGAGAAAACTGAACAGGTTTGGAAAAAAATTGTTGAATTTCATGAACAAACTCAATGAGCCTCTTTAAAGTGTACATGATTAAAACTGCCTGTTAGCATTACCATAATTAAAAAATATTTTGCATGAATATGGGGGTGTGTATTTGCTACTGTATTTTGTTACATTTCGAATATAAATCCCTCAATGGGAGAAATGGCTCTCACTCCAAATCGTTTCTTGATCAATGTTCTCACAGTATTTGGAAAGTAGAGCAACCATTATTGCATTTGATATATACCGGTATCTATCTAAAGATTAAGAGCAGTAGTCCTAAACTTGTTTTGAAACATCAACCAAAAAATCTTTCATGATTTTAGATTTTCGGTATTACATTTTCAAGGTAAACTCAGCAGGTAGTCCTATTAGATTTCACATTTGAAGAGATTAAATACTGACTCTAAAGAGCCAATCATGAAACAGGATAGTCTACAACTTTTCCAAGTTGGGATGACTGCATTTTTCCTTTAACTCAGCAAGCCCGTATCTTGGAGAGGGGCACGGAGCCTGCGTATGATCCCGATACTTCTGCCGAGGAATGTATTAATTACAATGTTTATTTCACTTCCAAGTTCCAAAACTCCCAGGACGGTGATCAAAGCAGACTGCGACCCTTCTCCACAATCTAAGATTTACATGTATGGTTTTCATGTATTTTATTTAAGAAGTTACAGAAGTTTACTGTCACGAAGGAAAAAAATGTTCTGCAAACTATCATATACCTGGTTAGCCCGCGTGGCTCATAGTCCAGCTTATCGCTACGTAAAAGGGGCGGCAGCCTCAGGCTTAAGGTGGATGCAGCCACAGAGGCGCTACGCAGGCGAATACCTGGTATCATATTTATATCAACTTCGCTGGCTTTGAGTTTTATCTTCCTGGATCATTTTCTAATTTAACAAATTCGACAATGCTACGTATACACATACGGCTGCAGGCCGTACAGTGACAAGCAGAAACCATTCCAAAGACCTTAAACTTTTAAGTGGGTCACGCTCACATATTTTGGGGGATGGCAGCCTTGAACATGTTAG
The DNA here is from genome assembly GCA_037179385.1 of Holothuria scabra. Lineage (NCBI taxonomy): Eukaryota > Metazoa > Echinodermata > Holothuroidea > Aspidochirotida > Holothuriidae > Holothuria > Holothuria scabra. The sequence continues at coordinate 11,605,051 of CM074190.1, read as the reverse complement.
CCAACTTACAAACATGTGACTTGTTGGTCCATTTGTTAGGATGGACTGTGCGAACTGACCAGGTGGCTCCCTCATTTTCATAAAAAAAAATATGTAATTATGAATCAAAACAATATTATTTCTCAAGTCACCTTAGCTTATAAAACTGAATGAAAGCTGGGAATAACAGTGGCATTTTCTCACGTAAGGCTACATCGTTTAACGGTTTGGCCTTCAGTATATGATTAAAGTACGCGTGGCGCCCAATGGGGACGGCGAAACGCAAACGATTCTGTGGTAAATTTACCTTACAGGAGAAACGACGTAGTTTAATTAGCCACGAATTCTTGCCTCCAATCCGTGAACAATGAATACCTTGTTCTTTGCTCACGCTTGACGGGAAGGCCACGGTAAGGCTGTCGGTGTGAGCGAGGTGGCGGTCAGTGACGTCATTAACTTTCGCTTCAAACAAGGGCTACTAACAAGCATTCGAAGTTGTTCGTGTGACCCTATATCTCCCGAAAAGTGCATTTGTCGAGGTCATGCAAACACGTCACAACTATCGTGTTGGAATGAACACCGACAATGTTAACAACTTTTTTGCGTTTAGTTTGTATCGTCATGTTAAATTACACTTAATTGTTTTGTCTACGGGATAGCTTTTCGTTTCCGCCGATTTCTTTTCATTTTTGAAATACTTTTTTATAATTATTCTGCTGTTAAAGCGGTATGACACTCTGTGACAGTGATGTGAGAAGGTTTGTGTGAATTAGGCTCCAACTCTCCTGGTTATAATCGTACAAGCAAACATGGTCCCTGTTACCTGGCTACAACACTATCAGTATATATATTTTGAGTATAAGGTAGATAAGGGTAAATTAACTCACTTGGAGATATTACTACAGTCAAACAGAATCCTCTGTGAGGTGTTCCACGCAAGGTTGAAATAATAATTAGGCTCCAACTCTCCTGGTTATAATCGTACAAGCAAACATGGTCCCTGCTACCTGGCTAAAACACTATCAGCCGACCTGCATGGCACCGACTAGGGCTACTGGGCTAGGTCATCACAATCTCGAGAAATGAAAAAAAACTCGTTTGTCAAATTTTTATTGGTTGTACGGGTAATTTTATTTAAAAAACAATCCCCAAACAATAACTTGGAAACGAAACTCACTTATCAAAAATGGACCTGTATTTAAACTGTATTTGAGGCCAAGATTGAAAATTTTGATATCGCTTATCACATGACCGCCGCGGTAAGGTACTTTCTGTGACATGTTGTAACGTTATAATTTGTATAGGAAGGTCAAATACTACTAACTACAGTGCCCCCATAGACTGAAATTAATTAAATACTTCAATGAGAAAGCAAGCTTGTTTACTCTTCACTGCCCCCTTAGCCAAGTCCTCCTATCCTCAGACCCATTTCCGATGGCTGTGTCATCATGGGGTTGTTGCAGTGTGACAAGGCAGACGGAATCTGTGTGGGGCGATTTGCGAGATATCCATTGCGAAAACGGTCCAATGTTGTGCCTAAAACGTCTGAAAGTAATCAAGTTTAAAGTAATCACCTTTGGGCCATTTTCCCATTATTTGATCCTTTTTCAAGTTCGGATCATGCATGGTCCTCCTTAGTTCCCCTATTTAGATGGTTATTTCACACCAGGCACCACCCCGTAAAAGGCTTTTAAAGTTCGTAAATTGATATTTTCAGTTAGAAATAAGCCCATTATTTCAAAGTTTCATTAATCTGCCAAAGAAAGGCTAAAGGGATATTGAAAAATGTAAATCGGCTACTTCATTTTGTATCAGATATTTGTACAGAAGTATATATAGTCTTAATTATTCTACGTACTTTTGAAGAAGAAAGTATTACCGTACGTCTCGTATATTTGAATAAATCGTCCGGTGCAGATATGGAATACGTAGACTATATATCGGTACCGCTTTAATTTGAATCCCGTTGTATTTGGCCCTACTTCAAACAACACTACCGGTATCGACTCGCACAAAACGTTGATTCTTTACCTGGTTGGTACTCGGTATTTCATTTGTCTAATAATTTGAATTAGGAACTACCGTACTAGCATTACAAGGCATCATTTGAGACAAAATATCAAAAAAGTAAGTGAAACTAGATTAGCATAGAAGTTATTTTATTTCTTGCCGCAAACACCATTCCGGAATCAACGAACAGAAAGGGGTTTGTCTTAAAATGTCGATATTTGTAGAATATTTGTGTACAGTATTAACGCTGAAAATTTGAACCCAGTTTGATGGAGTTGGAAGCTGGTTTTGATTTTTCTGAAAAAAAAAAATAATAGTAGGTAGAGGGCGAGGTGAGTACCATGAATTCATCCATGCGGGACCGATTTTTTCCAACTATCTGCGCTTGTAATACATATCATGGAATGTCGAGTCCGGGTAACTCCTTCAATCCGATCAGATTACGGTGAATAAGGATGCGATTCCGATACCATTAAAGAGATTCAGTTTGGACTATGTGTTATTTATCTACTCAAACACATGATCAGATGTTTGATCTAATGGCCTACGTACTCGACTGATCCTGACTGTGTCCATATACTTGGGGTACCCTTCAAGTAATCCCGCGGCCTAGCAGCACGCTAAATAACATACATTTATTTTAAACTTTTACTTGTACGTCCATGCACGGAGCTTGACCAACATATTGACCTCCAGACCATATATACTTACATCTCCGTGTTCCGACATCCCTATGTTCCGAGGAAGCAGTGGAGTAGGGAAAACAAGCCAGTGAGCCACAACTGGAAAAGGCCGTGACCGGCCCGACTTAAAGGCCCAGTTCTCTCACCCCACACAGTACCAATTCTCCTAACCCTCTTACTGAACCCCCTCCCACAATTGTCTGAAATTCATCCTCATCCAGATACAATCTCAGCTTATTGCTTCAAGGTGAGTATAGAAAAACTCAATTTGTATAATCAAAAAAAAAAAAAAAACTGTTAAGGACAAAAAAGGTTGTGTATGGTTAGGCCTTAACCTATTTGGATGATTATTTGTGAAAAACTTTGCCCATAGAAAACTCTCGTCAGGTCGGGCACTGATTCAACGGAACTGAGACACGTTTCGTTGATAGGCCTGTCGACCAAGAGAGAAAAAAGAGAATTATATAAAAAACGTTGCCATTAATACTTAATGGGAAATCTCGAAACTAGTTGCGTTGCCAGGACCGTAGTCTGCCTGGAGGGGGGTGGGGCTGGAATACTCGAGATTTCCAAGTGGTAAATAAATCACGTGCTAAGTGACGGTGCTCCACGAAGACACTTCGGCTTTAGTTGATTTTATAGTCAAACACGGCAAACATTCTCTTACTCATCGATGTAATAAAAACATGTGTAAATTTACCTAGTCTACGTTTTGGTTATTTTACTGGAAATCGTTCATACAACGGCCACTTGCTTATGCCTCTAACTATGTCAGATTTATAGCCTTCAACAAGTCTCGATATTGTGCTATAAAATCAGCTTGTGGTTTATATCATGACGGAGGCAACTTGACTTTGAAACAATTCTATTTGCGGGAGTTGTCAAAGAAACCGTTTGCTAGCATTCACATTTATAGATTACGATAGGCGTCACCAGAATAGATGAAGGGGAACCAACATTTCAAATGTACAAAATTATAGAAAAAACAATAGTAAATATAAAGAAATGAAAGTTGGTATAGGTTTACAAATAAATATGTATGATGTTGAAAAAGTTTTTATTTTCCTACTGACAGACACATATAAAATGTTGGAACTTGATTACTTTCTTTAAAGTGAGGGTACAGAAAGGGTCATGGACGATTACAAAGTAATATGTAAAAAGACTTAAAGTGTGCCTAAAGTCTAGAATTTTAAATATATATATTTCAAAGGTTGTATAATGAATCTTATTCATCTAACTCCTAGTCTCCTAGTGTCATAGCTCGTTCCATTGTTCAAATATTAAATATTAAAATTTATTCAATTAAAACAAAATAGTCCATTGCGAAATCATTTGTGAATTTTTTTTGTAGTAAACAACTCACATTATCTGCTTTGTTTTCTTCTGATATTAGCATGTTTTTATGACCTTGAAAGCTTCCTTTTTGCATGCATAACATGTTGTTCAGAAAAGACAAAATCAATTCAATTACCCCTCCCCACAGGATTAAGAGTACTTTCAAATATTGTTACAAAGGCGCAGCAACTTTCAGAAAAACAAAATATACAAAGACTGTTTTTTTAGCAGTTCAACAATCAGACAATGATATCACAAATTATTGCGCAATGTATACCATTTTCAATAGACACTTTTCCAAATAGCTATTACAAAGGATTGTGGGATAGAATGTTGATGTGCATTCTTTTTTCCTACAATAAAATGCATTGACAAAAATTATGCAGACCTAAAACCTATCCCACAATCCTTTGTAATTACTATTTGGAAAAGGGTCAATGGAGAGATTATTTTTCAAAATTTTAAATCTTAGCATAGGAATGTCTTATGTTGATGGCAGTTCAAGTTGGGCTGTTTGAATTCATATTTTCATACTGTATAACTAAAATATATACTTTTGAAATTCAAGGTCAGATTTGTCTAAAAATCCGAAATCCGTCATAAGGTTACAATTTTTTCTTCAATATAAGTATCGGACATAAAAATGTTTGTTAAAATGACAAAAAACTGAATATTTCCCAGTGTCGGTGGATACTCTGTCTGTCATTAGCCTATCATGACAAACCTACCCTAAGTTCAACCACACCGACATTCTCCTTAAAGGGCCAAACCTCTCACCCAAAACTACAATTTTGGAACCCGGGTACCGAAATTCTCAATTGGCCCAGCTCTTTGATTGACAGCTAATTCAAACAATGCAGAGTACCAAAAGCTTATATTACACAGCATGAACGGTACTGAGAGTGTTTTTATAGTATAAATTGAGTATTTCTTTACTCACCCTGAAGCAATATAACTGAGATTGTGTCTGGATGAGGATGCATTTCAGACAATTGTGGGAGGGGCTTCAGTAAGAAGGTTAGGAGAACTGGTGCTGTTTGGGGTGAGAGAAATGGGCCTTTAAATTTGCTCTTGAAATGCACCGATCACTTTATAAGACCCCAAATTTTTGAGTTTTACCTTTCCAAAAGACCAAATTTATTCATTAAATTCCAAAATTACTCCAATATAAGCTCTTAATTTTCAAATCTGTGATCAAAAAACGGTAAAAAGTTTTCGGGCAAATTTCCAGTTTCGTCTAAGAGCCTTAGTGGGCCTGCAATAAAATGCATAAACCCAAACGGATTTCAGTCGCCCATTTAACTTTTTATTTTGCAGATAAGAATAGGGGCGGGATGTGGAGGGGGTGCTACACCACCAGAAACTAGAAATTTTCAAAGCGATTTTTGTCTGGACAATTTAAGGCATGTCGGGAAATTTATTTGGTCAGAGAAAAATACAAAAACCTGTCTCTCATTTGCTTTTTTCATCTTTCTTTTTCAGTTTTTAGTATCCTTAATAAAAAAAAAAAACCTGTTTGTACTTTTTAAACAGATGATCTTACTATGAGGGTTGTAGGTTCCAGTGGCGACCGAATCGATGAGGGGTAGCTTGGGGCTCAGCTTAGTTTTAAATGTGTCAGTCTCTTTTGTGGGATAGGGCGGGTGACCTGGGGTGAGTGCAAGGCACTCCAGAGGGGGATATTGGCGCATTATGATGTGGGAGATGCATTATTTGAGTGGTGGACATGTATGAACAAATATAATAGATATTTTGACAGATGGAACAACAGCTTGTTGGTCGCTGGGATCATACCTGAGAGAATAGGGTTGGGGACAAATAATACGATCTAGGCGATGAATACTCTAACAGTGTAACCCTGACATTGGAAGATGAACTTGATTCAATCGTATTTCTAGCAGCCTAGAACCGTCTCAATATGACGGGGTCTTGATGGCCGTAAGACCTAGCCTAGCCCCCTAAGTGCTTTTAACTTGATAATCACACGAACAAAACGCCTCTTTCATTATGGATAGTGAATTTACCTACGTGCGCACATATGTACGCATTAAGGCTACACACGTACAGCGCACATGCGTACCACATAGGCCTATTTCTATGCAGGCCCGGCGGTAATTTCAAACAGAGCCGTATTGCGTAATGCTCTGACTACCTTCTCGACTGTGTCTATATAGCAGTATAGTTTATGTTCGTATATAAATAATAGGTCGATCTAGACTAGCTGCAGTTTGAATTTCCTAGGAACAAGGTAAGCTACCTAGCAGAAGGTGTAGGCTAGTAACGCGGTTTGACTTAGACTCAACGTTAAAGGAAAGCCGCTCCGGTGCATGTAAAATTCGTTGCTAGGGGGTGTGTTGCCAGGTGTCATTTCCTTCTTTTTGCTTCCCGAGATGTTAATTGTTGTCCTTATTTAGAATGCAGTGAAATTCTTAAATAATGATAATATTTTCCAAATCTAGTTACATAATTCTTTTATTTTATAGCTTATGGATATTGCTATTGAATCAAGTTTGTCCAATTGTGTCATTGACTTTGTTCACTGTGCAAGGACATTTTTAACGGTTATTAGGATTAATCTTTCCACATTTAGTAGAAATGCGGTTATTTATAAACAACTTTTTCTCTCTTTCAGTCTGTTTTAAGGGTTATCTTGTTGTGTATGAATGAACAAGGTTAATCAACGCCGGACCTGTGCATTGAGTAGAGTATAATGCACTCTCGGGGGTTAATGTCATCGCTGGATGCACTCGGGCTGCGCCCTCTTGCATCGCTTGCATTGACCCCAACCATGCATTATCCTCCTATTAATGCACGGTCTAGCGTTAATTAACCTTTAATTATTTTGTAGTGATTACCATTTTTCAGCTTAAATCCACCTTAACAATTGACATTTGTGATCTGATTCATGAACTGCCGTTTCAAGATGTGAATTAAGAAGTTGCCCATATGTTTCTGCCTCACATACGAGAATTCAGGGGCGGAAAATTCTGTTTAAAATATGAAATTCAATGTGAACGATTTCTCAAATATTCTGGGACACGACTCCCTGTTTCCCGGAATCGCCCCTCCGGACGAGATTAGCATGACTTTACAAGTGTTGAGCATACTGCAGCTACCGTCCAGGTAGCAATAACGTCTGAAATTTCAAAGACTGTAAGTACAGCCTTTAAACGTCTTTTACGTTGACCATGGACAAGCTCACTGTATTTTAATATTTACATACACATATCGGGCTACCAAGGAGGTTCTACAAGAACCTCCTTGGTTATACAATTTCCGTTTCCAAATTCGAAAACGTCGTGGACCACGAAATAGTCCATTGACTCATTTACGGTAATAGGCTGTCAGCGGGCCTATTGACAAAAACCCATCAAAGCAGTACTGTACAAACACTGACCGATCGAAGCACAGATATCACTTATATGCCGGGAATCTTTTCAACATTATTGTTTTGAAAACCAACCTTAATTTTAAATGTTCCGTATAACTCTCCCTTTTTCCTAAGCGTATTTTTCACATCCAGGCGTACTACAGCCAGTACTCTCAGCTGTCAATCAACTGGCACACTCCAATATTATTTCAAAAATAGAGTCAACAAAATATTCTGGCCATATTGAACACGGATTACCACACCTTTATGTATGTTTTACCTAAGTACATATCCTCCCATTCAGACAGAAGTACGGCACTAGAGTCCCAAACTTGATTGACGCTAACCAGTGATTTACCGGAACTTCGAACTATTTATTTGATTTTGTTCAGTCAACACGCGTATAATGATAGCTGTTTCCTGTTACAACCAACTTTCACTAGCTCAATGCAATGTCCATCTTTTGATGGATTCAATGTCCATTTTCTTTCGAGCAAACGTTCAATCGGTAACTCGCTTTTCAAGTGAACTGAGTTGGACTCGTTCGAAAATTTGGTCACAGAAACAAAACAATTTTTAGATATATGTTGCGTTAGACCGTGAGATGATGTTGTATGTAGATTGCAGAGTCAGAGCGAAGAAGGCTGCCTCTTGAAGTTTAACCAGGCTTCGCCTTCGAATCGTCATTTTATGTAATAGCTTGCCTTTAAATTATAAGGTTATGGGTGGACAAGTTCACACTTTTGGTCTGTACTTCGTATATATATATAGTCAAATATGTTTAAAAGGAACGAGATGATGCTCCCCGACATATTATTAAGAGACAAATCGCGGCTTTTGAATTCAAATTTTAAACTCAATCTATAAGAAAGAAGTTGACGAGAACAGTTTTTAAGAGTTGTTGCTACCAATGCCCACAATCTTGAGTACTAGCCCGGAGCGATTGATCATGTCAATTTGTATTTCAAGTTCCCCAACTCCAATCTCAAGTAGCAAGTATAAGCAAGTTTGGTAATTTGTTTTGGTGGCTATGCACATGCGCACATCCTCGGGATTAGCAACCCAATCCCGCACCTACAGTACGATTTCTAAAATTTGAGCTTAAATGAAAATTTGGTAAAATCATTCTTTCTTAATCAATCCATAACATAAGGAGGGATCTAAAGTGTGGTTTTCTGCAGTAAATTGCGTCTTAATTGCCTTTGTGGTGTTAAAATTTGGATTTTTAATCTGCCGTAAAGTAGGACTGAGACCCCTATTTTCGTTCGACTTAGCTAGACACTTAGATAGTGTGCACGTCCTGAAGGAAACAAGGGAACGCTGTACGCTACGTGCTGAGCTGGTTGATCCTCCATTTAACCGCGTAACTAATCGGAATCTTCTTTAGCAGGCATAACTGACCGTCAACTTTGCAGACATGCAGACTATGCATCGCAGTTTCACATTCTTTATACAGTTATATACGAGTACAGAATCATAACTACTGGTGAGATCATGGGCAAACGGGAGCATTTCAGTTTGGGTGGGGGCAGAAGAATTTTTGCCTGAGTATGTAATTCTGCCCGAAAGACTTTGTAAGCGGGGCGAGCGCCACCATTAGTTAGCGCGGAGCGTACAGAAATCTTGAAAATTCGTACCCCTCAGACAGTCGAAAGTGGCATTTTACAGGCTTTTAAGGGGGATCTAAGCAGTCGCTATTTTGAGTTACCGGAACCGTTTGCAAATAATGGTCACTTGATACTAAAATCCTGCTACGGAAGACTGCGGTATCGAAGCGAAGCGCCACCATTGGTTGGCGCTGAGTGAAAAGAAAATTTTGAAAACTCGGACCCTTCGGACACCCGGAAATGGCATTTTCCAGGCTTGGAAGGAGGCTCTCAGCAATCGATATTTTGATCAGAAAATTACCAGCAGTTTTCAACTTTCGCCCGGATGTTTTACCGTTTGGGGCAATTTATTTCGAAGACTACAGTATCATGAAGTGAGGATGAGGAATTTTTTTCACAAGCTGCCCCGGCGAATGTGTCGCAAGTGTTTATCCTTTTCATATTCCAAAGAAAATTGTTCTTTGAACATAGCGTTTTCTGTTTTCGGGCAAAGATTTGAAAGTATTAAAATGATAGGCTATTTCGGTCATTGTGTTACACAAGATTTAAAAACAGCCGAAATGATTGTTTCTTTTAAGTCACAGGCTTCCCAAATGTGCCACGATTTTTAATCTCTTTGATTTTTCGTAAATACGTTACCCTGACTGTGATTCTTTGCTACTTTTGGACAAATTTTTGAACGGATTTGGATATTCAACCAACATTACGGGAATTGTGTCATGAAAGACGGTGAAGTAAAACACACGAATAATACGCATACACTCTATAAAGACTGAAAGACACCTGGTTAGATTTAACTAGGCTCGTGGTTACAGCTTGACCAACCATTTCCTGGTTAAAATAGCCTGATAACCGAGGAAGGACTGATTAAAATTAACCATAAAAATTTTAATATTTGACCACAATTCTAAATATTCCATCATTTTTACTAATGTTATGTTACATTTGATCCGATTTTCCTTGTTATCTTGACTAGAGAAAGGTTGCTTAATCTGTGACCGCGATATTGAATAAACCATCCTTTGTGTCTTAAAGTGATATAGCTTTTCTCGCTGGCAGAATGTATAGCGAACTTTTGGAATTAAAGTTGTAGACTCTACGTGAAAATTTCACCCCGACTATGAAGTTTCTTTCCTTTGTTTCGGCACATCTTTTTAAGATTGAGAACGCGAAAACCATGTCATTTCTTAAAAACTGAAGTGACTGTCCATTTTTTTCATATTCCTGCCCGAATTTTCCCCAAATTCCTGCCCGAATTTTGGAGGACTTTGGGGGAAGTCTGCCCCTGCGCCCCAGCCTCCTACGGCCCGGCAGGCTACTGTTAACAGGTTAATAAATGCTGCCTCCCAATCAGGATCAGCGGAACGACAAAATATTGGAGGGAAGGTTGGGGGGGGGGGGGCTGAGTGACAACAAGACTATCACCAAGAGAAAATTGTTTAAACTTTACAAATCCCCCAGCCTGGCCGGAAACGACACTTTCTAGGTGTATTGGATCGATCAAGAATATGTTCGGTACTCACTTTGCAATTGTTGACGCACGGTTTCCCACTTCTTGAACGGAACACTTTGGAAATGTAGATACGCTGGGACCCTACTTCCTTCTTCATGATTCGGGGGGGGGGGGGATGAGCCCCCGATTGCCCTCCCGGTTTCCGGCCGCCTTTGAATGCTCTGAAATATATAGCCTTCTTCTATTCTACACTTTGTACATACAAGAATGAGATGCTACCATTTCAGCCGTCTCTAGCGATGAATGGATACCCTATACTGTACTATATGATTGATTTTCATGTTCCAACGAAGGAAACACTTTTGCCTGATTCCATCAGTACTTCCTGATTCCATCAGTATTGATGTTGTTTAGATCCGACCATAGACCTATTTCCAAATAGCAATTACAAAGGATTGTGGGATAGAGTTTTGGTGTTTGTCATTTTGTCAATGGCATTTTCCGGTGGTTAAAATTGATGCACACCCAAAACTATATCCCACAATTCATTGTAATTGCTATTTGGAAATAGGTCTATGTTTCAACTTCGTCAAATCTAAAGACTGAAAGCTGTCATACCGACCCAAGATTCCCAACCAAACGAGTAAACAAAACTGCAGACCATTTAGCATTAGGGCTGAGATATTGACAAGTAACCCAATTTCAAGAACCTTCCTTGCGTAAACTTGCCACCCCACTTTGTTTAGTAAGGTCAGGGAGCCATTACAGCCGTAATAGCTCCCTGGTAAGATGAGGTTTCATGGCTCAGTTTACCAATTGGTTACAGTCGGACCGGCCACGGCAATTTTCCAGTTGTGGCTTTCCCTGACACTGGCTTGTTTCCCTACTCCATTTCTGATGCTGAACACTAAGGGCAATAGCATTGGGTTCCATTTTTTAAGTCTTCGGTATGTCCCAGCCATGAATCGAACCCCAGACTTCCCCGTGGAAAGTCGGATGCTCTAAAGCACTTGACTATGCAGTCGCCACGCCATTTTGGAAGCTCATAATGGCATGTTTTTGATGTTCCATTTAAAGTTGCATGTAATGTTCCTATGCCTCTACAGCTCATAACCCGTATTTCCAGTTTGGCCCTGGAAACTATACATATTGAGTGAAGCCTGTTGAAAGAAAGCTGACAGATTTTAACATCAATTTGAGATAGCTATTTAACACCTGTCATCTGGTCATTTTGAACCAACCTGATGCAGGCACAGGATGCGATCTCACGTATTGGACCTCACATTCAGCCTCACGTTCAGATTCCGAATGTGGGGATGTGAGGCTAAATCAAATTGTGAGATTGAATTCTGTGCAAGGCGAATGTGAGGCTGAATCATTTGCTAGGCGGATGTCAGGCTGAATCCAGAGCCTGCTTCATAATCGTTCATTTTAGTTGCAAATTGTAATGCTCTCCACAATCACGTCAGTCTCAAAGTGAAAAGGCGCATTTGCTATTTGGCATAAAAAGACGCTTAATGATAACTTCATTGACGTTGACTCTATGTCACTTGTTCACTGAACCGAGTAACCTATATTTCAAGACTACATCAAGGCAAGATAATTTCATTTTGAGAGAGGTTACAGCATTCATTACTGAAACTCACAGATTTGTAACAAATATTAATTCGGTTCCTTTGACATCAGAGTTTTCTCTCCAAAATATATATTTTAAGATGTGGTGTGTATTGATAGACTAACAATTCTAAACAAATTACAAAAAAAAAAAAAAAACTTTATATGCCACAGTGACAACTGAATTACCTCTTTGCTTTACTCTGATTCTTATTTACATGTACATAATTAAAAAAAAGAAAAGAAAAGAAAAAAAGGGCATTATTAATGATTAGTCACCAACCTGCAAACAATTTGAAACAACGTTAGCATTTTTTAACGATAATATATTTCACTTCGTTTACATGCAAAATGTAGCAACTTTTATGAAAAGGTAAAAAGTATCCTGTAAGCCTGTAAACTACGAACAAAACAGACGATTGTCTCCGCATGAACTAATTGGCTAGTACAATGATGCTAGCAATATCATAATAATAGTAATAATGGAACGGTCGTGCATGAATTATGATGAGCTAACTTCATAGCGACTATGATGACACGGTGAAGGGATCCGGGGGTAAACATTCAGTTTATAATGCACTGAAACTTTATTTTTAGCGCGCGAGAGTAAAATCCACGCCAAATTGTACTGCTATTCGGAATATTTTAGGGACCGTAAACAACCTCCGTCCAGTTATGCGTGATGTCCATCCCATACTACAATAGTAAAGGGTCAAGCATGACGTCATCCTTTGTTACCCCAAGGAAAGAAAAGAGAATGCCAAGTTAATTATCAAGCAGAATATTGCATCCCCTGTTTAAAGTCATTTTTTCTGTTCGTGGGAGTGTCATGAGTTATGATCATTGGTCTCTTTCTCCATTCATTACTTAACACTTCATATTTTTCGATAGTTCGATACGAAAGTTAATAATGACCCTTTTTGAAATGTCACAATGCTTGCGATTTATTGCAACTTTTTGAAAATTTTCAGGAAATGTAATTAACTTTTTGTCCTTGTCGTCATTTTACAAGTGATGCATCTTTCTAATATCCTTTTAAGACCGCTATTTTTCCGAGGAGACGAAAAACACTTCTACACGTGTTTTCTCTATGTCAATTATGACGCTTTAATATCCTTAATAGATGGTTCATTGAAAGGGTAAATAGACAATTTCTCATATATTTCCTTCCATGGTGAGAGAAAGATAACAGTTAACATTTTATATTGAAATGGGAGTCGATTTTGTATTCGTTAATTCGTGATGAGTTTGAGTTTACCTGATTGACACCTTATGTAAGTGATGTAAGGTCAAGTCTTTGTTGTTCTTCTCAGAGAGCAAAACCGGTAGTAGCTTCGGTAACCGCACTCGATGAACATTGTTTTTGATTCCTTGCCCAAGCTTGGTAGGCATGTAGTCAATATGCGATGGTGAAACAGTGTGTGTGTGTTTGTTTGTGTGTGGATGTTTGAAACGCTTGTGAAAAAGCATGATGTTTCAAGGTAGGAATGACCGTCACTCTCCATATTTGGTACACATTTTTTCATGTTGAGAGAATAGAATCCCTTAGCTTTTTAGTGGAGGTCAAAGATCTTGTGAGATTACCAAAGCCAACTTGCAAAACAGGCCTGTTGCAAAACCTTTCAACTGGCGTTCAAACCTAAGAGAAAACCTTGCTATTTTTGACGGAGATCACTAATGTCATGCAGTGGCGGAGCTGCCATATGGTCATTGGGGGCGGTCGCCCCCCCCCCCCTGACGGACCAAAATCGTCTGTCGGCGCCCTTTTGAGGTTTTTAACATACTTTACTCTTGCACCATTACTGGCAAAAGACATAATTTTATAGCGTTGTTTTAAGGTCCAGATAGCAAAATGCTCAAACAGCCACCAGTAGTGTACTATCTGTACTCTTGTTGTCGGGATAATCAACAAAGACAATAAAAAGAGTTTATAAAGATGCCAAAATGGCTTCCACAACATTTTTCAAAATCATTTGAAAAGAACGTTCAGGTTAAAATAAAATAAAACTGTTATTATACTGGTAATGGTTTAAGAGTTTTAATGAGCAGTTTCCATTTTGCTTTTCTTCAAGTGACCATTCTCATGATTAATGGCTATTTCTGACACTGCACCATATTCCCATGAAAATGCTTATTTCTGTACTTTCGTGGCCTAAAAAGCCAGAAAATTGCATCTAATAAGCCAAGGTTTAGGCTACTTTTATTTAGTATGAATTCGGTATCTAGAGAGCCAAACAGACCTTTGGTCTTGGATACGGTACTTCTGTCAATGTACTTACTTAATAGCTATTTCAGAGTGGTCACATGATGTAAATTACGTTAGTTAATGTTTCTTCGTGTACTTATCTTGATTTCCAGATGCCAAAAATGTACATCTAACGGTGATTAATTTCCATAACTTTTCCCCTTGCAAGATTGCTTGCTGTTTACTAGGAACGTGAAAGAGAGGAAGAAACATGGGCGTCCGCAGGTAGGGGCAAGGGGGGAACTTGCCCTCAACTGGAAAATAAAAAAAACTGAAAAAACGAAGAAAACATAAAGAAAAAGACGAAGAAAAATTAACATCAACATTCCTTAACAGTTCACTCAGTGTTTTTCCCTATTTATATGATGTAAATAGGCTTTAGAAATGTCATTTCGAGCGATCTGAGAGGCATTTTGGGCCAAAATTTTCTTGTGCTCCGCGCCAACGCAAGGTGGCGCGGAGCTTTTCCCCCTGAGAGAATTTTGCCCCCCGAATTTTCTTCTGCAGAGGCCCATGGATAGAAAATTTAAGCATGTTTTAGTAGAAAACTTGATGAGGAGAAATGGCAAAGAAGTCTTCTACCAGGTGCGGAAAATCAAATTGAAAGTCTGAAAACCCCTGGCTTCGATGGTGCTGAGGCTCAGGGTATTCACTTCTTCGAAGCGCCCCTGCAGACCATTTTCGCCCCCTCTGACCGAAATCCCTAGCTCCGCCACTGATGTCATGTCAAGTCTCCAGAGGTCAAAACCTTGAGTCATTAGGGATCAAAAAGCAAATTTTCCTAGGATTTCTAGGATTTTTAGATGCGGTCATCAGAAGTAAAAAATGAAACTTAGTTTTCAAGATCGTCATCTGTGCTAACCAGAGGTCAAAGAGGAAAAAATCCCCAAGAATTGTAAGACAAGAAATCGCTAAGCCTTTGAGCTTCAGTGTTAATTTTATTCTAATCAGAGGAATGGAGACCCGGCCCATCCATGTCTCCTCCCCAGAATTAAGGTACTAGGGTTGGACAAACTCCTCACTCCACAGTCCATGGTAAACAGAAAATTTGCTCTGGCAGATGTGCTGGTCAGTACCAGAGTCCACCTGGAAGGAATCCCATTAAAGGCTTCTCCTCAAAGACTTTCGGGCAAATTTGATGGCCAGGTAAATATTTCTGTGGGGTTCACGGACGTCTGTTTTCGCCAAATTCAAACTACATGTTTCAGCAATGTATCAGTCACACATATTGACGACACAGTTCTCTTCACTACACTATCACACTCACTGTTACCATCACTACCACTCCAGTCACCGTTTATTCTGCTATTTACGTTGATATGAGATCCTTTAGAAGACCGGGTTAAATCTCTAGGAAGGGGGTCAGTTTACGACACCATCTACAGATCTAAGAGCAACACCACGTGACGTGCCTATGAATACTAAAGTTGGCATAGAGGAGAATCCTTCCGCTTTACCTGTGATTTAATGCCATCTTGGCGGGAGGGGAAGCGGTTAGGAGAAAGGTGTATATTGTCTGGCTTTGAGGCAAATGTTGCTTCCCTCCATGAAGCTAATAATTGCTTATTTGTTTACAAATTGTCATAATTTAGTGACTTTCTTTCTTGCTTGTGCATGACTAGGGGTAAAACACAGGTATCTTCCAGTCTTTAAACGTTTGTCTATATGTACAGATGTATAAAAATACAAGTTATTTTCTATATTATACATATCAATATATTTCAATGTATATCGAAAGTGCATGGCTTGCATGCAAAATGGTGGAAAACCTTTGGTAAAATTTCGTAAAGACAATTGAATGCGTGTTTGGGAACACTCATTATTGAACAATTGTACTTTGTGAGGGTGAGTATAATTCGCCTATGAAGAGTAATAACACTTGTGCTCTGTACATTTTCTCTATATCAAAATTGTTGTTGTTTTTCTGGCTAAAGTCTTGAAATGAGGCAGCACAATAAACAAATAAAATCGGCAATCCTGGCTGACTCCTCCCTCCCACCATCTGTTGGCTTGTAACCGGTAACCATAGCGCAGTCAGGACAGACTGAGATTTTTATGGTGACAAAAAGTTCAGATTTTGTAGAACAGTAAGTTGTAATTTAAATTCCTTACTTTTAAAATTCCTTCTTTAGGAACTACAAATTAAACTTTTATTAAATTGTTGAAATTTCTTCAAGCTGGGATTGTCGATCTCATCGATTTTAGCTTATGTACATTTACGTAATAATTTGCTATTTTATCTTGAAAGCATGTGTACTTCATTTGTTTATGATGGGGATAATGCCACCCCCCGGAATATTTGGAGGAAATGCAAGCAATAAAAAACAAACACAATTATGAAGGTCCATTAAGGACGTTTAATCTCAAAAAATGGAAAAAATCAACTCCTTCCAGGGCGTTTCTCCAGATCTGCTATATCTTTGAATACCGTACCAGCCACATAAGATACTAGAGGGAGAAACTTTTTAAAGGAGCTAAATTTTTCCAGGGGGGCCAAACGTGTAAATAACAATCACTACGGTCTCTCAAGATCAGAGTTGCAAAGATGGGCACTTTTCATACTTGGTTTCTATAATTGCTATGTTGAGAAAACCATTTTAGTAGAGGTCACAAAGGTCATCTGAGATTATCGGGGTCGGTCCAAACGTCTTATTAACAGTATATCTTCAGGTAGGAAACTTGGATAAATTCCATATTTGGTATGAGCAACTTGGTTAAACAGAGAACCTTGTTGTTATGGGCCAGATCAAAGGTCATCTGTGATCTCCAGAAGTCAAAAAGCAAAATTGAACAAGAATTTTGAATTTCAAATATGAATACAAAAACATTTTACTAACACAGTAAGATAGTATTTCACCTGGTAGTTGAATAATGTGGAACATTTGAAATAGAGCATATAATATCACTGGAATCTCAAAACAGTTTTGCATTCTTATTTTGGATGCAGGTCAAACGTTGCACGAGGTCTGCGTAACTGGAACAACAAAAACCTTCAGAAATTCTAGTAAATGCGAATGTTCAAGATGTAAAATATGATACCTTCCAGAAATCACTAATTAAGCCTATAAGGTTTTTTTTTCTTATTAAAATTGTATTTCTTTCCCCTTATACTTCCGAGTCACGTTTTTTCATTTTTTAAAAAAATACAAAAAACGTTAACACAAAACCATTTCCCATTTGATTTTCAGTATAAAATCTTCAGATCTTCTTGACTGAAAGCTACATACTCATCAGAGAAATGTTCGTTTTATTTGGAACTGATGTTATACTGTCAAAGAAGTGTCAACATTAAAAGTCAACCGGTATAAAAGCAACAAGTAACTACTGTAGATGACACCATCAGAGAGCAAATCGGTAGGTGTTTCCAGATGATGTTTTCGAAAAAAATTAATTTAGCTATATTAATCTTGGTCAAGTGATGTTGACTTTAAAGGGGCAATCATAATTTGTTTAAGCAAGTTTTCCATGACTTTAATTCTGCACCACAATAATACATTATATTAGAACTAACAAAAAAGTCTGTCATTAGAGTCTGACGTTGTGATTGATCACCGTATGGTTGAGCTGTAATGTATGTAATCTTGCAACTGTGTGTAATTTTGTTACCCGAACAAAATTACAAAACCCCTTTCAACGGTAGTTAGTTTTCTCATTTGACAGACATTTTCAATGCCTTCTGATTGTGGTAAATAATTAGTTTAAAAAGCTAACAAAAAAACTAATTGCTAGGACAAAAGATTCATATTTATTGTCAAACTCTTGATTGTCCTCTTTAAATTCAAAGTTATTGTAAATTGCTGAATGTGCGACGAGTTTGCTGAGCTCTATCTTTACATATTTTGATAAGACCTTTAGAGGCGAGGCACGCCGAGGTTCTCTCAGCCCATTACCATATGCGTGACGTCATAGCCTGTTCGAATCTGAATTAGAGACATTGGCACCATTGACTTATTCCCTAAATAGTAGGCCACGGTTTATAAACATTAAAACAATCACTTTTGATCCCTCAGTTCAAGTCTCAATAGCTGAAATGTAAAATGACATTCGTTTACTTCACTGCTTAATGTGAACTAATTCGTAATACTCCTCTTTAACCAATCAAATTACCTTATTGTTTGTTTTTATGTTTCCACTTAAAATTAAAAAGTATTATTTTCTTGAACAAAAGCGTTCCAAGGAGGGGCCTGTATAATTATAGGTGTTTCTTTTAACAGCGAGCCATGTATCATATTGTGAAACAAGGTGCATTGTCTTTAGGAAAATAAAACATTGCGATCCAAACAGTAAAGGAGAGGTGTAGCAAATTAGTGTATATACTATAATCAAATTTTCTCGTTCCAGTTTAGAAGTATTTTACTGTATTTAATTAATCAGGAATCAGAAATCATTTTCAAATAAAAAATTAGATCAATGGCATATATATTTTCAGCTTTGTAGATTTTACTAGCATGTATTATTGAACATTTGAAATACTGAAATTTTCGTACACAACGTTTCTTATTCGTATATATATATATATTTTCTGGAACTTAGTTCAGTGGAGTAATCATCGAAGTCGAGGGATGAAACGACCCACTCTGAGTTCTATTTTACAAAAATGTTTAAGGTGTTAAAAAACCTCAGACTTCATTTTGTGGACATCCCGTCCTATGAATATCAAAAATAATTCCGAAACTAACAAAACTATCGAGTCTCCTTCATTGCGGCATACACTTTATATACTTTTTGTTTTGGTTATATGATTTATTAAAGTCTTGCTCTCAACCGTATCCGTCGATCGTTCTTTGTATTCTACAGTCTGACAGTATTCTATACTACGTTCAAAATATACGGCACATAGCCTGATATTGATAACTTCCGCAGTTAAGAGACACTGTTCCTTGCAATTTATAATTTGATTAAATTTCCTTGCTTTGCAGAATATTTGGCTTAAACTATTGTTTGTTATTTGGAGCGTAGTTATTTTTAACTCCTTAATTTTGAAAAATCCTTTACATTGCAATCCCTGAGCTTCTGACGGCTTTTTTTCAGGGGTTAACTTGCCACTGGATCCCACCAGTAATGGTTCCCTTTTACTGGACCCCTAAGAGTCCATGAAAGGTCTCAACTTTGTTAAGGGAGAGGGGATCGTACCATTTCCACTTGATGACTTTAAAAGCTTTTTCTATCCGAAACTAGAAGTATTGATGATAATTTCACCGCATGTAGGCATTCGAAATGTTTAACTTCAGGGGAGGGGCCCGGAGACGTTTTCCACTTAACCCCCAAGTGGTTGTTTCCCCTGAACCCCACCATTAACCCTTAAGCGGGTTTTTAGACCCTACACGCAAGGCTTGCGCAATATGCGTAAGCAATACTGCGGCAATAACTTTATAAAAAAAACGACTAAATGTCAAAATGTCTGGTGACGCTCGCGAACCTGATGAACGTAACAACTAAACCAGCAATAAAAAAAATTAAAAATTTTATTTTCGTTGACGTCAAAATATAGGTCAACAGATGTCAACACATCATAGGTCGACAGATATTGACATCGATGAGGTTGTCTGTTGACACGCATCAAATGCCGGCTGAAGGTTTTGAGGTTTATGTTGTTCAGTAACCATATTGCTGAATGAGAGTATGTGACACACGTGATAAAATTAATTAGATGAATGGTTTTCTATCCTGGAAAATACTCAAAGTACCATTTTCAGCCGGTAGGGCGATTTTTTTTCTGGGAGGCATTTTCAACTTAAGATTTTCTGGTACGCTGCACGTCAGCTATAGGCCTATGCATGGTGGCGTTCCGCCTGGATATAGACTTCATCTGTTCACACAGCTATCAGCACCCCTAGTCCAACATCCATGCTCCAAGCATTGGTTGACCCGTGGTAACATGAAATATTTACATGTGAGCAGGTAAAAAGGACAGGTCAAAAAAGCGCGACATAACGTTTCTTGATACCGTCACCAAATTCACCGGCCTGCATACATTTGAAGGCTGTCGAAAAACGCGGGTAAAAGGCAAGATATCTGAAGACGCCGCGGCGAACCCTCTGCGATCTTATTAGTATTACTTGACTCAAGTTGATGTATACTGGGTAGATAAATGTTTGTCAATGCTTGAAGAGATTGTATACTGCCCTCTGTTAAAACTCACTCAACCGTTTCGACACTGCTAGTCATACACGAGCCGAGCTACAGTGTTGTACTCCTGCTGAGTGAAAGGTGCAACGATCTTTTCAAACAAGTTCCACACTGTATTGTCCGGAGAAACAGGTTTTAGCTCCCAATTTTAACAATAAAAATTCGCATTCTCAGTCTCTTCCCGTAGCCTATCCCAATCGATTTGTGCCAGGCCCCTTAAATCGCAAAAACAGTCACCCAAACTTAAAGCAGTAGACTACGGTATCCTAATTGGGTGTTGAGAGTCATTGTGACAGTTTTTCCCCTTGGGTGAATGGGCAATTTACTAGAAGTAGCCTCTTGGGTTTACCTTGTATATGCAATCCTTAAGTCCAAAAAATATGATGAAAGATACTTGGAAGAGATGATAACAAGAAAATTGTGATATGTAGCTTTTGCTTTAAAATAAGATTTAGAGGCCTGCTGTTGACCTTAAATCAGATAAATGATGTCACACAACCACCATCAGTTTCATTCAACTCCAAAAAATAACAGACATATATTTTAGGTAGGTATCAAATGACGTAACTTTCTAAAAGAAACCGTAGAAAATCAGTAATTTCAATTTTATTTGAAAGAGAAAGATTGTTAGACCATTAAACTAAAAACTATTCGGTATGTCACCTAAGTATTTAACTTTATAACTCCACTCCCAACATTTCACCCGGTATTTATAACGACACCCGACAGAGGCACAGGGCTGTAACTGTATGTATATTACGAAATAAAAGATGTATAAAATACATGGAAAACTGAATCTTCGCCAAGCCACTAGACACGTCCTGTCTTGTGTCCTGTGGAACAATTTACATTTGGTCCCCCAAATTTAAATATGCTATACGTTTAATACGGCAACAATGTTTCACCAAGTAAAAGGCTGAAGTTTGGAATGAATTTTCTGTTTTTCTTATTCACTGCATGCTTATTCCTGAAGTCCTCATAGGCCTAGAGCAGTGGTTCTCAAACTTTTTTAAAATACTCTCCCCATAATGCATTTATGACTGATCCAATGCCCCCTCCTACCCAACATGCCATCATATTTATATAAGTCTTTGACTGTGCTCTTTCGGCTTTTAATTTTCAGCACCAAATGACCCAGATAAGTTTTATATTGGGTACATTTTTGTCAGTAGTTGCTAAACCTTCAGTCTGTGTCTGTGTGAGTCTGTGTCAACTGCTCTGCAACCTCCTAGGTTCCTTTATTGCATGAATGTATGAGAACCTCCAGGCCCCCCTAGTCAACGCCAACGCCCCCCCCCCCCATTGCTTGCAAACTCAACTCCTCAGCGCCCCCGTGAAACTTTTCAATGCCCTCCAGGGGGCGGTAAGGACCAATTCGAGAACCACTGGCCTAGAGGTTTAGCTTGTAGGCACATAACCATATAATCCCTACATGTAAATGTTGCATTTTTTTTTATAATGTCAAAAGAATTTTCAGCACCTCAGCATAACTCAACAGGGTTACTGCATGCTTCTAAAACACGGTCATTAATAATGAGAACGTGAGTGTGGTAGACTTGATCTTGTATATAGGGGCGTGGCGATGCCCAATTCACCTAGCTGTTTGATCAAGTCGTTTATAGAATCTCACCATTCACTCAGGAAACGTGTTCTATTTTTCTCACAAAGGCGAACAAAGCTACCCCGTGTACAGATCTCTTTGACAAGCTTCTCAATGTTAGTCTTCAACAATAAGGATTCTGCGGTTCATTCGTCAGTAAAACGGTACATATTTGATCGTAAGATAAATTTACTAGGCAAATAGACAAAAGATCTAGTTTGGCAATTAGGTTTTGAATCTTGTTTTGGCTCTGTCATGCTTCTGTTAGCCTATTATTATCCTGTTAATGACGTGAGGGGACATGCCAATCAATCATTTGGCAAGTAATATAACTTGCCTACACTGAGGGGTGGGGTGGTGCAGATTTTCCGCAAGAGATACTAGTATATGCATGCCTCACCTTCTCTTAGTCAGCCGCTGTTTAGGCGCTCAAATTTTCAGCATCACCAGATCACGGCGCCTGTGCTCTAAATTCGTTATCACATGCAACTGATACTCCCAGATCAAAGTTCTTGCTTTAAAAACCTGATGTGGAAGAAGGTGTGTCTCCTCGGTTACCGTCTGTATGTTCCGACACTCTCCTATGTTCTGACATCTCTATGTTAAGACAAAACGGCTACAAAGTATCTTTGTCGATGCCGAAGAACATTTTCAGCTTCACCAATTAAAGTGCATTTTGCTGGCCCCAAAGTGCGGTACACTTTGTTGGAAGGCCTGCCAAAGTACATCGGAACATAGAGACTTCGGAACGTAGAGATAACAGAAAAAAGGGATGTCCCCTGTCTCCTCTCCATGTTTGTGCGGTAGTACACACATTCTGCAAAATGGTTCCACGAACAAACGAATACATTGTGTCCTCCAAAAAATACCAATGGGACAGAATCGAGGCCCATTCAACATTGTGGCGTTTTATGAATAAAAAATCTGCTTTTTAAGGGGTGGAGGTGAGTGCAATATATTTGAAATGCATTGCTATAGTACTACTCACTAGGGGAGACGGGTCCACAGTCACTTCAAAAGTAAACGGAGAAATTCATTTATGCCTGAGTGAAGGCGTTGCAAGTTTAAATGATAGTATATGTTGGTGTTGGACTTATGGCGTTTATAATGGGTCTTCCAAGGCACAGTGTACAAATATTGGTCGTTTTATGTAGCCTTCTCTTCTGATCTGACACATGTCGCAAGACCGCATTCATAAATCGGAATTAAATCGCAATCTGTTTGGGACTTCGAATGCCACAGCAATTGGTGTGTGTGAAATAATAAGAAAGTGATTTCTAACTTGTGGCTTAATTATTTTGAAGGCTATGAAATAAATATTACGGGATTACTTTGGACATGTTCGTAAGGGGGCATATTTCCTCCTATTTGATCCGAGGTGATAAAATACAAAATGTCCCTCACCTTTTGCAAAAAGTGCAAAATATAGCATCACGGTGTATCTATCACAACCTGACATCAAAAGCATTTTAAAAAGGTTGGACTAACCCTTCCCCATACCCCTCCCGAGATTCCGTTCAAGAATATGACTGATGGGCCGATTTTGCAAAATAGCTGCGGTAGCCAATACCAGGGCGCCTGCATTCTGTCTAGAGATATTGTGATCATTTTAAATTTTGCTCATTTTTATTGAAGTGAATATTTTGTTGTAGAGCTCAAAATAACGGTATGTTAGATTCTATACTTACACATTTGGGAAGGCTATTTTCTGCTTTCCGTAGGGTTACGTGTTTTTTAAATACTCTGTGTACACCGCGTCAACTTGTGGCACTCAGGTGAGCTTGGTTAGTTTTTTTCGGGCAAAAGCCACATTTAATTTCGCCGTACGCCTATGGGATTCCCTCTCCTCTACGCACCCACTTTTGAAACAGTTGGTCTGCGCCACTGATTTTCGGCCTAATTTTTAATTTCTGCATAGATCAGAGAGGTGAATCTCGTTAAGATGCGATTAAAGAACTCCTTTCCTAAAACCTCTTCTCTTTTTAGTCTCAATTTCAAAATATTTACGCTCAAGTACAATCGCTAGTGATTGACACCTAACACTTCGTACAAAACCTCTATATCAAGTGCACCTGTGCTATTTAGCGTCATTCTTAACATTGATTGATCGTGAAACAGACCGAGTTTGTTTCGCAAATAATGAATAATCATTAGAAGCGTGTCGTGATTGGTCAAATGCTCTATACTTGATTAAACACAGTATTTGGCGGGAACCTCCCAACAAATATAATACTTTGCATAACAACAGAGCTCTTTGAAAGTTTCAATAGGATCGTTGATGATTTCAAGTGATGTCACTTATACGTTTCGCCAAAAACTGTTTGTGATTGGTTGTTTATCTTGAAGTTGTCGCTGTACAGAAGTCTGTGTTAAGTCTGTGCAGTCAAATAGTGCAGAAACACTATAGGTTGGATTGTTGTAAAAGCGGGCTAAATATAATCGAACACCATAAACGCCTTGTGCATCGTCCTTATACAATCAGACTTTGAAGTTTGAATAGCGTGTATAGACAGTTAACAACACCTATTATCAACTTGGCTTTACCTGTTGCTGTTGTGAAAAGAACTTCCTCGTGTGTTTGAAGTAGTCATTGTCCAGGACGTATAGAAGTCGTGAACAGTCAACATGGCAGTAAATGTGGATCATAGTCATACTCCACCACAAACTGATCTTAAAGTTCAGCCGTTAGTGAGTCCACAACCTATCGTTTCAACTCCGGCTTTGCCTACCCCGGCCCACCAGCCTCTCGGACATGTTGGCCTTCCAATGTCTCACGCACATGTGCAACATACACATTCGCCGACTACGACGAGCAAAAATGCTCAGAACAATCCAGATCGTGTGAAAAGGCCAATGAATGCTTTCATGGTGTGGTCAAGGGGTAAGAGAAGGCAAATGGCTCAAGAGAATCCCAAAATGCACAACTCGGAAATCAGTAAGCGTTTGGGTGAGGAATGGAAGCTGCTCACAGAGGAACAGAAAAGACCGTTTATCGATGAAGCCAAAAGATTACGGGCTGTTCACATGAAGGAGCATCCCGATTACAAATACAGACCACGAAGAAAAACCAAAACGCTCATGAAAAAGGACAAATACGCTATCCCTGGGATGATGCCACCTGGTGGAGATTTACAGAGAACTGATGGAATGCAGGCTTATCCAGGTATGAACGGTTACATGAACGCATACCCAGGTATGATGCAAGAACAACTTTCTCATTTACAACCCCATTTTGCGAGTGGTGCTCAAATCAGCCAAATGAGCGGGAATTCTGGACTTCATCCTAGATATGATATGGGACAGTTGTATGCCCCAATGACTTCAACACATCCAGCATACCTCAACCCGGCCAACTATGGTCATTACAGTAATCAAGCTGTGCAAATGCACGTTCCCACAGGAGGCGCTGTACCAAAGACGGAACAGAGTTCGTCGCCCACAGGTTCTGCCGCAGACCGTGCACACCACCCCCAAGCTATTTCAGGTAGGATGCATGCTGACAATCTCAGAGACATGATAAACGTTTATCTGCCAGGTGATGTAGCGAATGACCACAATGCCGCTAGCCGTCATCATGCCATGCAGGTCGCAGCAGCAGCCGCCGCAGGAGCAGCGAGCTACGGCCAACACGCCCCGCCAACATCGTCCGCTGCAATGGCTATGAACCAGTCTGTAGCCCACATCGCCCATGCACATTCTCAGCAAATATGAACAAAGTGTTAAGCTCAGTTTTTTTCCTTGATCGGAGACGCCGTGCTGTTGTTTCCAACCTGAAGTGTGGTGACACCTGAGAGAACTTTGTGACAAGGATATGTGTTTTGTTGACAAACGCCTTGTTCCTTTTGTAAGTTGCCTTAATTAATATTTTGAAATATTTCGAGATAGCTAATAGAAAATGAAAGCTACCGTTATGTTTACTCGTATTAACTTAAGGTTAACGTATTGTGATAGCAGCATTCGCCTTGTGGCCTAAGACTAGGCTGAAACTTACCTTGAGCCCATGCATATTACTAGCTGAGATATTGCATGAATTAAATGTTGCCATTATTTGAGTGATTAATGAAGAAAAAAGTGTGTGACCCGGTGCCGGAGAGTTGTTTAGTCACCAAATGAATTCGGGCGTAGCCTAGGCCTACCATCAAACATGCCTTACCAGTGCAGGCCACCCAAAGATTCCTAGTATTAGCCTAGGCCTAGGTCCATCCATCAAAATGTGTTACCGACAACTTGGCAGATCGTGGCCTTTTTCTGAAATGTAGTGCGAGGGTGTTTAGAACGTTTGATTTGTTTTTGTAAATTCACCGTCTTTCACGAGAAATATTCAACAATTTGTACATTTTTTTTTCAAAGTGGAAACAGTGGGGAGCTAGCCACAGCTGCCTTTTTCTGCATGTATTATAATGTATTAAGAGGGTCTGTTTATTAAATATTGACATAAGGCTGAACTTTGTTCAAAGATAAAAAATAAAAAAAGTATAGTCTGCGAGTTATGCCACCCGAGAAAAATGTTATGTGAGGTTACTTTTTCATTATTTTTGTTTTAAATAAAGCATTTTGTATTGCCCACTTAGGGGCCACTCGAACAGAAAAATCACGTTTTATGACAAGACTCGATAAAGCAGGATGTTGAACCTGTATCGAGTTGTATATTTTACACGTAGGATGGACTTGACTATCGTTCTCACTGTGTACAAGCAGAATACCCGACACGTGTAAATATTGTGTATAGGCTCATATAGGGCATTGAAGTCAAAGACTATTCAAGTGTACTTAACATATACACTTTCACCCATTGTTTTTTTTGTGTAGCACAATTGAATTCGTTTCAGACTTCATTGAGATTGATCTGTAGTTTCCCAAATTAAGCTCTAGATTTATATGAAAAGGAACTTAATTTCGAGTATTATGGCATCAGAAAAATGTGTGTACTTAAAGCAGAATAATACATTAAGGTACGTATACTTTCAGAAAAATCTTGTAGTGC
Source organism: Holothuria scabra (assembly GCA_037179385.1). Lineage (NCBI taxonomy): Eukaryota > Metazoa > Echinodermata > Holothuroidea > Aspidochirotida > Holothuriidae > Holothuria > Holothuria scabra. Next base: position 11,578,039 of record CM074190.1, on the reverse strand, counting down.
CAAGAGCAAGCTGACCGTAATTTATGATGGTGTGTGCGGTGAAGAATTTTTCAGTGACAATGTATGATTAAAAAACATTTTAAGCCTTGGGTATAAAGTTCTCTTTTGTTAAGGTGTATACCTGTTGTAACAACATTTATTTTCGTGAAGAATTCTTGAAAATAAGTGCTAGAAAATTTGTACTTGTGCAAATTTCTTTATAAAAAAATGTTCGAAGGCAAGTGAAATTTTTCAGTGCCAGGGTATGATTTATAGGGAAGGGGGTTGGAGATAAAATGGAGTTCCCAGGGGAATTATTTATTGGCTTACCTTGAAGGGATTATGAAATCACAATAACCCTTATTGTTCTCGTAAGGTTTGTGTCTAAATTTAAAATATTGAACTTTTTTATTTTGTTGTATTCTTTACACTGGAATTGTTAAGTCCTTGAAGAATGTGTTTTTCAGTTTGCTCCCTAAAATCATTGCAGCTTTTCTAAAGGAAAAATTAACACATGGAATTTTTCTGCTATTTTATGCTCTTTCCCTTTGACTTGAAATTGCCCCACTAATTTTGACGTTCCAGTTTAATACCAGTCTGGATGAACGTGTTCAATTAATATTATTACATTTGTTGAATCATGTTACAATTGCTAAGAAAGCAAACTTTTTGAATGTTTAAAAAAGTTTCATATTACTGTTAATTTATTTAAATTGTCTATGAGATAACTTTGACACCCCGTTTCATTGTATTTTTTAGAAATACAACAAATGGTGTTACCTGGATATGGTTTTCAAACTAAGCCATCTGGTTGAAGTGACAAAAATTTTGTTCTCAAATGGTTCCACGATCTTTTCTTACTCTAGTAAACAGGAAATAAATCGTTCTTTTAGAGATAGTCATTCCAACCCTTTCTTCCTCAACAGTTCTAAGCACAACAGATTATTTTAATATTATCTCATTGCTATCATTTCTATTCTCTGTTTGTCCTTCAGCACGAGTGGTTCTGTTTTTTACCATAGACAAATTTATTTTTCTGAAATAGAGCCATTAATTTGAATATTTGTGTCCCTTTTCCTTTTCTAAACTTAATAATACGTCTACTTCAACATGATAAGACATGTAAACCCATAGAACCTATAAAAGTCTTTTGAAGTTCTTCTTCATTATGAAAAAGGATTGTTTCATTTCACTGTCGAGCTAAGAGATATCTTCACATAAGAATTATTGTTTTTCAAACTGTCTTTCCCACAATCTGTTTATTTTTTTGATTGAAGGCACACAATTTTTGTATATTTTGCAGTGATGTTGAAGGTACAGATGAAAAGATCGCCTGCATATTTTGTTTTGAATTTTCACACAATAAGAAAAGGTTTAACTTGCCCGTACATGAGCTGTTTATATGCTACAAATGTCTGTATAACTTTGGTCTAGAAATTTTTGTCTTAAAACTCAGGACATAACTGCAGTGGCTACACTTTTTAATATTTTATTTTGATTATTATTATTACTGTTATCATTATTATTGAAGTATACTTTATACTGCTTTTGGTCGAAGGATTTATAATAACAAAACTTAAGGTGAAATAATATATTTCCTCTTGTTTTATTTTTATTATTTCAGAAATAAAAAAAAAAGTTAAACAAAGAGATATTAAAAAATCTCAAAGTAGCCTTTTAAAATACTTTTTAAAAGTAAAAAAAAAAAAAAAACTTCGGATGCCCGCTATTGGATATTTTAAAACATTGGAAGACTAGATGTAATTGACCTTTGTCTAATTGATAAATGTAAATCACAGAGAATCATGTATTTACAGATTAATCTTGCATTAGTGTGCATTTTGTTCATAGATTCAGGGCCACATCTCCCAATCTTATTCCAGGGATTAGCAGTTACATCAAATATTAACTAACTCTCAAAATATCCGACCTCGCTTCTAATATGAAATAACTGTGCCCTATATCTCAAATATGCACTCCTTGGAGGTATTCTGTTGCCATGTAATTAATACTCCAAACCGCATTAAGTTTTATCACGGTTCACTCCACATACTAAAGGCACAGAAACGTTCATTACCCAAGCAAAAATGTGCTGACCAAAATCAGTAATGAATGTACTTGTTTTGTGTCAATTGATACTAGCGAATTGATCCGTGAGAAAGAATGTCTACAGGTGTTCGGAAAGGATGGCACAGTGTAAGTGCACTTTTCCTTCGAAGAAAATAGCAAAGTGCAACTTCCGCTCTCTAAGCGGCAAACATCAAAGAAGCTTCGGTGAAGTATCTGTTTGGTACGCCCTCTATTATTCAGAGATGTTGGTTAGCAGCAATCTTGCCCTACGTGGGGTTTGCACTATGTACTACTTGGAGATTTGCACTCTTTCGAGTAAAGCTTGTCGAAATTCAGATTTCTGCTTGGGCAAGGTTATTCAACGACGGGAAGTCTCGTGGGGTCCGGGGTCCTCTCAAAGCAGTCGTGAAACCTTTGAATTCCAGTGTAATCTTAGGCACCTTCTTAGGGTCCTCCAAGGTTGGGGTCCTGTTATGAGGGTTGGTAAAACAAAAATAATTGAATCCCAAGTCTGGTTCATAGAGTAGGCTACAGTTAGAATTTCATAAGCATCCTTGTCATTGAATCACCCCAAAATGAGCACCTTACACCACACTGTGATTTTAATCGTTCTAAACTGTGTTGTTCCTTCAAATTAGTTGAATTCAGTGAATGAATCAACCATAAATATCTTTTTCTGTCCATAAATAAAATTTTTCCAATGAAGTGATTTAAAATCACTGATTTTTTTGAAAAAAATCATTTGATTAAAATCGCGATTTAAATCAGTGATTTTAATCAGGGCGATTAAAATCGAACAACGCTGCCAAAGACTCTGAAAATGGAACCTACTACCGTTGTGCGTGGTGCTCCGCATAAGCAATGGAGTAGGGAAAACAAGCCAGTGAGCCACAACTGGAAAATGACCGTGGTCGGCTCGACTTGAACCAATAGGTTGGAAACTGGACCGTATAAATTTATCTAACTCTAACACTCTCTAACGCTATTCAATTCTCATATTTTCAGTGACTCTCTTTGAAGGGGGGGGGGAGCCGTCCAAGCGACACTCACCAGTTGAAAGGATTTTTTCTTCAATTGGATTATGAGGAACGCCCGCTGAAAACTGGAAGCAGGGAAGCCTCCTTTTGGGGGACCAATTGTACACAGGGAAGAAATGCTATCTTAGGTGCTTGCGTGAAATGTGCATGTATATTCCCATATATTCTAGCTTAGACTAAAATAGTTGCTACTCTTAGAGTTCCAAAGCTGACCATCAGATATATGCTGATAGCTTTGATGTCTCCTTTCTGAATGCAGCAAGGTTGCGCAAGCTAGCATTGTCAGCGATATTTGAGGAGGATCGCGTGTCGCAGAGAGCAGTCAAAACGATAGTCTTCAGGAAAGAATCATGAAAGCCAAACCTGAAACAAAACTTGGAACAGAGGATGGAAAATGATGAGAGAGGACTGGGTGAACTACTGCCCCTATAACTTCCACTTTAAAGGCTTGTCTTCCCTTTTTTCATATTGAAACCATGTTAAGCTGAAACATTGTAATTTCGTTTTATTGCTGAGAACGTTTCTAGAGGTCACCTTTTAGCTGCGCATACTCGGGACTTAATATATCTTCGCAAACATACGTTGATATATACGCAAAAAGTACTGATTTCTTTCACTCGAAAGTGATGACTCTCCAAATTTCGCTACCAATTTCATATTTACTCCACTGGTGAGAAAACTTAAGGATAATAAATGAGCAGGAAATCTTCAAATAACTGCTTTGATGGAGAGTTATCCTTGTTTGTTAAAGCAGAAAACATTTGAAATGCTGTTGAAAAGTTTTACATATAAATTGGGGGCGCTATAACAAGACAAAGAAAAGTCAGACAGTGATGGGAGGCTTGAGAGCGCGAAGATCCAGGGAGTTGCAGCTAACTGACTATGATGGACGGGTTAAGGTAAGTTAGATGCTTTGATGGAGAGTTATCCTTGTTTGTTAAAGCAGAAAACATTTGAAATGCTGTTGAAAAGTTTTACATATAAATTGGGGGCGCTATAACAAGACAAAGAAAAGTCAGACAGTGATGGGAGGCTTGAGAGCGCGAAGATCCAGGGAGTTGCAGCTAACTGGCTATGAGGGACGGGTTAAGGTAAGTTAAACAGTGTTTTGCGCCTTAAGATATTATTACCTTCTAGTTTAAACGGAGGTAGGGATGGGCTGTCGGTAAATGGAGTTGGTGGCTGGGGGCAAGTGAAAGGTTAGTTTAGAAATGTTTGGTTTATAGGTGCACGTGATTTTTTGGTGGAAAATTCTTAAACGAAGCAAAGTGTCAAATTGTTGTCGATTCGAGGGTTTGGACTGGCCATATTCCCCCTAATACTTACACGTAGTCCAAAAACCAGGCGTGGCGACAGCGCAGAGTGCGACAAAGGTCATAGCCCGCGTTGGGGAACTCAACTCTCGAGAAAAAGATGTACCCCAGATTAGTCTCTTACCCCTTGACGATATGAAATTTGATTTGGTTTGATTTTGATTTGAAAAAGTTGCACCTGGAAATTTCCAATAATTTTCCCCATCAATATCGAAATCTTTCCAAAGTTTCTTCAATATAAATTCTAAACGTTCGAATTTTGAGAAAGGCGAGCCAATGTTTGTACAATTTCATCTACAGAGTCTCAGCTCACTTTACAATGAAATAAGTAACTTAAACAAATAACGGTCGTCCATTCGTCGCGACGATCTGCTTCATTTTGCTTACAGGATGGTTAGACCCTTTAACTGATTAACAAATAGCGAATATTATCCATTTCTTAGGCTATTACAAAGAAACTCTTAACCACAATTTCAAACCTTCTGCCATAAAATGCCAATGTGTCTCAAATAAAAAACTCCATGTTTTTTTTAATATTCCGAAATAGAAAATAATCCAGCAAACAAACAAAAACGAAGACCAAAACTCGAAGTAAAAAAAGAAACTGCAATTCCTTCTACTAACCTTAAGCCGCATTCAGTAAGATATGTTACCGGGACGACTTCAGTCACCCTGATATCCTCTTAAGTTATTTTGCTCTTGAGAGGCAGGTTCTTCAATAAATCCCCCAAATTTTTCTTTTATGAAACTTCCTTTCATGAAATTCCAGCGTTTCTTCATTGTAAGCTCTTGACTTTCAAGTACCGGTAATTGTCTCAAACTGGCAGTTAATTTTCGGAAAATTTCAAATTTGGTCGAAGAGCCTTACTCCGAATGCATAAGATTTAACTTGTGAAACCCCACCGCGGTCTGCTGTCGCACCGACAATCTCAAATTTCGGTATCAGGAAGAGAATATTCTTCAATAATCCCTAAAGTTTCAAATTTCATACATAAAAACCAAACTTTCCCCAAAATAGGAAAACTATTTCCCATATGTCAAGCTTCATACCAAATCTTTGGGCCGAAAATTGTGCACCGTCCTTATGGCTTCGAGTGTTTGCTCCCCTTCCCCCATCGACCAACTTATGACTTATATCCGGGTATTCACTACCAGATTAAAAATCATGACATTTTTAGCACATGGATCGATGATTCTAGTATAATAAGAAGAAAAATATAGCACTATTTTGCATAGGCCCCCTCGAGACAACCAAAAGTTAAACAACGGGGAAACGTTGGCCCATTCTTCCCTTATAACCCACCCCTCAGCATTGGGGTTACGAATGGGTTTGACATTGTCCCTCTTCCGAACAACAAAATCCTGGCTACCATGCGGAATAAAGGCAGTTAAGTGTTTTAGTACATGCAAAGAACTTCTAAAGATAGGCCAATCTCCATGGTATTTCTTCTCACAAACGTTGACCCCACAGGCGCAGTTTTACAGAGGGGGAGGGGGCCTCGGGGTATCAGGCCCCAAAGCCTTCCGTCTAATTTTCCGCAGGTCACAGGTGATGGTTGAGTCCATTTTCCCGAAAACCACCGGTATGTCTTCTCTTTAATTTAGGCTAGAGCTCAATACATCATGCATGGTCTCGTTACTTGTTCATCACAATAGTGACGTCACCTGCATGAGCCACAATCTCTCCAATACAAGCATTTAACCTTTTTCTCAAAAGAACAATACAAGCATTTTACCTTTTCTCAAAAGAAAGCAAAATTTTATGCGCCCTTTGCGCGCCGCATTTTCGACCCCGAATACACAATGTTCACACCCTTAAACAAATAAAAGTTTGGAAAAATTTCCACGCGGTTTCTGGAGATAAAACAACGGGAATATGACACACGTGACAACTCATTACCAAATACATCGGTCAACTGCTGTTAAAAAATTCCTCTTGTAAGAGCTCTCAGTGATTTTAAAAATTAATTGTCTACGGACGACAACAAACTTTCGAAAAAAAAAAAATTAAACGCCGTCGGGGAGCCTCAATCGGCAGGCCTTAGATAATACCGCACTCCTACAATGATTCTTGGTCACCGTACAACTGTGTTTATCAGCCTGTCAGTCAGTCAGTGCCGATTCTCAAAGTCTAGATCAGCGCCTGAGCCACGCAACCTAATCAAGGATCCTTGAGGAGACTCAGCTGATCATGTGCCCATTCCCTTCCTTTTCTGCAAGGATTTATTTCATTTGTTTCTAATCAATACTTAATTCGCAACATATTGGTGCAGGAAAGCCCGTATCCGTGGGCTGAGATCCGTACCTATACAAAAGGCCCATATGAGGTGCATTCTTGAATTCAAAGTGTTTTAATGCTTACATAAATGAAACTTAAATACTGAAAGGTCTATACACTAGAAATCTTGCCCTCCGACCTGCCTTTTTCTTGATTCACTGGCAGGGGCGATGCCCGGGTACTTTGGGGAACAAATCTTGAGTTGAGTGCTATTTTTTCTTTTTTTTTTCTGTTTCCCTTCTTTTCCTTCTCTTTACACATTTTCTTGGGAATTGGGGCGGTTTTCCCTGCCCCACCACGGACGCCGCCCCTGCATACAGGAGGTTCTTTGTTAACACTTGAATGTTTTAGATCTGTGGACATGAAACCCTAAAATGTTTTATTCAGTAATGACGAGTAAACATGTAAAGAGACTGCTTTCATATAGCACTTGTCATGTGGAATTCAATACCTAAGCGTTAAATGAATTTGCGGTCTCCGCTAAAGATAAGTGCACATACCAAAAAGTAAAACACTGAGATAAGGGATTTATCTCCATGTAATGGAAAATCAATTTATAAAATTATTTCATGCTTATTGGTGTGAATGAAGTTTTCTTCTTTCATGCGAATATCTATTTCTAACACACCTGTCTTGTGATAAATTTTTGAAATGATACATATGATTTTATTTTGTTCGGATTTTCCTCTTTAAAGTACATCTCCTGTCTCATCGAAGAACCTTTGCAAATAGAGGAAAAATGCTAGTGAAAAAAAAAACATTTCTTTGTCACTTTGACACTTGTAATAATTCGTTGCATAATACTAAACGCCATTTAACTTGTTTTGAATACTCCGTCCTGACCACTTCTATCGTAAAAAGCTGGCTCAATTCATCATTAATAATGTTTTTCCACCGAGACAGAAGCAGTTTATAAAAAAGACAGAAACACTATTAATTCGTGATTTGATTCCTGACTTTTGGAATTTGGATAATCCCTTTAGCCTCGTCCAGTCGTCTGGTTATCACACAAAAGAAAGTATCTGAATACCTGTTGCAGTAGCAAGGTCGAGACTTTTCAATCGGTGTTTGCAAAAATATGTCCTACTTTGCACATCGATTTACAAAATAATAGTGTCACTGCATGAAGAAGGAAAAGTGGGATGAACTAATCCTCAGATCAACTGCAATCATGTCTTACAATAAAACACAGGGCACCATGGCCGACTGTTTTTGATCAGCTCCTCTTCAAGGTTAATTGCAATTTAAAGGCAGTCAACTCTCACCTCCAACTACAATTTTGGTAAAAGTCTACAGAAATTCTCAATTGGCATATTCCTTTGATTGACAGCAAGCTGAAAAATGCAGAGTATTTAAGCTCATATCGAACAGCATGTACTGTATACTGAGAGTGTTTGATTACACATTGGGGCCTTGTCTACTCACTCTGCCAGGGAGCAATGAACTGAGATTGTGTCTGGACGAGGATGAGGTTGAGACATGGTGGAGGGATTTAGTAAAAAGGTAAGGAGAATTGGAACCGTGTGGGGAAAAACAAACTTGGCTACTTAACTGGTCCACCTGGAGGTGTTTTAGCTCCGCGCTTTACCAATATTTGGTCAACTTGGCAGCTTGTTTAAGTGGCCTAGCGCAAGCTTATGCCAAGTGCGGGAGGATAGCAGGTACCCAGAGAAAAACCCACTTATATAGACCGGGATTTAAACCATGCATTCACATGTGAAACATGTGCATGCATGGGTTCAAATCCCGGTCTTTGGTTAACACAGTGACGACGCTACGGTGGGGGGGGGGGGAGCACTTGCCCCAGATTTTGTCATTCCCCACCCCACTTGCCCCTCCCCCCAAGTTAGGTCAGCTAGGAGTTGGATTAACCGAAAAAAATATATAATAATATACCTCTCCAGACTACCAGAGACTTAATTTTCCATCCAGAGGCATGTTAAAACCCGCAGAGCTTCCGTGGCTTTGCCCTCTTGACCACCAACCCCAGGCATTTGTAATGTGGACTTGGTTTTTTGGTCCCCAACATTATACTTTACTCCTAGTTTGCTCCCAATTTCTACATTCTTTTGCCGCCTCTGGGTACCGTACACAGCAGGTAGAATAGAGCACTCTGTCATTCGACGACCCCTTTCGCCTGCGGAGCGGACGAAGTCTTTTCGTTCAGCTCATCGCTATGAAAAACCAACCTGAGGGGCGGCAACCTTAGGGGGCTGCAACTACAGAGGCGCTACACGGGCTACAACCCTTCCTGTCTGGGGTGAGAGAATTAGGTTTTTAACTGGACTTGAAATATGTATACAGCTAACTATCCAGGACTGTATTCCCTTAGTCGCTATACAGGCTACTGAAAGTTTTTCATCCTTCTGATAGTAATGTGCTGACCGTTGACACTGTGACTTCACTTACTTGTGGTTTAAATAACTTCTATAAGTATAAATAAGTCTTAGGTTTGGTATTTTGAGGTATTAAAGTACATTTTGTATGGACAACATTCATCACTTTTAACTTCATTTTTGAAATTAAAAACTCCGTAATGGGATGTTGTTCTTCAGTTTGCGGCTGTCATGGCCCCACAACTTGCTTGTGAGAAATCATTTCCATACACAAGCAATGGCGTAGAGATAACAAGCCAATGAGCCACAACTGGAAAAAGGGCCGTGGGCGGCTTCAATTGAACCAAACTCTAATTAACTAACTATAGCTACTCATACATTACCTGCATATACACTTTTGGAATACCTAGCTATAGACTATTGTCGTAGATACGGTAATTCAACGAAACTTGAACACCAACTGCTAATCCTGTTTTATGAACAGGATTCACTTAATTGTAGGTAGCTTTCGTATAGACAGACCAAGTGAAAAAGTAAAATTCGTTGAAAATATTGAGCCCTATAGCTTATTTTATATTGGACTGCTTTAGACAGGATGGGGTATGATAAGAAATGCACGTCTTTATTCAAACTGTCGAGGTAGATATCACTCAAATGCCAGTGCACATCACCAGATCTGCTGAGAGGAATTTAGGTGGGGACAGGTTCTCTATTTTGACAGACTTTATGAAGCATGCACTTTATTCCTTTTTGTTTGAAACATTTAAATTTGCATTCCCTGTTCATAAAAATGCTGAATTAAATGGCATTGTTTTGGTTATTACTAAAAACTTATAAAACCCAGAGCGGTTTGGAAGATTTATTCAGATACGACAAATTGCCAAGGCGAGGTCTCGAAGTCTTGTCGTGAATGTGTTTCGACGTGTTCGATGTTTTATGTGAGGGTCTTCGCCCTTAGAAATGGTTCTTTTCTTCAAACTCTGGATCAATTCTTTCATTATAAGATGGTATACTTGCATCGTCTTATCGATTGTTCAAATAGTGTAATTCCCCATTGGTGAGGGTAGGACGTGTTGTTGCATTAGTGCATTGTAAATCCTATACTTTGGAATAATTTGCTCGAATGACGAAGATTTAAAGGGTTTTTCAGATTCCTCAAAATATCCCCTCAACCCCAAACGGTCCAGGTAGTTTGCACAATGAAGTCCCGCAAGCTTGAATCCCACCAACGGCGAGTCCCAACAACGAGGATTGTGGGTTCTCGCTCAACCACATCGTCTATTGTTCCATAGATGTATGGTGCGAAAACTCTCCGCCACATGTGAGGGGTTGTTCGTACCATCCTCTGGAAACAATTCGTTATTTCCTCCCTCAACCAATTTTTTTGTCGGAAATGTCTTCGGATATTTCAAACCAAGGGCGAGGTGAAAACCGAAGACGGTTCAATATTAGAGACATTGCCGTATTAGAGAAATGTCGGCTGACTCCTGAAAAATGAAAAAAAAAAAACCTTTCTTCGAAGTGCTAGATGATAGAGGAATGGGGTAAAACTTTCGTCAGTGGCCAAACCCTTTAACTAACCAACCTTACCTGGGCAACTTGGAGGGAGACATGGCTAGGATAACCATATGTATTTTTTTGGAAAGGACACACATGAATATCTGGCCTGGGGAGAGATCTAAGGGCGGGGGGGGGTTGAGAAATTTTTGAACATTTAAGTAATTTCCTTCAGTCTGCAAGTTGTGACATCTTCTGATCGTTTGCAGTCCATGTTTTGTAAACTTAAGGTGTGCATGGCCAATGCGTATAGGTTTGTCTTTTTTTAAAATTCGCCTGTGAACAGGGTCCGTTGCAAACGGTTAACTTATTTAGTTCCTGTGACAGACATGACTAGCCGTCTTTGCAGAAGAGTTAAGGGGATTCCCCTTTGGAATTTCTTTGTGGTTTTCAAGCTGAAAATTAGTGAAATATATTTGTTGCTTTGACTAGGGGTTCTATGAACCATATCCTAAAAATTCTAACCAAAAGAATCACTCTTTTTACTTGAAATGTAAACATGGATGTAGGCTCAGTGTTCTGCACAACTCAGGACTTCGAGACATGAGTTGGAACCTCACTTATTCCAAAGCTTTTCAGTTATACTGTTGGACACGCCAAGGCCGGATTTAGCATTATTTGCCATGCGTAAAAACAGTTTGTTATATTTTCTATACAATATTACTCCTCATGACTATAGCAACACAAGTAAGAGTGTAAGGTAAGAAGGACAAAGTGGTGATCATCTTCATCGACCCAATCCAAATTGTGAGGTGACTTTCTCCCACCAGAGTTTATCTTCGCTGAAAACACGTCCCAAATCAGCAGAAATGGCATTTCCTAGACCATTTTAAAATTGATTTCTTTCTGTTAATTTACATATCGCCCAACTCCTTACTTAAAACAGTTTTGGAGGAAAATTATTTTGGGCCATATGATTATATATAGGCATAATCTCATACCCTTCTGAAAATTCATTGACACGCAATATTAAAGGGCTCTGTATTGAATGAACATAGCTCTGATGAAAAGATCATATTAAGTATAACCAACACAAATACAAGAGGTAAAGGCAATGACGGCTCCAAGATGAGCAAGATCGTGGGTATTTCCCCCAGATTTTTTCCTTGTCCCCCGGACCAAGTTGGGTCACCTAGGGGTTGGGTTAACCGAAAAAATAAGTAATATATCCCTTCAGATGTATGCTAAAACCTTTGAGCTTTCTGTGGCTTTGCCCCCTGGACCCACACCCCCAGACTTTGGGCTCGGTTTCCCTCTGCGCCAGGAAATTTTGACCCAACATTATCCTTTGCTTTAGTGTCCCCCTCTCCAATTTTGACATTCTGGGTCTCCGCCACTGAGTGTAGGCATCCTGTTGCCCGTCGAAAACAAGATAAATTTGAATAGTTTAAAGAGCTTTGAGGTTTAAGTTGATTAAGTTTTACCTTATCCTGCACACTTTTGTAGTTTCTTGTCTGGTACTATGAAGTCTATTCTAACAGTCTAAATAAACTTTTTATGCTTCAAAAAAAAAAAAAAAAAAGCTTTGATACGTATCACATGCCAGTCCTTACAGGTCGAGATCAGGAAGCTGGTTACGTTCTTCTATTTAATAAAATTTTATGATTTATAAATGGGTTAGTTACATTAACTTCTCTCTGTTTAATCATGCAACTTCCAAGTTCCATCCCCCCCCCCCTTTTATTTCAAAACAAAGATGTACTTGCATTGTTACCACGGTGAGCAATCTAACCAACTCTACATTTGTTTGATACGAACTGGTGCTCAGCATAAGCAATGGAGTAGGCGATAGAAGCCAGTAAACCACATCTGGAAGAAGGCCGTAGACGACCCGACTTACGCCAAATGGTTAGAAAATGAGCCACAAAACTTTATCTAACTAACTTTGCAAAGGAAAATCTCCAGTCTAAAAGGGGAGGAGCAGTCGTCCCAGTCTAATTTTGTAGCAACAGCTAAACTTCACAATTTTCTCCTTACTTCTCTTCGACGTGTCTTTCATAATATTTTAGGAATTCAATATTTCATACTTAGGAAAACCAAACAGTGATTCCCCGTAAATTTCACATTTATGGAGGATAAATATTGTCACATGACCCTGAAGAGCCAGTCATGAAACAGGACAGTGTACTTCTACAATACTTCAAGTTGGGAAGACTGCTATTGTCCTTTAAGTATAGATCCATTATAATTTGGACTACACTGCCCCCAAAGCTACCAGCTACATCCGTCAGCTAGACGTCTCTGAGTAAAGGTAAACTGACATATTTTGTCATTATACTTATAAATGATGTAGGGGGCGGTAGGTTTGTGGGGTGGAGCGATTCTTACCACTGTATTTTTTGTTTAGTATATCTGTCTTTCAAGTCCAGAGATTAAGAGAACTAGGCTTCCACTTACAGCATTGATGTTACTAACTTGTTGATTGTCTGATTTGTTGTGTTTTTATGTTGTTGTGAACAGGTGAAAGAGCGAATGGATAAATGAGTTAAAGTTATATTCTCCCAAAATATGGAAACTGAGAGAATTGGCGTTGAACGCTTAAATTAAAGGGATATATTGCATTTATTATACGTCGAATGTAATGTAAAAAAAATACTTGTTTTTTCATTATCAAATAATGCATGTCTCAATAATAAAATTAAGCAATAACTTCTATCATCTCCTAAAATTTTCATGCATTATGTTAGATCGTCCACTTTTCAAAACAGGAGGTTTGATAGTTGCACTGCAACACTTTGGAACAAGCTTCCCATGGAAGTGAAGCGTGCCAACAAATTGCATGAATTTAAGAAACAAAAAAAAAAAAAAAATCCAGCTGTTTTAAGTTAATTTTATTTTAAGTTTGTAATCCATTGTTGCTTTTTGTTCAAGCCTTGTTCCTTTGTTTCTTTTTGTCCTGTCTTAATGTTTCATTTTTTATGTTTTATTTTCTGTTCTTTGTATGTCGTTGGTATTCTTAGCTTTTTAATTTTTAAGTTTGTCAGGTTTTATTTTCTTGTTCTGATCTGGTTTGGTTGTATTCAGTCTACAGTTTTATTTTCTTACTTCTGTACACCGCCTTAGTGCTTTAAATCTTTCAATTGGATAAGGCGGTTTATAAGTTTCACCCATTATTATTATTATTTTATTTATTATTATTATGCTTTAGAAAGTTTCGTAAGTTGCATTGTTTGAATTTTTGAAAGTTTATTGAACAGATCATTCTTGAGCAGCAAATGACTGAATTTCTATCTGAAATAAGCTACGGTACGTTTTTAAAATAAGACGTTTGTCAGTGCGTCATTTCGAATAATCTATTGTTCCGTGTCAATTCATATCAATTATGAAATTATGACCTTCTTGTGAATCAATGGAATTTTTCTTGGCATCAATAAAAGGTTATTCCAATTTTCAGTAATATAAGAAATTATTTCGCTTTAATCTTTGTGATTTTACAGCACGTAACTCCCACGGTTATGATAGGGTCTAATGTCATTTATTTCCTGGTTCGCTGGACTTAACATATTAACCTGTTCTTAGACTTTTAATTATTCAATAAACGACAAAACCTGAAAATATATGTTTCTTTTTCTCCCATTAAAAGAATCCAAGGTACTTCAAAACGCCTTTCGTTTTAAGCTTAATTTAATAAATTCAATTGTAATTTTCAGTTTCGACTTAAAGAAATTTGGCAGACAAAGAAACCTTTTCACCAAAGGAACTTTGAATGGCTTGGTTTCTTCATCTATTGAATCGTATTTCTAATCTTGAAAACATCTATGAAAACTTTCATTAAAGAAAATAAATGTACTATTTCAAGTTTTACTATTGAAGAGTACTTTCTGAAGGATCTATTATTTTAATTCAATAATGAAGCATTAACAACAAGAGAATTCACATGGCCTTTATTTGATTATTAACTGGTTCTGAAAACGTCCTTATGGAAGAAAGGCGTCGCTTTATTAATCAAGGGTTGAAAACTTAAAGATGTGTTATTTATTCTCTTATTTGAAGCTACTGATTATCGTACAAAGATTGACAGGAGGCAGATTTTTTTTGAAACCGTGTAATGTTTCTAATTGTATTACCATTTTTTTTAATATTAAGAAAAGGCCACCGTAAACTCCAGGGTAGATTGAAAAAAAAAGAATTCTTTATCAGAAAATCATCTTTATTTCGTGTTTACGTAAAGTACAAATTCAAGCTTACGAAAAATGTGCAAATTCTGATTGGGGATGGCAATTAAGACGTTCATTCCGGAAATGTGGAACCAAATTAAAGCAGCCCGTTATCTTAGCTTTGAGATATTGTGCTTTTGTTGAATATCAAGAAAGCAAATATTATGAAACAAACATGACTTTCATGTACGAAATAATTATAAACTTCATCTACTGCTGATGGGCAATTTACAGTAAGTTATTAACAAACCCTGTTTGTATGAAGAAAGTTAACAAATTACGCACAGAAATCATAAATATATTAGGAACAAATTTTTGTTTTAACCAAGATTTCAAGACAGAAGGAAAGTGAATTGCACAACCTTTGAAAAATCTATAGATGTGAATTTGCACTTCCGTCGGTCAGACAGTTAGTAAGCTGCAGTACAACTGGAAAAGGGCTGTGGCCGGTCCGACCGTGAATCCTACTGGTGTAAAGCTGAGCGTATAAACCTCATCTAACTACCTGTAACCATAGCGACCAGTCTGACCACATTGCTTTTAGCGTATTGGTAGATCACCTTAAGATAGAAAAGTTGGGAAATTTGGTATCTCCGGCTATAGCCACCACGTCATATGTACGTCAAATGTACCTGTCCGCTGTTTACGCATGCGTACACATATATCTGCCTACCAAGCGAACGATCATCCTCATGCTCTACATTGTCAACACTAAAACTGCTCTATCTTCAAGACTGCCACGAAAACTGAAAATACACACAACAAATTTCCCAATGGGTCTTTTATCATTTATAATTCTCATTTTTCTCTACCAATTGCTGAAGGTTAGACTAACCAATGCAAAATACAGTTTACAGGTTACAGGTAAACAAAGCAAGGAGCAATGGGGGGGGGGGGGGTTGGGGGGTTGGGTGTGAAGACGTCTCCATTAACCATTTGGCCTCCTATAAATTTTGTGCAAACATTTATTTCCTTAACACTATTGAACACATTTCGCCACCTTGCATAAAATATTTCACACTTCATTGAGTCCGATGCCATTAAAATCTGTTGTGTAATGAATTATTTTTTCCAGCGACGCATTGCGTGGTAAGTTAGCTCTCACGTGCCTCATTAAATCATCCTTCCATACGTCTTAATTAGTTCCCAACGGTTCTAAATGTAATTTATTTTTGGTGTAAAAGCTTGAAAGAGTGGTTAAATAAATTGATCAACCGTACATACACTCCGCTTCTAGATACTCTCCGTCATCTATACTTTTTCGTCATAATATACCTGAAACGCATTGTCATTGAGCCTTTCATTTTTGTGGAAGACAATATAAGATCGTTGGGTTTGTACGTGGTGTATTTTACACAAAATACTGTCTACAAAAAGGACAGTTTTACTTTGAACAGACCTGGATAAGTCTGTTTAAAAAGTAGTGACTAGATTTTGGTTCAAAACTAAACCCAACTTAATTACTTCGAACAAAAATTTGTCAAATACTCTACCAGGTGTTTTTTATATGCCAACAGATTTAAGGGTGAACCATGTACTGACCCAGTTCGCGCAACCCATATCTTTTGTTTAGAAATAGAGCTACTGCAATCTATTGCCTACCAAGGGTGCGTAATATTGTACAAGGGTTGTCTTTGACTTGATAGGTTTATTAACCTGTTAACCTTACTCTCTTATAGCCTGTTCAATAATGTTCAAATGAACAACTCATCATTTTTGAGCAGCCTATACGCCTTATAAGAGGATAAACCTGGAAACCTGCAGGGTTAGTAAAGGACATCTTGATATCAGCTTACCTCAACTTACAAGTGCAAATCTGGATTACCCTGCTTTTCGAACCTCACATTGCTCGACTGCTCGTGAATAAAAAAGTTCAACGTTACTTTGCCCAATCTGGAGGTTCTATTACACAGATACCACCCCCCCCCCCCCCCAGTTATGATACTTTTTCACCTGTCAGCCTGTTTACTGGTCTAAGAAATAACCAAGTCTAATTTCAATTTGGAGTCAAGTGACCAGCTTTGCCTGACATTTTAATGGTTTCTTTATTCAGAAAATCTTACCCGAATAAGACCGTACCCATAAGAATTACAATCCAAGGTATGAAAAGTTTCATAAGGACAGAATACAAAACTTTCGGAACATCAGACTTAAAAAGAGGAAGACAAGGTATAAGATATCCTGTATCAGGCATGTAGCCTGCCTGAGTGGGTTGTTAACTCCACATCAGCGCACCGTTTTAAGGCAAATATTGACAAGTTTTTCCATGACTGTAGTAGAATCTAATCTTTCTGGGCCCGTTAGGTGTTTGTGGTTTGTTTTTGTTTGGGGGTTTTCTTTAGATTACAGGGCATCGTACGGGGCCTTTACAGCCCTCGTTTGCCCTTTAACCGGTTATGTATGTTAATGTAATATCGTTCTGTATCTCCCATCAATTCACGTGACTAAACACTCATTATCTGGCCAATGACAACACAAATAGTTTAGATTTTCACCCACACGAAGCATACATTCACACATCAGCTTTCATGTTATCATAATATCTCGATAACATGCTACTTTAATTATCTCTTTTCAAGTTTTCTGTCTCCGGCATCGCTTTCTGAAAAGCTGGTGTTCTATTTCTTCCTAAATGTTCATAGTCCACAGTCATTACCTGCTTCGATATGTTTTTTTTTTCTTTACTGGAAGTCAAGTTTTCCTCGAGGTACAAATCACATTACTATACAAATATAGTGAATGCTATTTCCAGCCTCACTCTGGCCAAATTCAGTTAATTGGGGCAACCACGATTGAATTGAAGTGTGACTTCTTTTTCTTGCCTTATTCTCTTTATTCCCTTTTTCCAATTAACCCAAACATGTAATTGTTTAGGCCTGAATGGAATCCTTGTCCTATATCCATTGTTCTCTATTGCCTACGAGTAATTTTTATTGAAACTTCTCGATATTGTTCCTGCGTCTTTTCAGCTTGGAGAATATCTAAACAATCAAGCAAAGAAAGCTCGTGAACGGTACCATATTCATGAAAATCCTAACGCCCATACCTACAATAGTATTGTGCCGTTGTTATATAGAAAAGACCTCCATTGAATCTTAGAAAAGAAAACCTTCGCTAACAGTGTAAAGGCATTGTGAATAAGATTGTAATATTGTGTGTAGTCGTTTGGGTAAGTGTCGAACTGTTAGCTTAGGAATCAGTCACTAAAAGCAGCGCTGACTAAAAGGATCGAGAGTGGAAAATGGGGAAATATTTAGTTATTTTTGCAATTTTGGACCTTCAAAATGGTATGAACTTCGATGTTTGTGAATGGTGCTGACGATTCGACACTTGCCTAGTACGACTGACGCGTCAAAATTACAACCAAGCCTGTTGATCACGTGTGCAGATATCTAGGTAAGGTCTCGCTTAAATGAAGAAGGGAGGGAGGCGGTCTTGCCCTTAAATAAACCACTAAAAGGCAGTTTTGAATGTAACTTTCTCATGTAAAGAATAAAACTTGAAACAAAGATCTAATAACTCAGACTAAAAGATGGTTTGCAAAATTTTGGTTAACATTGCGTTCGTGTAGAGTTTTAGTTAGTGGTCATGCCTAGACGAAGATGCTTCCGTGTAAAAGAACAGCACATAGTCCATATAATCTGCACGCCTAATAGGTAATAGGTAGCCTACATGTGTGTTTGATTTCGTAATTTCGATGCGACATGTTCATGCCTTGTCGCAGTCGGTATTTTTGGTGAATTAGCGCTTTCATCGTATTTTGTTGCATTCCTGCAGGCTTTAAAAACACGCCATCGCCTACCACAGTTTAGGTTTAACCAAAATGGCGGTCGTTCCCCCCGAACGTAGGAGCTAGGCTCTTTTCAGTAAAATCATTGACGTGAGACGTGGTGGGGTTTGTGTAAGCTATAAGGAATGCAAGAACCGAATTATTTCTCACAAGCAATTGTTCCTAAAGGTGTCGTTCCGTTGTGAAATCAGTCATCCGAAACATGGATAACTAACCGATAAAAACATTCCCTAGAACTGCCAGCTCAATGCGCTATCCATACAGACTGTGTGCGTCACATTTACTGTACGTTTGGCAGGGGTCCCAATTCTGACCAGCAGTATGATAAAAAGAAAAAACAGGAATTCAAGTTAATGTAATAATGTAATCCACGGGGTGCAGCGTTAGTAACAACCGTATATCTGGACTAATTTAAAAATTGGTACCGGTATTCTCTACAATTCTAAGTTACAAATTAAAGTACATACACATAACTGTTCTTGACAAAAATTCTTATTTAGTTTTACGTTACTTCAGCTTACATCAATTCAATCGGTTGTACTTCATAGGTCTAGTGGCTTTATCCATTTGAGATCAATGGATATGTTGAATAATGTCTAGTTTTATAAATTGTGGCTATGGTGCCTGATTTTTTACACTTCATTTCTGTCTTCAGTAAAAAACAAACTCCAAAAAAGGCTAAATAGAGCCATCACGGAGCACTAAGTAACTTAAAAACCAGAGGGTAATTTACTCTAATCTACAAGTAAATAACTTTTTAGAGAGGGCAATCATTCAGTAATAACGGCCACAACAAGTGAAAGAGCGTACAGGATTATTTACATGGCAAAACATAAGTTTAATGTCTTTGCAAACAATAGTGAAATATGCTTTTATTATAATACGTGATTGACAACATCTTTCACCAGAGAGGACATAACAATGTTGAAATGTCTCACAAAATGTATCGGAAGATTTCTTAATGAGATTGAAAAAAATAAATTAGTCAAACGAGATGTCATTGGTAGTAAAAGACGTCAATATGATGGCACATGTGACTAATTAAGGCCGTTTGGGCTAATTTACTATCGCTTTGCATTATAAATTGATAAATAACTCAGCTGGAATTCAAAAGATTGCAAACTTGATGGTAAAGAACAACGTTTACGCCAAACGTTATACGAAATTTTGTATTTTAGGTTCACGTTTATTGAAGTTTTTCTGAGTTTGGAGAAGACGGGAGGAATAATTTTACGAACTATTGTAAAGAGATTTATTTTTAATTGATAATTAATTGTCATTTACCGAAACATAATGTTGACTTGATGAATGCGAAACGATACTTATTCGATTAAATATGTTTATCTGGACTAACGTTTAGTCGTATTGTGAAAGCCCATGAAAACAACATGATCGATTAGTAGGAAAAATACAAACAAAATTTAAAACAATATTTTTCTATACCTGCCTTTACTGCATCGTAAAGTACCATACGGTGAACATCCAATGAATTTTTAAAAAAATATTTAGAGGGCTCATATGAGTTGGTTTTGAAAACTTAATGGAAGTGTTTAATGGTAAAACCACATTACTACTTGGGAATTCTTGTAACTGGTATAACTAATCATTTTTAATATCTAATAGTTGCGAAAAAAATACTAGATTTTGCATTTTGTGGTGTCCTGAGTTATAACGGTTTTGTGCATAATTTGGAAAAGAGTCTAGTCACAATATTTTTGAAAACGGGATTAACCATTAGGTACTGTACTCACTCATAAAACAGTTATTTGTGTGTAGTATATGGGGATTGTCTAAATTTGACCATTTGTCATTGGTATGCGAAGAAAACTTGACAGGTTTGGAAATATTTGTTGGATTTCATGAACCAACTCAATGAGCCGCTCTTAATAGTTTATTATTATAAAAAATGAAGTTTTGGGAATAATGTGAAAAAATGGTAAAATAAAGAAGAGTGTGTTAAGTTAGCAGTAAGATATATTGTCCGCAAGATTGAAAGTTTTGTGTTTCAATTTCGAAGAATCAAGGTTAAAGGGAAGGGGAGAATTGTCCGGCATTCTACCGATCTAATTGAAAGTGTAAAAATTTACCATTTAGAAGAATTTGACGGAGCTCTTTAGAAATTAAGAGAATTATGCCGGTAGCATGTAGTTGAAAAAAAAAAACGCCATGAAGGCCAATTGCAACAATGTGTGACTGCGGCCTTTTGGCATGCGATGTCTGTTGCAATTTATGTAACGTGTTTTCCAAGCTCGTGTTCGTATAGAGCAGCTTGTTTTCTATAAAAAGTACAAGATACATGAATTATTTAATGTGCTATATATCCGTGTCATGCCTAGTTGAAATTAGCAGCCTCCAGAACTTAAATGGAAGGAAACTACTGGATTGGTGGATATAAGTGGTCTGTACACACAAGGGACAAGTGTGTGCTGGTTTGATCAATGTTGTGTGTATTTTGTTGATATAGGGGAAAAATGTATATCAACAGGTCAGGGTTTGTTTGCTTGTATACCCGATTTTGATAGTTAATACGACAGGGGGACAGAATCAAAGTTTAGGAGTAGATGTGGAATCGGTAGGGGATGTGCTTTATAGAACATTTATACCATCGGAATTTTTGGTTCCTTTATGCTGAATTATTTAAGTCGTGTGGTCTTTGACTACAAAAGTGTCAATTAGGATAAAAATTCAGCATTCCTGCATGGAATGCTTTAGGGGCCAACTGAGTTAATTGATATCGATGACTTGATAAGAGTGTTAAAGGGTCACTTCCAAGTGACAATAGCTTAAAATAAGCATAATGAGTCAAGTTGCACATCCACTGTTTACGGAAAAAATTTTGGAATTTTGTGGTGTCCTGACTTGTAATGGTTTTGTGCAAAATTTGAAAAAGTGTGTGGTCACTTTTAAAAACCTTATTAAACTGTTGGGTACTCACTCGTTACACATTTATTTGTATGTGCGGTGTGGGGATCGTCTAAGTTTGTCCATTTGTTATTGGTATTTGAAAAAACTTAATAGGCTTTGAGAAAATTTGTTGAATTTTATGAAGCAACTAATAAGCTGCTTTACGTGGATGTAGAACTATATACACACCACATATTTAAGTTAAAAGGAAGAAATATAAGAGAAAAAAACGGATCCATTGTTGTAAGAGTCTGTTGTAGGGAAAACTTTTTATTACATGATTGAAAAAGTGGGGACAGACAGGATCGGCTTCAATTGTCAATCTGGTGGAAGACATTGAAGGCTTAATGAACAAATCACGAGTCTGTGACGAATAAAAAAAAAGTCTGAGAGCGACTTACAGGTGTTGTCCACATCACCGGGAGGGCAAACTGGAAACTTATTCCGGGATAGCATTTCAGAAAATCTCTCAAATTGAAAATGTAAAGTAGTGCAAATTCATGTCTTATGCTCTTTTGAAAAAAGGTTTCCACACAATCAGTATCTGTAGGTCCAGTTACAGGGTTATATATAAACTATGTCAGTCGTGATAATATTAACTTTTTACCTTGTTAGCAGTTTGATACCGTACCCCTTATTTAAGGCTGTAAGTTTTTACCTCCAGAAATGACTAGGCTTTGGGTAAAAATTTAGTCGGGTGAGGAAGCATCCCTTACAAAAAAGAAAAAAAAATAAATATTTCAAGGCAAAAAATAAATTGTCGCTCTAAGGGAAAATTCTGACCATGACTGTATCGTGGTTAGGATATGTTGCTGCAAACACATTCGACCGCTTCTAGTAGCACCCCCTCCCCCCATTCTTTGTCTGTATTCACAGGAATTAACATGAAAGACACTTGGAAGAGAAATAAGAAGAAAACTGTGAGATTGAGCTGTTGTTTCAAAATCAGTTTTGGGCGACTGCTTTTTCCATTATACATTTTTTTCATAAACGTTTTCGGTCCTATTCTTTCAAGGGCAGGAGCAGGCGTCCCAAAATTGTTCTAAGCAACAACCAAATATCACAATTTTCTTGTTATTTCTCTGCAAAGTATTTTTATATCTTGAGACTCAAACATTGCATAATTGTTTAAGGTAAATTAATCAGTACCTCTCAATAAATTTCATATTTATGTAACAAAAATGCTGTCATATGACTCTCAAGATCCAATCATAAAACAGGACAGCTAGTGCACTACACAAATTTAACAGTTCAAGTTGTGGGTGATTGTGTTTCCAATTTAATTAGAGAAAAAAGTGTAGTTGACGCGTATCAACTTGTTCACTGCACATATGGACATCTCAGCCCTATACATTCTCCAATTACATTCAGTGTAGTGTTAAATAATATCAAATAAGTGGTTGTTAAACATTTTGATAAATTATTATTCTGATTGATAGGTACTAATGTTCTTTACATTTTAATAATATCGCTTCGATAAATGCGATAACAATGTTATTTATGCTCGTACACATACAATTGTCTATAAGCATTATAACTGACATATATAGGAATCCATCTAACTAGTTCAATGTCATGTAAGTTAAACATCATACTACATTTTGTCAAGTACACTTCAAATCTGCAGACGTGTTCGAACATCTATATACCCTTATTGACAAGTACCGGTATTCGTTTAGTGAGTCCTAATGCTAATTTAATAGGTTCAACAATCCTCGCCACTGTAAACACGTTCTACAAACACTTGTTATTTGTTCATGGAAAACAGACAACGGTGAAACATATAGCGACAGACGGTAACAACCAGTTTAAAACTAATACACATACCAGTCATCCCATGGCTACAAGTTGCCCAAAATTTGCAGGAGATTTGCTGGGGCAAAAATTCGACTTCGTAAAAAAGCTAGTATTCAGTGAAAAGTTGTACCACTCATGTTACAGACAAAAAAAAAGTTCTTATCTTAAACTTTACTAAATTGATCAGCACATTTGCATAACTATCTTTTATTACATCAGTCATAAAGCATATTGATTGTACAACATGTTTGCCAGACATATGTGTCTTACATTAAGATTGGATATATTTCAATGAAATTGTGCGGAATTAATGCAATTTCATTGGAAAGGCTGATGAAATCTCATCCCTTGCGGATTATTTGTGAATATGCTTTCAATCAGACACATTTTTTTTATTTTCTCGCAAGGAAAGCTAACTATTTTGCGTGGCTCTATGATAAGAAATTAAATTAGTTTTTCGTCATTAGCAATGTACTGTATAATTTGGTTTGATTTGAATGCCGTTTTCGGAAAGGGATTAGCCTAAGGCAGGTGCATTTACGGATTCACTGCAGAAACGTACACATGTGATGATAAATTCGATTCACCCATCTGGACTATTCGTGTCATGATTGCAGCAAAGGATTTATTCTACTTACCGAGGGTCAGTAGCTCGAAAAACTTACAAAAAAAAAATAAATCACATGTCCAATAGGTCTTCAGTGGAAAATGTCATTCACCCTTACATCAAACATCAGTAGTCACCCTCACATCAAACATCATTAAAATGGAATACCTGTAAAGTACCGTACAGTGAATATAGTGCAACGAAAGTGTAAACATGAAAATGCGCCATTTGAATTTATATTTTTAAGCCGTTATACCCAATGGCAGGTAAAGAATGATTTCTACAATATAGGATTTCAAATTTCTAATACTTTAACATATTTTTACACATTTAATCCCCTTAGAGCCCCCTCTCCTAAGCTCTCTAAACTGCAAAATTTACCTGTAATATTACAAAAAAATTTTTACAATTACAGAAGGAGAAATAAAAAAATGCAAAAACAATGAATATAACGTGTTTTCAATGAGAAGATAACACTTTCACGTATTCCTGTTTTTTCTGCATTTTATTTTCTGAAATGTACAGACGTTTTCGACTTGTTTCCAGTGTGTCTACGTCCGTTCTGAAAGTTCTGTGACCACTGACATAGTATTAATGTTTTTCTGTTGTGGTGCATATAAACAGATAAAGAAAAAACCCGCTGAATCCTGTTCAAGATTTTTAACGCCCCTTCAGTGCACCCCTGGTCTTAACACCTTGGTTACCAGGTTACTCACGTTTAACTCAAGTTCGGATGGCAAACGTCTTGGCATACCCACTATGCGAATTATTGAAAGTGTTTCATCGGAGGTATATGATATAGTTCTGCAATTCTTTACTATAAATCGCAGTAGTTAATTTCATGAATCCGCTAACTTTATATACCTTTATGAAACGGAACTTGCTGTTTCTTAATTGACCTATTTTTTCAAATAGCAATTACAAAGGATTGTGGGATAGAGTTTTGGTGTTTGTCATTTTTGTCAATGTCATTTTACCATGGTGAAAATTGACCCACAACCAAAACTCTATCCCACGATTCATTTTAATTGCTATTTGGAAAAAGGTCTATTGTCAACCCTATAAAGAACAAAGCCCTATATTGAATGTTCGGTATTTTGTCTTTAAGTGATGAAAGATAATATACTGTACGGTAGTTACTTGGTTGTGACAAACTTAGCGAGATATGAAAAGTTTTAAGACACTTTTTCGAAAGAAGGTCGGCGCAACTGCTTCAAAACCCCCTTTTCCGGGCATCACACGCATAATAAAAAAAATAAAGTTTTGCACTCTTCCCAAAGTGAAAAATACAGAGCCGCCCTTTCCCAATTACAAATATCTTTCTACCGTTGTAACGATTTTCTTTCAACTTTTGTACCAAGTCAAGTACAATGTTTCCCCATTTTTAACTAAAATGCAAAGAACGTCTCTTTACAAAAAAAAAAAAAAAAAAAAAAAAAAAAATCGACTCTAGCTAAGTGATGAGTGATGAGTAAAGCCTGCTACTGTACCTTTTATGAAACAGAAAGAAATTTTGCCTTTTTGAAGTTACAATAACCGATCCACAGGTAACTGCATGCGGTGGCACCAGCCTGGATAAAACTAGCGGACAAGTATAACGTCAATAATGATAACTGGAACATGTCTTCTAAAAAATGCTATGATACTAGAAGTATGTTTTCCTAATTTATTGTTCTATACACTTTTTGGGTAGCAAAGCACTGTGAGACTACCGTTCGAATTAAATGGCTTGTACATATTCATCAATCATTTTAGAATTTAACTACTGTATAATAACTACAAAATATTTTAAGGGTAAATCACTTTCTAAAAGCTTTCTGAAATCACATAAAATGTCACTGGGTGTATAGTAACAACACCATCAGGAACAGGAACAAATGCAAATATTGATGCAGCAAGCCGAGGACTAAACAATTAGCTACTGCATGATTACTGAGAGACCCCTCCCCGAACCCAACCCCCCCCCCCTTAAAAAATGGAAAATTGGATACCTTGTTTTTATTAAGTCGCCTTTATTGTGTACATCCCTTCACCTTTTTGGAGGAGAGATGTAAGCCCCCCCCCCCAGTAATTTGTTGATAGACCCGGTTTCCCTGGTTGGGGCATGATTACCTTTAATCAGGGCTTTTGGTTTCAAGTTTCGATTGAATTTCTTCGCCACACCAAGCAACAGAACTGCAGAAAGTGGTCCTTTTCTTTGATATTATGAAAATTGTTCTTAGTCTACATATTTGATATGATGAGAAATGCTTCATGCTTGCCTGAAACCATTTAGTCTTTGCTCCATTTACAACATACTCCGTTTTAGACAGTAAAAACTGCGAATAGTCTTTAAAAAAAATCGATATCCCCTAAAGTGTATTTGAAGACACTTGTAAGTCAAAACCAGGAAGGGCCAGCAGATTATACATTAATACTTATTAACCTTTGCATGGTAAGAGAAACTGGGAATAAATCTTAAAATCATAAAAAACAGTATGAGTCTTGACTATTTAAAAAGAATCGGGTAGCTAAAAGTGCATTTCAAGTATCTAACAAATGAATTTTTCAAAGAAGGGGATTATAAATCTTTCTTAAACTTATTGTTTAATTGTTTTTGAAACAAAGAGATACCGATAATGTAAGATGGAAAGGAGTTTGACGGTGGTCAGTAAACACCGGAAATTATAAATGGTACATATCTTTATTTTTTTGTGAATGAGAGTTGATTATTTTTTGGCGTACTGCACTGCTAAGTTGCATCGTTAATAACTGCCCAACGGTTACTTTATTCTGACTGAAATGATTCTTAAAAGGCAACTTTTTAGTAAAATAAAATCAATTAAACAAACAACAGAGTTCATTTGGCCACCTTTTGACTGTACAGTGTGGTACGGTAGTTGATTAAGGTACTGTAAACGGGTGATATAACACAGCAGTGTTCACACATAGAAACTACTCCATCAAAGGCCAAGACTCAAGAAAAATAGCCTAGTTACCTTCATTTTATGCAAAATTAAATGTGTAATTAAATTAAACAGTAGTTTAATAAGCGTGAAATCTTGCGAAGCTTTGACAACCAGTTCAAAGGGAGGCTTTCCGCTGTTTGAGCACGACAGTAAGGCATCGTATTTTTGTCTTCCTTTTTGCGTTCAATCACCCCATATGAGTTCACCAATGCATATTATAGATTGAATCTTTCACTTATTTTGCCAGTGTGGTTTAGTGAAAACCTAAATTATTTATTTGAAATTTTCCGTACCTACTCAAAGCTCATGTAATTTTACCCTCTTTAAAGTTGTTAGCTTTCTACATATATTTACCGTTATTTTCACCAACTTGCCGACTGCGTATATGTCCTAGGAAAAGTACTGGTAATTCACAGTTCCAAAAATATCCTTGGTAGGCCTACTTATTTGGTAAAGGATTTTTAAATTAAGCTCAATTGGTTCTTTTAATGACTAGCGATCTCTTAATATTAACTTGAGCTGTTGAGATTAACGAGTAAATTGACGAGTTAAAGATCTAGCTCAGAACCGAACATTAAATAAGAAACCAATCCCGTTTATTAGACATGTAAAAACGTCATTTTGACTTTATTTACTTTTCAATAGGAACAAGTACATTAGATATAATTGTATTCGACCTTATACATACATAAATAATAGCTGATGATTTCTTAATTACGCTCACAATATCTTTGATGGATTCATGGCGACCACTTCGAACGCTTAAGAGGATTTATTTGGGGAAAGAAAGCTTTTCGAACCCAGACCGGATTCCTCTTCAGCACTTCACAATATCTTTTAGTATTTATCAAATATTCTTGTACCTTATTAATTTGAGTCACCCTTGACTCAAAAAAAAAAAAAAATAATAATAAAAATAACGGTCAAACTACTTTCTGCAAGATTTGAAAAAGTTAGATCAAATATTTAACAAAATTTTTTTACAGTGAAACTGAGATTTTTTTTATTAAAAATTTTTTAATCAATTTTCAGGTTTTAAATTTGTAAAATGCGTGTACATAAACATCAAATGCAAAATTTGACGTCAGGTGTTTACTTTGTAGTGTGCATTTTTCTGACCGCTTTTCCATGGAAATGACCCACTGCTTGGTCAAGTGATCAGAGCGTCCGACTTGCAGTCGGGAGGTTGGGAGTTCGAATCCTGGCTGGTCATAACAAACACTTCAAAATGGAATCTACTGACATTGTACTTGGTATCCAGCATAAGTGATGGAATGAGGAAAACAAGCCAGTGAGTCACAACTGGAAAAGGGGCCAGGTCGACTTGAACCAATTGGTTAGAAACTGGACAGTTTAAAGTTCCATCTACCTAATTAACTTCCCCCTATCCTCTCTGTAAATTACCTCTTTCCTAGCCGAATCCAAGCAGCTGGATATGTCGGCCATTTGTGGGGTCCTGCAGCCTTAAATCATCTTAATGTTGTCTAAATGCAATCCTATTATCCTAACCTCAAATACTCGATGAAATTGATGGAATCAAGACGTTTTTCAGTGTACATTCACAAAGCAAAGATTTCCATGTTGAAAGATGAAAGCTGATGGACCCGAGTAATGGACGACTAAATCAAACCATCACCTGATCTGTTGATTTTTCCAATTCGCCTACAAGTTACAAGGAAAATGCGTACGTAGTTCATATTTCCTAAAAGGCGATTGCACCTACGAAGAATCATGAGTTTAACATGAGTCGCTTTCACCACAGTAAATGCCAGTGAACAACAAAATACTCATCAAAATTTTATCCCACAATCTTTGTGACTGATATTTGCATGGAAAAGGATTTATGTTAGGTTAAATAGCCTAGCTATAATGAACCTATTTCGAAGTAGAAAGTTGGTTTAATCGATATCCGGTATGTACGACACCGAAATCACAATGAGAAGTGCAATCGTTAAACTGAGAGGGCATGTTTATACAACTAGCAGGAGATAGATCATTAAGGCAATTTAAAAACATGGATATAAAATTTAAAAAAAAAAATTAAAATATAAGATGTGCCGTATAGTCTTAAAAACTGCAATCTATCCCTATACTTCAGTTTTGCAGTCTTCACAACGTCTTCTTTGCATAAGCTGATGAGAGGGAAATTATTATTACAGTCACAAAATTTGAATTCATCATAAACTCGGCTGGTCTCTTAAATATATGACTATATATACTCACAAAACGTGAATCCGTGTCAGTCTAGTGTGAGATAAAATATTTAAGTCCTAGTGGTAATCCGCCCTCAGAACAC
Organism: Holothuria scabra; assembly: GCA_037179385.1. Taxonomy (NCBI): domain Eukaryota; kingdom Metazoa; phylum Echinodermata; class Holothuroidea; order Aspidochirotida; family Holothuriidae; genus Holothuria; species Holothuria scabra. The sequence goes on along the minus strand of CM074190.1, from coordinate 11,548,970 downwards.
TTCTGTTTTCGTTAGAAGTAGCTTAGACTTACTTGTATGAATAAAAAATTAGAAAAGATTTTGTTTCAGATATCACATTCCAGAGCTATGATGTTAGTCATCATGATAAAGACCTAATATAACTTGAGTGATGTTGATTAAATATTTAAGCTTTGCAATTTTGTGTTTTGTTTTGTATAATTTTGTATACATTGGAAGTCATGATCTGAACGCATAAAGCTTACTGCGTATGAAGTTACTGTATGAAGTTGTTTTGTCACGTTGCCATTATGTAGGCTAAGATAATTCAATTGTCTGCATATAACAATAGTACGTATTGTAAGTTAAATTAAGCTAAGTAAATTTCTAGAGCGTAATATTAACATGAAGACATAACATAACATAACATATTAACAAGAAGACATAACGGCACTATAGTTTTGAAGGAGTATTTTTATTTTTGATTGTCTCAATCGTTATGTTGACTTTTTCACATTTCTCATGCACTTTATATGGGAGACCCCTTTTCGTCCTGCCTTGCCACAGATGTAAAAAGAGAAATATGGTTTTTTGAGGTCACTAAGATATTTATTGTTTTCACCGGCCAATGGTTTTGTATGACTGTACAATATCATAAGTTGCGTTCGTATATACACACACACAAGAATACTACTACTTAAAACTCAAACTAGACTGCACCAAAATCAACACGAAGTGGTTTCATTGTATCGTCTCTGTTATGAATCGATTGGTATCGATCGATGCCTTATCGCCGGTTCGGATTTCGATTTTACTGGCAGTACATATTACAAGAGGTCGAATCCGTGGCGTTGAAACATTACAGTAGTGATAACAGTGTCTGGTGTGCGCATGGCTGTCTTGATTACTGTGCATATGTGAAGAGAGCTACCACTGCCAGTGTGAATGAGCATATGACACCAAAACTGAATGATTATGTACAACATAAAGCATTCTAAAAGACGGATAAAGTGCATGATGATCATGAAATACTCCCCCAACTGGCTAATATCCTTGATATAAAATTTAAACTTTTTCCCGGAGTTATCTCAGAAGACTGCCCCCCCCCCCCAAAAAAAAAACATGTATTGTACACATTTGCATAATAAAAAATTAAGCATTGAAACAAAAAAGTCAATATGTGATGGGGCTATTGTATGTATGTTTCAAAACTAGTTAATTTTCATGTAGTTTGTTTTTTTCTGCATAAAATGTACCTGTTGATTTCAGATCTGTCGTAGATTTACGTGGGTCTAGAAAAGAAGGAATTTATTGGAACAATAGTCAGTCTTCTTGTTCATTTCATCCATTCCGAATACTTAAAAGTCATATTTAGAATACTGTTTTACAGCCAAAAATAGGACCAATCAACATCCCCTTTTAACAATATAATGCAGTATCACTATAGATGAAATAAATCTGGAAATTAAATTTCACAGTCTACAATTCCAAGCACCTGTTTATACCATAACCTCACCCCATTAAATAATCCAACTTAAAAAAGAATTTAGCAGTCATTATGGAAAACAAATGGTCATGTCTTTAATCCATTGGCTCTTCGGAGAGTAATAATAGGATAGCCTACAGAAAATTGACAGAACTAGCTATTACTTCAATGATTTTCTCCTGTCATTGAAAAAAGAATTTTTTTCAACTGTGATTTCCCTTTATTAGCCTGTATCACCTAACATTTTTCCAAAATTAAAATATGTTTGAAATTTGCAATTACATATGCGTTAAGCTGTAAAGTCTGATTACCGAGTGAAGTTTTCTGATTACTGAATCAAGCATTGTAACAGATGGCAGCAGACAACTTTTTCGTCAGACCCGAAATGACCAAAAATTCCATTTGTGTGATTATGCAGAAGGGTTTTGTGTCCAAAAAGTATTATGAATAGGTGCCTTTAATGAAAATGACAAGCGTAATGAACAAGTATATGCTTTCAGAAAGTTGCGTCATTGGAGGAGTGTTTGCGAGTTATCACATCACAAGAACTACAGAAAATGAAAAAAGTTTCATGTCATGTTCACGGAAATATTAAGGACATGTAGAAGACAAGTGGTCACCGTTGAAGTAAAATTATACCGTAACTTTTGTATGAAAGGTTGTTTTGATGTTTTTGAAACTAATGTTTATAGACAAAAAACGATGATAGATAAGTAAAATACCATACCTCTTTTTGGAAGAAATAAGATTCTTAAAAAGAAATCCCATTATTTGTTTGCTGAACTTTTTTTTTTTTGGGGGGGGGGGGGGGGGGGTGGGTGCAACTTAAAAATTCAAATGATGAAACTCCTGTTACCCTTAGAATGTATAAAAAGTTTATGAAGATAGGTTATAGCTAACTTTATTGTTGAAATTATAGGGTTTGATAATGTGTGCAGCTAATTGCAGTATAGACGAATCCGATATGCGTTTGTTTTAGTGACTGTACACTCTAAAATCAAAAGAGTGAATTAGTCACTCTTGGATCGAGTGAAAAGTGTAAATTCACTCCATTAGAGTGGTAATTCACTCCAAGAGGAGTGGAGTTCACTCCAAAAAGAGTGAAATTCCCTTAAAACGAGCGAAGTTTCACTCTTGATGGAGTGCCCATAGTGATCGCTCTAAAAAAAAAGCGATCATTGCAGGCACTCGTGGAAGAGTGAATTTTCACTCTTTTGGAGTGACCTTCACTCTTTTGGAGTGAACTTCACTCTTTTGGAGTGAACTTCACTCTTTTTTGGAGTGAACTTCACTCCTCTTGGAGTGAATTATCACTCTAATGGCGTGAATTTACACTTTTCACTCGATTAAAGAGTAACTAAGTTCACTCTTTTGATTTAAGAGTGTAGGCAGCCATTAGTGGGGTCCATCAGCCTTTAATCGTATTCATTTATTGTCTACGTGAATTCAAATCCTCATATTCAGTGAAATTTTGAAAAACAAGATACACTTCAGTGAACAACCATCCATGGAACAGGTAAGGAAGACAATTTAAAGATTAAAGGTGATGGACCCCAGTAATGGTCGACTAAAATCAGACCATCACAATCTGTCCGGATTCGTCTGTAGTACCCCAAGTTGATGCATATTTAACGTACTATTTCCCTTTAAAATATGAACATTTAGCCTGTTAATTGTGTCATTGCTTTCTTGGAAATTACAAACCGGTACCTTCTGATCTATACGGATGGGGAGAAATTCTTCTAGATCGAAGGGCTTTATAACGCCGGCACGACGGGATTGACCCCCCCCCCCCCGGCGATGTAATCACGGTTGAATCAAAGTGACCGTGGGGAAGGTCCGGATTTTGGTCAGAGGGGCGACAATAACCTAAATAAACGCGTTAAGGAAGGCTGTTAAAACCCTAAAAAGGGCGCCGATAGGCATTCTGGTCCGTCAGGGGTGGTCGTCCGCATTCTGACGACCATGATGGACGGTCCGCCACCACACAATACATAACGTGGAATTCAGTTCACTTCATGGTATCAAAAGTAACTGGAAATATCCCCGTTGGGAATATTCGTTTTTCCTTTTTAAAGCTTCTATATTTACAAGGCTAAACCCACTTAAAAATCTTAAAAATACTACTTCTATTAGTAAATATCCTAGTCAGCGTAGATTTATTTAAAATATTGGGCCTCTTCAAACCAATGACATTTAGTTTCGACTTTTTTATAAGAATTATTTAAATTATGTTTACAGTCCTACTTATATCAAAGAATAGACATTGCGATCAAAGTTGGTGTGACTAGAAGCAAATACGAATATGTAAACTAAAATGGAAGGTATCGGAATAAATAATCATATTACACGAAACATGACCAGACTATAGTCTTTGGATATGTCGAGTAATACTTTAGCAGTTCAAAAGTGAATTTCAAAAGTTAATATTTGATATTTATTGTAACGCAGAGCAGTTTGAAAACTACTTTCCAGAAACTTTGAGAACAAGTTATTCCACTTAAAGATAATCTTAACATTAAACAATGGCCTATTTGGTCTATCAATTGTTTGATATTTTTACAACTTTGCCTGTTTGTGCAAGTTCAAGGATCCATCAAACGTTTTTTTCTTACTCAAAAAATCACCAAGTGTCAAGTATCTGTAAATATCTTAACAAAACATTGTATTGTTAGTATTATATTTTTATAACATCTACGAAACTATACACTTGTCATGATACTGAACACACTTATAAATTAAATTTTCTGTATATTTTCGTCTACATAGGATGCCTAGCAAGTCGTTTCGGTCACGAGGTGAAATTTTGTTCTGAGCATACGGCTGCCATACTGTAAGTAGCTGCACAGCGTTTTGTTTCAAATTCATTTCAAAGTTTGATTCAGAAAAAAGTTTATCACACGACCTTTTATTCTATTGACCTATGTCAAGAGTAAGTACAATAAAAATTATTTAATTATTAATGATTCTGAGTAAGTTAATTTAAAATAAATCAAAACCAGAAACCAAAGAACACTTGAACAAGTATAAAAAGTAAACTTAGACATAGATGCTATTGTTTTGGTATTTAAAAGTAACCATTGCTTCTTCGTATATCAAACTGTCAGACGACAATTTTGTTCAATCACAGGCCTTAGATCACGTAAAAGAAATCAAACTTTGTTTTTGACAGTTAAAAGGTCAGGGGACAAAATGGGACTAAAGAAGCTGTTTATAAAATTGTCCCGAACCCATTCTTGTTTGTGACATCTCATCACATCCCCCTAATGACCACCCATGCAAGCTCCCTGGCTACTTTGCTAGTAATTAAGGTCCCTTAATCATCCTCTTGAAATCTTCACTACCTCTCATTGAAATTCCTTCACACTCCGGCTTCCCGATGAAATTCCTTCAACTTCGACTCGAAAATTACCGCGAATTTTCTCGTTTTATTATCATACATATTATCCCCACGACGTCGTTTTCAGAAAATTCACAGCTTTTGGCGCTTTTGAATAGAGTTGGTATTTTTTTCTGAAGCGATTCGGTCTTTTGAAAGAAATCTTAATTACAGGGGGGCATTGAATTTGTTAAGTTATGCATGGCGGCTTGTGGGTTCCCGATAGGGTTCTATTGAAGAGCCACAGAATAGGTCCTTTTGAAATTGGTAAAACTGGTTGTTTGTGAGTAAGTCCTCCTCGATAGGTCTATTGTCCTACTAGAAAGCCTTTAGGCTACGAAAGCAGATTAACAGTCTCTGAAGGTTTATCACTATTTTGTATGTACATCTGTTAGCCGCCAACAACCCCAAGTTGCGTGGCTACTATATTTATGAACTAAAGTTACTAGTTTCAAAATGTTGGACTTTGGCACCATTCTGACTGAAACATCGTGTAACTCAATTTTTGTTCAGTTGTAAAAGTGCTATTTTTAAACATACTTCTTTATTTTTTTTGTAGAACCGATGACGTTTCCATTCAATGATTTACCATCTTAAACCTTCTGATGTGAAAAATTACATTTTAGAGTGAAGTTATGGACCACTTTAAACTAGGAGTGAAAACTTTTATTAGAAAATAAGTCGAAAAAGCCATTCGTACTCTTGTAGCGTGAATATTCATCCCCAACTTCACCGTTTTGCATTTAGAGAATGTAAAACTCGAGCAAAACGGTCACATTTAACATGGTAAACATAACTAAAAAAACCTTCGGATGACAAAAAGAGAAATAAATAAATAATATTGTCCTATTAAAAAAACAGACAAGAAATCAACCAGCAAAAACTCTTAACGCTTACAACATGAACAACTTTTTTCAAACAATTAATGTTTTAAATTAACCAAAAAAAAAAACATAATAATAAATTCAAATATTCCTTTGCAAGAAACCTGGTATTTGTACAAATAGTCTAAGCAATTGCATAGATATATTCTAATACTTTGTTAAAAAAAAATAATTGTAACTGGTAACTTGTAAAATTGCGTAAAGTGGTAATTGTAAAAAGTTTTTTTCTCTAAGACACTTGATGATCTTTTGAACCTAAGAACCTAGACTGAAGGTTCTAGTCGAAAGAAACAAGTTTTTTCTACTCTGTCTGTTTCCAAATAATATTTGTTCATCGTATTAAACGCAATAGTAAGTTAAAGTGTAACAAGAAACACTTTTTTATATACCACAATAAAGGTTTTCCCTATCATTACTGGAAGTCCACTTAATCTTTGTCAGACAAACTCTTATGAAACTTTCTTCAAAAGTTTCTCAATTAAACAGAACAAAGTGTGGACATTGAATTTTGTCAGGTTAACTGTGTTATGTTGACACAAATGAACAATTTGTGAAGTTATACTTTAATCAATGACATGTTTATAGACTCAAATAATCCGATAAAAGATATTTGGAGAGAAAAAAAAACAAAAAAACACTGCTTGAGTTGGAATAAAAGTTCATTTTGATAAATTGTTGAGCTATATTGATTACCTACCAAACTAAAAGATTGATTTCAACTTAGGATATGGTTTTAAAATGGTTATCAAGTTATGATGACACTCTCATGTAAATTTAGTGAGTTCATTATTTTTTTTTTTATAAAAACTTTACCCAGTTTAGACATTGAATGTAATGTTGAGGTAATATGTCATTTGTCAAAGTGAGAAATTCAATGTCAGTCCAAGTGTTTATAATGCGGCAATAAAATAGTGAGGTATAACCCCAACAGCCAAACAAGTTGTATTGTCTATTAGGGGTAGCCTACAAACCACCGTGCCACAAGAAAATTCTAACGTTTTTTTTTTTTTTTTTCGTTTAAGTCCGTTTGGTTGGATACTAGTCGCACTTCAGAGCCCCTTTTCAGAAATATGATTTTCTACCCAATGGTGGTACTTTTTTACCACCAGACCACGGTCTTTTCATTCATTTAAATCCTGTGATATGTAATCGTACTGGGCCATAGCCTAGGCTAAGTCATCTATACATAAAAGTGTACATTGTATATGGCTCAGTGGTCTATAGGATGTATTCACAATACATAGAACAAAAACGGGCTATTTTAGGTCCTGTGTACCTTCAGTCTGCGTTGTAACAATACAGGCGGGTTAGCCATTGTGGCAATATGGGCCACACATCAATATGGAGTGACCTAAATATATAGGATAATAGTAACTCCTGCAATCTCGAGAGTAAATATAAAAGGGGGACAGACAATCGCCACAATACATAACTGTCCTTGTCATTTGTGCAGTGGAATAAGCACTATAGTTGGTCTGAATGGGTACTAGTGGGGTTGAACTTGACGAGACAACTGCATTGCGTCTTGAAAGTCTAGCGAGACGTCATCGTGTATTCAAAAAGGCTTTTAAAAGACCAAATACTACCAATGTATTATTGTAACTGTAGGCTCGATTTGAACGTGCATGTAGGTGCCACAGAGAATGTGGGTAAAAGATGCCAAGAGAACACAAATAGATCTACAGGTAAACTTACATTGGTATAGTTGTTAAATAAACCGCTGGTTTTTTAACTGCCGTACCTTGCCCTCTCTTACTCCAGTGTGGTCGTGGGAGCTGCGAGAAGGGGGGGGGGGGGTGAATGGGTAAACAATGAACAACAGTACAAAGATTGCACGAAGACTGAACAATTTGATTGCATAGGCTATTCAGTATGTACTGTGTCAGAGCTCAAGGAATAACATTATTTGTGCAATTCCGGAATTTAGCCCCATTAGACGAAAGAGATATTTGTAACAATCGTCTCACTCCTTTCAAGCTATGTTGGTTGCGGTGACATGCATCGGATCCGCTAGGATTCCCAAAGTGGGGTCAAGTGCATCATGACTTTTGACTAAGTAGAAATGGGAGGGGAAGAAAATTGTTTTCTACACATTGCTTCTATATACCGTGCCTGACTGAATCGGGGCTGGGAAGGGATATCCCCGTGCTCCCTTGGTAATTCTTTCAGTGATTCATGTTATAACAACTATGAATCAATATGTTTCATTTGATAATCTCATCCACTCTATCGAAAACAGCTTTGTATCAAAATGCGACACCGGTATGATAAGAAACCGTCAACCGATTTGATAATATCCCGATGTAATTTTGGTTCTTTATTGGGCCGCTACTTATTTTCAGCATGCCGTCGTCGCAATGATGACACTGACTTTATATGAAGTTTGGATTTCCATCTTATCTTCTTGGAAACAGTTTAAGCAAAAATATTGATTCACTCATTTATGGAGGCCTCATTTCATTTATTTGTTGTTAATTTTCCCTTTTTATGAAAGGTTTTAAAGCTAAGGTACGGTAGTTCCATGTTTGTTGTGTCCGTCAAATTAGGATTAACCTTCGTGGCTGCAATCTTTACTCGAAATATGATACATAAAGTTTGCCTTGTAAAATGCGTTGGGCTGAATGACTATCCAGGCGACTTTTTTCAATTATTTAACGGAGACCTAATTTTCCCCTTTTATAAAGTTTTAAAACTAGTAGCTCCATGTTTAGTGCGCATCAAATATTTTATAGGCCCTGTCCTTCGTGACTAAAACTTTACTAAGTATTTTACATTCTCCCTCACCCTCTTAAATGGGTTGGGCTAATTGACTATCCCAGCGAATTTTAGGAAGAAATTCAACAGTCGTTGCGGGTTATTGACGTAAATTTCCTCTTGGTAATTACACTCTCATTGAAGTCACGTCAATTCAAATCCTTTAGAGAGCTGATTGGGTGGTTTCACAGCTTAATGAAATCCTTTTTAAGTGTGAATTGATTGAGTTTCCTTGTAAAGAGAGCTAGCGATGAGAAGTCTTACCTTGTGGTGGCGTTGACAAGATTAACGAGCACTGGACAGTATTTAAACTTTTCGACCCAACAAAAATTTCCACAGATTGTTAAAATCTTTTTATTGTATCTTACTTCAAACGTCATTAACAGCTTTTTAAATTGCATGATTGGTTTTTATCATTAATGTTGTAACAAGTCAGGTTCAATGGAGTAATTAACCTTCAGTCTGGATTAAGCATAAAAAGTGAAGTCTATTGCCCTCCTCGTTACCTCCTATTTTCATATGTATTTCTCTAATTTGATTTGATAGATTGGTGGAATGCGAGAGACAACTTGCAGTTCTATGGGACTGTTGTGAGAAAAACACAGAAGTTAAATGCAAACATTACGTCATGTAAAGAAAATTCATTTCGAGCTCACATTTAACTTAAAATAACAAATGTGAAAACTATCATCCGTAAAATTTTACTCACCAAAATATTCTATTTCTAATCTCATTTTTATAGAAACGGCTGACATCATTTGAAGTACTTCTATAAAAAAAAATAGTAATAAGTAGCTTCAACCGTTCTACATCTTTCTAACAAAATTCCTTGTTACGTTTCGAGTTTGAAAATAACACTTTTTTAGAGAGTGGTTGCAAAAATTAAAGAAACGACCACAATTTTTTTTTATTTAATAGCCCAACTGCCAAGTGTCTCCGAAACACAAAATGAAACCAAACTCATAAAAGTGGAATAATATTACCCAAATATTCCAACATAAAAATATAAGTAGGTTACGTACACCTGAAAACTTGGTACTCTTAGTACTTTATTTAATTTCCCTTCTTTCAAAGTTTGCTCTTGGCAAATATGTATTTGCCTTGTCCATTGTCCTTAACCTCCAGAGGGTGTTTGATTTGGCCATACCTCATGATTTTATTTCACATGTTCGTCAACATCTCGATGCACCCCTGCTTGTAAGGACTCCTCACAATTTTAGCGGCACAACTTAAAGCACCGAGACACGCCTGCTGGTGATATAAAGCGTTTACTCGAGGCTCACCAGTTGCCGTTGCTCGCGGGGCACTCCCAGAGTCATTCCTGGAAGGTGCGAATTCCAACACGTGCCACTTTTCACCACTGAAAGAACGTACCGTTGGCCTTCATAGATTGTAATTTGTTGGGTGACGGATATTTAAAATCGGGGCGTTACTTCAGCAAATATTGAGTTGATAAAATGTTTCGTGTAACGATTGCAAAGAGACAGAATTGCTTTTTAACGGTTGTGAGCATATAAATGATTTAGAATTGGATAAACTAACAGAAAAGGAAACATTTTTTTTTTGCCTGTGTGAGAGGTGTTTTGCACTAGTGTCTGATTATTAAAAATGGTTTTCTGAGAATCGGTGCCAATCTGAAGTCTGTCAAAGCATCATCATGAAATGATTTTAATATATGAGAAAAACATGTATACTCGGACTTATAGCAACTTTCAACAAATAATGATTAGGACTAACAAATGATAGCACTATATGTATACAATATTTGAGACATAAAAACTCAAACACATTTAGAGTGAAAAACGACAACATTTCCAGTAAAGATTTTAATAAAAAAAGAGTCATTCGATCCAATTTAGGATGCATTTTCAGGTTTGATCTGTCCCTCAGTTTTTGAGGCAGGTCATATTTTGGTCCTTTCACTAATAGAATATACACGAAAATGAAAGAGTTGAGAATAAATTTCGCTCCTACTTACCTACTTACCTCTCCTATAACTACTATTTGACACCGCCGATTGGGGGATTTTAACGGGCCAAATCTCTCACCCCAAACTGCAATTTTGGTACCCGGGTTCCGAAATTTTCAATTGCTCAGCTCTTTGATTGACAGCTAATTTAAACAATGCAGAGTACCAAAGCTTGTATTACACAGCATGAATGGTACTGAGAGTGTTTTGATATATAAATTGAGTTTTTCTATAATCACCTAGAAGCAATAAACTGATATTGTATCTGAATGAGGATGAATTTCAGACAATTGTGGGAGGGGCTTAAGTAAGAAGGTTAGGAAAATTGATACTGTTTGGGTGAGAGAACTGGTCCTTTAAGAACGCAAACTTGAATGCTATGTACTGGCGTGTAGTCAGTCCTGGGTCTTTTTTCCTATTAGTACCGGCGCCTGTCATATTACTCTTGGAAAAATGATTACGGAAGCGCGTATTGACTGAGCAGTTTACTAAATAGTAGCAAATTTACAGAATAGTTATCGATTTTATTTTTGAAGTCCTAAAATATCGCAATGTTTATCTTTATTAAAAATAAACTGCAGTCAAGTTTTCTTCAAACTGACATCTTTACCGTGAAACCATTCGATGTATAGACAACACTCACAATGTACGTTTTCTTGTGAAAAAATAGATTTAAGGGCAGGAACAGTCATCCCAAATTGAAGAAGTGTAGTAGACTGTCCAGTTTCATGATTGGCTGTTGGGAGTCATGTGAAAATGTTTTCTCTCTTCAAATGGAATTTTACTGGAAATAACTGCTTGGTTTACCTTGAATATGCAATAGTAGAGTCATAAAATGTAATTAAAGATACTTTGAAGAGAAATAAGATGAAAATTGAGTTATTTAGCGTTTTCTTCAAAATAAGTTTTGGGGGACTGCTCTTTACCTTTAATGAATAAATGTTCGACTTCAACATGATTCCCCTGTCTGCCTGTTATCACAACAACCTGTTAACCTGTCATCACAACACCACGTGACCGATTACTACAGTTCATTGGTGGATTTTAGGGCAGAAGGAGAGTATCATAGAGTGCAAATAATGCGTTTAAAGGGCCAAACCTCTCACCCCAAACTACAATTTTGGTACGGGGGTACCAAAATTCCCAATTGGCTCAGCTCTTTGGTTGACAACTAATTCAAACAATGCAGAGTACCAAAGCTTATATTACACAGCATGAACGGTACTGAGAGGAGTGTTTTGTTCATATAAATTGAGTTTTTCTATACAATTTGAAGCAATGGACTGAGATTGTATCTGGATGAGGATGAATTTCAGACAATTGTGGAAGGGGCTCAAGTAAGAAGGTTTGGAGAATCATTTGGTACTGCTTGGGGTGAGAGAGCTGTGTCTTTAAATTCCCAAAATCGGTCGTATCTTTTATATCTTACCTGAAGGGAACACACAGCTTATAGTTCCAAATTTATTTTTAAAAGCCCCCAAAATAACAGTAACATGCTTGTCGGCGTTGCTCTCTTCAGGCCGGACAAGCGCATTTCGCTCTATGAAAAGATAACAAATGGGGTGTTGTACATGTATGGGCTACTAACTGTATTTAAGTACCGTACTTGAAGGGAATGAAACATGAAGGCACAAAAGTATCCCATGTTCGTACAGTTATAACACATACGTGTAGAAATTGTCATGATTGTTATGTTGATGAAGTGTGTATAGTGATACGTCACATAGACAATGTGCAAAGGTGTTCATTTCCATGTGTCTTGCCAAATTTACAGTACAAAAGAGGACTTATTTAAAGATGTTTGATTTACGACTAAAGTTTTCAATTAAAACACTTGCTGGCGTCGGAGGACATGAGTAACCCCTTGGGACATTTTTATCTCACAAACCCCAATTTTGGTATACTTTTAAAAGGCATGAACCTGAAACACTTTTGGAGTTTGCGTAGTTGTTCCTTTCTTTAGTGGTAGTAAATAATTGCAAATAACCTCCGGCATGGACTATTGACAACAATGAAATCATTCAGACGTGAATGAGGCTTTGACAAGTCAAAGGATTCCGATTCCAAAGCCCTTTTGTTAGGCACGCTAAATCCGCCCTCATAGTTGTTTACTTTTTGAAAAAAATATTCGGTATTTTTCAAGGGAAAAAGCCTTTGAATAACCTCTCCGTTCAGAAGGTCATTTGTCACAGCAAAAAAAAAAAAAAAAAAAAAAATTGAAAAAAGACGAATTAGAAGCAAAGTTCCATAAATATCCGTTATACATATTTCCCTTAGATCTCTCTGTGTTTTTAAACTCTAAAACAAATAAAAACAAAAGAGTGAAATTCACTCCAAATGAAGTTTGCTGAGGTATCATACCTAGTGAGAGTAAATTTCACCAGGAATGAAGTGGAAATTAACTTGCGATGAACAGAGCGATGCTTTACACACATACAAAGAAATATCTCTCTATCAGACTATTTGGCTCGTTGCAATGGAGTGAATTTCACTCCAGGCACCAGGAGAATTCGCTCTCACTAACTGACTAAGGGTGATCCCTCAGCATTCCTTTTATATAAAATTTCATTCTTTACTTTATATAGAAACATCAATGTTCTTTACACCCGAAAAAGGTGTTGAGGAATTAAACGTGCTTCTAAACACTTTTTGCCACCATTTTGTAAACATGTTTTGATGCTAAACACACGAGTTTAATTTCTGAACATTTCGCTTTTAAACACGTTTATTTGCTGAAAACTTTAATTGTTTAACATGTTTAGAATTAAAAGTGTTTACAAAGTGGGGGCAAATTAAGTGTTTAATTATTAAACACGTTGCTTGGAGTACAATACAAAAGTATAACGTGGGGTACCGATATGTGAGGGCGCTCATCGATCCCGAAAGGATTACTGATGAAAGAACATTCGCTAAATTTGAGTGGGGATGGGTACCTCATCTAAAACTGTCTGTAAGAAAGTTTACTTTTCCCACCACACTACTTTCCACGTGTTGGCTGGATTGCTTGTTAAATACCGTACTCGTTTCGTTTCAAACTTGAACTTCCAAAAGTTCTCTATTATAACATATTCAATGGTCCCACTTGTAATATTTATTTACTAAACTGAATTCAAACCTGCTTTTTGTTTGTGGAAACAACAACATATTACACATTATGACGTCACGTTAAGGAATGGTTGCAATAAAAGTCATATTTTTGAAGATGGTTGCTAATGCAATGCACTCTTTGGCAATAGGGCTATGAGGGACAGGTAGGAAGAAGATGTCCTATATTCCCTTCTCAAAAAAGTGCATGTTTAAGTTAAAATAATAAGAGGGACATGATATATGGAAATGCGAGCAAAATTCTTCCAAAATTCTCAATAATTTGACCAAAAGTCCCCATCACTTATCTAATGCGCCTGTGTACTGTTGGCCCTCTTCTCTATTTTTCGGAAATGCAACGGAACAAAGTGCTTTTGTCTATTCGGTTGACAATATTCACACAGTTCCCCAAGATTTGATGTTAAAGATGTTATCTCTATTCATTGAGTATCAAAATAATGACTCGCTGCAATAAAATATAGGCCTACCCACACTTCAAGTTCTAAACGATTTTGTTTGTTGTGTAAGTCTTGAAAATAGTTTTGCTTCGATGCGACGAAATTTAATTAGTTCACTAGCTTATCACTTTCCATAAAAATTCTTTTGAATTTGTGCAAATATCGTTTATCTTATTACTTCGCAGGTCAGCACAGCCGCAATTCCCAGGGTGATCAGAGGTAATATTTAGGCATTGTAAACTATACTTTTTTATTCCAAAGCATTAAAATTATTTCTGATGGTTTAAAACTTTTTAGGGCCAATTGTGACTTATCTTGCTTTCATGTTCAGACACTGTCACTCGTGATAGCGATCGCGTTCACATAAAAGCTGAATTCTGCTGCCTTTTTTTTAAGTCGAGCTGCGTTTTTTTTTATCCTAGGACCAATGTTAGTAATTCTCATTAGAATTCAAATTTCCCTCAATAGCCCTGAGTAAAAAAAATCTCGTCGTGCCCGTGAAAGACAGCCTCTTCCTTTTGTAGTGTAAGCCCACCTTATGGGGTGAGCCTTTTGTTCCCGCATTTTCTCCTTGTCCATCGTGATCTGTTTGTGAGTATGTTAAGGTTCTCATTATGTGAAGCCAGTGCAATCTTGCCTACCGATATTACAACTTGTTTGATATATGAACATTCCATCCAAAGAAAAGCCAAAGTTTGTAAAGGTACTCCTTGCCCATGCGGCCGATCAAAAGGCTTAAGTTTACATCATGTGAAATTTTCATGCTCTATAGCACGTAGCATGTTATAACTTACATGATACTGTACCTGAAATAATATTTACTTGGTTAAAATTCGCAGTTTATTCCATGGACGAAGAAAAGTTTAACTGGTGAAGTTTATGCACTAGTCTAACTATATATTAATCATCATTTTTGCATTTTTTTCACCGTTAATTAACATGCAGGTTTTATCGCTTCTTATTTATATCGTAATGAACATTATTCTTTAACAACTGCAAAATATTGGTTCATCTGGGTTGAAGAAAGACGTAAAGGGTGAACAGAATTAAGGTGCGAAGAATACTGAATCAAGATAATAAAAAAATTGCCTCCAAAACGGTCAACGGTTTTGATAATAGCCTTTCATTCAGCAGAATAAACGATAATAAATGACTTTATTCTATACCGTTATGTTTTAAGAAACTCTGCCCTATAGACTCCGCTCCTCTTACAGTCTTTACCCCCAATATTACCCAAGTTTCCCATCCCATGCATTTAGTTTTATTTGCCACTTTCGCTCAGAAATGATTCGTTCACCTGATATATATTTCTTCTTGCAATCAATTAGAGATTTAGCTATAAGCAGATAGGTCCGGTGTATTCGATAAACGGTTGTTCTTCTCACTCTAAAAGACGAGTTAAAGGTTCAAGAGCAGTCGTTTCAATATTAGTTTGAAACAACAGCTAAATCTCAAAAAAGGTTCTTGTTTCCATTGAAGTATCTTTCAATATTGTATGTTTGAGGTAAACCAAGCATTGATTCCTTGTAAATTTCACATTCGTGGAGTAAAATGCTGTCACATGACTCTGAAAAGCCAATCATGAAAAAGGACAATATACTACACTACTTCAAGTTGGGGCGACTTCTCTTGCCCCTAAAAGATAAATAAGCCCATGTGAATCATTAAACTTACGGGAATAAAACATTGCCTTTTATCCTTTTACTTACATGAGATGGACTTAAACAATTGAATTGTATGTTAAGTTGATTCTTTATAAGTACAACATGAAGCCGGTGTGCCAGTTTTGAGAAGTTTGTTAAATTCTTTAGAGAGGACATGGCGAGAAAAAGTTGGAGAATCATTGAATAGATAAGTACACAACTTGATTCGACATGTTTGTATATAGCGCAAAGACGCCTATAAATAGTTACCAAGTTTTTAAACTTTTCTTCATAATTTTGACATGATATAAATGATCTTGTTGAAATTAAGGTAGCTTGGCATTGTCTTCAGGTGTTGGCAGTACCTCATGACGGTAATCTAGCAGATATTTTCTCATTATGTGATGCATGTTTCTTGAAGAGCGGGCTTTAAACACTCAACTTGAAAATTCTTGTTTGAACGAGCGGAATATAAATTCACTCGCTGTCTTTGGTTTCGTTGGCTCGACAGTGATTGATCGCTACAACGTACGGTTTCAGACAACTGTGATCCGAAAGTAACAAAACAGTCATTTAATGAAGACTTTTCAGTTTTCTCCCATAATGTATGGCCCATTTCGAAATAGAAACAAATACACGCTCAAGGTTACGACATCATTCGCACGCTACTCGTGTCAAAGTACTTTCAGTCAGCCAAATCGGTTCGCGTAATATGAGAATTTGTCGTAAGGAACTCCTGTACTTTTTGGGGCCACAGTTGATTCCGCAAAATAATCATTGCGTAAAAAGCTAATAAACTTTTTTTTTTATCTCTTCATGCTTTTATTTAACTTGTGGTCTATATCATTGAGAGTTTGTGTGTATTTGTGTGTTTTGTTGATACTTCAGATGTGTAGGCCTACTGTGATTAAACTGCGCGAGTTACAAAGTAAATCAATGTGTCGCTTCCTTACAGTGCCAAAAATAATTACCATATGAAGTATATATACGGCCTATACTTGCAGTGTAACAAAGTGTAAGAAACTTTGAAACGGAACATTAAACTAAACTGGCAACGTAGGGAACAGAAAATATGCCATTTCCCGCATTGTTTAGATAGAGTAAAGATAATGAGAGAAGAGCGAACTAGATATTGTTTTGTCTAGCCTTTTAACATGGGAATATCATGTGCTTGGTACAATGTGGATCAAAGAAGTTGAACTGTATTGTATAAATTCAGCGTCTTCATTGTAGCATAGCTTGGGCCAACATGGAGCTAAACGTGTCATGTAGTGTCAAACTAAGCCAAGTCATTGTCATACAAAACTTAAATTTTCTTGACACATATTGCCCCACTTTGTAAACACGCTTAGATTATAAACACACGTGTTATATTCCTAAATATTCCTCTTTTATACATGCTGAACATAAATCGCTAAACATGTTTATATTAAAAAAGTGGGGAAAGTGTTTAATTGCTGAACACGTTTTCTAAGTGTACATGGTTTATTAAAACATATATCCAAAGCCCATACAGATGTTTTTTTTTGTTTTGTTCGTTGATACTTTTTAATATTTCATGTATAACAAAATTTGTCGTAATACTTTATTTATCGTATTTATAGCTGGAATTTCTTCCAACACAGATACGACACATTAAACAATATCTACTCCTGAAACTGAACTTTGTAAAGGACGTACTTATGTTTCACGAGATACTCGTCACCTTTAGTTAGTGGTTTAAAGCTTCTTAAAAACAGAGGATTTTTTCTCGCCTCTGTAAAGTGACAGCGGCGTTAATCACATGGCCTGATGGCACCAACACAAAACCTTCCCATTCTTTACCAAGCAAAACCAATCGTTTGATCCCCGTCTTGTCCATTGATTGCAATCCCGTCTTACTTTTCTCCCAGAAGTAATCAATGACCCAATGAATAGGAGCAACTTTTTTCTCATCAATAAGAAGTAGGGATTATGACTTTACTCCAAGAGTAACAATAGGCCCCAAACCAAGGGGTCACGGAGAGCAAAAATTTAGTTTGTCAAATGAGAGAACTTTGAGGAAAACGCCTTAAGTCCTTCACCGGCCTAAAATCGATAAACTGACCACAGGAGGATCGAGGGTATATCTTCTTAAAAGTTTTTTCAAGTGATGGTCCGACGAGACAGGAGAGAGAGAGGAGACTATAATGGCTAAGTTTGTTTAAGCCTCAACACTTCTGGGAAACCAACAAATGAGTCAACGACGTGGTTTTAATTGGGCTTCTATAGGCATGTTACTACGTCATCTTGACTCTTAACAGGAGAAATGTTAAGAACTGTCGGTTTTAAAACATTGTAACTGGAAAAGTACTTTGAACTTTCACGTCTGAGGAATTTCGTACTTTCTTTTGAAAATCTTTTATTTACTCAAAGGGGAACTTTAAAGGCTAAGAAACTTCAAAGAAACCGGAAGAGGTGCCGATATTGTTACACTTCTTGCAATGGCCAGTACAGACAAGATTTGAACTTGATCCCATAGACTAGTATTTGCGTTGACTCGTCTTTCGAACAGTTCAACTTCGCTTAAATAATTTAGCATTAGACAGTCTTTTCAACACAATTTGTGCAAACGAAAACCGCATATGCAAAGTTAAACACATTGACATGAATACGAAAAAATATACTTACACTTTTTAAACGTGCTTAGCAATTAAACACCGACTTTGCCCCCTCTTCGTAAACCAAGTTTTTGATTCTAAATATGTTTAGCTATTAAACACTAAAAGCTAAGCAATTAAATGCGTTTAAAGCGAAATATTTACAAATTAAATACGAGTGTTTACCATCTTAATGTGTTTGCAAAGTAAGGGCAAATTGTGTGTAGCAAAAAAAGAAAAAGAAGAAGAAAAAAAAAACCGTTTAATTCCCAAAGAAATTTTAGAGTATATAGTTGTGTATATGTGTAATACAAACAGTAAGCAGCTTCTCGAATTAAAGTGAGGGGTAGGAGCAGGGCATGGCTTTGACCAGAACATCTTCATGCTCGAAAAGCATAGCCCAAAAAGTAGTGTAGTGGGGTTAAGGGCCCTTGAGTAAATTGGTCTACCATGTAATATGGGGCCCATAAATGAAGAGGGAGTTTACATCGTTTTCGAAGTTAACTTCTTTAAATCATTGCAAGCAAACTGAGACACATTTATGCGCCTATATGTTTTGGTTAAAGTTCCGAGGGACAATATGCTTACTGGGGGAGAAGGGCATGTCCCCCAACCCAAACCTTTGACGGCCTTTCGAGTATTTTTACATCAGTACCAATGAAAAAAACCTCTCTATCACCAGTGATTAAGGTTAAAGTCCTTGGTTAGAATGGGGAAAGTATCAAATTTGATACGAAAGTCTCATAACGTAAACCAAAAGGTTGGAAACTGGGCCGTAAAACTCTAACTCATAACGTAAACAGAACAAACAATTTATATAAATCTCATTTATAATTCATGCTCTATTTAGATCAAGAAATAAGTTAACTCTAGGTTTACTTTGATTCTACCAATATGCAACTTTTTGAAGAATTCCTAGAGGGGCCTGAAGACCATGCTCTAAAATATCCCCATTTCATTTTATTTGCGTGTAGGAAAGAGTGGGTCTTTAGGCCCTGCCTTCACCAGGGAGTTGCAACTCCCTGCTTTCACAATGTTGTGTGGTATAAAAAGTATTTTAGAAACCCCGCACAAACAAATTACAGTGGTTCTTCTAAACCATTTTATACGGTACCGCATAATGTCACCCTATGGTACAGTTTTTGGTGGCGCTCTTTAAAGAAAAAGGCTTAAAGCATACTGATTAGTGAGGCCAAGTTCGCATTTAAAAACTTGTAGGTACTGAGGATAGTTCATGTCAGCATGGAGTTCACTTCATTCTAGCATTGCGATTAAGCCAAACCTATCACTGACGGTTTTTTTTTTAAACTAGAGGGGCGGAGATACGTCCGTAACCGTGACGACTTAATGTAAGACGTTTGAGTAACAGCATTTTTCACTTCTCAAGAATCAGAGAAAGATACGAATAACAGACAAACATAAACATTAAACATTAGACAGATATTTTAAGTAAGAAGCCTTGATTCAGTTTCAAGAATGATGTAGGCATATTCTTCAAAAAAAAAAAAACTACTCACAGTTTGACCCTTTTCCCCAGTTTTCTGGCCCTTTTTAGCTACAACGAAATGAAAATAGTTCGGGCGCAATCAACAAGATTTATTTCTTATACTCAGCTTGAAGTTTCATATTTAGTACTCGTTCTACGTGGACAGTTAACGTAGGTAGTTCCGAACTGTCCTCTAAACTTTTTGCCCATCTTACTGTACGGCTTTGACAAGAATCTATTGTTATGAAATGCTTCTCCTTCATCCATGGTTAGCGGTATGATTCTTTATTTATTGCGCAGACAGGGACTGACAGGGGTGATCAAATTGCGTATTTTCACTTAATTCGAAGGGTAGCATTTTGTGATTATCAATTTTTTGGCTTGTGTACTGTCAGAATATAACAAATGTAATGAAAATCGCCGAAACACAATTTGCCCTCTTGTTATCTCGTTTAAAACTTGGTAAACAATCAACAAACTAAAAAAACTCGTGTGTATTTGTTTAAATACGTAAAGAATAGGATCCTTAGTTGGTATTTTTCTTTGAATTATGTTTTATAAATACAATTCTGCAAAGTCAACATGAACGACAATAATATAGTTTGTAAGGGTCACTAAAGAAAGCTCCGTTTTATTTTAGTGTGATTTGAAATGCATTGTGCAGATTTGATTCCTAATAGACTCTATAGTATACAGCGATTGTTTTCCTTTCACCGGCTCTATTACAGTCGCGTTAAGATCTTGTCTGCGCTGCACTCTAATAGCAGACCGGTAGTCAAGGAGACCTGAGCCAATCTTCTTAAAGAACGAAAGCAGCTAAAAATTATTATTAGTCAAATTTCTTTAAGAAATATTTGTGAGTTACTAGTTGCTAAGAAAGGTCCCTTTGTAAATAATGTTTGTAATCTGTATTAAAACTTCAGATTATTAAATGACTCCATGAAATGTGAGAAAATGATTCAATCAGGAAAAGAGATGAAAAAATCCTTCAAGTACAAATGTCTTCTCCATCATGAAAAAAGTGAAATAAAATATTAAGTAGAAACTATATTTCTTCTTGAGCAACAACACAAAATAAAAGTAATAATCTTCATCACTTGCGTATGAAAAATAGGTTAAGTGTTTGTTGACTTTGTTTTACTTCACTGTTGTGAGATACTCTCTGAGTTGAATAAATTCATTTAAGGGACAAATCGGTAATTTCAATTGAAGTATTCAATCAAATATTCACTGAGAATTAATTTTATTTGTTCTGTTTCAACTTTTCATTTCAAATTTGAGATTTGTCACTAGTAGATAGCTTTTAGGTTGATTCTCATTCTAAGAAAGTAACAGGGGAACCCAACTTGGTTCACAAACTATTGAAAGATAAAAAAGGTTTGGGAGACAATTGATGGGACCCCGAATAGCTTTAAGATGGGTTAGAACTGATATCATCGCGAAAGGTCCGCTGAGCTGAGCAGAGCACTTCCTCTAAAATACGTTCGAAAGTTGATGTAAAATTTATAAGTTGTAATATTTACAAGGGGATAGAAAACATTGATCAATGTTGTGAGCTTTAGTAAGAAATCATAAAAAACGAAAGGAATACCGAGTTTAAAGGGCAAGAACAGTCATCCCAAATTGAAGTAGTGTATAGCATGGACTGTCCAGTTTCATGACTGGCTGATGGGAGTCATGTGACAACGTTTTTCTCTTCAAATGTGAAATTTACTAGAAATAACTGCTTGGTTTACACCGAATATGCAATAGTTAAATCATAAAATGTGATGAAAGTCCTTAAAGAGAAATAAGACAAATTGTGCTGTTTAGCTCTTTCTTCAAAATAAGTTTGGGGGACTGTTCTTTACCTTTAAACTTGGTTAATTTATATCAACTCCAATTGGGTCGTTGGCTGTATCATCGACATCTCACAATATAGTTCATTGCCTGACGTCACAACTAACCCTTCTCTAGATTTAGATAAAATATAAGGATTATTACATTAAACGGTATAGATATGTTAGTTTCATATATGTAGGTCAAAGAGGAATCATTTCTCTATCGCACTTTGTGATAGGGGACGGCTATGAATTAACCTTGGCAAACACTATTCTGATGTTACAGGGCTCAATTTAATGAGGAAGGATGCCTTTGAATCACGTTCATACTTTGTTCGAAACGAATTTTCTCACATTTTGTTTTTCAGTTTGCTTCTTTGAGCATGACTAACCATAACCACAACTCTGACACCTTTGGCGTCCTTAAATCTGATGACAATGTAACCTTGTCAAATTATACGATCTTTCAGGATCAATTTGTTGCGTAGTTTGTCCTCAAAAATAGAACCTTTAGGCTGAAATGGTTATGAAGGAAGATATACAGAGAAAATTTGGGGGATATCATCAACTGTTAAACAACACAATTTTGACTTAAAGAAAAATGAATAGTTCAAAGGTGAAGAGCAGTACCTCAAACTTATTTTGAAGCAACATGCAACTAAATCTCACAATTTTTTTCTTATTTCTTTTCAAAGTATTCCGTCACGGTCATATTTAAGGACTTATTATATTGCATTTTCAAGGTTAACCAAGCTTTAATCCCTTGTAAATTTCACAATTGAGGAGAAAAGTATTGCCACATGACTCTCAACAGACAATTATGACCGGTACAGTTTACTGTACTTCAAGTTTAGACGACCGCTCTTGCCCTTTAAAGTAGTTAAGAGAAAATGTAAGAATTGTAGAAAATCCGGATTGATAGATACTAAGTCTTATCACTTAAATAGTGCACCCTCTTAAAAATAAGCTGTTCTTCGATCTGTTATAAGTAAACTTTTAGATGTGCTAGTCAGCCTATCATGCCTTTAATCATGAATTCAGTTGCACTTTTTTATTGTAAAGAAGTTTTAAAAGAAAATTTGACACAACTTTGTGTAGCATTACACTATAAGTATCAATGGAAGCTTAGCATACAATTCGTTTGGTGCATCCGTTTTTTACGTTCTTTTAGCAAAAAGTTTGATTTCCTTTTTAAAAAAATGGGTAGACTGTATCTGTCGATGTTTTACACAGGCATGAGGGTCGTGACCTCCTAAATAGAAAGGCACGTGAATACAAAAGGGTGCTAGCGCTGGTAATAACGCGAAATGTATTCAATCGATAGATCACCATTTTGAATGAATAGGTCCCTTCAACCACCCACACTAGATCAAAAGCTACCATGGATATCCTATTGTTGGATTTCCCCGACGAGTGGGTGAAATGGTAATTGAAATTGTTAACAAGGTTTTCAGCTTGGCGGCTTATACCAAAGCTGAATAGTTTATAATCATTCATAAACAATCGTAAAAGAGAGTAGCTAATAATAGAAATATTGTTCAAACTAGTTTGAGATAAAATAGATTCTTCGTGCAGGGTTCTCCCAAAAAGATATTACTGAAATCATACGGTTGAAAGAACCATTGTTCGTTTATTCACAAAATGGACAATTTTTCCGCTTATAAGTTTAGAAAAAATCGTTGTCAACCGTCTTATCGCTATCGTTTAATCATATCTCTTCTTTTAAGTCATAAGACTTATTAAAATGAATGTATAAACCATTTAAATAATGTAATTAAAATTTTTGTCTATTCTAGTTTGTAAAATTGTGAAGATGTCACTTTTGCTTCTCATTTAATCGGGGTACTGCCATTAGGCTAGTTTCTTTAAACAGATTTCAACAGATACAATGGAGGTTATTTGACTAACAAAAATAGTTTCTCACTCTATTTAACGTATGATATAGACTAATACATGTTTGTTTATAAACAAATACCCGCTTGTTAACAGAGTTGATGATGTGTGCTTTCATTTTTGTGGCAATGACATGTAGATGCTAACAGAATCGGCTTTGCAATTGCGTCACGGTTCCGCCATGCTGAAGGTCAATAACGCCAAATACACGTGACTCTGTGTTGAACGTATTGCTTAGTGTGCACTGTGGTATGCACGGTGTGTACACATTAATTAAAGGGTCAAACCTCTCACCCCAAACTACAATTTTGGTACGGGGGTACTGAAATTCTCAATTGGCTCAGCTCTTTGATTGACAGCTAATTCAAACAGTGCAGAGTACCGCAGCTTATATTACACATCATGAACGGTGTTGAGAGTGTTTTGAGTATATAAATTGAGTTTTTCTATACCCACCTTGAAGCAAGAAACTGACATCATACCTGGAAGAGGATGAATTTCAGACAATTGTGGAAGGGGCTTAAGTGAGAAGGTTAGGAGAATTGGTACTGTTTGGGGTGAGAGAAATGGGCCTTTAAGGAAGCGGGGTTGGGGGGTGGTTGAGTGTGGTCTACTTAGTAGTTACACGTACTCCAACACGGCCGTCGGCAGTTTTAAAACGTCATATGAAAAGTCTCTTTAAACCTTATACATATGATGTCACAGCGCAAAAAGTACGCCCTCCTTTGGGGGAAAAACAAACCAACACCGACAAATGCAGGCAGCTAAGTTGTCAACCATTAGAATACGCGCATAGTCTGCTACAAGTGTAGGGTACATTATGTGTGCGGGTACATGTTCCATTGTTTTGCCCCACGGCAAGGATGGCGTCAGTGTGTCGCCAATGCATAAGATCTATCCGTATACTCTCTTCGCGCATGCTATTGCGAGGCCCCTGCACGCGCAAAACCTTACATGCACGCATTTCCCTGAGAATGCTCTGCTCAAAAAAGTGACTTAGCCGTGAATAATCAGATTGGTCCCATCGGCCTGCGGTACTTCATAACAGAACGTGCTTTTGAGTTCATAGCAAAGTGCAATGCGAAAACGAAAACGAAGATATGTAGCACGTCAACATCCCTCAAGTAAGATTTTGAATGCATTTACCCCCCCAAACAGACATGTACTAAAAGATAAGCACTGCAAATTTGTGAGGCTCTACCAAACAAAAGGAATTAAAATTACCATGAAATTGCTGGTATATGTCGACAAAAAGATTGTAGTAAGTTCATAATACCTTCCTTAATATGATACTTATTCTAGGCACTCAATTATCCAATCAACGATGAGCTGATCTTCTTAGCTTTTCCAAAATTGACGCTTTTGACTTCTTCTAAATCGAGTTTCCATATGAATCAGATTTGTGTCAAGTAAATACATACATTGTTTATGTATACATTGGTTAACAGAGAGTAGCGTAATGCTATGCTCACTTCGAAAGTTTCACTAAGTAGTCAAGTTTGACAGATCATAAATCTTGGTTTACGTCTCAAATCGCGTCACAAAACCAAAAGATTCACGATAAACTCAAACCTAACTCAATGATGTAAATACCATGAATCCAAGCAATAATATTAGTCAGTGTGTTTGAATAAAAATATCCATCTTATGGACATTTTTCATATTCATTTATCAGATGAAATCCATTACTGGTATGCAATGTGTATGACAGTGTAAACGGGGGGGGGGGGGGGGATTCTACCATCCACGCTGTTTCTCGATGGTAAGTTACGAAAAGAAGTTCAAAGCTAGCTTGCTGACGTCACTGCATGTCTACGGAAGCAGAGGTAGACTATTGCTCTGATCAAAAGTGTATTATTCTCACTTAATTCTGCAACTCCGTGTCTTTTGTATCATATGCTACATATTTCTAACAGCTGTCGGTTTTCCTTGCATGCTTTATTCGTCTTTGTTCAAACTAAAATGGGACCGCCTACCTCATTTTTCTGTCCATACCGATGTAAAATGACCATACATACATTGGCACATAGTTAGAGAGTTAATAGCTACCGTACGTCGGATTCTAGAAAAAAGCTATCTTTGTCCCGTCAACTTCGATTGCCTATGACCCCACCCCCCTCCTCCCCTTACGTTACAACGCGATGGTACTATGTGAGTATTAGCGGTTGCGGCCCTTTCTGGCTGTTAAATTCTTCACAAATATTTATATGTTGGTTAAAGGCTTTCAACCGTTTAAATGGCTTAATCTGCGTGCCAACAGTACCACATAGTCCATCAGGTAGTCTATTTCTTTATCTGTTACACGTCATCTTTTCTGTCTTAAATTAAAAGAAGGCTTGCTTCCAACTAACAAAAGAAGCCAAACCATCATGGCATTGGAAATCTCAGTCAGGGGAGAAAAGTAGACACTGGAGTGCCAGAAAAAGGATTCAGGAAATGTATAAACGATAACAGAAAATGGAAATATGTTCTGGTTCTTCTTGAAGTAAAATCAGGAACCAAAGTAAATTTAGAGAGAATAAAAGAGAGCTCATGTCACTCTTTTTTGTCTGATTAATATTCATCAGTCTCTTTAGAGTGGATATTCAGCACTTATTTGAGATCCGCCCTTCATTTGATTCTTTTGCATTGATCTCTATTCAGAGAGAAGGTTTAAAACATTGTTTAGCGCCCCCTATTCAAAGTTGTACCCAATGCTTGAGAATCTATGGCGAAATGCCGTTACGCAGGCTATTTTATACAATATTTCATGTAATATTTTACTTTAAGTTTTGCAAACTTTCGAGGTAAATGACATGGGCAAATGGAAAAAATGACAATATTGAACGTCTGGATAACTAGGGGGCCCCCTTAAAAATTTTTGCTGAGGTGAATGACTGAAACTTGGATGTGACGGTGAGTCATTTTGTTTTAAACCTTGTCACGCTTGTAAGTTTATCCAGCGTAACCTTGACAAAAAGGCGTTTCGGTTTTGAGTCCGTGAAATAAAAAAGTTAATTGATCAAAGTTCAAGTTCGAACTTCTACAAATTATATATAAAATTAAGTACAATGGAGATTTTTTGTCGTTATTGTGCATGTGGGTCAGTTGACTGTGCATACGTGATGTGCGTCCTGATTAAAGTCAGTGTCTGTCCATGATGCCATATGAGTAAAACAGTGCAAAGGGTAACAATCAAACTTTAGATATTCTTTGTTCGTATTTTAAAGATCTTGTTGTATATATATATATATATATATATATATATACATATATTGACCACATATATATTGCCATGTAAATTAAATGTATCTAAAATTCTGCAACATGCACCTCCGGCATGTCAACTTACTTGCACAGTATAAAATTTCGGGATCGTATTTAAGTTTGCATACCGTGATACGGAATATTTTAACCTCTGCTCCACATATGCATAAGTTACCAGAAGTTTTGCAAATGAACTACAGCTTTTTTTATAGAATTTTATTTTTTTCATCTGAATTTCTTGCATGAACGTAATTCAACAATGATTATATACATCAAATCAGAAAATTTGTACATATCATCATTCGTTAATAGAACAAATTAATATCTAGTGCGACAGTACTTACATGTTTCCAAAACAATTTTTTTTTTAGATAGTACAAATTTTCACATCGCCTTTTATTCTTAATAACTAAGGACACCCAGCCTTTACACAACATGTTTGGCTAGCAGACATTAGTTGAAGATAAGCAATCACTGAAAAAAAATCATGCATTCGAAATTAAAGTTAACAGTGACTTACACGATACACAATCACCCTTTATCACAACACTTTACACTATATGTACCGTACTCTTTTGCAAGCAATCGCATTTACAAGAATAATCACCAATGACCATATTAGAACATGCAATGGAGGGTATGCATCACTACATTCCCTACAAAAAACACTTAGATTTAAAGAGCACATAATAAACTTAACAGTGTAAACATTCTCTTAACAACTCAACTTCATCAGAACGTTTTCCTTTTGTTAAGATATACATTTCAACCTTTATAAGAAAACTTAGTTTATATTTAAAGGAGTCATGGTCCGGATGTTTCATATCCATTCTACAGGTGTAAATATTTTGCTTTGCATTAAAGATTGCCATACTTAACCATTGCCAACTTTTTCCGGGAGGGTAGCCGAAACATATATTTTCATACTCAATTTTGACTTTGGAATGAAAAATTTCAAGAAACATTTTACCTCACATACTCCCACTTTGCTACATCGCCAAAATAAGTGGTCCAGGGTTTCTTCTGATTCACCACAAAAAGTATAGCTAGAGCTATTGACAATATTAATTCTATGAAGAAAGTAATAAGAGGCAAGTATGCGATGAATAAGTTTAAAAGGAGGAGGGCGCCAGTGGGGGGAACTTGCCCGTTTTTTGACTCCTAGAGAAATTGGAATTTGCAATTTTTGTATATTTCGTCCCATTGATACCTTGGCTTGTCTCGGGTCCAGTGAAAGAGTGTCCATACGGTCAGCGGCGATCGCTTTACTGACGTACCAAAATTGCCTTCCGGCAGGGTGTGTTTCAGCATAGACCGCAGCATAAATCAAGTTTTGGATAAATATGAACCAGTAAAATTTATGAATTATCATTGTTGCCTGATGTGGTCACAGTAAACGAGTTTAATTACATGGTGACACCCATGGTTCCATGTACAGGACAAAGTGTCTGGATTCTGTAAGCTTGAAACCGAGAAAGTGCAGCAACAATTGACTAAGTTACATGTGACAACATTCTTTTCTTATGCTAAAAATTGTCTACCTTGCAGCTAAGCTGTTGTATTATGGATAAAAAAGTTCTACCTCTTGGCAAGGAATGAGAGATCTTGCTTCTCCTATATTGCTATTCCTATTAAGATAGCACCAAAGGCGACTTTACTATGAAAATCATGTGATCATTATGACGGCAATCCGAGGTCATTGGATTTCGAGCATTAACTTTCGTAAATAACGAGAATGTTTTAAAAGTGTATGCATGGAGCTTGGACGTCCATCTGTACTCAAAAGGGTGTGGGGACATGACCACTGCCGTCCAAAAATTTACTGTGTAAAAATATGTTATCAATGGGTTTATTTTCCAAAAAGGGTGGAAACTTGCCCCATATAGAAACGAAAAATCGACGTCCGTATTGGTTTATAGGAGAAAAGTACTGCTTATAATTTTGGTTCTGTTTTTTTTCTCCCTTTTTCCGTTTTGCATCTCACCTCTCGGCTTCCGTAGTTTTTGTGTGTGCTAATGCAGAATTTTACAATACCTACCGTATTTCAAAAGAGATATGGTCACGTAGTATTTTATCAATGGTCAATTTAAGTTGTCATATTAAACGTTTAAATATTGTGCAGACGATATTTCCAACGTAACAGTTTTAACCTCAATGGTTGCTAAGGCAGGTTTTCACAATTGATGGCGCTCTTCAATCATCTTTCAAAGGAGTTCCCTTATATGAAGTACATATGAACCCTAATGCTTCGAGTATAGGCCTGTATATAAATCTTTACCCATACAGTATAGTTGTCCTGATTGCTCTTACATAAGGAACAGAAATGTATTGTGTGCATCTCCACTTTTGTAAACGTCAGTGCTTGACATATATACCTGTCCCTCAGTACACTCTAAAATCAAAAGAGTGAACTTAGTCACTCTTTGAACGAGTGAAAAGTGTAAATTCACTCCATTAGAGTGATAATTCACTCCATTAAAGTGATAATTCACTCCAAGAGGAGTGAAGTCCCCTGCAAAAAGAGTGAAATTCGCTCCAAAAAGAGTGAAATTCACTAGAGGCAGAGGGAAAATTCACTCTTCCACGAGTGCCTTCAATGATCGCTCTTTTTTTAAGAGCGATCACTGTGGGCACTCCATCAAGAGGGAAACTTCACTCGTTTTAAGAGAATTTCACTCTTTTTGGAGTGAATTTCACTCTTTTTGGAGGGAACTTCACTCCTCTTGGAGTGAATTATCACTCTTATGGAGCGAATTTATACTTTTCACTCGATCAAAGAGTGACTCAGTTCACTCTTTTGATTTTAGAGTGTAGTATTCGATGCCTGAATCCCTTCGATTTAGACATTACCGATTACAAAAGACGGTTGTGAAATATTTACATAATGGTGTTATTTTAAGCCGAAAAGTAAAATAAAATTGTCACGGTTTACTAAGTACAAACCGATCCATGTGCAAACGTGGTCAAACTTTGCCATATGATCAGTAGGGTTATTCAGCTCTCACTATTTTGTTTGAACCAGGGAACTGTGATTTGGCCAAATAACAGCTCCCTGCTGATATGACCCAACAAAGTTCATAGTCTATTCGTCCTAGTCTGGGTGGGGGCAGCATACCAAGTTCAAAGTACATGCAGAAGTTGTTTGGATGACACTAGTATTTTTTTCTGGGGCCCATGCACATGGCTTCACCACAGGGCTTAAAAAAATTAGGGGATGCAGACATTGGAAAGATATACATACGTTACACCTTCCTTCGTTGATATTTCTTCCTTTTTTTATGTTTAACTTGAGTACTTATAATTTGTGCTTTTGAATTATTTCATTGCATGCGTTGATAATCAAGTTAACTGCGGGACCAGTTACGTTCAGATGGAGACTTGGATTAAATCTCAGTATTTTACTCTCTCTCTCTCTCTTGATTCCCCAGACCAAGTTACGACCATAACAAGTCTCGGTCCATTAAACACGATGAGATTCCATTACCCTCGGTGCAAGACACCCATTGTAATCTTCCTTTTAAAAGCCCTTATACAGTATTTTAAAAAGCAATCTCCGCCGCCCAAAGGATTTGCTGAAAATGAATCAAGGGGCTTGGCAATAGAATAAGGCTTTTCGCGAGTAAACGTGCCTTTTTTAAGCCAATAATTAAGTTGCCAATGAGTTGTTCAGTGAAGATAAATGTAAGATGTGTATACGGTCCTTCTAAGTACCTACAAACTGCCGATAACTTCCTTTAAAGTCACCAGGAATTAGCATCGTCTCTGCTGAAGACCCTCGATCCCGTTCAAACATTTTCTAGATAAACTTACAAAATGCCCTCATTTTCTTATAATACCGTACTGATGACGATGTACGATGTAAATTATTTATAATTCGTACAGCACTTTTGTGACTGATAATGTGCACTAAGGCTGCCGTTCCTCTTAGCAAAAAACTGGATGAAAAAAGTTCGTCCGCTCCGCCGTCCATGGCCTATCAATAGACACTGGTTACCTCCTTTCTTCGAGATTCACGGTTAATATATTAACACTAGTCTTGACAATGTCCCACTATTGTGTCGTACATATTTGTCTATGCTGACCCCTCCTCCTGATGGGGAGGGAAGTAAACTGTAAAGATTTTTCTGGCATAACTTCATCCTTTGCAATCTTTTAGTAGAAATTGACCGCGGTTTTATTTTAGAGTTTATGTTACCTCAACATTGCAGGTTAGATGGAGTTTTACGGCCCAGTTTCCAACCTGTCGAAATGGCAACGGTTCGACAGGTGGAAACTTTTTTCCAGTTTTGGCTCACTGAATTATTTTCCCTACTCCATTGCTTATGCGGAGGAGCATCACACACAACTATTTTAAGAGTCATTGTATGACTCGACCCGGGAGCCGAACCCGGGCCTTCCGGGTGAGAGGCGGATGTTCTACCGTTAGACCAAACACGCGGTGATACGATGTAACACATGTATCGTTAAATGCCACCGAACTAACCTTCTGCGTGGGAAGGGGGGGGGGGCACCTACCTTAAACAGTCGGACGAACCATGTAGTATTAATAAGTAAATTTTAATATTTACATTGTTTTGCAAAATGGATGTTGTAAATAGTGACAAGTCTTTGCACGACACTATTTTTGGACAATAATAGTAGTGGTGACGTCAGAACACCAAAGGGACAAAAGGCATTCACTTAAATATTTAAAAATCGTTTCCTTCTTTTTATTTTTGTTGCAATTGGAATAACTTCAAAAGGCCACCTCATGTTTTAGTCTCCCTGTATGGTTGTCCGTTTGGCGTTTGAAAGACTTCGCTAAAGGCCTGTATACACGAGCAACATTTTCAAAACATATCACCTGCAACAAACTAAAAACATGCTTGTTTTCGGTTTTTTGCACAGTGTAGACAGAGTAAAAACAATTTTAAAACATTTTTAAAATGTTTTGAGGATGTTTTGAAAAGAATTGACAGGACATTTCTTTTGCAACATTTCCAAAACATTTTCAAAACATGATGTTTACCCTGTCTACACTGTGCAACACTAAAAAAACATGTTTTGAATTCGTTGCCAGTGAATGTTTTGGAAATGTTTTTTGGGAATGTTTTGCAAATATTGCTCGGGTGTACAGGCCTTTACATCCGTAAAGGCCTGTATACAAGAGCAACATTTGCAAAACATTCCGAAAACATTTCCAAAACATCCACTGTGCAACAAATCCAAAACAAGCTGTTTTCGGTTTGCACAGTGTAGACAGGGTATATTGCATGTTTTGAAAATGTTTTGGAGATGTTGCAAAAGAAATATCCTGTCAATTCTTTTCAAAACATTCTCAAAACATTTTCAAAATGTTTTCAAATTGTTTTTACCCTGTCTACACTGTGCAACAAACCGAAAAAAGCATGTTTTGGGTTTGTTGCAGGTGAAGTGTTTTGAGAATGTTTTACAAATGTTGCTCGTGTATACAGGCCTTAAGTAAAGGCCTCTATACACGAGCAATGGTCAAGATACGTTTTTGTTCTTTGAAAAAAATTCTTGAACAGTTGAAGCTTTTTCAATGAACTACACGTTATTAGATGAGTGAAACCAGTTGTGGGGTTCAAAGCCTAATATCAGTTGAACGGTTAAAATTTTTCTTCAATAAATGATTGAACTTCATTAAATTTCATTTAAATTCATTTAATTTCATGTACGGGTAATCTAAATGGTCTTAGGGCCGTTAGGTTGGCCACGTATTGTCCTTCAGTGGACGTAATGGCTTCTTCGGGTAGTAGTAAAAGTTTTGGTTTCGCCGAACGGCCCTTTGCCAGAGGGTCGGGAGGACTTTAGAAAAAGTAGTTATGTTACCCTCCCAATTAACATGGACAAAAAACAGTCGTCAAAAAATTAATTTTGAATCAAAAGCTGAATTTCGTTTCATTTCAGTATCTTTCATGGTATTTTAGGAATTAGATATTTTAGACTATGTTCAATATAAACCAAGCAATTTCTGCTTGTAAATTTAACTAGTGAACAGGAATAATATTGTCACATGATTCTCACATGATTTTCATGAAACAGGTCAGTCAACGACACTAATTCAAGTTTGAATGACTGCATTTTACCTAAGTTTGGCCATTTTTCGCTACTTGTTCACGCCTAAACAGCCTAATCGGAGATCTGTGTTAGTTATAAAAAAAATAATAAAAAGACCTTGAATTATTTTTCTGCGCTAAGCTACAACAAATGTATGAGAAGCCTGTGACTCCTATGCATTACAGCCTTATGTCAGATTGCAACCGAGCCAACAATTTCGATCAAATTCGGTATTTTTTAAAAGGACAGTTCAGATCGGAAAACTGTGGAATGCTCTTGAATGAAAATCGAACCCCAAACGTCCCAGTTGCTTAGTTTTCTCGTGCTTTATTTTTGCGAAAGGTAACCTGCTTGACCACGCCTTCTCAAGACGTATTTATTCAATCGGAAATTCTATCTCAGTGGTAAAAACTTCCCTTGCTGTTCCTGCTAAGTAACGGATCTACCGAACTGAGGGCGCTAGTTAGGAATACATAACAGTATAAGTGCTCTAGTCAGTATTACCATACATCATTTCATTAAATCATTTTATACTATTTGTTGTTATATCCAAACCCATAACATTGTGCTGCAACGAAAAAAAAAAAAAAAAAAACGAACATGAAGAGGTTGTGTGCTATCCTTCAACGCTCAAGTATGTTGTTTCTTTTTTCAAATGCAATGCCAAATATACTGCAGAAACTCGTTGCGTAATCGGGATAGTCCTTCTAAAATGTCTCGACAGTGAGTGCAAACCTTCGTTGTGCGTAACAACTTTGTATTAAATGGACTGACTTGGATAAGATGATGGCTAGAGATGGGGTGCCTGTAAGTGGGGGGAGGGGTGGACCCAGCAAAGACATTTGCTTTGGTGCCCTGGTAATGCATCACAAAATCTCAAATCAACATCTTGTTCGAGCAAGACTCATTTGTTGATGGTTACTCAAAAAATTTTAAGGGATATATGTTTAGAGGTACTTAAGACAACCTTTTACTAAGACATATTTTAGAATAATTTCACAAGTGACATCTAATGTCGATGTTCAGTTTGTGCATTTGTAAAAGTAGGAAAAAATAAAGTTAGGAAATGATTTATTCTGATATCATACTTCAATTTACAATTTTTCCAGGACCTTGAAAATCACTGAACATTAGAAAAAACAAAAGTATCAAGTTTTTGAGGGATAAACTTACTTCAGCTTCATACTGGGGAAGAGAATTTAATATTTATTTACAAAACATATGAGATAGTCATATTCTAATGACAACAACCTATGTTAAAATTATTCAATTGGCTAACAATTATTTTTCCAGCAATACACCTTCCCTGATCAGTTAGGAATTGATTTTTTTTATAACAATCCAGGGTTTTCTTTTCAGTCAAGAGGTCAAGGTTTACTAAAACAGGGAATATTTCGGCAACTTGAAAGAACCTAGAGGATACATTCCAGTTAGTTTGGGCCTTTGAGGTCCCTTGTATCTAGTTCCGGCCTAGATTCCACCACAATGGTAAATCCACCCATTAGTGTGTAGTATGACTTTTGGAAGCCACCGTTGGTTTCATTTTCCATAACATTGTGTTTCAAAATACCAGCCTGCGTAGCGCTTCTGTGGCTGCAGTTCCCTTAGGCTGGTTTTTCGTAGCTTAACGAAAGACTCCGTCCTCCCGCAGGCTAATGGCAAAATACCCTCACATGAGCAGGTTGTGTGCTATCACCTTAGCCTTGCGTGTATTGTTTCTGTTTTCAAATTAAATCCAAAGAGCAAAGCTACACTCTAATTAACGTGTTTGACAAACAAAAATTTATTTTGCCCAACCTTGTAAACATGTTTATATTATAAACATTTTTAAAAATTACCTACTAAATTTCTAGCAATTAAACGTGTTTTAAAACGAAATGTTTCGGAATAATACACGCGTGCTTATCATCTAAGCATGCATGTCTACAAAGTGGGACCAGAAATGTTCATAAAAGCGTCGGTTTAATTCCTAAACGCCCTTTTTTGGAATTAGTGTTTATCTCGTCAGATGTGCGAGTCTCATATTTCAGCTGTTCTTTTCTTAAATGTTTGAAAGCAATACCATTTCTGTCGTGCATTCAAATCTTACTGCAATATTTATTCCCAATGTTCATTGATAACACATATATCATACAATGGTTACATTGAGCTGCCCTCATAAAAGAAAAAAAGTAAATTGTCAAGTTAATGTATACATAAGCAAATATACATTCTTGTAATTATAAATGCAATGGAGGAAAACTGATAAAAGCATAGCTTAAATCAAAACCAGCCTTACCAGGGCACCACCTTTCGCAAAGGAAAGTAACCATCAGGCAAAAACGGTACAATAAAGTTGAAAAAAAATATCACCCCCCCAATCTTCTTCTCCCCGGTACGTATAGTGTAAACTGCAAATGAATGCGTCTGCTATTTACTTTTCGACTTCAAAGGGAGGTCAATAAAATTTAGAAGTGCAGTGCACCTTATGTCTGTTTGGGAAGTTCCCATAAAAAATATGAATAAGAAGAAACTGCAAACCGTTTCATTGTTGTTGAATGCTAACAAAAGCAGCAAAATATCAAAGGTGGTATTTAAAGGCTTCCAAAGAGGAAGTTCTGCAGTTGTATTTTTACAATTTCAAAAATGGTACCATTGTTTTTAGGCAAAATTCCTCGAAGCACATGCTGGTGCCATGACCTTAACAAGTTTCATTTTTGCGGTTAAGTACAAGGTCTGCTAGGCATGTATAGAGATATACAAGTTATGAACTTATAATGTTGATATATGCTAAATACCGTGTGAAGGGTACCCTGACTCAAGGAACCCTGTGTATGTTGGGTCCTTATCATAATCCCTTGAGAGAAAATCTGAGCAGACGGCAGAGTGACCCTTAAGAGTGAGTACCAATCTTCTGGACGGCACACGTTACTAAAATTGATACGCTCATTTACGTAGGAATTAAAAAATAAAAAACACAATGTTTTTATATATTTCATATAGAAATATGTTGATTTATTCGAACTTTAAAGAGGAATTTATAATAACTTATTATCCGTTGCAACCCAGCTTGAGTATCAGAAAAAATTGAGATACAGGCTACTTCCAAAATGCAAAAAATAAGCAGAGCAACCACTCTGCAGGAATTAAACTAATTCAGGTATAAAAAACTGTCACGTGGACTTCACATGTCGAAAGGATTTAATATCCAGTTGAACATTTGTCTAGATGGCGAAAATAATCTTAAACGTTTTCCGAATTCATAAAAAACGGATAATAATAACTGTAAATTTACAAAACAAAAGTTAAAGAGATGCTTAAACATTACAGAAAGTTCCTTCATATGTATGTCTTAATTTTTTGTTTTTTTTTAAATATGAAAACGATTTGCAACAGTGATGGCAATAGGCAGTCGCGTAAACAATGCGTCTGAAAATTGGCAAAACTGTTGTAAATTTCGTTTTTGTATGTTTGTTTGTTTGTTTGTTTGTTTGTTTTTGTTGTTGTTTTTGTTATTGTCTTACAAGTACCCATAATGACATTTTGAATATAACTATATATTTACAAAAAAGGAAAGGAATATGATGACTTCCCTGAATTAAAAATATACCTCAAGTAACAACACCGTTGTCGCATGTTTCTAAGGAAGCAATCCCAAATTAGTACATTCATTAGTGACACACATGAAATGCAAAGTGCGTCACTGTTCTAAAGCCGGGTCAATTTTTCCTTGGGGTAACTCACTTGAGGTACGGCTGGTCTTTTTTTTTCCATTTTGCCCTATACATTTAATCCGCGTTACCCTATGTAGCCTTCTGAAAAAAAAAACTCGAACTCGACATATTTGACCCGCAATAGATGGTCAAAATAAATGTCTGATAGTCAATGATGTACACACATTCTGTAATTATGTAGTCTTAGTTACTACTCTCTAACGTCTTCGCTCTCGTAGAGGGGACCAATCTAAATTTAGAAAGTTTGCAATAAAAGAGTCATTCTCGCTTTTTAAAGTGAACATTGAGTCCAAATGAAAGATCCGTCACTAAATTTCACTTTTTTGATTTAGAGAGTAGTCTGATGTTTCCTTCTAAAGGGGTACTGGTCCATCTGTACTAGGTAGGTGTGACACGCTAATTGTGTATCCTGAAGTAGGCCTATATATTCTGTGGAGATACGTCATGTGAACTTTTATCCAGGGTTGCATAGTGCATGCAAATTGTGCGCAAATGCGTCCAAAATAATTCGACCGAAAAATTTCACCAGGGAGCCATGTAAATGCTCTTCAGAGGCTCACTGACAAAGTGTGACCAATATATATGGTACAAAATACAAACATGCTAATAAGTACATGAAGCTACTAGCATGAACCATTTACAATTAGCCTAATTTGTTCATACTATAAATGTGTTGAACTTGATAATATTATAACAACGATCGATAAATGTGTGATCGATCAGAATTGATACTGCTTGCAAATTGTAAACTCTTTCAAAGAAGCTGGCGCCCTATTTCATTTTTTGTTTACGGGCTTCCCATGCACAATACGTATCTATTACTGTACTTGCAAAGTTTTATGTTATGTCTGTTCATGCCTGTGATCTCTTTCAAAACCTCTTTAGAGTTGTACAATATATGAAGTGAACATGAAGTGATATCTAATAGTATAGGGGTAGAGGTCGGTCCTTTTGGACCCATGCGGAGAGCTCGGCTGTCACACATCTTTACTGTTTCACGCGGAGCTCGAAACTGCGAGCAGCTACCCGAAAATTCGGCCACAACAGCGAGAGAGACGATAGTTGAAGGTCACGGGGTCAATGGCCTACGGAAGCCGATGCGGGGCGGGCTACGTCCGCTTTTCCGCCCACTCCCGAGGCGCGCAAATATGCCCCGATCGGAGCACAACGGTAAAGGGTTACCTAGACGAATAGACGCCTGAAATAGCGTGACAGCTTGGAGAGGATAATAGTTCTTATTGTCGCTTTGTGGTCTAATGGGCAAGACACCTGCTCTTCAAGGCAGGAGACCTGGGTTCGAGTCCCAGCGAAGCAATCTTGAAACCTTCCCTCAAAGGCTCCACGCTTTGTTTCAGATGTCCATCCATCTTCACGATATTTTCAAGTTTTCATATTTTCAATCTTGTAAAATTGTCACTGATCTCTCCCTCCCATCCCTTATGGACACCGACTGGTTAGACTGTTGGAAAGTTGCGGGGAAGTTGCAATAGCCTCTGATTAATTCGGAAACAATAAAATACATCATAGAGCCTAATCTATGCAGTATGTCTTACCAAATGGGTATTTTACTCATGCGTATAGGATACTTGGCAAATTGTTCTCTTTGCGAGTGAGACACAGTGACAACAACGCATGAATAAAACATTTGCATGTAGACAACGGTAAAGTGATACTCTAAGATCGTGAAACAAAACCTTCCTAGCAATTAATTCATGTCGACCCAGTATGAAATGAATGTTGACATAACTTTGGCGCTTACCGCAACCGGCATGCAATTTCCTGTGGACTTGCTTGAAACAATATAGAATCACGGACGAACTTAATTTTGCAACAGCGGTTGACAATATTTTTTAAGTTCTCCAACTACAGATTGATATTGCAAGGTAGCCTTAATAGCAAGATTTATTAACCTGCGTACATCTCGAATCTATTGACTTTGTGGTAATGAAACCTTCTCAAAATGGATAAATATGCTTTCACGCGATCAATTATTCGTGTGTGGACGCATGTGATGTAGGATACGCTTGAAAATAAAGGCCATCCTACTCGCTCCTCGGTAGGGCAGGGAGTTGCAACAGAGTAACATGTGAATTGCGTACTAGCATGATTTTGTATGATCACATCAACAATTAATATATATATATATATGGTTAAAGCGAGTGTGTATATATATATATATATATATATATATGGTTAAAGCGAGTGTGTATATATATATATATATATATATATGCGTAAGAAATAAAGTTCAGAGATGGGAGATAGGACGGCGCTTTCAGTCTGTTAATGTTATTTACAAGCTTTCGGATTTGGCCTTCATCAGGTTCTGAAATCATGAAAAAAATGAATCTTTTAGTGCTAGGCCTATTTTCATATAAGTATCAAGAAATTAGAATTGTATCGAAAATTTTGGAAAAGAAAAATTATATAGGACCTACATGTAGATGTTGCGTTGTAGTTTGCGTCGAAGTGGTTTGTGAGTGAATTGTGTGTGTGTGTGTGTGTGTGTGTGTTTGTGTATGTGAATCGCGCTGTGTCGGATTCGCATGGAGTGTTATGGTTATCTATTAACATTGATTCCGTGAGGATGAAGTGTGCGGAGTTTGTTTATCCAAAATGATTCCCTGTGGAGTATGACGGTACGAGATTTTTATGGAAAGGCTTTCATTATCTTACTACAAAAAAAAAAACTTAAATTTTTAATTACTGATTTAGATTACGATTAGAAAGGTCGCGCATCTTTATGGAGCTAGGTCTTTTCCTAAAATACAGCTTGAAAAACAAATTTCTTTCATTTTTAAATGCTGCACATTCTAGGATATAATGAAATTCATCCCCTAAGTAATCACCCTTACATAAATTACATATTCGGTCATGAAATACAATATTATGGTATCTGCCTGAAACGACTGGAATATTGGTGTTTGTACAACGAAACTTACGTAGATAATTTCGATTTCGAAAGTCAAGAACCTGCAAATACTTTTCAAATTCAAGACCAGTCTTAAACATCCTATTTACTTTAAAATGGGAATTCCTATTTACCTCGGCAAGCCAGTCGTGCTTATACATATCACTTACTCTTAACTTAATTGCTTTACTCAGTCAAGGGAGGGGTATGATAGCGTTGTTGGGAGAGAAGGTAAAGTTTACACTGTTTGGCAAATTCCAAACAAGTGACCAGTTTTTGTTCAAAATATTTTTAATTGTACTTAACCAAGGAGATAAATAGATATTTTGATCATAGAGAACCCTTAAAAACCATGTGGGATAATTTAAACTCACTTCCATTGACAATTCTACACCAAATAATTCATATAGCGAATGACCAGATGACGTCCTAATTCACCATATGCCATACGATTTGGTGTGTGCTTGTTAAGCTTAAGAATTTGCTTGCAAAATTTACAATTTTACTGAAAGGTATTCTAGTGACATTCAGAACTGACAGGACGTTATGGTGCATTTCTTTGGGATGCTTGTGGTTAGAATAAAGAGGACAGGGTTAAGAGGAGGACTAGTACCTAACCGCTGTGGTATTCATGTTTATAGAGGGCATTCAGGGCATTAGTAACAGTGGCGGCGCTTCTAAGGGAAGAGGGAGCATATGCCATATTGCCCCAGATTTTGTACTTTACCCACGTGCTCCCCTCTGAAAGCAAGGCCAGTGAGGAGTTAGGTTAACCACAAAAATAATATACCTGATAGACTTAGTTCCTTATCCAGAGATATGCCAATCCTTCCGAGCTTCCGGCCTTCACCCCTGGATCCCAACCCCAAGAATGGGCGTTTTAGGCTCGGTATCGCGCTGCTATATACGGAAAAGTTTGCTGCCCAACATTATCTTTTTCCCCCAGCCCCCCTTCCAATTTTGAGTTCTTGCGTCGCCACTGATTAGTAAACAAGGGTTTTGAAACATGGTATAAATCAATTACTGTTCCGGAAGTAGGCCTATTTTACTCAGAGCAAAAAGTATATGCTCGCAGTTATATCGGGACAGGCCTGAAAATGCGTGTGCCTGTAAAAATAACTCGAGGTTAACAGTGTTAGCATGATGCGGTATTATGTACAATATAAGCAGTCGTTATTTTGAAACTTCGATTCCAACAAATTTTCACTTCAATAAAGAAAAAAAAATGAACAAATTGCAAAAGGACAAGAAAATTACCTTAAATAATGAACCATTAACATTTTCCAGAAAAAAGTTTTGTCACACTGGATATGTTCGATCTGCGCGTGTAATTTAAAAATTAGGTGAAAACATCCATGACCGTTTTGCGACTTTTGCCAGAATATTGTACAATTTTGGACAGAGTTTTGAGCAAGACTAGGAAACTGAACGAATACATCTCCAATTTTCATTTAGTTTGGATATATTCATGAATGTTTTTCGATGCCCTTATGTGTCTTTATTTTGCGGTCAAAGGGAGGGGATCCACCCTGATCCCACATTGTACCCTTATGTTCCAATGAGCCCTATATTTTTCAGGAATCATTGCACCACTGGGGCTGTCGATTGACTACTGGTACTCTCTGCTATTACACTAATTACACAGTGACAAGCATAAGCAATGGAGTAAGGAAAGCAAGCCAGTGAGCCAGAACTGAAAAAGGGCCGGGCAGCCCGACTTAAACCGTCTCTTTAGAAACTGAGCCATAAAATCTCATATAATTACACAGTGACAAGAGAAAATTTGTTGGTATGACTTAATCACGGACTTCCTATACATGGACAGAGCATACTACACGGTACATTGTCGCTACCGTAGTGTGTGAAAAAGCGCACCAAGATGACCGTCTGCTAGGGTTTTGCGTGAAAGCTTGGACTTGCTCAAGTATATCTCCATATTTTGCAAGAAAATTGAAATATTTTTAAAATATGGCAAAGTAAGGTAAAAATCCCTCACTAATTGCAGGTATATGATATTTTTCCCCATTCAAGTTTAACTTTTGTTTAAAATATTACAGAGTCGTCGTCAAATCAGACGATTTATAGCTTCACGGCGGCTATCTTGGTGCGCCTTTTTGTCCCAGTCGGTGCTGACCATCTACGGATAGGACGTACACGTTACATGCTCTGTCCATGTATATAAGTCCTACTACATTGTCAAACATATTTAAATAACACTTTCAGTTCTTTCTGAAGCAACTCAAGTTTGTGGAGGTCAAACTTTTATCCAGACTAGTCCCCAATATTTCACACATCTTTTTTATCATTGATATTTTTTTATGAAGATTATACCTTGAATATGGCGTTTTCTGTTTTTCGGTCATAGATGTGGAAGATTAAAATAATCGGCCATTTGGGGCATTATGTTGCACAAGATGTAAAAAAAGGCCGAAAAATGATTGTTTCAAATTGAATTTTTGTGAATATGTTACGCTGACTGTGATACTTTTCTATTTTTGGGCGAATTCTTGAAAGAATTTGGATATTGTACCATTTCGGGCATTGCGTGGTGAAAAACTGTTAAGTGAAACTCACGAATAACAGCTTTTTGCGCTATAGCGAAGTTGCGAAATCTTGATTTTTCATGGAAATTTTACCGCGACTAAATGTGATGTTTCTTTTCCTATTTGTGGCATTTTTTAAAGATTTCAGGCACGCTTAGTAATTTTCAGCTTGAAAAGCCATGCAATCTTTTAAACTCAAGTGACTGTACGATTTTTTCCTAATCGATTCCCGCATTTTTCTCACTAACATTCCTGACTGAATTTTAGATTTTCAAAGGGAGATAATTTTAGGAGGGTGGTGATTCTGCCCCCTGGCATACTTATGGACCAACTTAATGTACCGCTTTAATATTTAAAATTTGTTAATAGTAACAGTTTGGCAAACATAAATGTAAATCATTAATAGCTGATTACAGAGACAAAATCTCGTCTGATTTTTCATGATTGAATTGCTTCAATTTAATGTTACCTTTGCGAGGGATTTGACAATATTTTTATCCCATGTTCGTAACCAGACAAGGATCTGGAAAAGATTGAAAATTTTTCCAGGTGGCCAAATGTGAAAAATTATGGTAAGTTAATGGCGGCCTTTAAACTCTTCAAGGAACAAAAATCTACATCGCCCCTCACTTACCTCTACTGTGCTATTAGTTTACCAAGGTCTAGTTGCGGTAAGTGGGGATTACATAGGTAAATAGGAGGTAAGTATCGGGGCTCGTAGATTCTCAATCCAGGGAGTGTTGGGAATTTTCAGAAGGAGCCTGGGACTTCCACCCCCTTCATTATGTGCCTGTTTTATCACTATGAGAGGGGGCATACTTAAGCACACATACATCCCTCAAACAACGTTCACCCAAAATATGGATCGCCCCCTCCGAATTCAATCCTTGATTTGAGACGTTATTTTAATTGTCCGCTATTTGCTATCATAGGTTATATGAAATTACTATCCCATCCGTCACTCAGAGTCGCATGCATTTTTCTACCAAGACGATTGTTCGAAAAGAATGAGGACAAAGCAATTAACTCCCCTTCCCCCTCCTCCTCATCCCCTTCCCTCCTCCTCTGCCCCTTGCCCACCTCCACACCAGCTCAAGATGGTAACTTTAAAAATGTCTTCAAGTTAATTATTTCCTTCATTTTGTTAGTGAAATGCTTTGAGGATACATTTTGAATTTGTTTATGATCATACCTTACGGTATTTCACTACTATTTCTTACCATCTTGAATACACGTGTATACTAAATCGTCCAGTATATCCAGCTTAGTCATCAGGAGTAATCGGGATTTCGTGAAGATTAAAATTCGAACAATACTTTATTTTAGAACTTTAACCCCTCACAGTTTAGGTATTTGACGCTCTTAAGCCAAAACCTGAAAGTAATAGTTACTTATGTTTAATAATTTGTGGAAAACTGGTTCATTTTTAATGAGATTTTATTCATTCTTTGCATAATGGTGCACTCGAATAGTCTCATACTGGAATATTAAAAATCTCATAATCCAGTTAACAAATCTTTGGAAAAGCTGAAGACAAAATTTCTACATTTTGGGGCGAACAACGAGAAGTAACTTTTTTAACTGATTGGGGTCACTAAATTTCACAACATATGTCTCTAGGAGCAAATATTTGAGGCTGCGGTATTTATAGGATTAAATTGAATTTTTAAAATTATCACTAACAGACTATGTTCAGGCTTACCTATTATGAACAGCCTTGAGTACATTTCATACCATGGTCAATATTTTAGAAGGGATGAGTTCCCATTCCGTGCCTATATTCAATTCGACTCAGGTCAAGAAGCAATTGTTAGGTATAGACGACTACGAGCAACTAGTCGGTTGTAAGTGGGGTGCACCAGTCTTAAATCGTCGTAACTTTATTGTCTACATACAGTTCACTCTAAACCCTTATATTTACTGAAACTGAGGGAATCAAAAAGGTATTAATGCAAAAGCATCCATGGTACTGGTTAGGCAAGAATTTGAAAGACTAAAGACGATGTACGCACGGGTTCA
This sequence comes from Holothuria scabra, assembly GCA_037179385.1. Taxonomy (NCBI): domain Eukaryota; kingdom Metazoa; phylum Echinodermata; class Holothuroidea; order Aspidochirotida; family Holothuriidae; genus Holothuria; species Holothuria scabra. The sequence goes on along the minus strand of CM074190.1, from coordinate 11,505,046 downwards.
ACTGTATATTCCCAAACGTTGTCGTGCTTTGAGTTGTATAATGGCTTGGTAAACTTTGTGGTGACCAACCATTTTTTCCATGTTCCACTTTATTGACCAGGCCTGTAATCAGGGTTGAAGAGCATGGAACCAGGGAGATCCCTGAAGGGGACCAAACCAAGTTAGGAGGCGCTAAGTTTTGGTTCATTTTGTTATGCACAGATTATGAAAAGAGCATGGGCCAAGCCAAGAGAATGTTCCTAACCCGCAAATGCCAGTCTCTTGCGTACTAGGTTCTTCCATTTCATGGCGGTTGCGCGGCTTTGGTAACTCATGCATAGACATATTTCCAAATAGTTATTGCAAAGGATTGTCGGACGGGGTTTTTGTGTGCGTCGTTTTTGTCAATGTCACTTTTCGGTGGTCAAAAAGACCTACGCGATGAGCTATCCCACAAGTCTTTGTAATCGCTATCAGTGACTGATTGCTATTTTGAATAAGGGTCGTTGTTGAATACTCTGCTTAAAATTGCAGGGTACTCAAAGGTGAGTAACGACTCAACTATAGTACCAAGTATTCCTACTTTAGTACAGAGTGTCACCTATTATCGTAAACGTAGTTGCGACATGTACACCTCTGCATTAGTTAGGGCTTCGAAAATTATCAATTAAATAAAAGTTCAAGGTTGTCTTTCAATCAACTTAGGGCTCCGCTTTTATGACGTTTTTTAATGTTTTCATTTGCTCATCTGTGTATTTTTCTCTGAAATGTAAAAGAATCAGTCAAGGACGCGAACAAATGTATGGATTACTAATTTCCTTGAGAAACTTTTGGTAACATGGTTTTCAGTATAGGAGTTTAGTATGTATGGAAAATAATGTTTTATTTTTAAGGGAGCTCTCTATTATCTGAAGAATCGACTTGTGACAAGTCTGACTGACCTTTCATGTTTCTTTTTGGAGAGCATTTCTTCTGCGTCAGTCTTTGGAATCAGAAAAAAGTGATGTTAAATAGGAAACAAAAATTACAATTAAAAAATCAAGACGTAGTCCATCTGCCCCTGAAGTCATTTTCTTAAACTGTATATCTTCCATGACAAACGCAAACATACATTTTTAAGAAAAACGCATATAAGCATGGGCTATATAAAAGTAAACCTGTGACGCCAACTAGACTTTGGAATTGGTGGCGTACTTGTGAATATTGCCCAAAGATATTATAAACATAGATACCAAACTTAAAATGGCGCGATGACTCCTCATGGAAGGCGATTCGGAGGGGCGGAAGTGCTGACCACGGATCAGTCGTTTTGGAAGCTAACGGTTAAATGATATCTTCCGGTAGTATGATTTTAAAACATTGAAATGCTTGCAAACATCGCTCTTCAATAAATTTCTCTTACATGAAACGTTATAGGTTTCTTCGAGGCTTTATACTTAAGAACATTTGAACATTAACGCACAACGACTGGTTGGAAGTTCAGTGACTTGCTGATTGGTCAGTTTCTACGGTATCTTAACAAGAGCACATTCTTTCGCGCTTACAATACAAATTCAACTACTGCATTCTTTTTCCAAGCACGCGGAAGTAAGCGTCAGCTTCTTCGGACTGCACACGGAGAAATGCATTGTGCGCGTAGCGTACATAACTTGCTTTTAAAATGCACGCACACTGCCATTTCGTCGCAGTGGAATTTTCTGTTAAGCATACGCAATCGTGCACGCAGGTAATCGAATAGTACTGTGCGCATGTCAAATGAACACTTCCGCCCCTCCGATTTAGCCTCCGTGTAGAGTCAGCGCGTCTAGCAGTGTAGGGATAGGAGTTTGGTATCTACGTTTATAATATCTTTGATATTGCCAACAAACCAAGTTAGGCAGGTTGTGTCTGTTATTTCCTCTACTCCCTTTTATGGTGCTGCGATCTAACTCTGGAACTAGATAATATTTATCACCATATTAGCCTTTACAGTTCAAATACTATTGAAAAGTATGCACGCTGTGCATACTTTGTATCGTTTGCATATTTCACCCTTACGCACTTTCCGCCCTCATTCACTGTCCGTCCAGTCGGCTTATTTACAAATTCATGGTGCCATTCCACAAATTAGATCTCAAGCGTGGTAACATAGCCCTGTTCGGGTACATCAAAGTTGTAAAAATTCTAGGTATAACGTAGAGGATGACGTTTTAATCAATTATACCATAAGAAAGCCCGGGCTAAAAGGGTAAAGCTATTCAATTGGAGGTACGCAGGGCCAAAAAGTAAGCATATGCAATACTGATATGCAGATGACCTTAATGGAGAGTCAGTATTAAAAACTATCCTCAGACGTTGTATCAAGTTTACCTCAATACCATTATATGAAATTCAATATGTAGTATCATGAATTTAAGTACAAATAGTCCCGCCAAGATTTCAAACTAGCTTGTGTAGCCTACTACTGCAGGTTTGTTTGTTTTTTCCTTCCTTCATCATTGTGACTTGCTATCCGACGTCTCCTTTGAGTTTTGTTGACAATTCGAAACCAATTTACCGTTAAATGGATGTGCATGGTATTACTTCACCAGCAGTTTATCAAATTATGCCTTTATTTGATTGTTCCAATTCTATGCGATATTGTCGATTCGCTTTTCCGTTCACCGCCGAAAAATTTCCCAGCGATCCGGTTTTATTTATCCACTTCATTTTGAAGCTAGCGAACACCTCTTGATTACATCGAAACAGCTTGCCCAGCCGAAGGCTCACACAAGTACTATGCTAATATCCTAGGGCTATTTCTAGACGTTTATAATGCTTGTCGTTTTCAAAGCGAGTAATTCCGTAGAATGCAATATCAATTTTATATTTTGTAACATGAATCATTTAGGTAAACATTTACAAATCGTTCTGGTGCTTGCTCTCTCTACTCTTAGCGAGGTTTTTCAAGCACCTGACCTCATTCTAAGCAGTCTCAATGCTGTTAACAAGCTTCAATCGAATGAAAAAGAGGCTTGTGTGAAGTGTTTTAAAGTATCAAATCCGTCCAAAGTGATGTTTGTTTCTCTGGGATGGAAATGAGCTTGTGTTGCAACTTGTTAGTAACATGACCAGATACGACGTATCAAAATAATTTTTTTTAATATTACTTAAAGGTCGTGTAACACATGAAAATGAAAAATTGGGTCCTTTATGCAGAAAGCATCAAATCCAAGAAAATAATCCAATAAAATTCGTTAAAAATGGACCATTTTACAGATGATGTCATCAGAAGGACATGCCATAATTATATGGCTAATGTTATCCTTTGTTCATACAATCTTCATTTCAAGGACAGTTGTAAGGTAAGCTTGTCCTGCTGTCCTGAGGGTTTCGTTTTAGTAGCTTAAATGGTGTCCCTGAAAATGAATAAATTACCAAACCATAAATTATCTGCTGAGTACTAAGGAGGTAATTAATATAGGGTTAACAAAAGAAATATTAACACTGTACAACACTATATCAATATTTTTTCCTAAGTAACAGGTCACTTCAGGAACATTCGAAATTTGAAGAGGCATATCTGGAGAACCGTAAAAGACATTGAAAAAATTCCAACGGATTTCCTTAGAAAAAGTTCACTCCATAACTGCCGAATAAAGCAGGTTATTTTGCTGATATGTCACACTGCCTTTAAGGCTTATAATTAAAGTTCTTAGGGAGAAAGGCATTGCCGAGAGATATTAAAGTGGATATAATGAGCGTCCTGCCAGACGAATTACATAACATTTATTTTGTTAGCCGGGGAAGGGGTTGGGGATGTAAATGAGTTGAATAAGGTCCACTCATAAGTGCTCTGGTAGTGAATGAGGTGAGACATACAAGAAGAGCTACTGGCGTTCTAGTAGAGACTAAACAATTTACTGAAATGAAATATGAATTGGTGTAAAGTAACAACGGACTGACGGATGTTCTTCACTACGTTACTGCTTATCGAAAACTTCCCCGTTGCCTGACAATTGCAACAAAACGAGAATCTTACTCTGACTCATTGACGTGCACAAGGAGAAGGGGGCTGGTTGCATGTCCAAGATCTGTACTTTAAGCAGTCCATCAAGTTGGTTATTCGCGTTGAAAGCACTCTGTATAGCACTCTCATCGCGTTTGATCGAGTAACAGGAACCTGTCCTCCTATTGGCTGCCATGTGTGTTTCAATTATGCTTTAAAATGTTTCAAATGTGACACCATTTTGAACCTCAGCCCTTTTGCAATTATAAAAGTTCCCATGGGGGAGAGGCACCATGTCACCGGACTTGCAAACCGTACTTTAATTGATCTATATATGCGTAAGCGAAAAATTTTGGGTGAGCAAAAGACTTTTTTAATCACTCCAGATATTTTTACTATGGTTAATTGCAGTTGCCGTGAACGTAGTAGTACCCTACCAGCCTACGGTATTAAATCCTACTTCCTTGCTATCAAAGACAAATATGTTAGTTATGCAATGGACCTATCTAGCTTAAAGGGGAAATGTATTCACCCCAAGTTCAAGTACTGTAGTGAAGTTGACTGTCCGGTTTTATGATTGGCTCTTGAGAGTCATGTGACAATATTTTCCTCCTGAAATGTGAAATTTACTACAAGTAACTGTTTGGTTTACCTGAATATGCAATATCCAAGACGTAAAATATTATGAAAGATACGGACGTGCTCTCTTGTGAGTATGATTGATTCTGTTGCAAATGCTGATCCCAAATCAGAGGAATGTCATGATATCACCCGATGGTGTGATACTGGTGGATTGTCTCCCTTAAATGACAATAGTCTCAGATAATCTGCAGCGGTTTCTGGACAAGAAGCTAGACTACGAGAATCAGAACTGCATATAGTTACATACTTTGGAAATTGGTTTTGGTAGGCCTAAAGTAACATGTGGGGTGTAACATGCGTATGTATCCAATGATACGGTTGACGTTTGGGGAAGGTACTTTCTTCTCAGTTTGCACAACGCCTCCATGTCTGCTTCCCCGTGCATGGCAGCCCTTGAAGTGTGTGTGTGTGTGTACATGTGTGCGTGTGCGTGTGTTTGTGTGTTTGTGACGCCTAGCTTGTAAACTTAACATTTCAAGAAAAGAACGGCGATTAATTCTTCTACAACGTATGTTTATTTTTCATATTGATAATGAAAACTTTTTGTGTATGGAGAAGTCCAGATTTCATCAAAGTTAAACACGATATTTCAGTGCATTCCATGTATGGCACACGTATTTATCAAATTCAAGGGCAAGTTTAAGCAAAAAATTAATTTTAACATGTGAAAGAATAACCAAATCTACACAGTTTGGTGAAACTTTCATTCAACTCGGACATGTATGTCTCAAGATATCAGAAAATGAAATCACTCGACACTTCCTCACATTGACAAGGAATGGTTTGTTTCCCTTTGTTTTTCAGACTGTTATGCTGAACTTGCAGTTAATTGAGGAAAGGGCCTTCCTGAGGGGGAAGCAAAGTTTGTAAAATTCCCATGCCACTTACGTAATCACATTCTGATAATATGGAAAGTTTGAGCAGAAAATTGGTTGTAAGGTTTAAAGAAAAACAAAAGACCGTCCGTCAATGTGAGGATATACTACCATATTGCTTGCTTCAAATTCACTTTCGTTGAAAATGTGACAAAATTACTTGCTAATATCTTGAAAACCAAGCATGGGTTTTTAATGTAAATTTCACCAAAATGCTTAGGAATAAGTACTCTTCTACAGTTACATACCCCAAACTTGGTATGACATTCAACCCCTTCTTTAAAGATCATGAAGGTTAGAATAATCTGAGATTACAAGAAATGCAATTGCCTAAACACATGTTGTCAACTTCTACTTAATAAAATGTCCCAAGAACTTTAAAATGAATGTAACATTTTATAATTGTAGGCAACTTGAAATATCCATTCCTAGATACGATTAATGAATCTCATACTTTGCATAAATACGCCAAATTTGAGATCGACAACTTCATATTGTTTGGTGTAGGGCAAAGAACATTTTGAGTTTAAGTTGAAACATAAAATTAATCTCTTCAACGAAACATATGCAAGGAACGTTCTGTTTAGTCTTTTGAATACGGGAATCGCTGTGCGATGACTTTTGTTGAGTACCGTACTGTTACCATGGTAGAAGGTTATGTCTTCATATAGACTTGGGTTGGAGTAATTGAAGTGTATGAAACTAAAGAATGTTTATAATGGTATGTTTTCTTAATTTTTAGGGAGTGTCTTGAAAACTAGGTGAAATTTGCCCTTTTTTCGCTAAAAGCTTACATTCTCAACCGTGTAGCCAACGTGAAAGCTTTCACCAGTTCACCCTTTACAGAAAGTTAAAAAATTGTTGCTTCATTGAAACTAGAACTCAGAGTGATTTTGTTTTGCTTGTTGATAAAAAGAAATGTTGCTATAGGTCGTGAAGTAGGTCATAAGTCATTTCTGTGTAAGTCTAATTACGGTCAATCCAGATCGAAACTGATTATAGAAAACTGCTCACTTTTCTGACCATGTAAAAGATGTACTTTTAATGTGAAGGATTTGATTTGCCAAATGTTGTGAATTTTTTATTTGATTGAAAAAGGAGGGGAAGATTTTTGAATTATTTAGTGTTGAAGGGAAAACTAACCGTCTCTGACATCTAATAATTAATCTTATAAAGCCTAAGAATTACCGACCAAGATTCATTCTGTGGCCAGAAATACCCTTGACCAATGCAAAAAAGCGGGGAGTATTTTGGAACAAAATTGAAAATTGATGGAAAAACAAGAATGGTATGAGCAGACTTGGAAAAGTTGTGCATGAATTAAGTTACTGAAAAGGGCTTGTAGAACTAATTTACATTTTCATTTTGACTCCGAGACGAAACATTTGTACGGATGGCTACTACAGATTGTCGGGTTTAAAAATGAATTTTAGTAAATCAAACCTTTCTCCCATCGGTAATAACATGGAGCATGTTGATGATTTTCCGTCATATCATAATATTCCTCTTACGTTTGGCCCAGTCAGGGTTCTTGGTATTACAATAACCTCCAGTAGAGACGATTTATTCCCCTTGAATTATTTACCCAAATTATCTCGCCTGAAACGTACTCTAAATATGTGGTCTTGCCGTGATCTGACACCTTATGGTAAAATTACTATCGTTAAGAGTTTCGCCTTGTCACAAATGGTGTTCCTTTTTGCTGTGTTCCCAAACCCACTGATAACCTTTTGAAGGAGCTGAATAGTGTCCTTTTTAATTTTATATGGGGGAGGTAAAAATGATAAGATAAGGCGTAGAATTTTGGCGCAGTCTTATAAACAAGGGGATTAAATATGGTCAATATCGACTATTTTCTTAGTGGCATGAAAATAGCTTGGATAAAGAGGTACATCGATCAGTCTGAAGGTGTTTGGAAAGTTCTTTTTGACTACTTTTTAAGGAAGGTTGGGAAAAAGTTCCTATTTTGTTGTAATTTTCGAGGAAATGATCTATCAAAGAAGGTCACCAACGAGTTTATTTTTAATTGCTCTTGTTCGTGGAGTAATTTGACATTCGAGATACCTGTTAACAATTTTTGTGATCAAGTTGTTTGGAATAATACATTTATCAGGGTTAAAGGTGAAATAATTTGGTTCAAAAACTGCTTCAATTCAAATGTAAAATTTGTTCGGGAATTTTACCATTCTTCGGGTAAACCGTTGGATTATAAGGAGTTTATCAGGAGAAACAAATGTCCGAATTTTCCTTTTACTATGTTGAATGGGATTTTACATTCCATTCCAAAAGCATGGAGGCCTACGAGTCATTGTCTAGGGTTGCCTAGGCAGCCGTCCGGTCAGCATATAATGCTTATTCAGCTAGAAGCTATCGACAGAGTTTGCCATTACGTTATTAAAAAACTTACCCAACGTTCTTGGGAGCTTCCCCGCTCCTGTCTAAAATGGGAGAACGAATTTAAAGATACTGCTCTTAACTGGAGCAAAATTTTCTTATTATGTATTAACATACAAGAAGGAAAAATAAAGTATTTTCAGTATAAATTTATACATCGTATTATAGCTGCAAATGTTTTCCTGAGCAAGATAACGGTCACGTAAAACAGAATGTGTTCTTTCTGTAACGATTATGAAGAGTCGGTGATTCACCTTTTTTGGCAGTGTAGACATGTAGCAGCCTTGTGGGGTAGCATTTACTCGGAAATTTTTCAGTCTAAAGTTGATATTATTTTTCAAACGCTTGTTTCGGATATGTTGACTTCCAAAATAAGTGGTTTAGTTTTGCTATTTTTCACTTGAAATTTTATATTTATCGTAGTAAGATTAACAAAACGTTGCCAAATTTCCAGACATTTAAGTACCAGTTAAGATTTCACATTGAAGTTCAAAAACATATACTGAATAACAAAAATAATCAAACAGAGCTGGACAGATCAAGAGATTCTTTGCACCTTTCATGAAATATCCTCGTAGCAAGAAAGTAATGCGTATGATTTTATTTTGCCTGTAATTTGTAAAATGTAAGATTCTTTTGTTAACTATTTTGTTGTTGTTCCATTTAATGAGCCAAAGATCAGTGTAAATAAAACATGGAAAAAAAAGAAACATTTGTACGTGATTAATCAATTCTTTTTTCCATAGTGTGCATTGCATCTGAATTTCGCCGAACCAACTTTAGTTTTACTTCCCTGAACCACGACGAATTTCAAGAGGTATGGGTGCTGCAAAAATTACTAATTTGAAAGTTAACGTTAACAGATTACACGATGCTACATTGCCTTTTTCTGCATTTTAAGATAGAAACTCATTGTGTTGTGATCAAGGACAGCAATTTCTTCTCAATACTGGCGACACTTTAAAAGGAGGGTTTAAGCAAAAAATTCCTTTTTATGTGTGAAAGAGGAACTAAATCTATCCATTTTGGTAAAATTTTGATTAAAATCGGAAAAGTATTCCTTGAGATATCAGCAAAAGAATTTGGGACCCAAAGTGAACATGAGGCAAATGGGAGCTGTATCACTAGGCAGCTCCCTGAATCACTTCCTCACATTGAAAAGGAATTCTTTGTTTCCTTTGTTTTTTCAGGTTGTTGTGTTGACCTTGATGTTAATGGGGGATAGGCCCTCCCTGTGGAGGATGTGAAATTTGTAATTTTCCCATGCCTCTCATGCAATCACATTCTAATAACATACATTAGCGGCTCGCCAGGGGCACGGGGGGCACTTCCAAAGCATGGTCTTCAATTCCCCCCCCCCCCCAAAAAGACGTTATTCGATATGACATGAATAAAAAGTAACTTTTTTCTTAATCTGGGCAAAGTATCCCAGCCTTCTCTGTCAAACAAATGTCATATAGGCCTATTATTTATAAAGTATAAACTAATGCGTTATTGTCAAGGATATAGTTCGTAATTGTATCAAAATTTTAGCCTAGTACCGGTCGCCCAGATGCATTGATAGCGCTACCAGCACCAATAGCAGTACTGAATCAATACTGTTATTGGTGCTGGTAGCGCTACCAATGCCTCTGTGTGGCCGGTTCAGGTTTACAGGCTCATTCGACCACTGGTCATATGAGTTAATTTCATTTCATTTCATTTATTTGTTTCATCGTAACGACCAATAATAACAATATTTACATATATACAGTGTTGTAACAAATTACGTTTTGAAAGTTACGAAAGGAAGTACTCTAAAAAACCTTGGTAGGCTTATGGGACAGAGCACTCCCTGCGAAGTACAAAGACAAAAATATGAACATTAACCTAAACGATATACAGTGAACATAAGAATGGTGAATGTTATATGAAGTACTTCGTTAATCAATACTTTTCAATGCAGTGCTTGCAATACTTAATTTTGAAACTAGAAATTGATTTACAGAGTTGGACTTCATTAGGGAGGGTATTCCAGGTTGAGGATGCTCTTACGTGTAAACTTTGCTTCAGAAAATTTGAATTAAAACGTGGTAACCGGAGATATCCGGACTGCCTTGTATTATGGTGGTGTGTGTCATAGTTAAATGAGAACATTTGTTGAAAGTACGGTGCAGCAAGATTATGTACGAAACGGTAAGCAAAGATTGCTTCTTTGAAGTGGATTAAATCGGTGAACTTCATCAAGTTAAGTAGAGAAAAAAGTTTACTGGTATGTTCAATTGAGTTTGCCGAGCAAATGTGCCGGATTGCCCTCTTTTGTAATGTAATGAGTTTGGTTAGGTGTGTCTTACTTGTCCCAGCCCAGACAGACAGGCAGTATAGAAGGTGTGGCAAGAAGAGGGTGAGATAAAGGGAACGAAGGATATTCCTGGGCAAATAGTGTTTAAGCTTAGACAAAATTCCAGTGCACTGGGCAATTTTTACACTTATGGCGTCAATATGTGGTTTCCAAGTTAAACGATCGTCAATTAAAACCCCTAGGAATTTAGTACAATCAACTTTTTGTAATGATTCACCATTCATGAAAATTCTAATACCACTTATATTGGGTGTATTACTGCAATTACTTTACTAAATAGCATAAAATTTGTTTTCTTTACATTTAAAGAGAGCTTGTTAGCTAAAAACCATTCATGAAATTGACTAAGTTCAGTACATACAGTGTCTATTAACTGATTAATATCATCACCTGTAAAGAATACACTAGTATCATCTGCAAAAAGAACAAGAGTACAAGCATTAGAAACGTTTACTATGTCATTTACATAAATTATAAAAAGTAAAGGACCTAAAATGGATCCTTGAGGAACACCACATCTTAAGCTTAATGATTCAGAGTTGGTTCCATTGTAATTCACAAACGGTTTCCTGTTGGAGAGAAACCTCTTAATCCACTCAAGTCCTAATCCCCTTATACCATAGTGGAAAAGTTTTTTCACCAAAATGGCATGGTCAATTGTGTCGAAAGCCTTCGACAAGTCTAAAAAAATTCCGATTGATGTTTTGTTTTGATCTAGGGCTATATTCAATTGATTTATTGCGTGGGCGAGAGCTAGCTCAGTAGAGTGGTTTGGCCGAAATCCGTATTGTCCGTTGTACAAAACACTGGATTTTGTGATAAAGTTGTAAAGGCGATTATGGATAAGTCTTTCAAATATTTTGGAGAAACAAGGTAGAATGGAAACTGGGCGATAATTATCACAATGCATCGGATCGCCTTTCTTGAAAATAGGTATGACTTTGGCTACTTTAATATGATCCGGTACGATACCGGTCCCAAGCGACCTGTTGATAACATAAGTAAGGGGTTTGGATATGAAATGTATGACTTTCCTCACAATACCAGGCTTAATCCCATCAAAACCAGCGGCCTTATTGGGCTTTAAACAAGACATAAAAATTTTGATAACTTCATCCTCGTCTGTTGGAGTAAGGTACATAGTTGAAGGATTGCTACCTTTTAGATATATACTAGCATTCGCATTACTCTGTATTGTAGAGGCAAGGTTAGGACCTACATCAACAAAGAATTCATTAAATGCATCTGCTATTGTCTTCTTATCGGTTATTTCATCATTGTAATGAATAAATGAGGTCGGATATGAGAATTTACCTTTCTTATTTTTGTGTAATACATTGTTAATGGCCTCCCAGGTGCGCTTCAGGTCATTTTTACAGCTATTAAATTTTGAAGAAAAATAATTTTTCTTAGCAATACGTATGACATGATTTAACTTATTGCGATATGTTCGAAAATGCGTACCATCATCGGCCGTATTTCTTAAGTATTTCTTATACATTTTGTTCTTATGTTTAATGGACTGCAAGATACCAGCACTTATCCAAGGACGTCGCTTCTTACGACTCCTTCTAGGGTAAACATAAGACATCGGAAAACAATTTTCATAGTGATTACCAAATATAGTAAAGAAGGTGTTGTAAGCGTCATTTACGTCATCAGTTTCATAAATTACATTCCATTCAGTATAACGCATACTATTCACAAAGTGATTAACATTACTTTCAGAATAATTCCTAGCATAAAAACCATGATAATATGATTCGAAAAGTTATGATTTCAATTTATTTCCAACTGTGTGCAGGTCCTTGAAACAAACAAATTTTTGTTTGATATTTTGAAGAAGAACATATTCTAGGGATAGCTTACTGAAGAATTTTTTACTCATTTGCCATGTTTGGTTCTCGAGATATTAGAATTGAAGTTGACTTATTTTCTACAAAGAGTGAACTTGCAACAAGCAGACGTGATGTCATGTATTCACATTGATGGAAATGTTTAGTTGTTTTTCTCTAAAATTTAACACCATATTTATACAATTTAACTGTCATATGTCAGTATGTTGCAACCATAAGTGCATCCCGAGCAATGGAAGTTTGAAAACTTAATTTGCCTTAAGGGCAAGATAGCATAACAAATCAATTCAAGATCAAACTGCAGGATCAGAAATACATGAAAAACAAAACAAAACATTGAACATCAATATGAATACATAACATACTGACATAGCACCTGCTTGGTTCAAGTTTACCTTTTGTAGAAAATGTGTCAACTTCAATTGCTAATATCTCAAGAACCGCATATGGAAAATGAATGAAAACTTCACCAGAATGCTAAGAATATGTTCGTCTTTAACATATTAAACAAAAATTGGGTTCTGGTCTATTCTTTTTAATGGAGATTTTACTTTGCGACAAAGAAAATGATTGAATGTCACATCGTCCTGTAAAGGAGCCAGTACATTTTATCTGGTAATTTTCTGATCATTTTGCAATTTGATTTTCTTTTTATTAAAATGAAGGTTTTATTGCAGAGGAAAGCTCAAAATAACGACTGCTTAAATTCTACTTACAAGCCTGGCAAATGCAATTTCCGGCTATCTGAGAGGTCGCGATTTTTCAAAATTTTCTGAACGCTCAGCCCCAACCGGTGATGGCGCTTCGCTTAGATAGTCTTTCGGGAAGTCAGTCACCACTTTTAAGGCACCCCCCCAAAAAAAAAAAAATATTTTGCACGACATCCCCTGATACTATCTGAGACGTCTTGGTCTCAAGTTGAGTTTGCCTCCCCAAACAAATTTCCTTAAATCCGTCCTTGATAACATATGATTGTTGAGGAGAAAATTTGTTGCTAAGTTTAAAGAAAAACAAAAGACTGCTCATCAATGTGAGGATGTGACATCATGTGTGCTTGCTCCAAGTTTACATTGTGTTGAAAGTGTGATAACTTCAACCGCTGATATCTTGGGAAGCACAAATCGCATTTCAATGGAAATTTCACCAGATTGCTTAGGATTAAGAACCTCTTTAGTTTATCAAAACTTGATTTGTGCTTAGACCTTCCTTTTAAGTCATTTAAGAAATGCTTTTAAAATCAAAGTTAATGATCGATTTCTCAAACAAGGCAAGAAGGGCGCATATTTCCATGTCTCCGGCGCAGGAAGTCAACGTCCGCTGTAATAATATGTAGCACAGTTACGTCATTTTTAATTACCTTATACGACACGTCCTTTTCAAAAATACGGAAATTGTCTGAGCCACAAAAATACCGAATAAAAAGAACTCTCAGTAACGGAGAACCACAGATTCTAGATAATTCTTCTCTTTAACATTTTTACATAACATTTTTTAATCTGAATCTGGTAATATCTCGGAAGCGGATGTGTGATAAAGGGTTTGTAGAGCATGAGAAAATCACTGTGCAAAACAGAAAAACCCAAAACTAAACCAAATAGGATATCAGCAAAATATTACAAACCCACCGAAGGGAAGAAATTATATATGTCCACGGTATTTCCCGCCTGTTGTAAGAGACGACTAAAGCGAAACCAAACTTTAACTGAACCAAACTTGGAAATAAATTTATACTTTGAACTTGTTATGGAGATGACTGAAACGATACAACACATTCATGTTGGTGTGCCGTTAAGTCTCAACTAACTAACTAACTAATTAATTAACTAATTAACTAACTAATTAACTAACTAACTAACTAACTAACTAACTAACTAACTAACTAACTAACTAACTAACTAACCGACTGACCGACTGACCGACTGACCGACTGACCGACTGACCGACTGACCGACTGACCGACTGACCGACTGACCGACTGACCGACTGACCGACTGACCGACTGACCGACTGACCGACTGACTGTGCACCCCCTCCACCCCCACCCCCCAAAAAATCATTACTCTTATTAAGGATTGGGGATGAATATAAAGAATTCACTGTGAAAGGGAGAAATGCAATGTATTAAGAGTAGCGCATTAGAAATATTGCAGTACTACAATCATGATTTGAACAAAGTTTCTAAGTGGAGATGTCACACTTCAAACGAGGGAAGTCCTCATAGCTCATTATATGGGCGTTCTGCACACGCAAATATTTACACAGGGTGACGGCTCCAATCCCCGATAAAGTAGTTGGAACTAAACCTCCAAAACTGTCATAATAAGTTTCTCTAGCTAATGATTTTTACCATCCCTCCTCCCCCTCCCGAGAAAAAGACCGTGGCCAGCTCGACTTAAACCAATTGCTTGAACGGGGTTTGTTTAGAGGGATTGACGGAAGTTGACTTATTTAACTTCCGCAAGGCAACAAGGGCTAAGAGAATACAAAACAGAAAAGGTTTAATCTGAAAGACAATATACAGTGAAAGATAAATGAGAAAATGAACAATATTTCAATCTTAGTTTAAGTTTGAAAATTTCGCAACCATAATTCTGGCATTATTGAAACACTTGGAGATGCTGCCTTTTAGCTGTTTAGAGTAAATTCGGTGTCTTCAATGGTTATTACTATTACGTGGAATAACACCGACTGACCGATGGGTGGCAATGAACTATGTTTATACAAATATGTCTTGGTTGGGATCGGGGGTATAGGAGGGGACTTTCAAACACTGAATATCTGCCATGTCCAACTACCAGTGGTCGCGCTACGGGAGAGGATGGTACATCCCCCTTGCAGTTTTCCGCCTTGCCCACCCCCCCCCCCCCCACGTAGGTCAGTAGGAGTTGGATTAAACGAAAAAAAATAAATTATATGGGCCAGAAATCTTTCCCCTAACATTATCCTTTGCCATTGGTTTCCCCCTTCCCACAATTTTGACATTCTGGGGTCTCCACTGCCAACCACTTTTACTCAAATTCAGTGTCATGGTATTTTATTCGTCCGGTTATGCTAATACCGTTTCTCCCGCTTTTTGACACCGTAAGCATAAGATACGGTATTATTTTGTTCCTTCTGAACTTATCGGAGATAATTATATGGGTTGACTTGAAACTTTCAATTACTTACTTCCATTACTTACTTTTCATAATTTCTACAATACTATATCTTGTTTGTTTCACATCAGCTTTGTTGTTGACGGGAATCATGATTGAAAACAGAACGAGATATAAAACCAGACAGAGTAGGAATCCCCCACGGTGCAGTGTTACTCATAGCTACAGTTCGGTAGGAGTATTCTTTGGCTAATATTATCATATTTGGGGATCTTTGGCCTGTAACAAAACTGGGCGGAAAGGAGCAGCAGTAACACCAAGATTTACCAGAAGGGGAGGGGAACCCGATATAGTCCAAAAACGGTAACATGGCAGCGTGGTTGTCCGAAAGAGAGCTATATTTGCATATCAATGGAGATATGATGTAATCAAAGATTACCTCAAGTCAAAAATTTTAAAAATATTTATTAAAGAGCATGAAAAACCAATTCTAACAGTCCAACTCCCATCTTCATGGGACATTCTTGAGCCAAGATATAAAATATTGAAGTTTATTACGTAATTAGAGAAGAAGTGTTGAAGGTCATAAAAGCATTTTTAATATAATGGGAAACAAAGCAGGTAATATGAGTTGTACAACAAGAAAGTCACAAATTATAGAACAATTGACTAATTTGTTTTAGGAGAATAAATGTCAACATTTATGTCAACATATATCTCGGCTTAAGAATTTCCTGTGAAGATGGAATTTGGACTGTTAGAATTCATTTCTCATGCTATTCAATATCAATATACATTTTTTTATACTTGAGGTGCACTTTAAACTGAAAAATACCGGTAATACTTGAGGGGCGGGAGCTTTGACAGTTTTACAGAAAGTATGTTCCTATTTCAGAGCATCAACAAGTTAAATGTTGGGACGACTGGGGAAAATTACCTTATACTTTTTGCCTAAGGACGAAGCCTTCCAGAACGCGATATCAGCCTCTGCCTCTGCTCAGTGCTACCCCTAAACAGAACCTACCGTCATTGTGCAAGGTACTGAGCACAAGGAATGGGGTAGGGAAATCAAGCCAGTAAGTGCACAATTGCAAAAAGGGCCATGGTAGGCCCAACGTAAACAAAACCAACTGGTTAGAAAGTGAAGAAGCTATTACGTCCACTGAAGGACAACACTTAACAACCAACCTCAAGGCCTTCAAACCATTTACATCATTGGTCTGTCATGTACGGCTCCATTCTAGACTGGATGGAAAGAACAGATACACATGATCTTAGCCAAAAGGCCGAGGATCTTACTAACTCATCTAACTAATAAAAATAAGTTGCAACACGGCACTGGCTCCTTTTTTCTGCCACTTCTTGAAGGGAAAAATAGGGGTATTTTATTATTAAAAGAGCGCCATCTTCTAACGATTTAGCTAAAATGAAACCATTGAGGTTATTACACTTCCCTGGTCAAACTACATGATCACCTCAGGGCGGCAGGATTAGTTAGGCTAGATGGAGTTTTACGGCGCAATTTCTAACCAATCGGCTTTGAGTAGGCGCCCGTAGGGCGTCAGAATTGCAATGAAGGGACATCTATTGGCCTGTACAGCTTTGACGTTACATCTTTCGAGTCTTCCTACTATGCGTACAAATTCCATATACTTGTAGCTAAGCAGGCTTCTTCAGTACGTTTGTAGGTTTGGGTCCTTTGCAAAAGGCATGAGCATCCATCCCAACTTGAAGTAGCAGTAGTGAGGAGACTGTCTTTTTTCATGATTGGCTGTTTAGAGTACTATCTAATAGTTATAACTATAATAGTAATAACTATCGTAATAGTTTTTGCATTGAAGTTCCTACCACTCATTCATGACGATATCCCCCAAAGTCTTTTATCAGAAGGGGAACTTCTTGAAGAGTCAGATCATTAAAGTACTAGATGAGTAGATAAAATTTTCATTTCCATAGGGGTACCGAGATAAGAAATCATTCTCTGTGGTTCATGTGTGACGCAATTAGAAATTTGCTATCGGGTGGCAATACGCAAGTACATCACAATGTTTAAGCAGATGACGTCACGTGCACAATCCACACTTTCTAGCCAATTTGACCACTGCTTTGGTAAAATGTGCACTGACCCAAACTTTGGTGAAAATGTTGACCTTAAACGACCTTAAATACATGATTAAAAGTTACCACTTATGGTTAACATAGACCATTTTGACCATATGATAAAATAAACAATTTATTCATAGTTTTCGTCTTTGCCAAGTTAGACAACTTTTTTGTATTTTTGTAGAGTGGATAAGCATATTTATCAGGGGGGGGGGGGGGGCATAATCTAACCTTCACCCTAGAGTGGCGATTGCCTATTTATTTAGGGTGAAACCATGTCAAAATTAATCAATGCGATCTACAGGATAAACATCTTTCATTCCCTCATTCAGTGAAAATTTTGTAAATACGCATGCGCAATAGAGCATCGACTCTTTCAAGTTCCAGGTAAATACCAATAAGGTATAAGTAAATACCAGTAAGGTATACAATTTTAAATCATACCCAAACACCATAAGAAAACTGAAACAAACGAAACATAACGGAAAATAAACGAGCATTGATGGCAACAAAAAACAGTGATATAAAAACCTGAATAGTACGACATGTTACAGTACAATAACATCGCTTAAAAGCACTTACAACCGATACCACACTTAAACATAAATGTGATAAATTTATAGGCCTAAAATAATTATCTCATGGTCTGTACTACACCGACTGCTGCAGCGTTTTTCAAACTAACGTCCAATCCGAGTTTTTTCTCCAGATCGAACCAGTACATTTTATTCGGAAATTTGGTCTAACGTCTTAAGATCGTCTGTCACCGAAAAATTCGTTGGTAAAAACAAAGTTTCCCTAAACTTGGTTGGGAAGCAATAAATGTGTCATCTGAATTTAAAACTGTATGTAGATTGAATCATTCTTTAATTTATGCGTAAATCTTTTGAAAAACACAGTCAACTATCGATCAAAAACTAAAATCTCAAAAAACTCGTCACAGAGAGGAACAAAGTGTTTAATATTTCTCTGATTCATTGGATTGCGGGCACTAACTAATTTTTTTAAAAAGACAAGTACAAGGTAGATGTTCCAAATAGAAAGAAAACGAAGTAAAAATTTAATCTAAAGATTGTACGTCCGGATCAAAGGAATGGGCGACTGCAAAGTTGGTGTCGAGCGCACTGTAGAGGGCAGTAAATAGAAATTACGGCAAAAAGTTGAGAAGAAGAGGACGCTCTTTAACTTTTGTTCCCAGAGCCGTATATTAGGATGGCTCTGTTTGTTTCCAGGGTCCCTTTCAACTATACATACAGAGACCAGTTTACTCAGTGCCTTGCGTACAAAACTAAGAACGCGTCACAGGAAATTTAATTTTTAAGAGAAGTTAGGCGTTCGTGAAGAGAATTGCAAATTAAATTCAGAATGTTTTGAAGAAACAAATAGAACTACTTTTCTAGCCTACCACATTCATTTTCCTGTTTGCGTTCAAAAAATGACCGCATACTGGTCACTTCCGTTGTATATTTCCTTTCCACAAGGACTCAGGATATCATTTCAAATTTTGTATTTTTCTATTGTACATAGCATATACCTTCCTATGAAGAAATGTTCATCGTAAGCTACCTTAAGCATATTCTAAACAGATATATAGGTTGGCTTAATCTACTTCTAGCCAGGAAGTGTTATTAGCTAAATAACCTTCAAGCCTAGAGTATATTTTACTGCGGAGTGTTTTCGCGGTGTTAAAAAGTTAAGCAGCCTCTTTTGAGAGTCGACCATCACTATTGTCAAAATCTTATATCTAGTGAACCTTCTATTTGTAGTGAAAATTCCCCGTTTTGAATGCTTTGTCAGTGAATTATCCCAACATTTCTTGAAGATATAGTCTATAACTTTATACTGCATACATCGTGACACCTACCTTTAAGGTTACTTACTAGGTGGATAAAGGTCAGTGCAATCACGTGACTTAAAACCATAGTGCGATGACTTGCTCCAACCTTGGGTGTCTGATATCATACTTGACTCCCCCTCAAAGTGCAAGTCACTTTGATATCTTGTCATCCACTTCCTTCCCACCCTGTGTTTCTAAGATGCGGATTCGTGACAAACGGCCGCAAAGACTGGCCTCACCCGGCGTTCCTTGTCCCCATGTTTATTAGGTAAAGATATTTGTTGTTTCGACGCGGGTTGATCTGAGCTCGTTGTTTTATTTAATTTGCTCATCGGTTTGACCTGCTCTCGTTTAAGCTTCACTTAGCCTACCCCAGGTCTTTGACGAACAAACATGAGATTTCTCGATATTAGATGAAGAATATACAAATAAAGCACCATACAGGTACTGACAATGCTTTCGTTGTATTACATGAAGACCCATCGTTCCTTCAGGAGACTGATGAACAAATTAAGAAGATTTTGTTTCGTTTTTTTTGTTGATTTTTACGTTGTCCTCACTTGCTGCAGAACACGACAATCCCTTCCTTTCACATAAACACAGCCTCATGTGGGCTAAGGTTGTGCCCATGGTATTTCGTGCCTGTCGTAGGAACTAAGCAACTAAAGGAAAGGACTTGCTCGGTACAGCTGTATTTCACCTTCAAACCCTTTTTTTTAAACTTTCCTAGCGCTTGCCGACAAAAGAAGTCCTAAATCCGGCAGAAACGTCAACTATTTTAAATAACATAACATTTCTACCATAAATTTTGAAGATGGAGTCAATTTTACATACTGCTCCCATAACAATAGCTATGTCTAACATTTAAAGTATAAATAGTTGTTTGTTTATGAGGATGTAAAGTAAACACGGTATTCGTTTTGTCTTGAAAGGTGTGGGGTATGTAAATTTATATCATAAAAACAAAATGTACGTGAAAAGATCCCCGATAATGAAACAGAATTGTCACTTACACAAAGACGTGTATTTGTATAATAAGGTAAAATATAGATTCACCATTAGAAAAGAGGTGCCAAAATTATGTTTAGCTATGAAAGACATATCAAGTTGACCGTTTATCATGCAAGTATAATTTTACAATATATTGAATGTCACATAGGGTAAGTCTACTTTATATATCCGTTTATATAAGTCCGTTCATAAGTCCATTTTATTCAGTCTCAGCTAGACCAGGAGTTGTTAGTAACAACTCCATAATTAGTCAAGGCTCATAAGGGGCCAAAATTTTGCCGCTGGGAGAAAAATATTCAGAGGGACTAAATGAGTTGAAAAGATGTAGGCTGTTTCGGTAAATGGAAAACTCTTAATTTCCTATTCTCTTTGACAGTTTGAGGGGATTGAAAATATTCCAAGGGTTTCCCTCTGTTACGTTACGGGTCTGCCTGTCGTTATAATGGACTAATGGAATGAAAGACTGCAGTTTTCTCATGCCGATAGCTGCAGAGATAGCTACCAGCCATAGAGACCCAGTTGAACCATCGTTCTAAGTTTTCACTAAAAGAAAAAAAGAAAAACATTTTCAAATTTTGTCAGGAGGAGAAGCTTAATTATTCATGTTTTTAAAAGTAATGCCACGGTTTGGGAAACACTCTCCCTTTTTTGTAATGAGAAACAAAGACTAAAATGACCCTAGTGTGAGATATTTTTAAAGTGTTCTAACAAATTATAGGGGCCGTAATTTTCCACAGGTGAGTCCCGGAACCGAACACACAGGAAATCTTAAAACTCAAAATTCATCCCCAAAACAGTTAATTTGAAATTTGAAAAAGTCTGAACTTGTAAAGAATCTGCTGGAGCTGCGTGACTATCGCTTCCTGCTTCTCTCCTTTCCCTATCTTTTCCTTCATTTGAAAAAATTGGTCCTAAAAAGCGAATATATAGTCAAATGTTTTAATTTTCTTATATTTATGGGTAAAATCTTACATTTGTTTTATAGCTGACACAATTTATTCACCTTTACCTTTCTGCTGGACTTAAACGGTCAATTCGTAAGCAGACAGATACCCTTTAACGGGTTCACATACCTTTTTCATGAGGCCTTCCCTACGTGATCCCTTACGTATTGTCTCGCGCGTGCCTCTCTCTCCTCCCAGCTTGTTATGAGCCACATAACCTCGGCAGGTGGGCCGGCTATTGTTAAAGGTTGGCCATGAGTCTTGGTTTAAATATAACCATAGTCCGAGGAAGAATGACTTAACTGTCCATGGTCCCCCTCAACCAAACAAATGAAATTTGCGTGTTTAAAAGAAGGATAAGGTAATTACGTACAAAAATTACTTTTACAATAAGCTTAAATATAAGGCAATGACGGTGGAGGAGTGAAAATTAATTTACTTCAACTTTGCAAAGGAGGGCAGAGGGTCACAATAGATGTAGGGAACTGCAAGGGGAATGTGGTGAGAATAAATGTATTAACTGTCGGTAGTCCAAAACAATTTATAAGATTTCAATCGATCAATAGAACTATCGGGATGTTAATCCCTCTGTCAGGAAATTTGTGGAAAACGTATTTTTGAAACACTTAGGAAGTCAACTGTCCTTTCTATTTTTCGGTATCATAAAAAAGTTACTCAATAGATACGGTTTTAACAATTTAGATTTCTTTTAGCAGTCGATTGGATGCTCCTGTATTATCTTACTGTAAGTGCTCTAATCGAGTCGCCGACACAAATCCGGACCGAATCTTCATTGGTTCAAATGACCCTGGTCGACACTTTGTGGACCAGGGTCATTTGTACCGTACCTGAGGTGCATCTTTCGAGGATTAGAGACTTGTAGAGGAAATGGCAGTGTTGGTGCTAAGGTTTGCGATTGCGACATATTTTCCTTTTCAATTCACAAGTCCAGCAAACAAATTATTCGCTTAGTAAAAACTCATGCACTTTTGCCCATGAATCCTACTATCACAAATTCCCTTCACCCCCTCCCCCAGAAATGTGGAAGAGCGAGGTATTTACCGCATATAATTTGTGTTCTAGCCCCAGCATTGGGAAGGGGCCGAGTATTTTCTGTAAGAGAGTGTGACGTAAAGCCTAACAACTAAAGGTTATTTACATATTTATTAACATTTGATTCTCACGTGTTACACGGTTTTTGAAATTTTTGGGCCTTAGACTGATTCATATCTCGATATTTTTGACAAAATGTCAGATAAGCCTAGCTCATTTTTATTTCGAGTCAGTGGTTTCACTTTTCTATTCACTATGTGCATAATGCCTGAAAATATTTTTCTGTATTAACGTAAAATATGAAAAACGTAATAATGACGCCAGTATTTGACTTGTCCTCATCTTCCACAAATTATTTTGAATTTCAGAAAAACGCTTCGACAATTTTTGTCTAAAATTTCTCGAGTTGACCTCAGGATTTCGACATACATTTTTAGAGGAGATGGTAATTATTAGTGAATTTTTATTCCGAAGGCAAACTTCAAAAGTTCAATCCAAATGGAACGGAATTACTGGGAATTACCAAATTTACCTGCAAACCAGATTCTGAATAAAATT
Organism: Holothuria scabra; assembly: GCA_037179385.1. NCBI lineage: Eukaryota > Metazoa > Echinodermata > Holothuroidea > Aspidochirotida > Holothuriidae > Holothuria > Holothuria scabra. The sequence goes on along the minus strand of CM074190.1, from coordinate 11,482,391 downwards.
TTCTTTATACATCTCTTCTGGTTCCAGTCCTCAAAAGTATGACTAAGGTCACTCTACTTTACCTCAAGGAAGGTATCTATTTATAAAATATTTGTTGTTTCCCCGTTTTGTTCTCCTATTTTGATCCTAAATTAACAAGAAGTCATCGGTCAATAGTTGAACGCCTCAGTACTTACTCGAAAAGCACGTCTGACGTGACCTACTTGACCAAAATTATGACCTGATCAACTGTTGTGGCTTGACCACTACCGATGACCAGAGGAAATTAGGACGGTATATTAAAGGGATCCGTTCGTTCTGGCCATTCTTTACCATTTGTGAGACATTTGATACGTGGGCTTATGTTATGGTAGCAACTCGAATTTATTGCTTTGGTTAATAGCTTTTGTGTTCACATTCCATCATATGCTGTTTCCGTCCAAGGGAAAAGGATAGGGCTTCTCCTCGAGTTCTCATCCTCTCAATATGAGTAAAAACGTATTTGTAATTTAAAAAGGCTCGTTGATAGGATCAGAAAAGACATTGGAACGGGACCCGGGTCTGGGAGATTGCATTCATGGTTAATCTCGATCTATTGTTCAAAACGGAAAACTTAGGAAAATATATTTTTCTTTCACATCCGACGCATAATTTTATTACATTTTACTTCAATTGCCCTTTTACTTCTATTCTACTAACATGTATCGGACTAAAGTGGAGAACTGGATCCTTTTATCGGGTAAAAACGTCGTGCTTTCGTATTCATGTACCACGGTATGTTACGAAATCTTACCGCTGACCAAAGCCTCACCACTCTATCTGACAGAAGCGTCGTTTGATAAATAATATTCAAAATTCCTGACCAACTCAATATATATATTTAAAAACAGTTCTAGCGCCCTCCATGATGTAGTATGCACTGCGTAGAAAGAGGGGGTAAGCCAAATTTATTCCGTCTTTACTGTAGAAGCCTGAAATAACTTTATAAAAAGAGGTGAATTCTGTTTGAAAAAATAATTTTCCTTAACAATATTTTGTTACAACTTTTTGAACATTATACATAACTTTTTTGCATGATCTACGATCTCCAATGTAAGTGTAACGGTTAAAGCGTAGCAGACCTTGCTGATAAGCTTTATTCAAACACATGCCTGTCTCTCGAAAGTATGGAATTTTACTTCTCTAAAGTTTGTAAAAAATACACTCCTACGAAATATTAAAGTTTACTTTAGCTTTTAGGGACTCCGGTCTCCATAAGAGCGTACCAAGCACGGGTCAAATGTACCTGTGACAGTTACACCCTCTTGTAAAAACGCATCTTTAGTCAAAAATATATTTTTTTTCATTTACTTTATTGATACCATCTCCCGGCCCTTTCATCAATTATTCCGCCTTTCATTCATTAACCCTGTCTGCCATTTGCAATATCCCTTTTCAACTTTCGTCGGGGTCTGAATAGCTGCAGAACAGAAAAACAAATGAACAAAAATATCCAGGTTTTCAATACCAAAGAGCTCATTTGCCCAATCGTCTTCACAGAGACACTTCCGGTTGTCCAGAGGTATAATGTCTGCATGTAGAGAACGATGAAGCCAGACAATGTGGTCTAGCATACTGACAGTAACATCAACCTGTGTTTGCTTGTGTTGCATAAACGGTGTTTGCGAAGAAGTGTATTCTGAAGTGAAAATTTGGTTTAGTCTCTCTAAAATTTATTCAATCTTTTCACATATTAAACGATAACAGAGTCTTTTATTTTTCATGTAAATAGCAATGGAAATTTAGTTTAGGCGCTATACAAAGTACAGGGGTCATTAATTATTATGTAACCTATAGATCGCAAGGGTTTATTTATTTTAAAAACATTAAGAACCAATTTGTATGGAATTAATTGATTGACTTATTGGCTGAAGGTGTCAAAGGAACTTGGTTGCTATCGTACTACGTTGGAACTTTTTTTTTATGTCAAAGACAGAGAACATGCTAAGGGATATTTTAGAACTAATGTCTTTTTGAAGAAAAAGAGAAAAGAAAAAAATGCTTTTTGAGGTAGCCTCAAGGGCCGATTGTTTCGTCAACTTCTAGAGTGAGATTGCGCAATTGACAGGTGAAATGGTTATAGTTAAGAATAACACGTGAAACATGAGTTGACTTGTAGCTACGTTTTATCATGGTTACTGCAGGGAGTTGGCTACTGTACGAAAATGTGTAGAACTTCATTATCATGTAAATCATTTTCAAGAAAATTCAGTCAGCCCCCTCCCACCGACCCACCCACCGATGATCCCTTTCTTCTGTTGAAAGACTGTGCGGATTTCAAAATTAGCCCTTTGTTAGCATACCGGAGTTTCTATCCTGCGAGCAAGTTGTCATTAGATGAAATTATGTCCTCCTTACGATCGATCAAGGATTTGCTTTTAGCAAACTACGTGGCTCTATTCATGGATAGATAAAACATAATAAACGACTGTAACAAGTCTATAATATTTATCAAATTATTAGTTGGAAGGGTAGTCGTGACCTACAAGATCTATTGCGGTTGGACGCCACTTACTCAAAGTACACTCCACTGTAATCAATTGCCTCTAGTTGAACTACCTCTGTGTGTCATTATTTAACACGACTTGATACCTGTAGGTTTTCTTGTCAACTATTTAAGATGATGATAAGGTTCGGCTTCTTCAAATTCCTGATTGCAAGAATTAACCAAAGGAATGGGTAAAAACAGATTAATTGCTTTAGGTTGTCCACCGTTGTTGAAAAAAACAGCATAAAATATTGTGTTATGTGATCTGTTGAAAATGAATTTCACAGATAACTTTTGAATTTTTTGAGAAAACTTGAAACAATTCAAGCGATAGATCAAAAATAGTCAATTTTACACATCAAAAGTGGTACATATTTGAAGTTTCTAGTTGATATAACGTTTACTGCTCATTGCAATTAATGCAACCCATTATTCAGCAGTTGAGAAGCCTCCATTCTTGCGAAATGATCCGGATACTCAGATCTTGTTATGGATTAATTTTTGACATTTTTAAGGAGATAAGATGGTTAAAATGTATAAGGGCAATGAGAATAAGAAATTTCGTAGGGATCTCTGCCTGCGCGACAAAACACGAGTTTGGCATTAGCAGGAAATAGGATAGCATGACCTCGTATTAGAAGGACGTCGTATTAGCATGACCTGGTATTAACAGAATCTACTGTTAGCGGGACCTGGCATTGGAAGGAAGACGATATTATGATTCATCTCGTACTTACTTACACGTTTACGATATTGTCTTATGATAATTTTAAGAAAGAGAAGTTTTCTTTGAGTTTTATCCTGCCTGTGTTTCTTGACATCCCAAAAGTAACGGTAGCATTATCCAGTCCCACCGAACTACATATGCAAGCTCAGTAGAGTGTCCCAGTGATTTCTAGACACGAAATCAGGTATGAGATGGTGAGATGTGTTCACACTATCCCAGATGGGCAATTAGAGTGGCTGAGGATCCGAGAGGCTGGGATTCCTTCGCATAAAAACATCTATATTGTTTCATTGAATTAACTGGGAGTCGGTAGTAAGTTAATAAAGTTATGTGCGAAAATGAGGACATTCGTAATTTGCTGTCCGAACGTCGTATTAGTAGCTGGTACTTTTGCAGGTCCTGCTCGTACTCGCACTCACAACGACATGTCTTTGCTCGTTATCACAACCATGTATTCAGACTACAGGTCTGCTATAAGATGGGTAACTGGAAAGTTAATCCTTTGAGGATTTCCCTCCTCCCGCACTATTTTAAAGTGTACCTTAAGTCAAAAAATTCAAATATGTATATATATATATATATATATATATATATATATATATATATATATATATATATATATATATATATATATATATATATATATATATATATATATATATATATATATATATATATATATATATATATATATATATATATTAGAGAGCATGAAAAATGTTTTCTAACAGTCCAACCCCCAGCTTCATAGGACATTCCTGGGCTGAGATATCAAATGTTGAAGTTTATTCACTCAAGTTAAAATGGTGTGTTGTGCAATAGTTTGTGATGTCATTGTTGTACTACTCAAATTACAATTTTTGCATTTCTTTGTTTTTCTGAAAGTTACTTCACCTTGTACCAGGGTGCAATAGCAATTTTGCGTTTATTGGGTGATGTAATTAATTAAGCCTGTCTCCCTGCAACATGCCATTCAAGCAAACAGGAAGTGTTCAAGGTCATAAAAACATTTTTAATTTTAAAGGAAAACAAAGCAGTTTATGTGAGTTGTACAACAAGAAAGTCACAAATTGTTGCGCAATGGACCAATTTGTTTTAAGTGAATAAACTTCAACCTTTTATATCTCAGCTCAGGAATGTCCTATGAAGATAGGATTTGGACTGTAATAAATCATTTTTCATGCTCTTAAATATCTATTTTTGAATTTTTTGACTTGAGGTACCCTTTAACTTACTTTACCTCACTCAGTTCACTACCTTCTACAAGTGACACACTCATTACACCAACTTTTATCCTTTCTAAATAAGTGATTCTGATGAGGAAAGCAAATCGTGACCGTGAGAGGAGAGTAGCCTGAGGGAATGTATAGACAACTGGACATTCTCCCAGATGAGATGACGAAGGGTAAAGTAATTATCTCAAAAGTACAGTTTGCAATTTATATCACGTCAGCCCATCATTTAACCATGTTCCACCCTTGTCCTTCAGGAGCTGACCAAGACAATTTACCTTGACATTGCTACTTTTACTGATGAATTCAAGGTCAGAGGTTATTAACTCCCTATCAGGGAATAGATCGTTTATAGTATCGTACAGAAACTTGAGTGATTATACCATTCTGCCATTGTTGGTCAGTAACCGAAGAATAAAATATCCTATCTCAGATTTTTGACGCAGGTTTCGTCCTAGTTCTGAGAAGGTGTAATTTATCACTGGGCATAAAGATTATCACTGAAACTACATGATACAATTAAAGATGGCCTATAGTCTAGTGAAAATGTAATAAAAATTATGCTGAATTCTAGATGAGGTCAAAAATACCTTTGCCTTAACTACGATCGCGGACTGATTCAATGCACCGTCGACAATGCGAATGTTTTCGAAACGCTATCGATGATGTTACATCATGGATAATATATCGAAGCGGTTCGCAATCAAGGTTACGACAAGGGATATCTTTGACGTCATCCAAAATCCGGCACAGAGTTTATTGCATTTTCAAGAGACGACAGGCCCTCTTTAGGTGCTGTACCAGGGAGTTCATATGTGTTAACGTACAAATAAATTTCCCTGGTTAAAGACAGAACACTAGCATGTACAATCATTTCTTCACTGGATGAAATATCCTTTCCATTAAACTTCACTTTTACAGAAAGGTCACTGATGTATTACATTTGCTCACAGTTTACAACTCGTTAACTTTATAATTGCCTAGTTCTCATTTTCTCGAATTGTTGTATTCAAGTTTGACTGCTGTAAGCAAGTATCATTTGTGATAAGTACAAAGAAGACCATTCAAGGGCGCCCTCCCTCCACTTTTCCAACAGACCTTCGACAAAGTAAATGAACTAATAGAAGACAAAAGGAAAACGGTCAGAGAATTATGATGTAATTTTATTACAAAGCATAGCTTTTGAAAGAATAATGCAAAACATTACAAAAAGTATAGAGGTCTATATGATTGTTTTGAAAAACTTATCTGGCGCACTTAGTCCTCCTTGCTGGAATTTGTTTTTGTTATTATTCTACCCATAACGGAACTTAGAGAAAGGCATTCTATCGATCCATGCAATCACCCAACATTTCACCATCAGCATACCTAGTAGTCAAAACAATAAGCTCTTATAACACATCACTGCTGATCGTTAGAGCAAATGAGCGGTTCATACGGAATTGTCAAAATCGTGCTCTTCGAATTGTTGGACAGTTAGGCTTCAATTATATTGATATAAGGGGCATCTACTTCCCACATTTAAAATACTCCGCCCCTCCCCCATTCACCTTCTTAATTCTCATTGCGCAGGGTGGTTTTTTCAATAAAACAACAAATGATAGGGTTTCAATCTATTTAGGGTGTGTATAAGATAAAAGAAGGTATTAAGAAAACGTTAAAGATTATCGATATAAATTTCTTAAGTGTTAACAAAACTAAAGGGGGAAGGTACATGGCATTTGAATGCCTATGTAGTTGACTAAAGCTGGCGTCACCAGTGAATACAGTGCGTTCGTTTAAACAGTGCAAGGTTAAAAGCATCAAACAGTCTGTTAGCGAATTACTTTTGATTTCAATGAAGTGGATCTGAACTCATAGGAAAGTATATGAATTTCAAGGGAAAAAATTAGGTACTTAAGGAAATTTACAGCGCGTTGTTAAAAAAATTCAGTGGAAAGGTCAAAATTACCGAAAATTGCAACAGACTCGACTCGGCGGTATAAAGAATGAAGTGAAATAACGTGAAAAAGTGTGCCTACATTCCTGGCCAAAAATACATGGGACAGTCCCCGCTCCCCTTTCAGTGTTGATTTTTTTTTTAAATTTTGGTTCTGGCGACATTGAAATAGGGGGACGGGAATTTGTAAGACCGACGAAACTATTTGATAGATGTTGCTACATTTGTGCCAAAGTGTCCTATCATTTTTGTCCAGGATTGTAGGACCACAGACCGTATAAATCTGTCTTATAATTCATGCTTACTTTTCCCAAACTTTGTTAAGTCTATCCTCAAAAATGTTTTAATTATATTCAATTATTATTATTGTTACTTAAATATAATTGTATACTAATAGTTACATTATTTAATTTTTGCATTAAATGACACTTGTTTTTACTGTGTTTAAAGTCAATTCGTGAGATTATTTCTTTATATTTCTTTACTTATAATGTTGACCGGGTAAGTCGTTCATTTGCAACTTCTGCCATCCCCATCCCAGTCCTGAACACGCAACAAGTTATTTCTTCTGTTTATTGTATACCTCTCGAACTCAAGTTTTGTCAAGTCATTTTCTACCTGAAATTATCGGACGGGTGGGTATGTTGCTTGGGGGCTTTAAGTTATTCGTTCTCTTATAGTCAAACTATTGAGAGACTTAGTTCCAATCCATGCGAGAATGTATACATGATACTATAATCAGGCATTCTGTAAATAAACGTTCCGATATTGTATTATTTCCCACCCAGAGGACTGTGGATTGCATTATAAAATTTATATACAGACGAATCCGGACAGCACGTGACAGTCTGATATCAGTTGGCCATAACTGGGGTCTCCTTTTAGTCGTTCGATATCCTTGCTTACCTGTATCATGGATGGTTGTACACTGAATTGTATCTTGATTTCCTCAATTTTACTGAATATAATGGCTTGAAATTCATTTAGACAATAAATGACGACAATATAAGGCTGATGGACCCCACTAATGGTTGTAGTGCAGTCACTAAACGAAAGCGCTGATCGGATTCGTCTATACTGTCGCGTGTCGACAAAAAGTTGGAAGCAGTTGCGGGAAATTGTTTGACAGAACTCGTTTAGGAATGCCGCCATCAATCTTTAAAATTCGTCAAAAAGTAACTTGATTTTGATTTTACAGCCGAAGTTGAAATTACTGCAACTATCCCGTAAGAGTATGTATGTGGGGGAGGAGGCTGATGTGTCTGTGGGGGAGTGTGTGTGTGAGTCCATCTTTTTTATCTTCATCTGTCTAGGCCCAGTTATCTGGGTTAGAGTTAAGAAACTGTTCCCCTTTTGAGTATATAATGTATTTCCATGACTAAATTGGCTGTAAAACCGTTTGCTTTCCTTGAAATAACTTACCAAAGTTAAGGTAGTTGGGATTTCATTATAGTTAGTTAATTAGTTAGATGAAGTTTACGGCTTAATTTCGGCATTTCAAAATAACTGACAATATAATGTGTCCATGAACCCTAAGTCTGCAGTAAATACAGTCAGGTCTTAGATGTATGAAAACCCGAGGTTGACATCTTGCTTGTGGGTGATGCCGCCCTTATTATTTTGTCGGCCCGGTTCTACGTCTGAGCATAACGTAACATGTATTTTGGATGAGACCAAATGCAGTAGTTGATATTCAAATGGTATCATATTTCTTCTATTGGCAACAATATCAATAGCCAAGAACCCGGATATTTTCTTCGAAAAAACTTATACTATTTTAGAATGGGCGATCATAAATTACCGTGTCTAGTAAGAGTTATATTGTAAGAGCTAAGGGAACCTCCTCCTAAAGTTATCGTTTTATAAAATGCATAGCACTAACCACTTAAGAGAAATCATGTTTACCATCGACGTACCTGGACAAGGTTGTGTGGGTTTGTTGAGCATACAGGGAACTTTTCGTGCTAAATGTTAGGACGCCATATTTAGCATTTTACAGAAAATCAGAAATTCTGTCACCGACTTCGTGCTACCAGCCCGATTAGCTAAACATTGATAAAAAATATTGGAAATTATAATTATTTTGGCAGAGGGTGGAAATATTTTTCTAAATTGAAATTGAGGATGAACGTACCGCTACAACGAATTCTGTTTTATAGAAAACTTTGAAGACAATTTTAAGCACTGAAGTAACAGAAGGTAATTATACTAGCTGCATGGTATTCATTGTCAGCTAGCATATTTCAAGTTGGTCAGTGATTGACCTTTTAAAATTATTATCTTGCAAATACTGACCGTTATAACGGGAAATGTCTTTGTGCCTCGGAAGAGAATTGTTTCAAGGTATTCATTAAATGAGGCAAAAAACAGAGAGGGCGGTTTTAGTTTTGTAATACAGGAGTTTAGAGTGGAAGTTAATCGACCAGATTGCTGCTCATGCGTAGTGTCTGTTCTTTTCAACCAGTCTGGAACGGAGACATACATATATAGTACAGACCTATGGCGTGGATCTGAGGGCTGTGAGATGTTCAGTTTATTGGAGCAATGAACTGAGATTTTGTCTGGATGGGGTTGAGTTTTAGGCAGTTATGGAAGGGGCTTAAGTTAGTGTTTTAGGAGAATTGGAACTGTTTGGGGTGAGAGGACTGGGTCTTTAAAGTAAGTCAGTTATTCATCGCCCAGATAGTTCGAATAAAATTAGCTCAACTTACTTAAAGGGCAAGAGCAGTCAACCCAAACTTATTTTGAAGCAACAGCAAAATATCACAATTTTCTTCCATCATATTTTTCTTCAAACTGTCAAGGTATCTTCGGGCTTCGGTACTACTGTATATTTAAGGTAAACCAAGCAGTAAATCCTAGACCAGTGCTTCTCAACCTTTATGATTCACTTCCCCACTTGGGATTTTTTTCCACCGTTCACCACTATAAAACATCAAATTACAAAAACCCAAACACTAGAGCATGCTAGTTAGGTTTTGTTTCAAACTTATATTTAAAGAACACATGCCACAGATTAACACATAAGCGCAATAGAGATTTCAAGACCCTTGTTCAGTGTGAACCTTGTGCTTAGTGTTTTTGTACAAGGGTCTATATCTGGAACTAACTTCGTTAATTTCAGGCGTTAATCGCCTCGTTCTGTGACCGTCCGTTCATACAACTTGAGAGCTGATGTATGGAATATCACTCTAAACGCCAACTATGTACAGTTATACACGCTATATTCTGACTGATGGCTGCCGGTCAGATGAAGCTATGAATTTTCAATTATGAGTATGAAAACTCAGTTCATGCAAATTTTCCCCTATTCACAAAATTCTCCCCTTTGTGTATAATTTACCCCCAATTCCTTAATTTTCCAAATTTCACCCGAGCATTTCGAATTCACCCCTGGGGTGCTCTTGGACCCCGGTGGAGAAGCACTGTTCTAGACCCTCCGGCTGTCTAAAATTCATCCATATCTAGGCACAATCCTAGCTCATTGTTTCAGAAGTGAATGCACTACCCATTTAATGTGTAACTAGAGCACCCTCAGTGCATACCATATAATGTTAACTAATCCGCATTGTAAAGAGTTTAATGTCAAGCGAAGAGCTGTGCAAAATACACTTATGCTAACATTCCTACATATTTAGAGGTCAACTTAAAAACAAAAAAGTTGTCGATTTAAAAACAAAATAAACTTAACGTCCTTCCATTAACTTTTGCTTTGCATTTCACTATGTACTACAAAATGTCCCTGATCATTTCATCTTTGAAATCTCCACAAAAACTGACCACGGAATCAAATAAAAATTTTACCAATGATTTCTTTTCTTCCTTAGAAATCCAAAGTTGTTTTATCCCCTCCAAAGCAATAAAGTGGCTAATGATGACGTCATTTAAACCGCGATGTTATCATATACCGCTACTTACCTTGCGTTCAGATACTTCAAAAGTATTTTAGTGGCTAATAATGACGATGCCATCTAAACCTTGTTATCATATACAACTACTTACGGCACCTTGTGTTCACGTGGGATTATGTGTATGTTATTAAATGGCCAACTCGTTCGTTATCAGACCGTGGTAAATCGCACCATGTGATTGCATTCGTCATCATGACCCCCAGTGGACTAATTTTCAAGTCTCTGTGCAAGTTTCTTCAGGCTGCTACATGAGAATGTTTTCGGAATCAAGATGATATTTTAACTTCCACATAGGTGCATTCACACCCAGTAGTGGCCCCATCACGTGGTCCCGTCAGGAGTGTTTTTTTTTTTTTGTAGTGGTTTCCTTGGGAGGGCTAATACAACAGACAATGTCGCAATGGCACCCCAGTCTAGTCCCTTATTTGCATTTGTCTTTGTTTTTTTGCATCACTGAGACGGTTTACGGTCAACTCGGCGCCTGGGACAACTCGGTCACCGAGACATCTCGGCCCCAGGACAACTCGGCCCCTGGGACAACTCGGCCCCTGGGACAACTCGGCCATTGAATAAGCACTACCCTTAATAATATTAGTATTTAGGTTAGAAATACAAGTACTGGCTTGCTTAATTAGTAGTGCATCACTATGTTATATTCAAGGTAACTTGAAATCAAGCAGTTTTTCTCTTCTTAACTATTTCAAAGTTGAAGAGAAAAAAAGTTGTCACATGACTCTCAACAGCCAATCAAGCAAGTAAAAGAAGGGTAGACGGCGTGCCATATGACATTTTATCATAGTCGATGAAACTTGCACATTTTGAGGTAAAATAAGGGTAGGCGGCAGGGGCGTAGCCAGGATTTTCTTGTGGGGGGGGGGGCAAAGTCGACTCATCGTCCCCAATCTTGCCCGACAGGACTATCTAAGCGGAGCGCCACCATCAGTTGGCGCGGAGCGTACAAGAAGATTTTTGGTTTTAGAAACCCCTCAGATTGCAGGAAACGGCACTTCCCGAATGTTTTATGCTGCATGTTCCCAGCCTGCCTGAAAATATGGATCTCACTTCTGAAATTTCTCAATTAATGCAGCCAAAAAAAAAAAAAATCAGTCAATGAAAAATGTTAATACATGTTTTTAAGCGGAGCTCTGCCATCGATTGGCGCGGAGTGTTCCAGGAAATTTTTGGCTTTAAAAACCCCTCAGATGGCCGGAAACGGCACTTCCCTATTGTTCTAAGCAAGAATATGTTCAGCCCGACTTCGAATTTTTCTCCGCTTCTTAATTGGAGCACTTGTCAAATATTGAGGGGCTGAACATACCTTTAGCCCCCACTTTTCCATTTTTCATTGCGGCCACTGGGGTGCGGCATTTTCTTGAGGGAGCGAAGCGCCCGAGTGAGGAGCCGAGCGACCGAACGGGGAGAGGGCGTGGTTTTCCCCCTCCTACCCCAAGGAGATTTTGCAATTTTACATCAAAATTGAGCGATCTGGTGAACACCTAAGCTGGAATTTTTGGACATTTTCAATCTTGTATCAATGTTTTCCTTATTCCCTCAAGAGTTAGCATGTGGCTGTAAGAGAGTTACTGTACGAGTCAATGGGGCCCTAGGGAATTGTGTTGCACTGAAACAAAACAGCTACTCATAAGGCTTACATTGGCTAAGCCGGCGGCATTGACATTTTGCCCTGAAAACGCCAAAACTCCATTTAAATAAAAACAAAATAAAAAAAAATAAGTCTGGGAGGGAGTAAGTGCGAACCCCCTGGCTATGGGCCTGTTCCCTGGGTGTCCCCCTCCCCTTTTGGAATTTTTTGCTGTCTCGAAGAGCTTACATGCAATATGGTGCTGTGTTTTGTTCTTTTTATACTAGATTCCAGTGTTCTCCACAGGGAGTTTTAGAGGGGCGACACGCCCTCCTAGTGAAATTGGCCGCCCCTCCAAAATAGTTGCCGCTCGCCAAAAAATGCAGCTTCCATTTTTAGTTCATTACTTCATTACACATGTACAAATCATAACTGGAAAAAATGTGTCTTCCCTCCAGGCTCGGCGCCAGGATTTGCCCGACGAAGGGCCAATCTCCGAACGGGGGAGGGGTAGGGTGGGTAGCGACCCCAAGCCCCGACAGCCAGGATGCCATCGATGTGTTGGTGAGGGAGATTTGAAGAAAACCTGTGCACTATACCTGCCATTTTGAGTCATATACGACATAAAATTTGTATATGCTGGAGAAAGATATTTCCGCACTGATTTAACCGTGGAAAAGCGGGCGATTTTTTTTTTGGTTAGCCTACACTAAAAAGAATCTGTATTTACTTAAAGCTTGTATAGGTACATTGTCCCGGCATTTGGGCCCTATCGGGCACAATTTATATTGTACTTCCTTCTTCGAGTCCGTACCGAACGACTGACACAGAGATTATTAACTTTATTTATTAAGTTTAGCGAAATGAGATGAAATTCCCGAAATGTACATTAATCCATTTATTCTACCGATTAATTTACTTGAAAAGATGAGAAGGGTTTGTACTTTATTAGCTCTAGGTAACGGAACTGAGGAAGAGTGTGTAAAGCGAACATTTTGGGTTTTATCGCAGAAATAACTCTTTTGAAAGCCAAAATAACTAAACCGACCATGGGAAGGCGACAGATTATTCCCGACAGGGGGCGGGCCATACCATGCAGTGACCACAAGTTCCGATAGCCCCTATGTCGAGGGGGTGGTGAGAAGGGAATATGAAGGAGCCTAACTATCCCATGTCATTGCAGCCTGGGGCACACTTTGCACAATATCACTTAATATTTTAAAAGCCGAGTTGCGCTCTGATAGTGTTCTTTTGAGTCTAAATCGTGAAATTGCAAAGCGCGCGAAGCGCGAGAAAATTTTTGGTAGGCTTACAAAAATAACATAGCCTATGTAATCATTAAGAACAAAAGGAAAAAATAGAAACTATAGGGGCTGTAGACCGTATCGGGGATAACATACATTGTGTCGAAATCACCTGGAATACCCGATAAAATAGCCAAACTATGCTCCTTGAGTCGCTCACCAACTGACCTATCGCATGACACACACAAGAGTACAGCAACTAGGCTTTGTGATATGGGATGAAATTTACGACCTCTACATAACCTGTGTACTGTGCCTACCAGTTACTTGGTAAGGTTGACAGACACTCCCTAGATTTGTGGAATGGAAGTATTGAAAAAACTGGAGTGAGCCCTACAGCGCGCGCAGCGCGCGGAAAATTTGAGGTTCTTATCAGGGAAATTGTCCCTTGAGAGCAACAAACAGGTAAACCATCGGGGAGACTAGTCGTCGTCGGGGACTGCATACTTTATCGTAACGACTGTAACGACGTAACGACCCCGAAAAATTGTAAAAAAAATACCCCCAATTCCCTCCCTCCTCTTGCCGTTTATCTTTTTTTATTTATTTATTATTTTTTTTGGCTCTTCTTCATTTTTTTCAACATCGCCCATCGCGTCCCCAAAATTTCTGTGGGGGGCACTCTGTCCCCTTGCCCCCCCCCCCCCCCCGCTGGCTACGCTAGTGGTAGGCGGTGCGCCATCTGATGTTCCTATAAGCCGGTGAACTTTGTATTTTTTTAGGAAAGGCTCGAGATCATCATTCATGACCTCATGCGAAAGATTAATAATGGCTTTAAATTTTATGCGGGGTTTGAATATTTTGAAGTTGGATCTTATGACCAAGCTAAAAATGGTGCTTAATTCAAAAATTTTCATTTATATTTTCGAAATGAGGTTTACTGTAAGCAATGCCTTAAAGCTGAAGGTAAGGCTGTGCAAATTTCCCCAAAAATGCAATCTCCTAGTTGGTTAGTTCACTTAACCCTTTACCGTTGTTTGGGTCCTTTTGGACCCATGCGGAGAGCTCGGCTGTCACACATCTTTACTGTTTCACGCGGAGCTCGAAACTGCGAGTAGCTACCCGAAAATTCGGCCACAACAGCGAGAGAGACAATAGTTTAAGGTCACGGGGTCAATGGCCTACGGAAGCCGATGCGGGGCGGGCTACGTCCGCTTTTCCGCCCACTCCCGATCCGCGCAAATATGCCCCGATCGGAGCACAACGGTAAAGGGTTAATGTAGCATGTCAATAGTGGCCGAGATGTCTCGGTGGCCGAGTTGTCCGGGGTCCGAGTTGTCTCAGGGACCGAGTTGTCCAGGGGCCGAGTTGTCTCCGGGGCCGACATGGCCGGGCCGAGTTGTCTCAGGGGCCGAGTTGACCGGACACCACTGAGACTGCGTACTTTTCCCTTTATAAGTATACATGAAGGTACTAACCTGGAAGAGTGGGAGGACCCTAGAGAGGGAGGGGGATAGAGAATTTTAAAAAATTATTAAAAATCGCAGGTGGAATAGATTCACAATTGTGCTGTGTTTAAATTATTTTTTTGGATTTAAAATTGTTATGAGATGGTATTAAAATTGTGAGCGTCCGTAAAATTACCATTCAAGGTCTTATATTCTCACCCCCAGTCAGTTTCAATTTCCATAACCTACTTACAACATAAGTCCCTCCCACAACTTTCTCAAACTCAACTCAAGTAATTCTGATAATCTGAAAACAATTTGTGATAGAATGTGACAAGCACAGATTCATCACTTGATCGAAAATGCACCTCTCACTACTCTTAATAGTCTATAGCTTTGTAATCTTTGGGAATTATTTTCCAAACGGGAATTTTCAAGGAAATAAATTGAGTTAGTTTCTTAAATGAAATATGAGGTTTTACCATTTTTTTTATCTACCTTAATTGGTTTAAGTTTATAGAAACCCTTCGATCTGTGCTGATTGAAGTGTATAGTGGTCAAGACTATATAGTCAAGCTTTGAGTTAAACTACTGCCAGTCCGCTGGATGAGGCCTGTTACAACTCATTGTGGTACACAGGCTTTTTAAAAAGGTGTTAATCATATATAGACTGTATTTCAAATTCAGTGGCGTAGCTAGGAGTAAATGAATGTATCATATAATTAAAAGTCGTGGAAGTCAAGTAAATTTTGCGAAAATATTTCGGAAGATCGCGAGATCCGTTGTGCGCGCGTATCAGTTACGGTAGTTGCAATGCGCCATTATGCATCTTGTTTGTCTGTTTGTTGCAGTGAAATGCCGTATGGAATTCACAGAGTTATGCAAGATGATGCCAGTTATCTCGTCCCAGAGTGACTAACAAATTTAACCCAAGCTCATTGCACTGACCTGTCATCGGCGGGCCACCGAGATTCCGGAGTACAATACTGGGGCCACCAGACAAAAAGTTTGGAGACACCCAATTTAAAGTGTCCTTGAAATTGTCAACAGCCGGTGAAATAATATTTGAATGATAATAATATTTGAATGAAAACTAAAAAGTTCATTATGACAGAAATTCTTTAAATACATTTTTCGTCAGTTTACGTTTTTTCTTTATTAAATGATAGGTGAAGGAGAGAAACCGCCATGGAATCGAGATTTGAAAATAAAAATAAATTGAACTTTTGTGTAGAGAGGTACATAGCTTTCTCGGTTCGGTTCATATACCACAGCTGGTTTATTATGTTAATATGACGAAATTTTACTTTTCCGTGACAATGAATATTAACCTCTACCATTCATGTCATTTTGTCAGTTTGTTTTCACCAACAAATTACCAGTATCTTACCCCTTTCCCGGTCCTTGTTTGAGTGGCGGGACTGGTATCAGCAGAGGAGAAACAGCTGCGACGCCGTGAGGTTCCTTTAGAAATAGTTGCCCAACCCAAATGTGGGACACACTCTGACACTTTCTCTAGCGACATACAACATAGCAGGTCATGGTCGTTCATAGGGGAACCAAAGGCAAAGCCCTTCAAAATACAATTCATCTCTTATAGATTGATTTTCTTCCGTCAGCGCCAATAAAAATGATCTTAAAGAAGAGGGAAAGATTAAAACATAGCTTTGGGCACCTCTCCTATTATATGCATTGTCATAATACGTCTGTGCACCCTGCCAGGATCTCTGCGGTGTCATTATTTTATGAGACCAACTACCCATAGAGGAATGCAAGTCGTTTTTACAATGGCGTTTCATTTTTGGTCAACCATCCATAGTTCAAGTTTGTCTATTAGAGTTCCTTTTTAGTATTTCATCTGTAGTGAGTTTCTTTGAGATAAATAGTATCTGTCTCCCTCTTCAACCGTTAAACTGCGTGACGTAAGGTTGGTCGTTCTTTGAATGTACGCCCTTCACGGAGTTAGCTCCGCCCATGAGAGACCAACCTTGGACACATTTGTATAATACTAGTTGCTCGTGGTTTCTATGATCTATTGAAAAGGTATGTAAAGTGGACAAACTATGAAGTAAAACAAATATCGAAGGGTATCAAAGGACTTCGACATGCTCGCGAGTCCTTTGCAAAGTACGATTACTGGTTCACCGTAGCTCCCTGTTCGTGCTTATTTGCCCACTACTGAGAAAATGGTTAAGGGCATGTGCGGTTCCAGTGATGCGTATTATTTCCCCTAACCATATCTGTGTTATTATATGTCCTCCCTATTAGAAGACACATAAAATTTTGCACAAATTTTGATTAATAGCTATAGTCCTTTGGGTTGGGTATGTCCTAGTCCTAGTCCCCATCGAGAGATAGAACCTCTTCTGAGCATATAAAAGGCGGGATAGGAAATTCAGATCTCTACCAACGACTTGCAATTAACTCTACGTCTCTAAAAAGATGAGGAGTCCGTCATTTGGGATAACATCAACAACCACTCGTTTGAAGGGCCAAACCTCTCTGCCCAAACTACAATTTTGGTACGGGGGTACCGAAATTCTCAATTGGCTCAGCTCTTTGATTGGCAGCGAATTCAAACAATGCAGAGTACCAAAGCTTATATTACACAGCATGAACGGTACTGAGAGTGTTTTGATTATATAAATTGAGTTTTGCTATACTCCTCTTGAAGCAATAAACTGAGATTGTATCTGGATCAGGATGAATTTCAGACAATTGTGGGAAGGGCTTCAGTAAGAAGGTTAGGAAAATTGGTACTGTTTGGGGTGAGAGAACTGCGCCTTTAACCACTTTTCCATGCACCAGCCATCAGTGTGGACCCAAAATTGATCAGAGGATCGAAAGCAAAGGGGAGCGTCTTCCCCGAACGGCCCTTTGTCAGCAGGCCAGGGGGTCGGGAGAAAAAGTAGCTATGACCTCTCCAGAATATGGTATAGATAACATACTTTGTTAACCATGTTCATCGTTTTACAGTTGTTTCTCTTGATGAAAAAAATTTCTGTCTGCTATTGGTGAGAGCATAGAGATATCCTGGGATGGGGGAGAGGGGAGGTTGAGGGTCGAAGGGGGCAGGGTCCCCCTCTCCGCGTTGACAAATAAACAAATTATAAGCGCCTCCTGCACTCGAAGGGGAAAAATTCCCAAAGAGGGATCTATACAGAATAACAAGTATTTCCAATTAGCTGATAAGGTATAGGTGGAAAAACACGTACAGAATGAAATTTGAACCTTTTTAAAGAAAGAAATAATTGTTCAATTATCTTATTATTGCAACAATCCCGCATAATGTGTAATGTCGGAGGACAAGCCTGTTCGCACATATAGGAGTGGCCATTAAGTAGGGTTGAAAACACCCATGACGTCACGTGAGGATGATCCATTGCCTGGAAGTACTAACTTGGACCGAATATTTGTGAACATGAGTCTCTTTACCTGTACCTTGTGAATCACGCCTTTTATATATCGTTTTTGGCCTGTTGGTCAAATACCATACTGTCAGTAAAACAGAGTCACGTATTTCTCCTGGCAGCCTGGTCCTCCTTTTTTAAGGTATGTTTCAGGGAAAGCCTTGTTTTTCTTTGGATCAAATAAAGGATTGTTTGTTCTTAGTTTTCACCAGCAGGGTTTCATCAATTTTCACTAAAGTATCTTCAGTCCTGTACAGTTTAGTACATTTCGTTTCTAAACGCATTTACATACAGAAGCGTATCAAGAACAAGACGCAATGTTGAAACGTAGAGTTATAAACAGGACGCTAGAAAAACAGGAATATGTTTATTGCAGCTAGCAACCTTCAAAGTTGGAAAAAAAGAAAGATAAAAAGAAAGATAAAAAAGAAAACAGAACACTTAACATGTATTAAAGCCAGAAGGAACTAGGCAAAAGGAGGGGATCAATTTGGCATAAGCTTAGGCAGAGCAATTGTCTATCAAATGAGATTTAACTTTGCCTCCAAAAGTTGCATAAGATCTGGAAAGTTTAATATCATTTGGAAGATAGGCTTTTTAACAATTCAACAATTCAACAGAAGTTCCCCATGTTTAGAATTGTGCCTGGTAACTGAAAAAAAGTGCATTATTTCTTGAGGGGTTTAGAACTACATGAGGACCTCATTGTGTTAACACTGTTACAGAATACCTCAGACAGCTTACTATTTACATATTTGACTACAAATGAACACATTCTAAGAGTGCGAAAAAGTAATGGTTTTTAAAATCTTCTTCTGTAAGACTTGAAGGGGTCTCAAAATGGGGGCACTAACAACCAGTCCAAAGATTTCCATTCCATAAGATAATTTTGAGTAAACGAGAGAATATCAGAGATGGACAGCAAATGAGAGGGGAAGCTATACCTGGGACTAACTGTTACGGCAGCTGATAATGTACGAAATACCCACACAAGCAAGCGCATACACGCTAGGTATTCCTCTAGAAAATGGTGAGTTCTTCTGCTTCTTCTGTATTCCCTGGCCTGTAGTTAGAACAATAAGATCACTGAATTACTTAAATAAAAGACACTTCACTGAATATTCTATTCAATATTAGTAACAAAAGAGAAAATTCCAAAACACTTTTAAACACCTTTGATTCCTGAAAAAAAGAGAAAAACAAGTTAGATTACTGCCAGGAAAACTTTTCTCACAACAGTCAACTGAACTAATGTTTATCATGGCTTATTCAAGGTTACTTAGACACTACACAAGATCGCGATTACACATAAAAACGAATTGTAAAAGTATTTAAGTCTCATCTATTTATTTCCTAAAGTGCCTTGTTTAATTGATAAAAACGGGGGAAAAGCAGTCTGTCGATTGTTGTAACTTTGATTATGTAATTACAGAGTCACATTTTGGCATTATATCATTGCTATAAAAAACATTTCTCAGGTGATCCATGTCTTTATTCTATATTAGTTCAAGCAAAACATTTAATTTTGTTCTACTACTTTGCGCCTTTTTCACAGTTTTCCTCAGCCACAGCCTCTTCTTCACTGACCTGCAAATTTTCAAAAGAAGTTAACGCCCTCCATTTTTAATTTGCTCCACCTGGACGACAGCCAAAATTTTGTTTTTGTAGTGATTCCCTTTTTCGTGGGACAGAACGAAATTCACAAAACGTTTATCACAGCTGTTGCTCTTTCAGTCTAGAACAAGCAGAAGTCTTCCAGGAAAACTTCGTTTCAATTCCATCTCCGTTTCTGCTCACAATGGGGGGCATGCCCCGCGATGAAAATTTTACAAGTTCATACCATTATGTTATCTGTTGGGTTGCAAGCGTTCTTCAGATCTCGCTCTAAAAGTGTGACAGCTCATTTGAAACCATTCTATTTTGAGAAATAGTATTGGATAGCTTGATTCTAGGGTTTCATACGTTGTCCAGTAACACGTAGTGGCAGACGTGCCTATTTTAATTCCTTAGATCGAATTTCACATTCATCTAGGACACAAAGTTAGAGATGTTTCATCGCTGCATTGAAAACAGTTGGAGGAACGAACAAACTGTTAAAGGGGCGTTAACGAATTTTGGCGGTATATGTCCAGTTCAAACGATGTTGTGATTTTAGAGGACTGGAACACAACCTAGCAATTTTTTGGTGTTATCAAATAACGATTTAGTACAAGTTTGAAGTAAAATTGATCTTATAACAGACGTGACGGAAAGTGTAACAACGTTTGGTGCTTGATGATATATGTACTGTGGTTATAGAAAGTATTTCTAAATACCTGTAGAGAAAAAATAAAGGCCATTTCTCTCTTTAAATTCAAATGAAAATACAAAACATAAAACGTAACATAAGTGTTTGGAAAATTGCTGATACTGTCTTAATTTTACGTCAGAATACATCGTTTTGAAAAAATAAGGGACGACGATTCTAAACGGCGCATAAATGTACGAAAAACTTCAAACTGGTTAGCAGCATTTTTCTTCTTCTGATTCGACCGCATTCTAAGTTTGCTTTATCCTATAGCAAAGAGATAAAATAAAATGTTTCTATATTGCGATAAAAATCTTGAATTTCACACCAGATTAACTTCTTAAATTTTAAATTACCTGAAGTAAAGCATGAAAATACGATCTGTTACATTGTTTCTTGTACTTCTTCTATTTGTTAACAATGGAATTTCGATTGTCACGAACGTATATTACCAGAAGCTTTTGATGTACTAAAATTCGCCCTTACCACAGGCTAAGCATTTTTTTTATCGTTTCATCTCCGACTTACTGCAACACGTCACTCAGTATTCATATATATTTAACAGTTTTCAACCAATGTCTTGTCGTTACCTTGAAACGGCATTGAAGACTGTTAAAATTAAATAGCTATGCTTGACGCGTACCAGCAGGATATATCCAAGCTGCAACCCGACCCATTTATTTTAATTGAAGGGAGTCATCCTTTATTTTAGACATACTGATCATACATATTGGCAAATTTTATGGACGGAGCAAAATGGTCCTGCACATGATCATGCTCGAGAGGTAAGGAACCAGGTGACCATTGCTGTGCCTTTTACATGATGCAGAGGTCCTTATCATTAGCATTCGTAGTATATGCTCAGTCATTTAAGAGGGCTGAAATTTTGGAGTGAGGAATCGATTAATCCGTACCTGCGTCTTTTCCAGCTTTGTACATAGGTGTGCCACAATTCTAGACTTATTTACTTATCATCTCAACAGGAGTTTAATGAATGAGGTGCATGTGTATCACAATTTAGAACAGGTTTAATCACTTAATGCTGTCAGACTATTTACCTTGAATTTTTCAGTCACGTGACGTCATTTTGGAGGCTATGAATGGCGGTGTAAGCAAAACGTGAAGTTCGCACGGTGGTCCCGGTACACAATTCAGCAGCATGTGTTTTTTTTATTTACCACGTTGCAAAAATACGCTGTTGACTCCATTATAGGGCAAACTTCGTGCCTGTGACGCCACATATATTTATGAGGTCTATTGCAAAGTAAAACAACAGCGGTGCTGGAAGTCACTAGGCAAACCAAATGGAGAACTATAAGTATACCACACGGAAATATATTTATTGGCTGCAATGAACTTATTTTTGGAGAATTAGGAGATCATGAAAGACAAGTAAGATGCTGTGATTAGGAGAACTTAAGTATAGATGTAAGTTTTGTAATTCAATGAATTTGAAACAAGTTATAAACCTTATAACAAACCCAATTTAAGGCTGAAAGGGTTCACCGTTTGGTCTTCTAAAAGAAATATGCAAATTACCCCAATTTAGATTAGGTAGTAGACTGTCCTATTCCATGGTTGGCTCTCGGGAGTCACGTGGCAGTAAACGGTACTTTTTAACAAAAGAGTAAGTTTTCAAATTTAAAAGGAATCACTGTTTAAGTTACCCTGAATATGCAATGTCTTTGTCCTGAAATATCTTGAAATGTTCTTGGAAGAGAAATCTGACGACATAATAAGGGGTCGACTGTTTGTGTCTTTTAAGGGGCGATGTGCACTGTTTAACAACAAATTCCTTCACTAGCTAACGACAGCCTAGATCACTAACCCGAACTAAGAATACAATCTGTTCAATACAATGGCAACAGCCAATCAAGAAACACCTTGTTAAACAGTGCGCATCGCCCCTCCTTTAATCAATCAGAAACAGAGGAATGGCATAGCTTATAGTGAAAAATAGATCTAAAACGTTACGACACTAATAGTAGATACCAACAGGTATATTCCAAAGCATACTGCAACGATACTGACTTCATCAAAGCAACGTAATCAAGAAAGACTTCGAAACACAACAGCAGCTTTGGCAATAGCGACAACGGCTACTTCAACAATAAAAACAAAAACACATTGAAAGCTACCAAGCTGTCGCGGCTCTGTAATTTTATGAAAAATTTCCAAAAGCCATCGTTCCGTCCATACGTCTCAAACAATAACATCATCTTGAAAAAACAAGGAGATTTGGTGATGTTTTTTGTTGAAAATGTCCTGAGAGTGTTGTTTTACAGCAAGGTCAATTTTTTAGGAAAATCACATTACCGATTTGTAAATTACAAGAAGAGACTGCTTTCAATAACTTATTTGATTTTAAATTGGGCCTTAGAAAAACTGGAATAATTTCATTTGAAGAACTTTATTTTCAAGATACGCTTTGCATTACTAACTTCAGGAAAAATAAAGATTGTCTTGTCTTAAATCGGGTAAAATTCTTTGTTCATTGCCAAAGGTTTTCCGATGACAAAGAAAGTGAAAATTCTTACTTTTCTCACTGATTATATAGCAAAACATAACAGGTTGAAGGGCAAAGGAGGGCCAAGCCCCCATAAGATGCCCTGAAGTCCAAGTCGTAATCTTTTGGCTCATCGAAGATCCAATGCCAGAGTGAGCGTGGATGAACACCGGCGAACTTCGCCTTCACTTTTCGACTAGTGCTCAGAGGTAACGAGACAGACGTGTACTAATCGCTCCCAATCCCTGGACCGCCATTTAACGTCTCCATCCGACGGACGTGAGCGTATCCCCAGTCTTTAGCAACTTTGCCAAAGGCTGGAGGGGGTGGAGGTTATACTTGCTTTGCACCACTGCTCAACAGCTGAACTGAGCAAGCGGACAACTTCCTGAAACGGACAACCACATACCCAACTTTGCAACTCACCAATTTTTACCCCCCCCCCCCCCTCAGCACCACTGTGAACAGCTATGCCGTACAAGCTGATCTTCAGACCCCGGAAAATTTCCAAGCGGCTCCACCAGGACCTGATCCGGGGACCTTCAGCATGCAAGGCAGTACGCTCAAACCACCGAGCCATCTCCACCCAATAGGCTGTCATAATCTGCAAGTCGTTAAATGTATTATACTTTTAAACATCAAATAAAAAAGTGAACGGATGAAATCTATCTCTAACTTCAAGTAAGACAACAATAAGACTGGAAAAGACAAGAAACATGTATCAAAACGTGCTCGGGGGAAGGCTGTATCGGGTTAGTGACAGTCCTACATGCAGGTACACAGATACAAAGTATACTGCAGAAATAATTTCGGGGCGTGGGATAATTCCCCCTTACATGTCTCAAAGTAAGTATCCGAATTCCTTGAGATACTCCCGATAGTATATCCAGCTAAAAAGTAAGTGTTAGAAAGTAAAAAATTGTGTCCTAAAATGAAAAGTGTTTAGGGTCAACGTTGTTCTCTTACATTAATAGCACATGCGCAGAGTTGCCCATGTTTGCCTTTCCTTGTTCAATATGAAATGTTACAACATGAAAACAGTTGTCCAGTAAAAATGGTTTTGATCCTCGTCATAAATTTTAGTATTTTGAAAGGGGTCCTAAGAGTATTCATTGATTTATATAAAATAAAAACACTTATCTTCAAGACAAAACCTAACATTTTTACAATTTCTTCCCTTCAAGTTAAAAAGATTTCAACCCTTTTTGTAATTTTTGGCTAAAAATAAGCGTTGGTCAGAGAAAAGAAAACAAAACTTTTTTCATTTAAAGATAAAAGTTACTGGCATTTCCCAATTTTAATTGCTGGAAGTTTGCATTTTTACCGTAAAGTCTTCGTTGCTACATTCTGGAAAGGAAAAAAATAGGACAATTCTCACAAGTTCACATTTCTTTATTGCTACAATAGCCAATCTTACGTCAATCATCAGATAAACTATACTGTACCACAAGGACGATGTTGTCACAGTTTATCCGACTATAATCTTACCAAACGAGAGATTTATTTGAATAATTAAACCTGGAGAGGGTAGCATTGTTTTTTTGCCATCTGCTTGTCTATATTTGCAAATTATTCATAAAGCGTTTTGCGTACTTTGTAGCTCAATCTGCAGAGATTTTGAAGAAAAAAAACAGAAAAACAAAATAGCAGTAGCACATTTTTAAAATGATTCACTCTGGAATCTCTGTTACTTATATAAAGTAATCGTAGGAAGAAATTCAGTCACTTTAAATATTTGTATTATTAGAAACCGGCTAATGTCAATCTTTTCATATTGATTGAGTTATAATGTTAACATATGCTAAACCTCGACAATAAAACATTCAGACTCTTGGTTTCTTGGTTTTTGTTCAACATGAGTAAGCCAAAACGCAAAATAAACACAATTATTACAAAATGAATATATTCTACTTGTGGTAAGGTCGATATATTTGCATGAATCCACCACAGTAGTAAATATAATCAAAGAACACATAATTCGCAGGTTTCGTGTAATGTAATTCACTTAAGCGATATTTGTGTTTCAGAATTTTACTTTCAAAATGATAACTATTTACATTGCTCTTACAATTCATTAAGATCTCCAATAAATTTTCAGACCGTACCTTGCAAAATGTCAAGTCCGCACCTCGATTGGCCTTGACACCCTTCAAACGGACCCAAACATGACTCCAACATAGTCCTAGTTTGTGGTCAACTTTACCCCTTTCAAAACTCCAATAGGAAGACCTTCTTTTGGAACACCGATTCAGGAGCCGGTATCAATTTTCATAAAGGGGAACCAATCATTGTCCATGGTTCACTTCACTCGTGTAAAGGATGGTTCTAATTCATGTTAAACTGCCACTGGAAACTTCGAATCAAACGGTTGGTGGTACCACTCGCCCGGAAGGGTAAATTAGCTTGGTGCCAAGTTGAACGACGTATGCGACTGGCTCTTACATTTTATGGTTCTCATTTAGGGCATACCGTTTTCTGGAAAATATTTATACAATGGATAGACATACGCTTGTATATCTACCCACCGGAGCGGACTCAGTTTTCTCGGCTCCACAGTTTAATGACTGAACAAGGAATTATGACGTAAAGCCTGCCACGCAGGCAAGCTTGTATCCGGTTGCATGCAGTAACGGCAAAGTGAAAAACCACAAAATTAAAAGAATTTGTTTGCGACTTTCTCTTTTGTTATTTTTCAGAACATCTAGCGTCTCAATTGCCAATGGAATAAGAAGCATGAGAGGTGATGGGACACATACTTTTTAAAATCCGCCAGCAGTACATATGGATTAATACATAGGCCTACACATAAGGGTAATACACATAAGGGTAAAGCGTTGTGTGTGGTCTAAAAAAACATTCATTAGTTTTTCATGTCTCGGCCACCTCATAGAAAAATAAATGACCTCACAGAAAAATAAGTTCACAAACAAAACTTAAGAGGTAGGTTTACGGAAAATCACAGACAAACACACTCAAATGTAAAAATTCAGATTGGACCATCATGTTGTCGCAATTGACCGAATGCTGTTGGGGAAAATCGCTTAGGCGTTGCGATTTTTAAAAACTCCTTACAAAAGATTGCTTGGAAAGAAGAAATAATCACTTTCTGTTCCAAATTTTAAGAAGTTTTTAATTAAGGAAAGGTTTGATCCAATCGAATGAAGGCCGTATAAGTCAATTCTAACAAAATAACGTACATTTCTACATTTCTCGAATTAACGCAACACTGATGCTTAATATATACCATTATATATATCAAGAAGCCTTACTCAGTGATACAAAGAGAGCGACTCCAAAGGTTTGCTCATTTCAGTATAAAGCAGGCAGTCAACTGCGTACTTGGGTCTCGAATTTTCTCACTTTTTTTATTATTGGTCTTAAACAATAAAAGTTTTTTTTTTGAGGTGAGTCGAAGTTAGTTGCGATTACTTCTAAAACGTTAACGATAACAGTAAGCGACCTTTCGCCCAACTAATTACACATTGATAAGAACAATTTTTATTAGTATGTACGACTCATTCACTATCAACAGCGAATAGAAGCATAGCTAAGAGCCGAACGCTCCGGGCAATCCGCTCAAGTCCCTGACTGCGTACTAACAAATTCTTGAAGGACGCGTATGAGTACCGTTTCAACGTTTGATTTTTTACAATCTTAAAAACTTGATACAAATAAATGGACCAGTTTTGTGTATTACTTACAAACGATGTTAGATTAGTATACAAGGTAAAAAAACGGTAGACTGGTGGAATTAATTGATGTATAAGTTGGACGGAAAAAAATATTACACATGCAATCAACCATCTCTGGAGTGACATGCAACGAAAGGGTAATATTTCGTAAAAAAAATAAATTTAAAGCCAAAGGCTTGCATCTGGCTCTGAACGAATCAATCAGAATTTTCCATGGTAATATTCAATGAAGACGAAATTAGTTCGGAAGAGAAAAACAATTTATGTGTAAAATGTCGGGTTGACTGGTATGGATTATTAACGTACGGTACGTGAATATAATTTGTCGTCATCCGTATTGGACAAGAAACTGAGGGATAGGAAGAAAACATGAAAAACTGTAGTATATCGATTCAAAAGCCAGCAACATTTCAAGGAGACATGTAATTATAGTTTTGAAGGTAACATATTGAAAATTTGGATTTGTAACATCTTTTTGCGATTTTACATTATGTTGATAAAACTGAAGTAATTGACTAATTCATAGGATAGTCAGGGGTGAGAGTTTTTTCTGCCATACTTCTCTTTCGTTTACGGTATTTTTTAGAAAAAAATAATTATTGGTTTTACTATCCGTGTTCACATTACAATTTGCTACGTTAAAATACCTTCTTAAAATATGTTACGTTATAAGTTATAAGGAGTATTTGTCCATTAAATTCCTGTAATTCTGCTGTTGGCTGAAACATGCATAGACAAAAATCTAAGTCCGTTTTAGCATATTAAATTATAAATACTTTACTAAATAACTGAAATTTAAGTAAAATTTAAAATATTCAAATTATTTCAGTTAGGTGACAGGGTCGTAAGTTTTTATTTGCATAATATTCAGTCATTCAATTTTTCAATGATCCGAACAATGTAAAGTTAAATCAGTATCTAAAGGACCGTAAAATGATGTAAAAGAATACTAAAACATTATCAAACAGATGCAAAGTGAACAATAACAAACTAAAACTTTGAAATGAAAATAGAAAAGAAGCAATTATCTGATTATAAAGGTTAGATTTTTTATTATTTTACATTTGAAAAGTGTTGGGGATCGTTTCTGCTCACATGCGAAATGTTTTATTTCCCGAAAGAGATAAATGTCCTAGCTGTTTTAATATTAGTTCATTACTGCAACGAAAAACAAGGAAAGAATTCGAGTAATTTTGAATTTGGAGAGCGTTTTCTTTTCTTAGACTGTTAGAATACGTTACCAACTTCAAATTAAAACGAAGTTGCACTAACATATAGTTTAAAAATATGTGATGTTTCCTCATATAAATCATCTTTCATACTGTTGATATATCATACACCAGCATTATAATAAAAATAGCAATGTAGTGTCTTCAACAAGTTGTAATTTACGGCTAAAAATTTATGTTAATTGAAAAATGAAGGAGGTTTTAGTGTCAATTTTTTCCTATCTCACATAAGTAACATATCGTTCATGTATTTATGGCAAACGCAATAATGTAACCCCGCATGCTTTTTAAACGTGACAGGTATAAATGAGAGCGCCCCCATATCTACATTGAAATCCATGAATCTTTGCGAGAGAGTTTTATCCAATCAAAAAAGTACATTTTTAAGTTACAAAGTAATCATCGTGGAGTTATAAATATGAATATTACTCAGATATAAAACCAACACCGGGTGAAGATAACGGTCAGAAAAGTTAAACTTTTAGGAGAATTTTGACAATTCTATTTGTAATTCATACAAGCCCAACACTTTTAACTTCCAAGATGTTTACAATTTTATAACTGCCAGTACCTGTTAGAATCTGTTTGTAAAAAATATTGATTTAGATTTCTCTGAGAAACCTTTTTAACCAAACTAAAATTGTCACTGGTGATATTAGAAAAGAACTTAAAATACGTCTTCAATTAAAGAGGTGCGGTACCTTTTCATGTTACCCTTTAAACACTTTGGAGAAAAATAATGTGACCTAAAAGGAAATTCCATTTTCTACAACATTTTCTACCCTTGCACGGGCTTTAACTTAAAAGTGTTCAATTTCCAATAGTTTGCACTCCGATGTTGTACATACAGATTTTACTGTAGCATGTTTCAGTTTATCTTACATAAAGTCAGCTGGTACTGAATCACTTATGTATAATGCTAACTGAATCATGACTTCCCATCAATTCAAAAGAGATACTTTGCAGTTACAAATTTAACTGAAAACTTTGGGTAATCCTATTCTTCTCTCCTTCTCTCCGAAGTTTATTTTTTTCTTTTGTAATGTCTTTATTTCAACAAAGCAAATCAGCGCAAAGCTAAATACCTCAAACTTTGTACCTCACTGATGAAATAGATACCTTTTATCTCTTAAAGTAAGTTTTTATGTCCCCTTGGTGATGTGATCTTTAGGCGAGTTTATGATACATTTTCTCGAAAGAAGCTATATTCTATGTCCTCTTTGTAGGAACACTTGAACAGGAAGTCACGTAATGTTCCCCTAAATTTGAGATTAATTGCAAGTTTGTTTAGTAAAAGGCTTAAAATGCACGGGCTTTAACTTAAAAATGTTCAATTTCCAATAGTTTGCACTCCGATGTTGTACATACAGATTTTACTGTAGCATGTTTCAGTTTATCTTACATAAAGTCAGCTGGTACTGAATCACTTATGTATAATGCTAACTGAATCATGACTTCCCATCAATTCAAAAGAGATACTTTGCAGTTACAAATTTAACTGAAAACTTTGGGTAATCCTATTCTTCTCTCCTTCTCTCCGAAGTTTATTTTTTTCTTTTGTAATGTCTTTATTTCAACAAAGCAAATCAGCGCAAAGCTAAATACCTCAAACTTTGTACCTCACTGATGAAATAGATACCTTTTATCTCTTAAAGTAAGTTTTTTATGTCCCCTTGGTGATGTGATCATTAGGCGAGTTTATGATAAATTTTCTCGAAAGAAGCTATATTCTATGTCATTTTTGTAGGAACACTTGAATAGGAAGTCACGTAATGTTCCCCTAAATTTGAGATTAATTGCAAGCTTTGTTTAGTAAAAGGTTATTAAAAAAATATCTTAGCGTTTTAATTATAGAAGAATCCGGAGAGCAAGTGGGAAATTTCTTGTTAAACAGTGCACATCGCCCCAACAAAAGCGCTGATCGGATTCCTCCATTCTGAGTGGAGGCATAATTTATCAAGACGATTAAGATGAAAAAGGGCAACGATTGTCCAACTGATGTTTTTCCTGTTTAGACACAAATTATTAACAAAGGGAAAATAAGAAAATTTTCTTGTTGAGCTGGTTTTAATGTCGAGAGCTTATATCTCGTAGTTCTATTCCTGTTTATTTTTTACTTAATTCATTTTAAATGTCTGTGAAGCATTTGAAACAATTCCCTATATTCAAATACAAGGTTTTATCTGAAGATTCAGAATTGACATGCCTTGCAGTGCCCTTCATGGAGTATTGGAAAGTAAGTCGTTTAAATATCACCTATGAAATCAGAACCATTTGGTATTAAACGTTAAAAAATATTTCATTTTGTTAAAAAAAAAAGAAGGTTGCAATTTTATGATAGTTACACAATATTTATACTCTATTTATATTTTGTTAAAAAGTCTAGTTTGAAATTAACGATAGTTAGCATAATCAATTTTACTGCGTTGAAGTTGAACTCAGTCGTGTTAGGACAGAAATTTTCTGTATTTGTGATAAATAAAAGTCCCCGTTATTAGCTACAAAACTTGTAAACGCTCATCAGTTTACTTTACATACCGCATGAAATTATCTTCAATCAAATTACCCTTCCTCTTTCCTGTGACGGGGAAGGAAAATGAAATACCTGTTTGCATATAAATTCGAATTTGGTCAAATAAGAACTTGTTTTCACAAAGGAAGAACCACGTGACATATAGTTACTATTTCCCATATCAAGATACACCCTTGTCGTCACTTTATGTCACGTGTTCGATTTGTAGTTGCTCTGTTTAACATGAATGAAATGATTAAGTTGTGTAATAATGTAGCAACGGGACTTGTAATCACATGGAATAGATACCGGTATTAATAAAAAGTTTTCTACAGAAATCAGTTTAATGGGAAATATATCAATTTAATTTGTACAGCATTGTAGGAGCAATTATGCACCCCTTTTAAATACCAATAGATGGCCACGTTTCAGAAAACAGTTGGTTAAAAACGATTGGTTGGTCCAACGTTTGTCAAACTTTTCAACGTAAGGATTACGTGCATGCCCGGTTAGGTGACAACTGTTTGTGTTTGTTGTTAGTTAGTTAGTTAGTTAGATAGTTAGTTAGTTAGTTAGTTAGTTAGTTAGTTAGTTAGTTAGTAAGTTAGTTAGTTAGTTAGTTAGTTAGTTAGTTAGTTAGTTACCGTAGTTAGTTAGTTAGTTAGTTAAAGTTTTACGACCCAGTTTACTTTTTGTTGTAATTTGCAATTCGTCCAAAAAGGAAGAATCTTTTTCGATGTGACATATCATAAGGCCTAAGAAGCGATATCTAACCGGCAAGTTTTGAAAACGGTTTCTAACCCAAACTGTAAAAAAGAAAGAATTTTATGACAATTTCATTTGAAAACTTGAAAGTTTCTGTGAAAAGGCTATTGTATGGTTACAAGTTTTCAAAATTTTCCTCCCAGAAGTTTTCCTGCACGGTTTTAAAGGGTACAAACTTTCCTTACTAAAACAAAAACAAACAAAATATCATTGTCCTGTAAACAGGTGAACTGTCTGTCTTATTTATGTTTCAAAGTTGTCACGCATACTTTCGGATTTTTTTTTCAAACATCCATAAATCAAAAAACCAACCTCAGCAGAAAACGTTTTGACCTGAGATGAATTTTTGATTTATTAATGCCATGAGGATAGTCCTGGCAGTAGATCCATGGATACCATCCTTTTCGGCCATGTGTTGCAGTAAGTAACTTCCTATGGCACGCCAAAAGGCTCACCAAATATGATGATGTTCTAAAAATACACGTTCATGTACTAAAATTACACGTCCATGTACTAAAATTACACGTTCATGTACCAAAAATATACGATGATGTACTAACTTCATATGATCATGATGTAAATTTACACCATCATGTACTAAAACCATAAGTTCATCATGTTAAATGTTACGTTGTACATGTAAAATCACACGTTGTACATCTTAAAACACATGTTGTACATGTAAAAACGTAAGATCATCATGTTATATTTGTATCTTCCGCACGCCAAACAGAGTGAGCCTTTCGGCGTACCAGAAGTCCGCCAAAAGGCTCACCGAATTTGATGTAGTAAAAGTACACGTTCATGTACTAACTGCTTACGATCATGTACAGATTTCATACGTTCATGTACTGTTTGCTTACGTTCATGTACTGATTTCATACGATCATGTACTGATTTCTTACGATCATGTACTGACATTTAGTACATGATCGTATGAAATCAGTACATGTACGTATGAAATCTTTAAAAATCTTTTGAAATAATGAACATTCTCTTCCTCAATTTAACATTTCTTGCTCTTATGAAATCAGTACATGTACGTATGAAATCGGTACATGATCGTAAGCAGTTAGTACATGAACGTGTACTTTTACTACATCAAATTCGGTGAGCCTTTTGGCGGACTTCTGGTACGCCGAAAGGCTCACTCTGTATGGCGTGCGGAAGATACAAATATGACATGATGATCTTACGTTTTTACATGTACAACATGTGTTTTAAGATGTACAACGTTTGATTTTACATGTACAACGTAACATTTAACATGATGAACTTATGGTTTTAGTACATGATGGTGTAAATTTACATCATGATCATATGAAGTTAGTACATCATCGTATATTTTTGGTACATGAACGTGTAATTTTAGTACATGGACGTGTAATTTTAGTACATGAACGTGTATTTTTAGAATATCATCATATTTGGTGAGCCTTTTGGCGTGCCATAACTTCCTAGAAAACAATTATCGTTTGACTTTACCAATTGTGAAATATCATTTTAGCCTCAGAAATAAACTCCAGGAAATGAAAATGATATTCTTCCGGAAAGGATTGCATTCATTGTCATTGAAAGTAAGATCTTACAGACTGGTATATTTGTTAAATAAATTGCTTACTATTCCAACTTTTTAATGACAATGAAAAAAATTTGTATGAGGTATACCCCATTCGAGTGAAAAAAGCACCGCTGAATTTTGAGGACCATGAGAAAATCATTTAAAAAGTTTCTGTTAAATATGTAAAGGTTTACTGCAAAGAATGACAGCTTGTTTTGATTTTCCCAATTGACATATTTTAAGTTACCAAAATTACACTGTGTATTCTTTTTTAAATCTTTGTTACTAATAGTTGGACAACAGTTTCAGATTGCTTCTTCTAATGTTCGTCATTTTTTTTATTTGTTTTTAAATGTCATTACTAAGAATAATTAAATTTGAAGACAATTTTAATATTATTAACTAAGAATCAAACACAACGTTATACGAGGACATTTTTCTCCATATACCCATTCCAACCACGGCTTATTCAACATCACCTCTTCTTTGCATTACGTAGACATTCGAGTTGGGCAATGCGCATTGTTTAACAAAAAAAATCTTAACTAGCTAACGGTAGCCATAATCCTTGATCTAATCCTAACAAAGAATACAATCGATACAAAACAATGGTAACAGCCAACCGAAAAACCTTGTTAAACAGTGCACATCTACCCTTCGAGTTCATTGACGGGGTTCATTTAATATTTAATTCCCTTTTCATTCAATACTAACTGTTTCTATGTGAGCTTCAAAAGCTACATTGTTTAATTCACCATTCAGTACACTTACTTTGTCATTCATAGTTCACACCGTGTATGCATTAATTGTTATGAAGATTTAAATATTATATGTATTTCATTTTTTAGTAAAAGAGAGTGTACATTAAGTAAATACTAATGATCCATTTTACAAATTATTAATCTTCTCACAAATCATATTTTTTGTTCTATTTATTCCAACTTATTTGAACAGAGATGTAATCCACATAATGACATAGCAGCCATTCATTTGTAAGTGCAGGCGTTCAATAATTTGCTAACACGTATTAATTTTTGTAATTAAAAGACGCAGAAAATTTTGTTAGTTTTTATTACAAAAGAAATTTTTGAAGAATGGAAAAAATCGCAAAGTAAATCGCAATCCCTCATGCTAGACTTGAAAATGTGTTGTATATATCAAACTAGGCATTTGCAGACTTGTTGCAAGTTATATATGGGTCACCTAACAGAATAGTGATAAATTAATTCAATCCTCACCACAAATGTGAGGTATGGTAACTGTCTTTGAGGTTTAATTCATTACCAACATGTGTCTAATGTTTCTGTAATCGAAGGGAAAAATCCAACCCCCTATGCAAGTTTTTAATTAATGCCTCCAAGACTAAAGAATAGTACTACGACCGATATAAATCAGACAGAGAATTGGTTCCATTGCTCTTCAATCATTCGTCGTATTCTTTAACGTCCCCCATATTGTGACCAAAGTTGCAAATTTGTTTGTATGTTTTAACTTTAGTTATAGTTTTCGAAAGGTGTCATGGGATCTCGTGTTCATTCAACTGTTTATATATATTTCATGTAATTCAGTCGCTTTCCTGGCCGTTGATGAATAAATAGGGTTAATCAAAATTGTTATTGCCAAAAAAGTGCATCGACTACGGAGAACAAGACGAGAAATCATAATTCTGTTCTCTTCAGTTACGCTAGTTGTAGGTCTACTCTTATTTCTAAGGCTTACTAAGTTCCAATAAGATTGAAAAGCTTATCTAAACTGCTGAAGTCTCTCTTTTTTAAATTAAAGCAAAAAAAAAAAAAAACATGGGTGAATATATACAGCTATCCATTCGCGTTCGCGAGGTATAACCCTCCGAACCCTCGCACCTCCACCTAAACCATTTTATGTCCCAGGGGTGGATATCATTAAGATCGTCAATTCCATGATTCGCAAAAATGTCACCTGTATTCTGAGGAGTCGTAGGGTCACGTTTTTTGCGTCTTGCCAAAAGCTTTTCGACATATTACCCATGAATAGAGTTATAAAAACAAACATTTAAAGATTCGCAACGCGTACATTCCGTTTGCTTGAAGATAGCTAAACTTAGGTTTGTTCTTACAAACTAAAGACCACACAATCGACGGGGAACACAGTTTAAGGCCAACCTTGAAACGGGTGGTATACAACCCTTCTGATTTTCTATAGGAAATCAGATTATTTCTTTAAGCTATTTCACTTACATCAACGACAAAAAAAAATAATTTAAAATTGTCCTTGAACTTTTTCAAATTAATTTATTTCCTCTAATGAGGTCGATTCCGGCCCTCAATGGATGCTCAAAGATTCAAAAGATAAAAATGTAAACAAATTCTGAACCAGTAGGTGACGATTTTAATAGTTTAGCTGGCAGGCAACAGCGTGACATTTTCATTTTTTTAGAGCGAGCTGCAAACAAGTAAAAAAAGTTACCAGTGTGTTACGTGAGGCGATATTTAATAGACCACTTTCAAATGGGTTGCTGAAGTTTGACAACAAAGAAATTGTGATAATTTATCTACCGCACACATTGTCAGATGTCCAGAGGACATAACTTTCGTAAATGACACTGTGACACTCTTCATTTGTTTATTTCGAAAATTGTTGCTCGTAGCAATGGTCCATATATGTAGTGTTTACGGTAATTTGACATTTCAAGAAATGTATATCCTTTCGGTAACTTTCCGTGAGTCGTGCAGTGTTTCTAAAACTAATTTAATGAACGTTGCTAACCGTTGTTTACCGGACGAGATTAACATGGAGTCGACATAAAAACTTTATCGCTGTCATTTTTCAAGATAAAATTGAACCAATCATTCCCAAACTTTACTGTTCACTTTCTCAATATATTCCCAGACAACGATCTTGTTCAGAACTTGTATAAAAAGTAATCCAGTGTCCTGTAAAGTTTATTAATTAACATCGATGATTTATTTTACTCTTTTTGATTTAAGTCAAATAATTTTTCTAACAGGAAATGTCGATTACAGCCTGCAAAACCATTTCCATTTAATGTGATTAAATACCATAACGGCTAGGTTGATTATCTTGTCGTCATGTTTTCTTTCCATAGAGGACATTTAACTCTGTGTTACCACCACAAATCTATTTTCTTACAACCTGATAAAGATGACTATCTTTCGTTTTTTTTAATCTTGCTAATTGTCTGCCCTGTTTGTTCATTTTTCTTAGACTGGCAAAGCCCCCTTATACATGCACTCTTTACAACCCCCTACTTACATATTCCACACAGAGTGAAAATTCTCGCCCATGTAATATCAGATGATGAAATTCGTCAAGATATTTGCGACTTTTGGAACAAGTTAGACCCTTATTTCAATTTTCTTCGTTTCCTTGAAATTAACATGAAATTTGCAGCTTGTCACCTTTTGTGTAATAGTTGTGATATTTGTGATTACAATGTATAAATTTCAATAAAATGCCGTTTAAAGGGAGGCTCATCTGCTTTGAAAAAATGGGTTTGAAAACCTTACTATTAAAGAAATATTTACGAGGTTCGGTCAAACGGTAGTTACTAATCAGGAAATGTCTAATTAAATTCGATAAACATTTAGAATGAGTTTCTGGAAACTTGTAATATTTGATCATTTGAAAGTATCAAGCAGACGACTTATTAAAATGTAATTAACTTATCTTGTAAAGTGTGCAGTGCAACCATCACTCTCTTGGAATTTTGGTGATAAAGATAATAACCTCTCCAACGTATTCTAAGGAGTGTGGAGTTAGTCAGAACTATGATTAGTTGATCATTATCTATCAATGATTTCTCTATTAGGCCTTGTAAAAAATATTCTGTAAAAACCGTTGCCAATGCATCACAAAAACGAGAGGAATTGCACATATACTAAAAGTCTAAAAACCAGGATTTACGTTACCCGTTATTTTCTTTTCGTATATTAAATGTTCCTTTAGACCCACTGTTGATATTAGCCTACCAAGTTTAAAATATAACAGTTTCAAAAGCCCTTTTTAGTATGACACTCTTGGGGTACACAAGGTGCCTGCTTGGCAGGTTTCATAAAATGATATATTTCATTGATATTTGGATGACATGGGAACCTTATAAACATTATCAATAACAAATATATTCTAATGACATGCCAGAAAGACGCTTATATTATTACTAAAACTGGCTCGAAAAAAAACAATGTGCTGTATAAACATGGTTATTTTCAAAGATGACAAAATTTACGTCATTTGGTCATTTGTTAAAGATGTTTTAAATATATCAACTTCCCCTTTTACAAGTTGTAAGATGAGCAATTCCTTTGTGGAATAGATAAATATGATGCGTAATAAACAAAGATTTAGGCTTCCAAAAGTTGGTAAAAAATAAGAATTGTCCAGACTTATCCAGTTCTGAAATGATTATCTTAAAATCCATGGTTTCAATAGCAAACTTGATTTGACGGGAGGACGTGTATGAGTCTTGGTATTGAGAGCAATTTTAAGGAATTATTATCATAATAGAAGCTTTGTGGTAGGAAAAACAGAAACAAACTTGAATGACATTTCAAACCATTTTTACTTTTTCATTTCTATTATGCAATTAGCGTTTCGTGTTTGTGTAGTACCATTAAATTTCTATTGTTCATTTCGAGTTTCTAGTAGGTTTCTAGTTCGAGTCAAGCAGTAACCCGTATGGATTAATCACGTGACTGAACACTTCCAGACAAGACATTTATACCTCACTCTTTTGAGCTCCAATAAATGTAGGTCAAGTGTTGGCCGGATACAACTATGCAATTCGTGTTCAGATTCAATTTTTGCCATTCATATTCTTTTACAAAATACGTACTTGTGTCTGCTTCTCCATTCCAAACACACACTGCGTCTTTTTGCTCAGAAATCGACAGGAACGACAGGAACCGTACTGATCATAAGAAAAATTTCTTCTCTTGCTTTAGCCTATAACGTTTGTAGTGGATGATAAAGCCTTTCTTTTAGAGGTAGGACCGTTATTCTTTCTTATATTTTTCGGTTTTCCTTTAGTTATTAAAAAGAACTCCCCAAATGTTGATGTTTAAACATTGGTTCCCTCATTTCTCAAAGTTCTTTCCTATTCAAGTCACCATTTTTGAATTTTGCTCTTAATCAAGATCTCATTTTAACGTTTCAAACAAACTAACCCACCTATAGAGAATGGATTCAATAAATGCGTAACCCCTTCATAGTTCTTTTTATGAAGTGAAAAAGAACAATTAAGAAAGAAAAAAGAACAATTAAGAGAGCAAATGGATTAAGTTTTACGGCCCAGTTTCTGTAGACGAATTCCGACAGATTGTGATGGGCTGATTTTAGTCGGCCATTACTGGGGTCCATCACCTTTAATCTTTAAATTTCCTTCCTAAACTGTTCCATGGATGGTTGTACACTGAAGTGTATCTCGCTTTTATCAACTTCACTCAGTATGAGGATTTGAAATCCACGTAGACAGTAAATGAATACGATTAAAGGCTGATGAACCCACCAATGGCTGCCTCCAGTCGCTAAAAAACAGGCGCTAATCGGAATCGTCTATAACCATGGAAGTACTTCCATGCTATAACCAATTGGTTTAATTCGAACCTGCCGCCACATTTTTCTTGCCTCTTTCAACTCCCTGGCTTGTTTTCACTCCATTGCTCATGGTTAGCACCAAGCACAATGGCAGTAGGTTTCGTTTTTTAAAGACGAGGCCAGGACGCGAACTCCCGACAGAACTCTCGGAACTTAAACATAGCTAGCTGCTGTTGAACTCCTATAAAATTGTCAGCATACTTAACAGAAGTTTACTGAAAGAAAAGTCGGGTAGATGCGCACTATTTAACAAGGTGTTGTTTGATTGGCTGTTGCCATTGTATTGTATCGATTGTATTCTTTGTTCGGTTTAGGGATTAGGTTAGGATTAGAGCTGTCGTTAGCCAGTAAAGATTTTTTTAAACAGAGCACATCGCCCCAAAAAGAGTCTATATAACTTGAACCTTGTTGATACCTTGTCAATTTTTTCTATACCCATGGAAAATTCCTTTTTTTTTCTTCTTTCTGTCTAGGGTAATGGCTACCCCTTCAAAATGACATGACTCATTGTGAAGCACATATAGATTTACAAAGACATTGGTTATGGATGATTCTACCATTTAACAAAGAATGAAACCATTTTACAAAGAATGAAATCCGTTCAACATAAAAGCAATAGCCAATGAAGAAATTCCTTGTTTAAGCAGTGTGCGTCAGCCGATCTTGGGTGGCGGTAAACAATAGAGTTTCCTTAAGAAAGTAGGCTACTCACCGTCATCAAACAATTCCAGTTACGGATGAGTCGTCATAAAATCACGATAATAGAAGTTAGTTAGGAAGCGACCAATAGAAACCAAAAATGAAACACCAACGTAACGAAAGCCTTTGCCTTTAAGAAAAAGACATACACTCCTTTCATCTTCCTTTCAATTTACTTTGTCGTTACTCTATGGAAATTGAAACATTTCAATATAACATTTTTTCGAAAAATACGATTTTAGCCTTATCTTTATTATTTTGTGTTAGGAACTCAGGATCCTCCGGGCAATGGGACATCGACGCCTTTCTTTCGACGGTATTCTCCACGCAGGTGATCCCCGTCAAGGTTGGGACCCAGAAAAGCAATGTCCTACAAAACTGAAACACACGTAGGTCTATATCTTAATTCACCCAACGGCATTACGCAACAAGGAGTATGCTAAGATCCAGGGTACCTTCCTGCTACATCCAGGGCACCTTCCTGCTACATCTGTACATCTCTCTTTTGAATTTCATGATGGTTTGACGTTTTAGGGGAAATATTTTTTTGTAAACCACGAAGTTTGACCAGAATATGACAACAAATGACACACAATTATTCCAGGGAAAACTGCATGTGGTTGTTATCAAAATATCAATAATGTAACATAAAAATGGAGAAAAGGCGTGAGAGGGGTAATTTCTCGATAGCTTTCGGACAAATTTTATTCAGAGGCATCTCATTGAGAACGGGAAACTAAATCCTTGACCTTAATAGTTCTTAAACTTGTGCGGTGAGATCTAACCTACGAATCCACAGAGCCAAGGGCGTCAAATTCTTTATTACC
The DNA here is from genome assembly GCA_037179385.1 of Holothuria scabra. Taxonomy (NCBI): domain Eukaryota; kingdom Metazoa; phylum Echinodermata; class Holothuroidea; order Aspidochirotida; family Holothuriidae; genus Holothuria; species Holothuria scabra. The sequence continues at coordinate 11,442,722 of CM074190.1, read as the reverse complement.
GGCACTTCTTTTGGGACCAAAATATATTTTGAGATAAACCGAACTTGACGTTATCATTCAAAATATATTTCAGTTGTTTCAAGAGCCTCCCATACCTATGGTAGTTGGTATTACTCTTACTTATGTGTTCCATCTATATATTACTCGTTTATGATTTCCTCGGGGACTTCCTTAGTCACCGTAGAATGCAAAATGTGTTAAACAAAGGGGCTGTTTCATTTATTTAATGAATGTTCCATGTATGATGATCTTGATCAATAGTAGAGACAGTGGTGTGAAACTGAAAAGTTCTCAGTGTTAGTTTGCGTCATGTTTTGAAACGGTTCCCTCTTGCTCATTGCATAAAAATTACAATCGTCTGAAAACATCATATTCACACATCGTGAGTTTTTCCATTATTCGTGCACTCTTCAAGAGCCCCGAAATGGGGTAAATTTTCCAATTATTCATAACTTTATGGTGCTTCCATTCACCTCACATATGCAGTCTAATTATGTTCTTATATTCCGTATTTTTGTCTTTTTTTTTGCTTGATTCTTTAATATTTGACAGTCTTAATTCCTTTATTGTGTTGACACCTTATTTGCAAACAATAGACAAATATTGGCCATGGGGTTTAGTGTCATGGGGTCAAGCAAAACCCCGCCTTTCCTGAAAAAAAAAATTGTTATGCAGCAATTAATACAAGAAGCTTTCTACAACATTAAGAACATTTCGGGAGTGCATTCGAATATTTTAACCAGCTTGTACAATTTTTATGAGAAATAAAAGTATTAAAAGTTGTGTTCATTAGCATTACTTATTTATCTTACGTAAAATAGCCTGGAATATTTCACCATATCGTTTTGTGGGAGTTCATGTTCCCCTCATCGAAATAAAAATAGAAAATAACTTCTTCCTGCTTGTAAGGCAAAGAGACTTTCTTCTTCTTTTTTTTTTTTTTGGTCATGTATGGAACCTAGCCGTAGGATTCTTCCCAACAAGTGCATTTCAAAATTTCAGTTATTACTTAGTAAAAAGTACTCCCTGAAAATAACAATGGAATGGAGTAAAAGCTTAACTTTTTATTGCAGTCATCGCTCTGAACATATCACTAAAATGTCTTCAATAGCCCCAAACAACGTATCCTAGATATAGAGAAAGTTGTTTGAATTTTCTTTCCACCCAAACAACATCCATATTAATCATCCTAAAGGAGAAGATATCACCGAATACAATCTCTTCCTGGGCAATTTTTGCTTATCACGTGATAAGCACCGTCGAGTGTTATCCTCTGAAATTTCCCTGACATAAAATTGTGAGCCTCTCATAATTTTTGGTCAAAAGTTCTTCAGAATTTTCTTCCACTATATCTTTCCTTATGAATTTCCTCCTTGTTTATTAATTTTATTTTATTCATTTACTAAGAAGGGTAGAAGTCGGGGAATCCTAAAGTTTAGACAATACCTACTAAAATTAAGACACAGCTTTGCTATCCTCTCTTAGTATTTGGATTGCATACTCCTCATTTTTATTTTAGGTATATTTGTTGACTCCTTATCACTTCCCATTTCAATTTTTAATGATCTCAAATTATGTATATCAGTCCTAAAACAAATCTTATTATCAAAACAGTGTTCATAAGTATCATTCTCCGAGATGGTAGAAAAACACAAAATTTCCAACATAAACATTATCAGCGAGCTCATAACTCTATCCCTTTATTCGGTATGTAGGTCTACGGTCAACATGAACATATTAAGCATATTTTAAGCACCTAAGTGCAAAATAGATGCAAGAACGGCTACCCATTTAGGTAAAATGACTGGAAATAATAAGAACTTGATTTACGACGAATCTTAAAAATTTAATATATGTTCTTAACATCTTTACTTTTCAAGTTAAGTATATATGCACAAATGCTTTAGAAAACTTCTTTGGACTTTCATCATGCACCTTTTCTAAGGTACGGGCAGATCAACTTAAGTCCGGTCACACCACAGTGATTTTCAATTCGAAATTTTATCCGATTTTTTCCTAAATCGGACCTAGTGTATTATATGCCAGAGCTGGTCACGCTATATCTACAACTGATCCTAATGTGCGCCGCGACGGTTCTGCTATGATAACCTATCGTAACTCAACAGAGTGATATTTGTTCGAAAACCAATCCGATACCTGTGCACGATTTTAATAACATTTTCTTTAGATGTGACGTCGAATATAATTAGTGCATTTTTGAACAGGTTTGTCAATTTTGTTCTTTCAGACCAAACATTGAGCTTCAATTCAAGCCGAAATCATCGTAGCAAAGTTCCAGCATATTTCTGTAATGAAAGTAAATAATTATAGTTTATTTACCACAGTCCTATAGCTTTGCATAGAGACCCAAATTAAATATAAAAACGAGTTATACACGACAGTGTAGCTTCTTTCTTTGGCCGATGCGCAATGCAAAACGATAAATTTCCTAACTGGCTAACAATTGAGCTAATCTCTAACCTGATTCGCTCATCAATAGATCTAACAAAGATTACATTAGATCCAACACAGAAACAGTTACCAATTAAGAAATTCGTGTAAAACAATACGCCCAGCTGTCTCATGATGCTGCCCCAGTCCTATTTTATGTCATATCAGTAGAGACGAATTATAAAGAGACACTGAATGTTGATTGTGGAACGTGGTTCTTTCATTTCGACCTTAACTTACAGGAAACCACACTTCTCTATCGTTTATGCCTATTTGAAGAGGCTCATTGAGCTGATATTGATAACTAAATGAGAGAAGGGTCACTGCCACATAACAATGCTTATAGTAAGCATAACAAGTCAAGTTTCAAGTCTAAAAGTCACAAAAAACGTTCAAATTTTGAATTTTCTAGTGTCCTTACTTGTAACAGTTTTGTACATAATTTGAAAGAGTGTCTGGTCACGACTTTTTTTAAACCGTCTTCAACCGTCAAGTACTCACTCATGAAACAGTTTTCTGTACGTAGGGTATGGGGATTGTCTGAGATTGACCATTTGTCATTTGTATGTGAAGAAAAATTAACAGGTTTGGAAAAATTTGTTGAATATCATGAACAAACTCAATGAGCCGCTTTAAGTGAGCTAAATACGATCGTTACAGATATTAGTACATAGGATATAATAACACTTCCGCTTTGATGCAATACAAAGAGAAACATCACTCATTCTGATACCACTCATCCTGAATGCTCAAAGAATACTTTAATTGTTGGTGTAATCATTCAAATCATATATTACGTCAGAGTTTCAGTTAATTCATTAATCAAAATCCGCTTAATTTCACTCTGATTGAACTTTTTTAGCAAGCTAACACTCATTTTGTCCACACCAGTGGCGTAGCTACTGGGGGCAGGGGGGCAAGTTGCCCCCACCCCTGGAAAAATTTTGGGGGAAATTTGATGAAAATGGGGAAATTTGATGAATCTTCTTACTATTACAAAAATTTCACAAACATTTTTCAAAATTTTTGTTAGAATAAGAAATTGTGAGACATTTCTCATGCATAATTCGTATTTTCATGCAACAAATTAGCTCAAATTTCGTCAGTGTCTCATGAACCGGCCCAATTTGCGTTCCACAGAAATGTCTTCTTCGCGTAGCAGATGGAATGTTCTTTTGTGCTTGTATACGCACGGGGGTTATGATCAGTGCATTTCAGTGCACAGGAAGCTGTTATTCAGGTGATACTTTGGGAATTCATCAGTAAAAGCATGTGAAAACTGACAAGTCACTACCGTAGACCCCCGTGGTTGTTATGTTCTTCTACAAGCTAGCAGTAGCTGTACGATTTTACTCTGTGTACATAACGATGGATCGGGCTGAAACAATCCATGGCCAACGATAAACTTAAAGTTAATCTAGAAATTAGAATTAACGGGAACCGTTGGCACACTTAGATTTTGTTACTTAGCCTAATCCTTGGAGACTTACGAGCTAGTTCGGGAAAATAGCTTTCTGCTCACTTTGAGTGTAACAATAAATGGACAATGAGTACCTTGTGGCATTCTACACATAACAGACTGCTTTTCTCACAGGATATCCTGTGTGATCGAGCCACTATTAGGCCTCCTTAGTGTCGTGCGAAGAGGAGACCATTGGGCCATGCCCCCCTCACTGATGCCATTTATTTCTTTGTTCTTAAAAATACGTAGTCTAACATTATTAACACAGATTTTACTTCAAAAGATAGCATATGTGGCACCAGAATGCTTATAAGGACACCCAATTTTTCAAAATTTTTCAAAGGGGAAGGATTGTCCTTGCAAGGTCTTTCATTGATGCCAATTTTTTTAATTCCTACAAATAGACCTAGGCAAGTTCTGTCAAATTCCATTTTTTAGTTAAAAAGGTAGACTCTGTTTCCCACTGGTGTGTTTAGATTCTCTTTACAAGCATAAATACTCTATTTTAACCATCTGAGGCGTCTGATTTTTCGAAATTTTCTTTACGCTCCGCGCCAGCCAATGGTGGCGCTTCTCTCGGTCTTTTGGGCAAAATTTCCTATTTGGAGTAAAATAAGCTCTTAACTCTCTGATCACTTTGCAGTTTGCGAACATATTTTGAAGTGAGCATTTTATTGCAAACGACAAAAGAAGAAAGCGACTGGCTAGATTCTTCGTATTAGCCCGGAAAATGCTATTTCCGGCCATCTAAGGGGTCTGGTTTTTCCAAATTTCCTCTACGCTCCGCGCCAACCAATGGTGGCGCTCCGCTTAGATACCGTAATTTTTATGACAAAATAACATTTTGTGACCAAGAAAAACCACAAATACCGATCAATGCTCTTTTATTTGGACTTCTAAAAGTGCAAATTTAATGACAAGTTTTACTTCGTAAGGTAGCATAAATGGCATAAGAGTGCATTTAAAGACACAAAAGTTTCAGTTTTATCCTCATGAACCACCACGATTCAACCTTTAACACTGTTCCTGTCAAAGTCGAAAATGTTGCACCATTTTGCATGTAGGCTACTTGAAAACGTCAAATAATTTCTGGACACCCCTCCCCTTAGACCATACTGCATGCCCCTCCCCCTTCAGAGAAATCCTGCGTACGCCACTGCTTTAGTACATACAAATAAACCAGATATTGTTTACCAAAATAATATACTTTGTTATTTCCGATTGCTCTATGTTATACTGTAAGATTAAAATGCAGGTAATATTACAAAATAACAAGGTAATGTTGTTATACTTGTAAGTTTGCATATTTTATATTGAAATACATACACATTGACCGGGAAAAGTTTTGGGGAAATTTCATACCTTTGCCCCCCCCCCCCCGGAAAAAATCCTAGCTACGCCACTGGTCCACACTTTGTAAACCCTTTAAAATTCTAATCATGTGTATAGCTATTCGACACTACATGTTGAGTAATAATAACTTGTTACATTTAAAAGCGAATTGTTCAAGAATTAGAGTTAAATATATGAGTGTTAAATACGTAACCATGTTAGCAAAGTGGGGAAAAGTGTTTCAAAACGTTTAATATGAACACCTTTTTAGAAAATAAACTGAGAGAGGTTTTGTTTTAAATAAAACTTTTTGTAGATCATTACATATCGATAAGCATGTTCAGTTGATCCTCCATAATGTTGATTGCGATCTATAAGAAAACGCTTCAACCATGCTTCAATCATGTCTGAGAAGAGAGAAGTTTTCATTGTAACGATTTAATATAAGCTACACAGCCGCGGATCCAAAAAACAAGGGGGCTGAAGTTAACATAAATGAGGGGCTTGAGGGAGTTTCACTGTTAATTTCCTGAATATTTTACTGTAGATTTGGCGAAAAAGGGAGGACCGAGGCCATGAAAGCCCCCCCTCCCCCCGATCCACCCCTGTCACATTAGATATCAGTATAAGATATACTGGTAATATGAAGTAAAGCAAAAGCCCAAGTTTTATTAAAAAAGCAGACTCGTTTTTTATATTTACTCCAATCACGAATTGAAGAATGGAGATGACTCATTAGGATTTTAGTTGCAGAGTAATATTATGTTCAATCAAGAAGTTCACAATGTATTTTTGTTTCTATATCAAACTAAAGTAGCATTGTTTATATCTAATCAAATAATAATGGGTAAGGCGTTGTTAATGAAAGTACCTCAGATCAATTTAAAAGGCACACCACACTTACCTTTTAAAAGAACCATTTTAAGTTTTGTTACAAAGTAAAAGGAATTTTTTAAGGCAGTTTGCCTCGAATGAACCTATCGTCCATCAAAGAGGATGTAATTGTCTTTGTAGATTTAGAGAAATTTGTTTGGATTTTCTTTCCATCCAAACAACACCCATTTAATCATCTTTAAGGAGAATTAGGTTTCACCGAATACAACCTCTTCCTAGACAATTTTTGTTTATCACGTGAAAAGTACAATAGAGTGTTATCTTCTGAAATTTCCCTGACGTAAAATTGTGAACCTCTCTTAATATTTTGATCAAAAAGTACCTCAAAACTTTCTTCCACTTTACCTTTCTTTATTATGAATTTGCTCTTGTTTATTAGTAGCCTGAAAATTCATTTTGATTCATTTATAAATAAAGATAGAAGTCTGAGCACCGTAATATTTCGACAATATTTACTAACATTAAGAGCTTTTCTATCCTCTCTGAGTATTTTGATCGTATACGTACTCCTCAGTTTAATTTTAGGTATATTTGTTGACTCCCAATCACTTCTTGCTCCAAACTATTTAAATTATCTCAAACTAAATATATGGCTCCTAAAACAAATATTAGTATCAAAACAGTGTTCATGAGTATCATTCTCCGAAATGCTACCAAACAACTTGAATATTCGAAATAAAAATTATAAGCAAAGCTCATAACTCTATCCTCCTATTCGGTGTGCGGGAATTGAGACATACATCGCCAACGTAAACATTTTTAGCATTTTTTTTAAGTACCTTGGTGCAAAATAGATGCAAAAGCGCTACCCATTTATGCAGACTTTTGTCTACACCTTTAAAATTCTAATCATGTTTAGCTATTAGACACTACATGTTGAGTAATTAAAACTTGTTATGTTTAAAAAAGAAAAGTTCAAGAATTAGAATGAAATATATGAGCTTAAAATACATAACGAAGTTAACAAAGTGGGGAAAAGTGTTTAAAAATAGTTTAATTTAAACACCTTTTTAGGAAAAAAAAAAAATCGAGAGACGGTTTTGTTTTAAATAAATCTTTGGGGTGATCATTACATATCGATTAGCATGTTCAGTTGATCCTCCATAATGTTGATTGTGATCTATAAGAAAAGTCTGAAACATGTCTGAGAAGAGAGAAGTCGTTTTCATTGTAACGATTTAATATAAGTTATACAGGCGCGGATCCAGACATTGGAAAAAAGGGGGACTGAAGTTTAAAGAAAAATTGGGTTTGAGGAAGTTGCACTGCTTATTTCCCACATGTTTTATTGTTAATGTGGCGAAAAGGGAGGGCTGAGGCCGTAAAAGCCCCCTCCCCTTCCCCTTGGATCCGACCCTGTTACATTAGATTTCAGTGTAAGATATACTGGTAATATTAAGTAAAGCGAAAGGCCGAAAGCCCAAGTTTTGTTGAAAAAAAAAACATACTCGTTAGTTTGTATTTACTCCCTAACTAATTAGAGAATGAAGACGACGCATAAGGATTTTAGATGTAGAATAATATTATGATGAGTTAAGAAGTACATAATGTATCTTTGTTTCTATATCAAATTAAACTAGTATTGCTTATATCTTATCAAATATTAAAAGGTAAAGCGTTAGTAATAAAGGTACCCAATTTAAAAGGCACGCCGCAATTACCTTTAAAAAGAACCATTTTAAGCTGTGTGACGAAGTTAAAGGTATTTTTTATCTTAATGTTTTGATCAAAAAGTACTTCCAAATTTTCTTCCACTATATCGTTCCTTATGAATTTTCTCCTTGTTTATTAGTAACCTGAAAATTCACTTTGATTCATTTATAAATAAAGATAAGAGTCTGAGCATATCATCGCTTAGACAGTACCTACTAACATTAAGAGCTTTTCCATCCTCTCTGAGTATTTTGATTGCATACTCCTCAGTTTTATTTTACGTTTATTTTTGGACTCCAAACTCCTTCCCATTTCAAACTATTTAAATTATCTCAAACTAAATGTATCGGTCCTAAAGAAAATATTATTATCTAAGCAGTGTTCATAAGCTTCAGTATCCGACAAGCTACTAGAAAACTCTAATTTTCAACAGAAACATAAGCAGAGCTCATAACTCCATCCTTCTTTTTGGTCTACAAGATTTGGAACCATTGTCAACATAAACATTTGAAACATTTTTAAGTGCCTTAGTGCAATATAGATGCAAAAGCGCTACCCATTTAGGCAAACTGACTGGAAATAGTAAGAACTTGATTTACGACGGATCTTCAAAATTTAATACATACTCTTGACAACTTTTCAAGTGAAATGTATATGTACCAATGTTTTAAAAACTTCTTTGAACTGTCACCATGAACCTATACTGAAGCACAGGTAGAGTAAAGACCGATCACACTACAGTGATTTTCAATCCGAATTTTGATCTGATTTCTCTACCAAATCGGAGCAAAAGTATTTTATTCTAAAGCCGGTCACGCTATATCTACAACTGATCTTTATGTGCTCCACGAACGATTCTGCTATTATACAAAACTCAACAGAGTAAAATTGGTTCGAAAACCAATCCGATTTCTGTGCGTGGTTACAACAAAATTGTCTTTTCATGTGATGTCTGAGAATAATTAGTGCAAATTTCATTTTCTTCTTTCCTAATCTTCTGATCTTCTGATATATTTTATTACACTGGTTTGTCAATTTCTGGTTCTTTCCAACCAAAAAATGTGCTGCAATTCGAGTCGAAATCATTGAAGCAAAGATGCAACATATACAGAACATATATGCAGAATACAGACACTAGATTAAATAAAAAAAGAGCTATACACGATAGTGTAGCTTCTTTCGTTGGCCGATGCGCAATGTTAAAAGATAAATTACCTTAATGGCTAACAATTGAGCTAATCTCTAAGCCGATCAGCTTATCCCAAGATATAACAAAGATTGCATTAGATGCAACACTAAAACAATTACCAATTAAGAAATTCATTGATAGACAATGCCCCCACCTGTCTCCCGATGCTGCCCAGGCCTATTTTATGTAAACGTCATATTAGTAGAGTCGACTACTAAAGAGACACAAAAAGTTGATTGCAGCACGTGGTTCTTTCATTTTGACCTTTACTCACAGGAAACGTCCCTTTCCAATTTTTATCCCTTACGAGAAATAACGTTTATGCCTATTAAAGTGGGCTGAATGCGATCGTTACAGATATTAATATATAGGAAATAATATGTTATACACTTCCGCTCTGATGCAATACAAACAGAAACATCAGTCATCCGGATACCACTCATCCTGGATGTTCAAAGAATATTTAAATTGTTAAAAAAAATTGTTTATGTAATCATTCAAATCATAATATAGAGTTATGACCTCACAGTTTCAGTTAATTCATTTATCAAAAGTCCGCTTAATTTCACTCTGAATAAACGTGTTTGACAAGTAAACACTTATTTTGTCCACACTTTGAAAACCCTTTAAAATTCTTATCGTGTTTAGTTATTAGACACTACATGCTGAGTAATAAAAACTTGTTTTGCTTAAAAGCGAAATATTCAAGAATAAGAGTTAAATAAATGAGTGTTTAATACATAAACATGTTAGCAAAGTTGGGAAAAGTGTTCAAAAACGTTTCATACAAACACCTTTTTAGAAAAAAAAAAAAAACCCGAGAGAGGTTTTGTTTTTAATAAAACTTTGGGATGATCATTACATATCGATTAGCATGTTCAGTTGATCCTCCATAATGTTGATTGTGATCTATGAGAAAACTCTTCAATCATGTCTGAGAAGAGAGAAGTCGTTTTCATTGTAACGATTTAATATAAGTTACACAGGCGCGGATCCAGGCATTCCAAAAAGAGGGAGGGGCTGAAGTTAAGAGAAATCAGGGGTGTGAGCGAGTTGCTTTGTTAATTTCCTGTATATTTTATAGTTGCTGCAGCCAAAAGGGAGGGCTGAGGCCGTAAAAGCCCCCCTCCCCCTTGGATCCGATCCTGTTACATTTGATTTCAGTATAAGATATACACGAATCCGGACGGAAAGTGATGGCCTGATTTCAGTCGGCCACAACTGGGGTCCGTCACCTTTAAATCTTTCGATTTCCTTGCTTACCTTTATCATGGACGGCTGTACACTAATTTGTATCTTGAATTCTCCAATTTCACTAAATATGAGGGTTTGAAATTCCTGTAAACAATACATAAAGACGATTTTAGGCTGATGGACCCCAATAATGGCGGACTACAGTCACTAAAAACAAGCGCTAATCGGATTCGTCTATACTGGTAATATGAAGTAAAGCAACAAAAGCAGACCCGACGGTTTATATTCAATCCCCAAACGAAATGGAAAATGTAGATGACGGGTTTTAGTTGCAGAGTAATATTATGATGAGTTAAGAAGTACACAATGTATCTTTGTTTTTATATCAAACTAAATTAGTATTGCTTATAACTAATCAAATATTAATATGTAAAGTGTTGTTTATGAAGGTACTTCAGATCGATTTAAAAGGCACACCCCAATAACTTTTAAAAGAACAGTTTTAAGCTTTGTGACGGATTTTATTAACTTGCACAGGGGAGGATGTAATTGTCTTTGAGCAGTTAACTACATCGCTACAGCAATGAGTCAACCAATAGGAGCAATAAAGTTGCAACCATGCATAGTCCTTTGTTCCCTTTAATTGTTAACAAGCCTCTTAATACGAACATTGAAGGCAAGCTTCAGGTAATGACCCATCCTCCACTTAAAAGTCACGCTGATCTTAATCAGATACCACAATATTTGGGGCGATGCGCACTGTTAAAGAAGAAATTTCCAAACTGGCTAACGATAACCCTAATCCATAACCTAATCCCTAACCCAAACAAAGAATACAATCGATAAAATACAATAGCAAAAGCCAATCAAAAAACACCTTGTTAAACAGTTCGCATCTACCGGATATTTGGGCCGATGTGCACTGTTTAAGAAGACAAGAAAATTTCTTCACTGGAAGACAATTGAAACAATCTCTTCCCATATCCCTTTAACAAAGAATACAATCGATACAAGGAGCCAATGAAGAGAGTCCTTCCACAAACAACCAACTACAACATTTAAGCCATACCAGCCACACTATTAACTGATTAATGTGAAGGTTATTTTGTGAGCTATGAAGACTTCTTTTGTAATCAGGTTTTTATAAGGGTAGGAACAAAGACTTGTGCGAACAAGTCTTTCTTTGTTTGTATTTTGTCAGGCTATTGTATTATTCATTTGAGTCAGTTTCCATATAACTTCATCCTTCTAATTTATTTTTACAAATTGCCGCATTTCTGTCCTGTTGGCAACCCAATATTTTGTTAAGTTTGAAGACGCAATTATCAGAAGGCTCACATTTGAATACCTACGATGTACAATATGTTTAATATTTTGTTAATGAGAAATACTGCTTTTAAAATGTTCCAACATAACATTAAAAGTAAATAACCGTAGTCATTTTCAAATCATTCGGTCTGAAAAAATATACCCCAGCAATAGCTCCATCTCCTCAAAAGTTTTGCACAAGAAGAGTTATGGAAATTGCATCTTTTGAAATGATGAAAGTTTGGGTGAACAAATTATTCTTGAGCAACAAACAACTGAATTTCTCTCTGAGAAAAACCCATTTCTTGAAAAGAAGTCTACCACGCTGCCTTACTTGTAATTATCTATCACTCTTTGCCAATAAATACTGGTTTTAAAAGGATGAATTTTCCTTGCAAAACAAATGCAATACTTCCCTTTAAATCTTCGTCTCGTTATCCCTTTTCAAAAAAGTATCACTTTTTTCATATAAGGGTGCCTTGCAATATTTCTGAAACATACCACGATTGTTGGTTGTTACATTATTTTAATTATGAAGAGTGTACCATACCTTCGGTGAATAAGAGACACACGTGTATGCAAACTGTAACATTATTCACATCGCTGTTTTTTAGTTATTTGATTATTAAAACTTATACATATTCGTATCCATGCTCCCTTCAATTATGACATAATATTACTATAGGATAGTTAAAATTATGGGCTGCATAATTGTAGCCCCCAAGATCTCATACATTGCCATCAATAAAGGGACAATTTTGTGAATAAATTGAAGTTCGCAGAAATAAACGATCTTCCGATGGATGTTTCATGATAAATTTAAACAAAAAGATAAAAAGCATGATTAATGGACTAAGATGTGTTCGTTGGAGCTTTCTCTCTATTAGGGAAAGATAAAATATTTACTGAAATGAGAAACGTGAGAATGCTGTGTATAGTCATATGGTTCTTCTTGTAAACATGTGCACCCTTTGGTGATGAGAAGAGTTCTTAGCGTGGTAACAATTGATCAATGAGGTATTAAGTCACGATTCAAGTTCAAAGAAAAGTAACAATTTTCCTTCAATTTCTTTCATTTTTGATTAATGAGGTATCTTTTGGTGCACCAGCTTTGATTTAATTATCACTGAATTAATTTATCTTTATATTCTTCAATATGACAAAGCAGCGAGTTAGCATTTAAAAAGAGCAAATAATAGGGTTTATAAGTTTGAAAGGTTGCATAAAATTGGCAAGATGTGAATTAACATATCTCTTGCATCTTTGCAGGTGCACTGAAATAAATTAGTCCCTTACTTCTTTTTTCAATTGCTGTATGGGTGTTATGCAAAACTGCAAAGAATTCTGTTTGAAGATAAGTTTAAAAAAATTGACAATGCATTCACATAATATGAAATTTTGATATTCTTAAACGTATCTGGACGATGAAAATGCAAATGTTTGAAAGATGATCTAAATTTTCGTCGACGAAAGTACATAACTTGTCGTGTAACGAAGTTTTTATATCCCTTATTATTCGTTTCACGTTAGGTTGATGCCTTCCCGAAATAATTATAGTCGCTCTCTTTTAATTACTGTTGGTTCTGAATTTACCTCAAGTCTGCAGTCTTCGTTTTATTAGGTCAACCGTATGTTTCAAATGCGCTCTTATCCAACACAAAGGCTATGATATGTTCTCAATATCAAGAGGAGCAAATATTACCTCATTTAGAAAAAAAATTGTAAGAAGATCAATGCAAATAGACGATTTCTCATATATTGGGGAACATGTCACCGGCCCTTTGCCAAAACCAAATCAACTTTATTACTCTGCTCACATTTGTCATATGAGAAACGTTGAGTTGTGTTTAATTAGGGTGTGTACATTTATTCCACTCCGACCAGACATAAGCTAGAAAAAAATCATAGTGGTAGTTTCAATAAAATGTTCAACAACTGACGGAATAAGTTAAGTTAAAGCTGTTGTTTCCAGTAGTAAAAAAGAATATGAACGAGAATGAGCCAAAAAATCGTTTCAATTTGCCCACGTGACCTAATAAAAAGAAGAAGGAGCTTAGCCAAACAGTTTTCTAAGTGTCTTAAACTGAAACTCTCTATGTACAAACCCTAGTTGATAAATGAGTTCGTTTAAAAACACGAATATTAAATATAATTATAATACATAGAACCATTTAACGTTGACTTAAATCATAAAAATTTGTGGTGGTCAATCTCGAAGTATGTTCCTTACTGGCCTTGGTAACTAATATAGCTATCCCATTTTACGTTTTACTATACATATAAGTTCCCTTCTTCCTATGATACCTATTGTAAGGTACAATTCTAACGCTTAGTTAAACCAGAAAGCTGGTTAAACGTTTACTTTTCATGTAAAACAAATAAGATCAAAACCTTGTCCAGATTGACTAGTTACATTAGTAAACAATCTTTATTGATATTTGACTTTGTTTATATTGGATTGTTAATTAGTTTGAAACTGATCTGTAAAACGTCATGTAACTAACTAATTGACTATATTTGACTGATTCCCGTAGTTTTTGACAAGTTTCACACCCCTTGCCTTATTTTCAACGGATATTGTTTAGTCTATTACTGTGAGACATTAGTCAAATATTACCAGAAATAAGTCAAGTACGAGTGGCTAACGTGTTTCGTCAAATCAGACGTGGTTTTGACTTAATTGTGTATACAGGATTTTTCCGCTTATCTTTAATGGAGTTTTGTTTTTTGCTCGAAATTCTTAAAACCATTCATATCTTTCTCCGGTGACAAATAACTCCCTCCTCCCATTATTTATAAACTTTTGAACCTTATTGAAATTCACGCTGATATGTTCGAGTGCCCTTCAATTGACAATCATAACCCTCTCGGTCTTTAAAACTTTCCAAAATAGGCCAACTGGTAACAGGTTCAAAACTAAAGCCACCGTACTAATACTTTAAATCAGAACTTACCTTACTGCGCAAATAAAATTTGGCAAATATTGGAAATCTCATTCCTCATCGCACTCTTTCAATAGAATCTTAGAGCTGTTGATTTTGTATTAAAATGTGTTCCTTATTATCTGGCTGAGCATGATTTGAATAACTTTAAGTTGTGTATTTCAAACATTGATTTTCTTTGAACATTATTTTCTTTTCTTTCCTTCCCTTTTCTTTTCCATTCTTTGGGAAGTGGTGGATTTTGTTGTACCTTGAAGTCTTCATTTCTCATCCGTTCATTATCATGTTCAATGGCGTAGCCACGGGGTGGTTTTCGGGGTTAGAACCCCCATGACCCCACCCTGCAATGCAAAAAGCACGTAAAATAGCGGGTTTTCTCTCAGTCCTCAGACTTTTCCTTCATTTCGTGCCGCAAAACCCCCCTTGACAGCAACCCCTATGACACAATCCTATCCTGGCTTCGCTACTGATCTGTTCATAGTATTCATATAATTGTTCAAACACATTCTATGAGTACAAAGAGTAAAAATAAATGAAACAATACGATAAAACATACTAATACAGGAAATACGGGGAATCTAACTTGCTACTTGGTGTGGTGAGAGCAAGAATGTTCTCGTCAGGCATATCTTTTCCCCCACATAATTCACTGTTACTTTTACAACAGGACTGCCAAAGTATATTTGGTCAAGTAGGAAGGTTAACATATTTTATAGTAATGAAAACCGTGTTTTCGTTTGTCTTCTGAAGATTTGTTACGCATAGGAACTAAACACATTATATTTAAGCTTTTAAAAGCACCAACCTGAATGCAATAGCCTACACACTAAGAGAGTCTCAAAAACCACTCCCCAAACTGGCGATGCTAGTGTTTAGGAATCTCACCATCTTGAAAATCTTATTCACCAACTGCTTTGTCGAGGCCTGAAAGATGTTACTTGAAATATGCCTAAAATTGTATCTCGCGGCTTGACGACTATAAGATGGTCTTTTCATTGAGTTCCTAGCTTGTTTGTTTCTTTGTTTTGCGATTTATTTGTATTTCTGACAACAAATTGGATAACAATAAATTACGAAGCAATTCCATACATACATGAAATCACTAGAGGAAAAAACAATGTGCAATGATACTATCTGAAATTTAGAAATGAAAAAGGGAAAAAAAGAAGTTTAAAAAGCGTCTATAAAACTCTCAAATCAACTTTTATTGCACTTGGTTACCTAACACCTGATGAAGGAAGCCGAGTGGCAAATCCTGCTACTATTGTACAACTTTCCAATAATGATTAGAGTTTTCAATATTCTAAGATTTTGAATGACAACATACTCAAAATGTCTTGACAGAGACAAAGTTATCTTTTGAAACAAACCCCCAAATTTCCCGGACTGAAGGTTTCATATCTTAACATAAGAAAGCTGCTGGGTGGAGCGGGGTAGATAAGTGTGTTATCCCCTGTTAGTTTCATCTGTTTGTTGGCTGTTTGTTGGTTTTGCTCCAAGAGACTTCATATGACATGTTTTCTAATATCTGTCGGGATAAGTTTCATCAATGGTCCCATTTGCCATGCCGTTCTAATTGTCCTTTATTATGTGACAATATATCTGAAGATGTATTTTTGAAATGGTTGGTACCGTGTTACCGACTGCTACTGTGCATTGAATTCAGCACTTTAATTGGTTTAATATTTATAGGTCATCAACTCTTTCAGTTTCTCAGTACTCCTATAAATCGAAGTGATTGGCCTCGGGAGGACGCTCTCTGTTCATAAAGATTTTTCTAACTGGACAGCAATGGCGCTAATCCCTAGCGTATTCCCTAACTATAAGAAAATGCAATCAATACAAAACAGTGGCAGCAGCCAACTAAAAACTCTCCTGCTGGAACAGGTCTTTAAAAATGTAACATACTTGGTGCTCGGAATAAACAATGGAGTAGGGAAAACAAACCAGTGAGCCACAACCGTAAAAAAATCCGTAACTAGTCCGTCTTAAACCAATTGGTTAAAAACTGAACATTGAAACCTCATCTCTTTGTCAAAGAGTACACATCAGCTGTGTGCTCCTGGATGTGATAAACAACCAAGTGTTTTAGTTGTTCATATTTCATGTAGACTTATTGTTTACATATTTAAGGTTATACCGTGCAACATATTTGAAATTCAACTCTGCGGAACTTGCAAATAAGAAAAGATCGAGAACACTATGGATCATTTTTACGAAGGTCACAATCCTCCAAGAATGATACAAAATTTCCTGTTAAGTTTTACCTTTGTGGGGCGATTTGTTTCTTATTCAAGTTCATCAAATTTGAAAATGGAATAATTTAGGGAGTATTCTTACGCCAGAACTTGCCTGCCCCGTTGTCATTTTTCGATTTATCCGAAAAACATTTTCTTCTCATTGACAGAAATTACTTGAATTATCATACGTTTCCAGGCTGCCCACAGTACTTCTAATATATCGTTTATACTTCTATTACTGTCGTGAAGTTTTGCTCTCACGATGAATATATAGAACGATGAATGTTTATATTTGATTACCAGAACTCTTTACTCATCTGTTCGTCAGTTACCAGCTTGAATTAATAATGAACGTTTCTTTTTGAGGACTACATATAAGTCATAAATATGAACGATTTCTTCAGGGTTAAATGTTGACTTAAGTACGGTAGTAATCACAAAACATCAAGCATGATCATAATCTAACTATAAATTTTGTTCTTAATTGTTGTCAAAACATTTGCACGAGAATGCCGCTTTATTTGGGATGGTAGTCGACATTTCTATGTGTCTATATAAGTTGTCTATATAAGTATGAAGATCAGCTTCTATATAAGCAGTTTTATAACCAATTGAATCAAAATTTGTCTTTTACAAACTAACGTATTATTCGGAGGAAAACGCTTATATGCTTTTTTACTTCCTTTTCCTCCCTTTCTGGTACTCTTTTTGTTCTGGTGAACCTGTTGCGATGTATTGCAAATGTATGAACTGGAAATAAACTGTTGCCATTGCTATTGTCATTGACATCTTGTTATAGACGAATCCGCTCAGCGCTTCTATTCAGCGTCTGTAAACAACCATTAGTGGAGTCCATCGGCCTTAAATCGTCTTCATTTATTGTCTTCATGAATTTCAAACCCTCATATCATATTCAGTGAAGTTGAAAGAATCAATACACAATTAAGTGTACAACCATCCATTATACAGGTAAGCAAAAAACTGAAAGATTAAAAGGTGATAGACCCCTGTTATGGACGGCTGAAATTAGGCCACCATTTGCTGTCCGGATTTGTGTATAGCTTAAAGCGTGGCAATACCAAACTCATTTGAAACTAAACCTTCTGGATCTATAATCCGTAATACCTTTTATATTTTTTTCTTTTGCACATTAAATCTTTTAAATGGCTATATTTCCCTTCTTATCTTATCTATGAAGTTGATACAATATTGGTCTCAATGCGATATTTGCTACAACTTTTTTTCTAAAGTCCTCCCGACCCTCTGGCAAAAGGCCGTTCGGCGAAACCAAAACTTTCACTGCTTCCCGAAGAATCTATTACGGCCACTGAATGACAATACGTGACCAAACTAACAGCCCTCAGATCATTTACGTTATTGGTTTGTCATGTATGGCTCTGTTCTGGACTGGATGACAAGAATTTGCTACAATCAGAGACAGTTTTTGTGCTATCAATTAGTATTTACAATCAGGACCTTTAAAAATCTTGATTTCACATCTTAAGCTACCCATTAAAACTTTTCTCATAAATTCATTGGAAAAATAAAAAAGAGAACAACATTTGGAAAAGATGTAAGATCTAACGAAAGAGAAAACAATAAATCTTATTTAAAATGTAAAGCAAGTACTCTTTAGATTCTCAAAAAGATATCTTTTTTTCTTAATGTTATATTCTTTTCAAGGTTTCTGATTTCTTAACACCAAGACACACCATACACTTCAACAGCTAACGGAACTTTCCTACCGCAATTTGTATTTTGCATACTATCTATATATGATGTAAAAAGAAAAAATAACAGAGTGTTGGTATACTTGTGTTGTACTTCCAGACTCTGGTGCTTTCACAAGTTTAGTAATTACAACTTTTATATATTTTTCCCAGCTTTTCCACCAATTTACAGTCCGTGTTAAATTTTAATCCCCAGAAGATGATCTTACTTCTAGAGCTTTCAATTACTTACAACCCCTTTTTTATTTCTCAGTTTTGGTCAATAATTGTAAAATTTAAGAGTTTGTTCAGGTTATTAAACATGCACCTTTATTCAGAGATACCTCAAGTCTACAAATTCTAATACTTGGAGGTGACAAAACCCGATCCGATGTCCATAATTTCTCAGGTCGTTACTGGACTCAATGCATATATCGATATTTAATTGTGTTTCACACAACATGAACCTAACGCCAGTATTAAATAACTAATCAAAGAGTTTCATAAATATTATTATTATTAACCTAGTCATACCCCGTAACCTGTGGTCGTTACACTCGAAAAGGGAAAAATGCCATTTCTACGCACTATTAAACATAAAAATTCAATTAGACAAACTCGATGATTTAACTTGAATAAAAAGCCCCAAAATAGCACAGTCAGTCTCCCTTATTTCCAATTCATATAAGTGGCGCTTAAAATTTTTCACATGTTCTATCGCGGTCTTAAAATAATTAATAAGAAAGATTTTTCAAAAGGATTTTCCTTCATCCCCAGCGAATAAAAAAACTAGTTTCCTTGATTTTAGCATTGTCATAGTCTTATTTATTGTAACCTATATACATTCATTCGTTGGATAGTATCCGCCACCTTGCCAAGCCAGTCGGGTCTCGATACATATCCTTGACGCCGGTAGCTTCCAAATAATATAGAAAACTATTCGAATCAGTGGCAACTGACCTACTTTTGGCTCGCCAAGAGAGTAATAACGCGGTATGGTAAATTGCATTACCAGAACATTCTTTTACGGGAACGATGACAACGGGACATGCAGTTTTTTTTTTTGTTGTGAAATTTATCTATTCTTTGTATATTTCTTGCTAATAAAGTAAAATATATATTAAGTGTTATCCGTTCTATTCTGATAGATTGCTTAAACATTCGATCATCACACAAGGGGATCTAGAATATGGCAAAAACACGACCTACAAAAAACGGATAGGAGATAAAGTTTGATAACGTCATGAGTTTGCAGAGAGAATAAAATCTACACTGTTTTTATGAAGATAAAGTTTCTTAATGTGATCAACTCAAAGGAAATTTTCATTCAGAAAGTAGGATTGTTAAAAGTATAGTGTTTATTGCAGTGTCTTTTAGCATAGGCCTACTGCAGTTATTATTCAAAGAAGTGATGACACTGGTTGTACTCGACCAAAATTTTCAACTCGTTTGAAAACTCTTGACAAACTTTTTCCAGCAATTACTTTAAAGAAAGCTTCTGTGATTACATTACTGGCTGCGTGCTTACCCGAGTAAAGACGTTTTAAACAAATAACTATAGTTGGTAAATTTCCTATATTTGCCATGTACCACCAATTGAAGGAATATTACAGATTCTATATTTACTGCAAAAATTTCGAACTATGAACTCGACCTGGTTTACTGTTAAAATTGAGTCAATTTAGATTTTCATCTCCGTGAATAACACTATAGGCTTAATGGATTCCTTGCTTCATGGCAGTATCTCTCTTACAAAATATCTACATATTGAGCGTTTTCCTAATTTAGCTTGAAGCCACAAAACTTTTATAATAATTTCATCAAGATACCAGTAATTCATTTCATTACAATGCAAACCATAGTGTGAGCATTGCTACCGCAAGCATTTACATATCATTGTTTTATTCCTGGCCGTGTAACTTATTTGTTATTGGTTCTTCAATAATATTGAATTAATCGACAATTCATTTTTTCGGCATTCGGGGTATGGTAGTAGACACACCATATGTCTGTTAATGTAAGTTGATGCAGGAACCTGTGGGTTAGTTTGTCTAGGGATTTGGGGTTTGTCAGTTTATATGTGTAGAATCCCGGTGAATTCTTTATACCGAAATAAGGAGTCGTGCGGTATAATATTATTTTTCATCTCATCCATTCACATTGGCTTATTTTACTTTAATAGCCATAGGTAGTTTTGCCTCAGTATTTTTATTTTTCTGACTTGGTGATAATGATGACACATTCGTGTTGGTGTTTCGTTAAACCCCATCTAACTAACTAACTTGAACAACCATAGGCGAAAGATGATTGATATTCTGAGGTGTAGGGAAAATTTTTGACAGAATTTAAAGTTTTGGACCAAGCTACCCCCAAAAGAGTAGATGTTATTTTCTCGGCTGTCTCATTTTTCCAAATGGATCCACTATTTTCTTGAGTTAGGATTAGAAGGTATATTCCCTGTGTACCCACCCCCCCCCCCCAAACACACACGCGCGCACACACAAACTGCCGCCTAGTTCGTTTATGTAAAACCCTACTTTAAATCATTGTTCGAAAACAGGACTCTTGCTTGAGAGTTCCTGATTAAACATATTTGAATTACTTTTTCTTCTCTTAAATGAAAAAGGATTATTTTCTTACTTTACTGACAACAGTTACTATATATTTGCCCCCCCCCCCCCCGCCCCCATGATAGTGTCATGGGATGAAACTGGACAGAGTGCACAAAGCAAAAGGCCGAGAGCTGTACATACTCGTGTCTGGTGATAAAATTCATCTCATTCCATTTATCAAGCACTCGGGGCCGGGCCCACCTCGATACAATTACGTCGTTAGATGGAATAGCGTCCATGGAAGCAGTCAGACGATATTAAGTCTTTTTAATAACTTAGAAACATGAACAACGTAAAAAGCTAAATTCTTTACCAACGACACGAAGAATGATCATGAGTTGAATAAAACAACAAAGCCCCGATACTTGATACCGTACTTTTTAACTTAATTAAAATAAGGTGAAGAAAATTGATGAAAGCAGAACATCAGGGCTGCCTTGAATACACCTGTTGGGAAAGACCATGTTAAAAAAAAAATGTTGTCTTCAGGGAGGTAATTAAATTTGATATCATGATTGGTTCAAGAGGCTAGGAGAAAAATGATCTTGGGGAAGACTTTATTGAAAGACATTATTTTTTAAACATCAGTTAACTCCAAAACCATAAATTAGGAAGAAACATTAATGAAAAGAACCCTAGGCACAGATGCTAGTGCACCAAAAACTGCTGTACGTTTATCTTGCATATACTCCACGAGCCAGATTTCGCGTTATGAAATGATGGAAAAGACTTCTTAGCAATGCCAGATAATGTGTAAATATTCAATTGCTTCCTTTGCTAAAGAGTTGCCCAACTAGCAAAGATTCATGGAAATGCTCCCAGAGAAGCGCCACTTAATGTAATGGGGAAAATAAACGTCTGTGCATACAAACAGGTCTTAACGCAACCCTACAATATCGTCGAGCACTGATACGTGCACGTATAACCCACTGACCATGTGTCTGTTGCGTGCATGGTATGATGTGGTTTGACTAAGTCGAATTATCGTCAAAACTTGTTTAAACTTTGCTCCCATAATGGTCATGAATTTATTTATGATAATAAGGTGAGCTTGAGGAAAATAGCCCTAAGTTCGGCTGTACCATTCTTGCGTCGTCGAGGTTGGTTGTTCGTCTTGCAAGCCAAAAGCAACTGTCTCGCTCTTTGCTTTCATGCAACATTTTAAATTTTCACTCGCTGAAAAATACACACAAGACATCAAATTGCCTCTCAAAATTGTTAATGGCTGTTAGTACATCCTCGACATTTCAGGAGGTACAAGGGACATTTGGCTGTTTGGCTCACTGGCTGGCTGACCGCTTTCAAGCTATTATGGGTAAAACATGAAATACTCATTACGCGCACGGACATGATTCTTTGAATAACACTATCTGGGGCCTATGAAAACACTCGTGTATTCGTCTATGCACATGGAGTCATTACGCATACGAACACCGCATGACACTCGTCTTCATATTTCAGGTGCTGTGACCGATTTAACTTCGGTAAATGCCATGTCATCAGAAGAAACGACGCTTGGCAAAAATGGGTCATAAAAAGGGCGGTAGTTTCCCTCCAAACAATCTAAGGCTTCCCCGTGTTAAAAGAAATCAAAGTTGATGAGAACTTTGATACACTGTTAAGTCACCTGATGAGAAGTTGTAATAGTAAGCCACATACGTACTGCACATATGTGCACGTTGACGTCATCAAAGCACCACGTTGCTTCATGTTCAGTCTTTATAAATAGTTATCTGAGAGTATGTAACTTTACAACACAAGGGATTAACATTGATTGATTGAATTTATTTTTCTTCAATATGAGTAAATTCAAGTATAAAACATTTTCATTTTCAATGGAACGATACTGTATTTTAAACGGATGTTTATCTCTTTGAGGAAGACTAAATTTTGAACCGACTGACACTGGTTTACTAGCCCTATTAGCAGAGCGTTAAGAAGGGGCAAATGCGTTCGATAGCTCAGAAAAGTGTTCCAAGAGGTTGGGACAAGGTGTCGCTATTCTCCAGAGTCGTTTTCGACCTCTATTAGTATATGCAATATCTGGGTGAGGGAGTGAGGATAACGAAGTCCAGCAAGGTATGAAGTATTTGCAAATTCGTGAATTCTGAAATGTGATATATTTAAGTACTTTGTAAAGCAATTGAGTGTATACGAAAAAAAAAATCATAAACTTACTATGCTGCCACAAAACTTGCTAAACTCCAATAAATTGTTGATCATTTTGTAGTCTGCATATATAGGGATTGGTCGTATTGGGAGAATAGATCAACGTAGGAACGAAGATTCTACGAATAAATCTCTGAGGGTATAAATGAGGAGATGAGTATCCTCAATAAAATATATATATCAAGAAAATATGCATTACTGAAAAATCATTAAGGTCTCACTTCATTTTATGATACAGAAATTATTGACTTCTTTTAAATTTATGTACACTTTTTTTTTTAACTTACTCTGCTCAGGGAGCTGTTATTAACAGCTTTCTGCTCTGCTTCTGAACTGCAAAAGAACATTACATTACACAAACGTTTATATGATATGCAAATAGTATGCGACAGTACGGGATTATCGAGTCACAATGATCACACTTTTAGCATCTTTTATGACATGTTAACTATGGACAACATGAAAATCGATTAATTGACGTTGGATCTGTTGTTTGGGGATCCAGGGATTTCTTTAACTTCTTTAACTAACTAACTAACTAACTAACTAACTAACTAACTAACTAACTAACTAACTAACTAACTAACTAACTAACTAACTAACTAACTAACTAACTAACTAACTAACTAACTAACTAACTAACTAACTAACTAACTAACTAACTAACTAACTAACTAACTAACTAACTAACTAACTAACTAACTAACTAACTAACTAACTAACCAACTAACCAACTAACTAACCAACTAACTAACCAACTAACTGACTAACTAACTAACTAACTAACTAACTAACTAACTAACTAACTAACTAACTAACTAACTAACTAACTAACTAACTAACTAACTAACTAACTAACTAACTAACTAACTAACTAACTAACTAACTAACTTGCTCAATGAATTGCCATCACCCTAGTTAGTGTAAGTGGTTCTTTTCCATATATTACGTGACTTTCAAAAGGAAATCTTCAATCGTAGATCGGGAAAGTGATTGAAAGTTTCTATCTTTACAGTGATCTTATACGAAGAGGTAGCTGCCAATGAACCCTCTACACTGGAAACACAAATTAGTCAAACAATACCTGAATCGACCAGTCACGTTATTCAACAATATTGACTTATATTTGATTGTTATCTGACCAAGTTGAATTAGTCTCTAACAAATATGAAGTCTCCTTGTCTAAGTTTTCACTGATATTTTTTAGTCCATTACTACGAAATTAGTTAGCTTGCAACACAAATTAGTCAAATATGAGCGACTAACGAGGTAAGTCAATTCAAACACCACTTGACTAATTTGTGTTTACAGTTTTTCAGATGAACAGGATCGATTTGTTCTTGCATCTTCTCACTCATTGGGCCTATTTTTCTCAGTCCTAAATCACACATGCCCGCATTTTGTTCCTTCCTTCCCTATCAAACCATCTAACTCCCCTTGCTTTCCCGGTTCCCGTTCCTTTACTTTCTCTCATGTACAGTCTGTTCGTTCGTGCTTTTCTAACATGAAATTTTTCAGGCACCTTCCAGTCGTTCCTATAGTCATGTCTGTTTTCATACTCGTTGTATCGATGTTTGAAGTAGTATTTTAATTCAAACGAGTTTCTCATTGGTTACAATCTATAATGTCATTATTAAATTTCTTTTTCCCTCTTATTTTCCATTTTCTTTCTTTTTCCCTTTTGCATTTTATTTCTTTTTATTTTTTCGTCGTTCCGAATTTATTTTCGGCTTTCCCTTCGGAAGCAGTTATCCCCCTGCCCTCACCGGTCCGTCTGCTCCACTACACTACTGCTACAATGAATGCATGATAATTTTAATCATTAACGCTTGAGTAACGCAGCAACGGCTTCAAACCAAACAGAAAGCATGGGGTATGTTATTAAGACTAGACATGGTAAGACCAGGGAGTTGCAACTCACTGGTTAGACCAAGATTTGGGGGCTTCTCCGTGAACGGCAAGAGGAAAAAACCACACGATTAGGACGCTGGGGAATTCGGAAAACTGTTTGCCTGTTGCTATTGTTAATGGATGTACACTGTACAAATTATACACCCCCCCCCCCCAAAAAAATGAAACTTTACGGGTTAGAAATATATACTATATACTCCAAAGGAGCGAATATTGACACCAATTCCAGTGAAATTTACTCTGAAAGAGCGATGTTTCACTCTTGGCGGAGTGCTATCAGGGAATATCCTTATAAATGATCAAAAAGAGTGATCCCTACAGACACTCGTCAAAAGTAAATTTTCGCTCTTCTTTGGGTGGTTTTCACTTCTTTGGAATGGATTGCCACTTCAATAAACTTGGAAGGCATTTTACTCTTCAGTGGATAATGTCACTATTTTTAGAGTGAATTAACACTCCAATGGAGTGAATTCAAAATTTTCACTCTGTTAGAGAGTGGCTACGTTCACTCTTTTGTGTGTGGAGCATACAAGGTATTAACAACCTACCCAGGATTAATTTTCTTCTGAAGCGCCCGGTGGAACAAAAAGCTAACTCTTTCTTTGGGCCAGTTGGCAAGTCATCTAATAGTCTAATAATGCAGGGAGTCACTGACGTTAGGAATGTCTCGTAGTAGAAACTGCACGGGGTTTTGAAACAATAATTTTACTCAAACCGTCTCACAAAAAAAATTAATGAGAAGATAATTGTCAAAGATAGGTGAAAGCGACCAAAGCAAAATAAAACAAAACGGTTTTACAAATGTTTCAAATTTATTTTGCATTGGAAAAGTCAAACTCCCTAACAGTTGAGAGTGCAAAATATTCTTTTACAGTAAAATTAAGAACCAGTTTAAATTTGGTGTGAAAATATTTAATTCGAAAATGAGTTTTTCTCACTTTTTAACAGTGAGAATTCAGTCTTACTTTTTAAACTTTTTATCCACAATTCCACTACTTCCGAGTTGGAGGAAATGAGTAATCGAGATTGCGTCCTATATCGTATCTTCTTCCTTTCCTTCTTTTTGGAGACCAGCTGTTGATATTTTTCCAGGGGGTCTATCCACAATCCGTTGTACTCTGAAAGTCTGTGTTCAAAAGGCTCTTTGTGCTTTAACGTTACAGTGCACTCATGAATCTGGCTTGATTTCAAAAACTTTTCCTTTATGATTTTATTTTCACATTCTAAAAACTTCAAACCTCTCATATTGTTTTCCGTAACATTATGGACAAACTACTGTTCAGGAAAATTTTTAGCCTTTCGTTTCATCGTTCATTGAGGAAACTGTTTCGTATCATACAACCTGATCAGATAGTAGAGAACATACTTTAAGGTAAAGGTTAATCCAGTCATATTTTGTAGTTCAAAAGTGGCCAACATATGTGGCATAAAGAAGTCACGCCAAATCTCCATTAGGTTTTCATGTTTTATTTTGTTCGCTTATTCTATCCGACTTATTCGCACCTCCTCCACCTTAAAATTGCGATATGCACCTTCCTTACATAGGCATTCATTCAGTACAAACTGACATGAATTTTGATACATGCTCTCGCCCACTGTTTTGCAAATAAGGCCCAAACCAATGATAGCATCTATAATATGCAACAACCTATCAGAATACGTTTAATGATCTCAAGGCAACCTGACAAAAGCTTAGAAAGGCTTCCATCAGCGAGGAATATAGCAAGAAATCTCAAATTCCGTGCCCTTTAGAAGGAGATCATTTCATCCCTTAAATAAGAGGATCATTGCAAAGCGCCGAGAAACCTGTCAAAAACTGGAAAACTTTAGAAGAAAAGACTGGTCTGGTATGATGAATATCTTTTTTGTATGTTCAAATTTAAGTGCAGAGTTGCAATATGTTAATCGACATAGCTTAAACAATGTATGAATTTGTAAAGTGTAACATGATTTAGCAATGTTGTAAGCACGCAATGGCAGACTCATCGCTGTGCGATTGAAGAATTTGTGCATTTTTTCACAAAATTTTTAGTCCGTCAGAAAATCCAATAGCATTTACTCATATGGAATCAAAAATGCGTTACAGGCCACTCAAGAGGTATCCCTAAATTAATAAAAATCATTCACAAAACTTGTTTTTTGGAGACAACAAAACGCTGTTTAGTTGTATATATAGTTAAACTTACC
Organism: Holothuria scabra; assembly: GCA_037179385.1. Classification (NCBI taxonomy): domain Eukaryota; kingdom Metazoa; phylum Echinodermata; class Holothuroidea; order Aspidochirotida; family Holothuriidae; genus Holothuria; species Holothuria scabra. The sequence goes on along the minus strand of CM074190.1, from coordinate 11,415,469 downwards.
AATTACTGACATTTATATAGGATGCCTGTGCACATCGTAATTAATGACTGTCTTAAACCGTGCAAAACATTCGTTTTCAGTCTAACACTGACAGGCTTTGTGAAGAAAAAAAATATCCAACCCCTGTTTGTTTTGCCCCTTTTTGTAAACAAGGGGAAATCATAAAAACTCATGTTAAATTTTAAAATATTTTGATTTAAATGTGAGTAGCTGGACAAAAAGTTAAATTTCTATAAACTTCTGCAGAATTTTCACATTTTATAAATTCTTAAAGAGTTCAATTGGTCAACGTATTCTTATTAAAATATATTTAAATGCTTAGTTAAATGTGCCCTTCACTACTCATGGCTACTGACGTCAAGGGTGAAACTCGTCTTCAAAGAGGAAACGCGTTACTTCCTATGCATGTTCTATGGTTAAACGTAAACAATTCCAAACGTTAAACAATTTCTTTATCAGCGCAAACAACAGCTTTCTCTCCTTTTGGCTGTGTACTTGTTCTCTGCCAGTGTGAAGGATGTTTCCGTTATTTCTCTTATATTTTTAACGTTTGTGCTACTTTGTTTGTGTTCTTCTGGCTTGAAAGGAAAAAACTTCAAAGTGATCTTATCTGACTCTCGTATCCGTCGGTCTTCCATTTATTAAGTTCATTAGTGTTAATAAAAGTCAAAGAAGAATTGATATGGTATTAATAAGATTTGTTCACTGTTACATCCTACCAAGTGAGTCGCATACGGGAACGCTGTGGTCAACTATGCACCGACCCAAACAATACAAAACGTTGTTGACCCAAACCATGGTGAAAGGTTACCAAGTTGTGGTCAGATTTCACCACTGGTCAGTTTTTACCATAGATTTGGATCCCAGATTGACCATAGTTTATAAAAGTGCATAATTGACCAAATGTCTTTTGATAGTGCGGAAAGGATGAATGTATTGAAAAATCCAATGAAGTTACCAGAAATTGAAAAAACCCCGTTTCTTTAACTGTTTTCCGTCAATTTTTCTGTGAGTGGTCAAAAGCACTGAATTGTTTCCTTTATTCGCTAACAACTTATAACTAATAAGATATTAGTTTCTGTGCGAACTTTCCAAAGTGATTATATCCATAATGAAACAAAATCCCTGCGATGTGCCATCATTTTTTAACGGATAAATTTCAGGGAATCTAGATGCTTTTCAGTCACTTTTGTTTTCTGCATGGCTGATACAATAGACTTTTTTATACGATTAAATATTTCTCGGGAACATATTGGACAAGGCAGATTCTTCTTTAACAGTTTGGAAATTTTTTCATTGGTTTAAGCAGGCGTGGATCCATTCATTCCAAAGGGGTTAGATTGGAAACCCCTTTTATGATCTCTTAAGTAATGTTATACTTTTTGAGAAGCGAAAGATGAGACCAGAAAAAAAAACGAGGACCCCCTATGAATGTTTATAACAGATAAAAAATCAATTCTGTTAAACATTATATATATCTTATTTGTAAGTTCTTTAGTTTTCAAATAATATCAAGGAGGGGAGATTTTATGCAACCAAAGTTCATCGGGCAACAAGTGACATACTTTATTTTATCTGTCGAACAAACAATGACAAAACACTAATGAATACAGATACTTGAGATAAATGGGTACAAAGAAGTTATTTGATTCACAGAACCTTCTTTTTGTAAAAGTCTCACCCAATCCCAAAAGTTGTTACACTCACAGAGTGTAAAACTTAAGAAAGTATACGAATTTCCCAATGTCTGAAAGATTGTCACTCTAAGACAATATGATCAAAGAATGTGTTTTTATATCGTGTCTCTGAAATTCATGTTACTACGTGCAGGAAAGTCACAAAAGTTTGGATACATTTTTTAGTGGAAATGATGAAATTTTACTGAGTGTCACAAACAACCTTTCCTCAAACTAGGTCATTGCGAATGACTCCTCGCCACCTATACCTTTCATTATTATTTTTTTTTTGTAATATTCTGAAATATCTTTTATTAATATTTGATAACTTACCAAGGTGTTTAGTGTAAAGGCAAACATCTCGACGGATTTGTTTTGCGTGTTGCAAGATGATGGGGTTTAAGAACTGTTTAATTTCTGACATGAACTACTTCTCCTTTTTCCATTCTATAGCTAAGAGAGCAATAATTCTGAATACACTCAAACTGTCAAAAACTCCGATGACAACTTTTCAATAGCTCCAAATCGTTATTTTCGTGTACGAAGAACATAAGGGATAAAAAGCGTCACCTTGGAACAGATTTAATATTAGTCTAAATGCAAGACGAAGGCAAGAGTTATGCAACTGCCGCTAAGAATAATGGAAAATATAAACCATGTAAATACCTTGTCTCGTTAAAGGTATTATTCCTATCTAATACGAATAGGCAATATCCACATACTTATAATAAAACACCACTAGAATACAGATAAGTATTCTTCAACTTGAGGTTAATGTAAATTGGATTTTTGTCAGAGCTAATAATGTAAGAGATGTGTTCGAGATATTCAAAGATATTACAAGTGCGTTTTGCTTAAAAAGAGGAAAAAACAAAACAAAATCGTTTTCTACCTATGATAATTCGTTAATTTGCTATGTGATATTTGTTTTACATATATATTTTTGGAAGAAGAAATTTCGATAAATAAGCAATGCATGACGAGTGCATTCCTTTTTAGACAGAGAGGAATGGCAGTTTGAGTACTGTACTCCGAACACCTTACTTTCATCCTAACCAGGGGCGTAGCCAGAATTTGATTTAGGGAGTCTGGTACGTGACTGGGGGCCTCAACAAGAAGTCATTAAGGACCCTTTTAAACAAATTGATAATGTCCCAGTGTGATAAAAAACAAAAGATGCCCCTATTATTTCAATATGTACCGCTTTCATATTACTTCTCGGTTGAGTCAAAAAATCATCCTATTGTATTTGCAATTGACCTATGTAAACATATAATGATTATTTCCATAGGCGTTCGGAGGTAATTTTCTATGAGGGGACAAGAGCATTTTTTGCCCGAATAATGTCACCGTTTATCATGATCTGCCCGAATATAGATCAACTGCTTTTGTCCGAATTGGGAGGGCGAGTGCCCTCTCTGCACCCCGCCTCGTACGCCTATGATTATTTCTAAATCAAAATTACATGTGGTCACGTGCATAAAAGCCAATGTGTATAGTCTTATAATTCTCAAGTGTACCAAATAATGATCAAGAGATATCGTGCAGATCGCAGAACATTTCAAAAAATAAATTCCATGAACTGATAATCGTGAAATGTATTGGTGGGACCATCGTACCCACTTCGACAAATCGATGCCATCAAGGCATCGGGTATAAATCGTGGCAATTGCAGGAACAGGCTGCCATTTTTTTTTTATATAAAGACTGTTGTGATATCATTTACCGAACAGTCAGGATTTCTTCGAATTTATTGACCACTCACGCACTTCGTCGTGACACATAAAAATTATAATGTATAAAATATTTACAATATTTGTACAATGAATTCAATAAATATATATAGAACATTTGCGGAACACTCTGAAGGCTATTAAGACGGTATTTAGGAATAAAGAAGAGCCGAATACTCTCCTACAAAAATATTGGTGATTTGCAAAATAGGTCTGTGTTTGATAGGAACAGTTAAAACACATCCAGTACTTTTTTTTCGAACGACGTCATCATAGAATTTTGCAGACGAGAAGTTGTTAATGGTCTTATATGCTCAAATACTCTTAAAATTTTAGGAATGGTTAGAGATGTCCCGTGTTATTTTTCCCCGAAATAGCCATAAGGTAAAGTGCTAACGGTAACGAATCCCCGACAAGCGTGTTGACAATTTAAATTAAAAATCATATATTGCCATGACAAAATCAGCATGCAGACTCTGCACCGAGATCGGTTCGATACCCGAAAATTTTGCTCTGGGAAGCGAACTTAAAAAACAGGGAGATCCATAATCTTTCCGTAAGAGGATGCAAAAATATGGGATTCAAAAATATGTTTTTAATCTAACAAGAGTTCAAAAATTTGGGGACTTTGATGTTTTGGGGCCTAGATCGCCAGGCCCCTAGTGACTACACCGCTGGTTCTAACGCGAGTCCCGAGTAATGTACAAGGACCTCTTATTAAAGAGTTATCCTGCAGACACTCGTAAAAGGAGAATTTTTACTCTTCTCGGGGTGAATTTTAACATTCTTAGGAGTGGATTAACCCTCTAATGGAGTGACTTAAGTACACTTTTTCACTCTAAATAAAAGTTCTCTAAGTCATTAAAATAAGTATCAATGTGTTACTGCATCTCAGCATTCTAAATATGACTTAAGGAAAGAATTGTATTACACCGTAAAATTGAATAAAGTCACTCTTTAAAAGACTCCTTTAGAGTGTTAATGTACTCCAAGAGGAGTGTCATTCACTCCAAAATGAGTGAAATTTACTCTTAAAGACTATTACTTTTGACACAGTCCCTACAGTGATCACTGTTAAAAAGGAGTGATCATTGCAGGCACTCGTGGATTAGTGAATTTGCATTCTTCCTAGCCGAGTAAATTTCACTATTCTTAGAGTGAATTTTACTCTTCCTTTAGTGAATTTAACACTTACGGGGTGAATTTACACTTTTCACTCTATCATAGAGTGTTTAAGTTCACTCTTTTGATTTTAGAGTGTACCTTTCAGGTTGTGTATCAATTCCTATTAACGATTTTCTCCGCTTTTCATGTCAAACATTTCAAAGTTGCAATTTGAGGGAAGTAATTCCATCATTTTTTCCCTTTTCTCCCATTTTGCCCACATCTGAGTGTTATAATTATCATAAACAAACAACTACACGAATTAACGAGGATATTAAAGAAAGATCATGTAACGGCTTAAGCTTCATTATATAGAAACAAACATTTTCATATTTGTAATTCCCCGCACCAAATGCTCCCGTATACTAAGGTGGAGTTTGTGGCAAACACTCCTAACCCACGATACTTCTGTTTAACCTTAATCGATCGATTATATCAAAACATCAACACTTTGTGATTGTTGATTTTTATCAAGTAATGCTTGGCTTAACCTTTAAGATAAAAAACACATTGAGATACCGTAAAAACTAAATTATTTTATCTACATTTCTTTTTAAAAAATTCGAAAACTGTTATATATGGACATTTGAAGATAAATGATTTTACTAAAACTAAGAAGGATACCTTTAAATCGTATTTGTCATTTCTAATATCCCCCAAATGATCAGTTTTTTTAAAGATACCCTTCCCGTCTTTCTTTTATTTTGTGTTCAAGATAATTATCTTCCGACTTGTTTGACTAGAGTAAGATCTCCCTGGCAACATGTCCTTAGATGCAATGACCCAATGACCAATCAAGGGCATTGTCAGAAAGAAATCGACAGCACCGTTCTAAAAAGGGTTCTCATAGGATAGCTACTTTTTATTTCCGGTAAGACACAATGGCTGTAAAAATACCCCTTATAATATAAGATGCGTTTGGCTGGAAGTAAATTGCATTTGTGTTCGACAATGGGGATTAGTTATCAGCGGTTTGAGGGTTTTTAAATCCCCTGCAGGATACATAGTAACTCTACTTACACGCAATTTAGACACAGTTTTACCTATTGAAAGGGAGTAATAAAAAAAGGGAAACTTATAAATCTTTGCAATTGGTACTTAATACTGCTTGAAACTATGTGAGACAATATTTGATAACATTCCATGACGTTTCCCAGTATTAGTTAATTTTCTTAAATGTCTGGTGGTGACATGAAAATTACAGACTTCGGTATTTGATGTAAATCTTACTGAAAACAAGGGATATAGCCGCAATTTCCATCAAACTCCATAAAAAACAACCATTTTAAAGGGTAATTTCTGATTTGCACTTGTTCACCGGTAAACATGAGCTCAATATGCAAATCTTTTGATATTGAAGTAGGGACATGTCATATGTGGTTAATATTAGCCTTTTTTGTAATCTTCCTGTCAAAGAATGTTGTAACATTAGTTTGTCTTGAGGATTTTACTTTGGAAGTTGTTATTGTTTGAAAACTACTAGTGTCAATTACTTACCAAACCATAAAATATCTGAAGGTAATTGAGAGGTAATTGGTACATTGTTAACTGGTTAAAAAGGGGAATGTCAGCAATGTGCAGCACTCCCCATCATTATTTAGACATAAGCAGCAAGTTGCTTTGAGAATATTCATTGAAGAGGTATATCTTGGAAATCGTAAAAGCTACGGACATAATTATAAATATTTTTCCGTAGGAGAGCTATACTCCTTAACTGACAAGTAAAGTCAGAGCCTTTTGCTGACATGTTACAGGTATGAAGGAATATTTCTAAACTCCCCGCAGTTGCTACTTTTCACCAAAAAGATGTTGATCTTTTGTCCGACAACCATATCCAACCAACTCCATAATCAACTATTATTTCTAACTTGTAGTTACATTCACAGTAAATATTTTGCAGAACGTTCACGTACACTGTGGCAATTTTTCTAAAACAATACGAGGAAATTCGATATATTAATGCGATGAAATTTATTAGAACACCAGGTTAATATACCTTCCATCCGAATGGAGCATTCTTAATTTCTCGAATGAAATTTGTGTTTCTCACCTAATGTAGGTCTAATTGAAATAAATTGAAGCTGTCGGTAGTAAATTCTTGTAGAAAATCATTCTTCTCAATTTTACAATAGAGCATTAAGAAGGAGAACACCAAACAGTCTAATATAATGAAGAAACGTGCATGTTTAATCTTTCATAAAAACAAATAAATATCCCTTAATATATATAATAGGCGAATATGAACTCCCAATTGAAATCATACTAATCTTTAAGATTACTAGCCTTATCAATGCCCGTAACATTTAGGACTTGTAGAAGGAACATTCTCTGAAATATTCGGGGCGATGCGCACTGTTTAACAAGAAATTTCCTTACTGGCTAACGATAACCCTAACCCCTAACCTTATCCCTAACCCGGACAAAGAATGCAATCGATACGATACAATGACAACAACCAATCAAGAAACACCTTGTTAAAAAGTACGAATCAACCCAAATATTCCAGTGTGCGTTTAACAATAATAGGTAAAACAATGAACAACACCCAACTTCTGGGTAAGGCGAAATTGATTGTTTTACCGATAGTTGTAATACTCTGCTCAACTAGCCAGTTGGGTATTTTTCACATTACTTCATATTGGGTAAAACAAATTGTCCAACAGTAGGTAAAGTAATTAACCAACCGAGATTGGTCAATATTTAACCAACAGTTAGTCGGACATATATTTCCCCGGTGTTGGTTAAAATTTTGTCAACAAATTTGCCCAACAATTTAAGAGTGAAAGACAAAGGTTTAAGAAAGAAAAGTTGTGTATTTAAGTGACAATTACATTTTGTTTCAAACATTGAGTTGTATTTATAATCTTTATTTATTCATTGTCATACTGCTATAAGTATGGAACTATGGGATTCCCCTTTACAACTGAGTGTCTTAAGATCGTACGCAATGGAGTCCATTGATTAAAACGGACTCAGGTAAGAAATCCAAATGGAGAAATAGTTTTTCCCCAATCATAAATTAGGTTTCGCCTTTTGCAAATAAAAAGGAGCACACACATACTACCATAACAAATTTTATCATTTAAGTTATAGGACTGGAAAATAAGATTATTCTCTTCGCACGTTTGCGAAAAGACATAGTTTACATAGAAATGGCTAATTACTGTTCAGCCATTTACATGTAAGCTAGATCTTTTTTAAAAAATGTTTGTAGATCTTTTGAATCTATGGACCATCTTCACAGGTGCGTTCATCTTTAATAAAGGGATTCTTTCCTTGCACGGGGACATTGGTTAAACCAGTCACATTTTAGAATTGTCTCTGTTCTCAACCTTAATTCCCATCGTTCAGGGTCCAGCGAGAACGTACCATGTATCAAGTTGTTTAAAGTGTCGGGATACGACGCACCTGAATTCATTGGATAGTAACGTTTAAATTTTTAGATTTAATCTAGTTTCATTGATTCTTTTCCTAAATATTTTGGGAATAAAGTGAAAGATATACCATGGAATATAAGTTAAACGAAATTATTTACTTATTTCCAAAGCAATTAATCATAAATGTATATTTCAATGATGCACATAACAAATATCTAATATGCATATAACAACTATCTGATACGCATGTAACAAATATCTCATATCAAGAAAATCCAAGCAAAATTAAATTTGTGGTGAATTATTGAACGAACTCACCCTGAAAAGCCCTAAAAATGTAAACTTAAAGTAGGTCAATAATATAAGTTCATCACCTTGCAAAGGTGATGAAAGATTTTAGACCTAGGCAAGTACTACGTTAGTAGGCCTGTGTAACGTTAAATACATCTGATGTATTCATCATTATCCGTGTATTTCAAACATCATTATTTGTCGTCACCAGAGTTAAAAGGCAAATTTTCCAAGAACTCATAAGTACGTAGGATGGTCGAAAAAGTCGAAAAGCAAAGTTTTCAAAGAATTTCCAAGATGGTCATCAGAGGTCAGCAGAGATAAAAAGGCAAAGTCTCTCAAGAATTCTCAACATCAAATATGATAAAAAGAATTCTAGCACATTAAGATAGCATGTTGACCAGCGACTGAAAGATATGGGACATCTTAGCATTACTCAAAATAGAACGTTTACTGTATTATCGAAAAGTAATTACTTCTTTCATTCTAGCTCTGGACAGAGATCAAAGGTCGCATAAGGTCTGCGCAGATGAAGGAGTACCGACCTTGAAATTTGTTAGTAAATGCGATAACTTACGATGCAAAAAATGATACCTTTTAGTTCCTTTTTGATCTGAAATAGTTCTTAATCTTCAGCATAATTGTATATACATTGTTACATGTCATTCATTTTAATAATTACAGTTCACGGTATGAACTTGGATAATCTTTGGACGGCACCAAATTTCTTCATTCGAATCAACTTCAATGATTTGAATGTCAACTCAACGCTTGTGAGCAGCGATATTTTCATTTCGTTATGCAGAACGAGGTAAACTTAAAAAAGTTGAATTTATAGTGAGCGACACCTGTACTTAAACATTTTATTTTTTTTTAAACGTAGACAAGGGATTTAAGATAGAGACCTTGGTACATATGAACATAACTCCCAAAACAACTATACCTCTAATGAAGACGGATGGCGGAAGCTGTGACATAATCTTATGTAAGCTTTCTTGTCGAATGAAGTTTAAAACACACAACAGACTGCTCAACAATGCCTGAGGTGATTCAATGAAGTCATCCATAGCCTGGACCTCCTTCAAAGTAACCTCAACCATGTACAGCGATATGCCCAGATGTAATCTTTAACACTATGAAAATTCTTGGAAAAGTTAAGATATGTCTATCTTGGTAAAATGTAGGCTGAATTCATGAATTTCATTCATGTTTTATTTAATACTCTGATTCTTAAATTCAGTTTGATTATGCCCATGCCTACTGACCCTTTCCAAAAAGCCTTTATAAAGAGCTGTCGGACAGATTTCTGGCAAGCGTCATTTTTGTCAATGTTATTTTACCGTGGCCAAAACGACCCGAACCAAAATACTGTCCCATAAATTTTTGTGATTGCTATTTGGTAAACGGTGTAATTCTGTGTCCTGTTGTATAACAATATACAATAAAACCTTTGAATGGTTATTTTTGCCTTCCGTATCCCCAAAAGATGTCAAAATTTACTTTTAATAAAATAATTATAATAAGTGGTAATTTAAAATTTATGGGTAGTCCATAAAATCAATACGGAGTGACATGAAAGTGCAACGAAAATTTAACGAGCAATTTTAAAAACAAATAAATTAACAAGTTAATACATCAAAAGTTCCTTAAGAAAGTGTTTAAGCAAGGTTTTTTACTATGATTAATATACAACTAAATATGGCGGGAGTTTATCGCAAATGGCGCCAGATAGAAAACGTTTTTCGAAAAACGTTTGAAAGTTAACAGCGCCTAACTTCCTTATCAAATGGAAGGGTAGGGAATCGAAGGAGCAAAGAATACCTATATGGATGGATAATTATATATGTATGTCAGTGTTAGATTGTCCCTTGAAAAATTATCAATAAAAATATATAAAAATGTACATCTATATCTAAACATACTTATACATGTAAAGGCTAGTATATTATTTGATAGAGGACGGCAAACTTGTTGTACATCCTTTCAAAGATAATTTCTTTAGAAAATCCCACATTGTAAAATTGTTAAAAATCGTTGTACTGTTGTGAATTTACCGGAAAAAAAGTAAAGGGATATATACAGATTACTGAAAAAGTGCTGACAATTTATTTTCAAAAGTTGCCTCCACTTTTCCTGTAATCTCTTCTAATTTCTTTATGTTTTTTTTTTTTTTTTATAATTTTAGAGTTAATTTTAACAGTGCATAAGAAACTAAAACAAGATCATTCATCGTACTACTGATAGATGTCTCATTAGATAACACTTACTGTGGTATAAAGTTGAAAGGATTTATGTTAGCAATCAATGAACGTATCAGAATTACTCACAGAGGCCGCATTCAAAACTTGTCACAAACTTCATTTATTTATGGGATTAAATCTTAAAATGTAAAATCACTGCAAAATAACAAGTAATCTAAGTCATCTTCAATTATTTTGCAGACATCTTTCTCTCAAACATTTCAAAAACGTTTGTACAATTTTGAAACTTTTTTTTTTTCATTTAAAAAAAGCTGTTTATTTTAGTTATGGCCTTCTGTCTTTTTCTCTCGTTTCAATTTGTTTCAAGTTAAGCATTACGAATTGTAAAGATTGAACCATCATGAGGCATTTTCACAATTGATAAAAAATTTAAAAATGCATATTAAAAGTTCTGAAATACTGCCATATTCTCATAATCTTTTTTTAAAAGAAGCCGGTTAAGATGCTTATGCAGTAAACACTCTTTTGAATATGATCAGAAAACTTTAAATCTTTCAAGGAGGCATTGTATGCTACTTAGAAAGGGTGTTAAAATCTCGGCTAAATATTTCCTGAATAATGTAGGAAGGTTCTAGCTGACTCTAGTGATGAATCAAGCGTATGTGTTATGATGTAGCATTAGGATATTAAAACCTGTTTGTCTTCTTGCCTGTCTGATTCAGCACAGTCATTATATAAGGATAATCAGGCATGGTAACTGAATACTTTAAATATGACAGGAAAAGCTAAGTCTAGAAAACATCCCGAATATGCAATCTTTTTAGCACGGTCAACTTCGACACTATAAAGGACATTTTCCTTGAGAAAGTGTTCTACTTTACTTATGTTAGATTGATTGCATTTGTCGGAATTTATTGAGTTCAAGGATTACTTATGATTATCATAAACAGAAATTAAATGAGTACAACAGATCTTTAAAGGAGCTTAACTTAATGAAATTCTTTCATTGGACACCTATTGAAAATGCTTATAATTGACAAAATGAGTCAAACTTCATATCCCATAGTTGAGAAAAAGTTAAAATTTTGAATTTTCAAGTGTTCTGACTTGTAACGGTTTTGTGCATGATTTGAAAGAAAGTTTCTGTTCACGAAGTTTTGAAAACCGAGTTAATCTGTTAAGTACACTTACTTATAGAACAACTGTTTTTATGTAGGATATGGAGGTTTTCTAAGTTTGACCATTTGTCTTTGGTAGGTGAAGAAAAGATGGCAGCTTTGGAAAAAATGTTGTATTTCATGAACCTACTCAATGAGCACCTTTAATTACGTTAATCAACGCAAGAAAATTTAAGTAATTAAGAGCACGTGCAATTATGACAGCATATAATACCCCTAACCCTAATCTTGTAAAACAATACAACATGTAAACAACAGATGGAATCTTCATAAAGGACTATTGATGAGAAACCTTCTTTAATTTTAATTTATCACCAATCATAAATTAGCCAGTGATCTTCAAACAAGTTTGAATGCTCAAGTTATCTTTTATGTCAGAGCCTTTTGATGTTGAAAGAAACTGGAAAATTAAAAATGTACCTTGGGTATTCTTACTTTTCATGTTACAGATTGAGAATAATAACTGGGACTTTGGAGAGGACAGAACTATTGAAACCCCTTTTCAAAAACTTTTTAAATCTGTAGAATCAGCTTTTAATCGTACGTTATACAAATGGTGTTAAACACGGCCTCGTTGACCACTTTTTTAGAGTAAACAGCAGTTTATTTTGATTGATAAAATTAGGCTTAGACTTAAATTTTAGGAGGGTAAGTTAGGCATATTTTTGTATGGGTACTTTCTCATGAAAAAAGTTCTCCAAAACAGTTCAAAAACATATATACAATAAGAATGGACACTAAAAACTTTTTAAAAAATTTATTTTCCACTAGAAACTAAAGGTAATAGGCGTTATTGTCAAAATCACAACAAGGAGTCGTATAAGCATTGATTACTTTTTAAAAGAAAAATAAGAATTTGTTCTTGTACAAGCTTTTCCTAATCATTGACTAAAGTTGTCTTTTTCATTTGAATTGAGTTGAATTTTTATTTGGTGAATTTTTAGCACGAATATCATCTCAGTAATTGCTACAAATAATTTTGTATCTTCTATAAATACATTGAATAGTTTTGTTGGGAGTTCCTATTTAGTTTATATTTCTTCAAATGAAAACAAGGTTTTATTTGAGTAGATCCGTCTTTTAGTACATATTCCTGATCTTGATAATTTCAGGCAGATGGATATCTGGGTCGCATATTTTGTGACAGTATTGAAATTTCAAATTGAACCAAACAGGTAAAAATTTACACACTAAAACAGAGGAACATCGGTAATAAGTACACTTATGAAAAATACTTGGCATTTCAATTGAAGTTCGATGCACAATGAATCCAGGGGAAGGTATTTTTCAATCAACCTTAACTGATTGTTCTATTAAAAAGAAATCCTTAAATCCAAAAGCGATATTTATTTTTTAGGCTCCAGTGTCTAAAAGCGTTGCAAATATACAGCAGTTTTTGTTTATTTAAGATTTTCTCTATGGTTACGTAAGGGGAACCCATTCACATATCATTTTAGGGTTTACACGGTCATTTGGGGGTAGCCTTCCCCCTCCCCCTTTCATGAACGTTGCTATACCCGTGCTTATGTGAAAAACACAGAATCCGAAGATGCTTTTACAACATCAGTTTACATTTATATACAAATATAAAGATTTATATCACCGCAGGTTTTCATAACTAATTATTATTGAAGCAATATAAATACAAATTGACAGAAGACAGAAAACGCAAGAGTAACATTTCGATGCATGTCAGCATGTCACATTTATGAGACGGGAACAATGAACTAGTAATTCTAACATCCTTTAAATGATTTATTGTTTGAGTTATTGAGCTAAAAAACTTTATTCAGAAAAAGAGGTAACTGAAACTCCAGGAAATGTGAAGTTCTTTGTGCTACCAGGATCTCAGTGTCATAAATGATCTTGTAATCCCCGATTTACTCTAAAAATAATAACTAATTAATATGTTGAAAACACCATCACGGTATCTTCTGTACATTAAAATGAGAGAACGTTTGTTGAAATTAAAGGATAAAGATTCACAAAATAATCTCTTTTCATTTCATCTCGAAACTCTTTTCCTAAATGACCCCCTATCTAGGCTATATAAATATGAGTTATATTCAAAACGTTGACGCGAGAAACAATCTGACAACCTTTAACTCTGAGGTAGATGGAAAATTGTTTTTCTTAAGTTTGCTCCTGAACAGAAATTTTTTATCTTCAAAAAATAAAAAGTAACATGGGAAGAAAAGAAGAAAATCTTCTCGCAGAGTGAGATAAGCATTGAACACAGGAACCGTTCTTCCACGACAAAACGTGGTATACAACATGTTACAATCTGTAAAATGATAATCCAACTATTAGACTATTCTCTTAATTTGTAAATTTTATGAGAGGTGACCAGTCATAATCCACTCTGTTATCTATGGCTAGCTTCTGTTCATGTACTCTTACTTAGTAAATGAAATCTCAATACTTATTTTTCAAACTAAAGTTGTAGGGTAGGGACGATTGTTATCTACAATCTGTAAAACGGGGAGAATTTACGGGACTGGGGGCCGTTCCACAAAGAGTTACGCACAATCTTAAGTTTGATTCAACATACTTAAGCCAACAGTAAATCAAACTTAAGATCGTGCGTAACTCTTTGTGGAACAGGCCCCTGGTCCTACAAGGAGGAACCAATCTTTTGCGGCGAAATCACTGATATTTTTGTAGGCATACATAAAGGCTTTAAGCAAAAAGATATTACACAGAGCAATAGGCAGGTAGCGTTAATAATATTTAACTTTTGGAGTTTAAGTGACACCTTCCTTGATACATCTTCTCAAAATCAAGAAGGCCTACCTTATACGTTACATTTTATTGAACTTCAGTGTAGTCCACGTTCGAATGGTTAAAACAATATTATCTGTAAAGTCAATTACCAGAACAGGATTGTAAGAATTAATTATCATGGGTAGGATGATAAGGACTTACAATCACGATCTTTGTCACTTTCATAAAACAAAACAAGGAAAACACTGATGGTTATTCTTTATCAATATTTAATTCTGTATCAGATCTAAGATAATTGAATAACTATCTTGAACTAAATCAGTTTCACGTATAAAAGTGCTTTAAATTTAGACAGCAGATTTGAACTTTTAAAAAACGAAAGTTTCTGCTTTAGAAAGCAGAAAAATGGGTTATCACATTTTAAAAAGTGGAATTTGCTGTTTCAGAAGAGGAAAGCAAATTCCCCTAGAAAGGGGTTTCGTAAACAAGTTAACAAAATACGGAATTAACACCACTTAGGTCTATTAATTGAACAAGTACTTATACCATTTATATGAACTTCTATACGTGACATAATTCATATAGTAATATGAATTCATAAGTAAATAATTTGCCCTGAAATTACTTAATTTCAGGTGTATCTCATGGTATTCATGAAAATTTGACAAATATGTGTTTCACTGTTTCATTAATTTGTAGTAATTCCTCTGCAAATAAAATTTTGCTGTTACTATTCCTGTACTCTTGAAGGGAATAAATGCGTTTGCTATACAGACAATGACATATTAAAAAAATCACCAATGGAAATTCAGCTATTTGTTCCTCAAGAATAATTCTTTCACTCGAACTTTCAAAATTCAAATAATACAAATCTCTGTACTTATAATGTGTTATTAATGAGACGATATATAGCTATCGGTATTTTTTATTATTAAGACTGAATGAAATGAGTCCAGGTAGTGTAAATAATTGTTTATTAAGTGATAAATTAACACGTCAATTCGGTTTTTAAGCGTTCGTTACCAGAACTTTCTCAAACTATGCACAAAACCGTTTTTTAACCAATTACAACACAAAACAAAAATCTAAACTGGGCCTAACCATTGGAATTTATTGTCTCTTCACAGTATCCTTCAACACCCTCTTTAAGTTATCGAAATTGACTCAATATGCCCCTTTAAATAGCAAACGGCAAAAAATGGAACTGTTTCTTCAGTTGTGAAAAGACATTGCTATTCGATCTTCCCTAAAGATGGTTCCTCTAGCAAAAGCGAATTCTTAAAATCCTTAAAAATATCACTGAC
Organism: Holothuria scabra; assembly: GCA_037179385.1. Lineage (NCBI taxonomy): Eukaryota > Metazoa > Echinodermata > Holothuroidea > Aspidochirotida > Holothuriidae > Holothuria > Holothuria scabra. The sequence goes on along the minus strand of CM074190.1, from coordinate 11,399,821 downwards.
AATGCAATATGAAGTATATATTAATTACGGGATAGGTGCAACAGTTGTAATTATAACCCCCATTCCCTTTAATATGTCTTTTCGTCTAGAACTTATTGCCTCGTAACAGGAAAGTTCAAGTATTCTTTTCATCTTAAGTTCATACAGTGTCGGATACAAGCCAATACAGCTGTCCTGATTATGGAACTATTTCAGACCCCGAAATACTAGAAGAAATTCGCCAATTATTTTACCAGCACAAATTTCTGGCATGAAGGACCTCACTCACAGGGGCGATGCGCACTTCTTAACAAGAAATTTCCTATCTGGCTAACGATAACCCTAATCCTTAACCTGATCCCTAAACCTACCAAAGAATACAATCGATACAATACACTGACAACAGCCAATCAAGAAGCACCTTGTTAAAAGCTGCGCATCTTCCCCACTCACACCCTGTGCTCACCCATGACACAGCTCAGAAGTAGCCTTCTTCATGAATTTGTGGATCCGCTACTGTCATAAGTTATGTAGCTTCTTAGGCCTTCTCACAAAAATATCTAATATGTGTCTCTAAGCTAGAAAAGGAAATAGAGTTGAAGTAATTTGAACGTAAAATCTCATCAACATCGGCAAAAAGTTTTGAAACCAACTTCCATTGACAGAATTCGTTCAAATAAAATACACCCCCCCTCCACTCCATGTTATTATTACAGCGAAAAAAGGTACGTACCGATATCATGTTTTTAGGCTTTGTCAACAAATTTGGCTGTAAGTTCAAAAGAAATTAAAATGTTAATCAAAAAGGTAAAGACAAAGATCCCATTCAGTCATATCTTGAATAACGTTGGAAGGATTAATATGGATAGAAACTGTTCGATACGTCTATATTGAGGGGATTTTTTGTATATTATGTAAATCATATAAAGAGTTATGGTTGTACCAGTTGTTTTGAATTTATATATCTTCATGCCAGCTTTTATTACAAATTATCGGATTTTTAAAGTCCTTAAATTTATCGGCATTAACTTGAAAATCATTTTTGAGGTGATGGTGAACTTCCTGCACACTTGCGCTTCCCTTCAAACTACTTCGTTTCGTCGTAAGGCTATGTAGAAAGCTCCACGCAGGGCCCAGAATATAGATACACATGCTTCTTTATTTCAGAAACAGTAAGAGAGAAAAATATTCATACAAACTAAAGTAGAAGGGATTTTACAAACTTGAGGGAAAAGGAGAATAATAAACATATTTGACAGCTTCAGAGTCAATTCACTGTCTTTCAATTAAAAAGGTGATTATGTTTTTACTCTTGCCTTGGAAGCAGATGACTTCACAGCATTGGATCTATCTAATCATTGTATTTGAGATCTAAGTTTGTGTGAAAAATCCAGCCTTAAATGAGAAGTGTTAGTCCAAAAATTTAGAAGATGATTGAGGAAACTGTAAAACAATGTCTTCGTCCATTGAAAAGGATTGGAAATTTCTTTATCTGATACACCTAATTGGATTGACTACCGGATCCCCACCCTTAACAACTCACTGATGAATTTAAAAATTCACAGAAATACAAAATCCTTGCTACATTGAGGGAGGTTTTTATCAAAACCATTTACATTGTTCTAAATTAAGTGATTTTCTTAACTTTTCTGGGATTACCAGACGATAAGAATAGACTAAAACTGTTACATTCAAAGCAAGCTTTAAAATGTAACCGTGTAATATCCCTGATAGCAAAATTTGGTCGGCCCGATGGCGGTCCGTTGTAGGCAGCTCCGCCGGCCCGCCGGCGGATTGTCCGGTGGCAAGCCAGCGGTCGGCCCACGGCAGCGATGCTGATTGGTTAAACAACTGCATGACGTCATGGGAGTCGGGATTCAGCTGGCTGACCTCCATCGGTCCGCTGTTGGCCATTTTGCCGCCGGCGGACCGCCGACCTTCGCTAACAGGAATTGGTTAAATGCTGCAGCATTCCAAAACATGACTTAAAGGGCAGGCTTTTTGACAGTCCTACGATAAATGTCTATATGCCTATACCCCTCTAAATATATGGCTAATATATTGCAACTTTATGTCAGTTGGATAACTAAATCTACAACTTAGATCAAATCTTGTTTCTTTTGAAAGACCGCTTTAGAAAGACCGTAGTTGTGCCTGGATGAAACCCCGAATTGACTTAAACCTCTCAATGGATTGCTTGGCTCCATCATTTTCAAATGCCACCGCTCTTTACCCACTCAGCCACAGCACTGAAATGTTATCATTTGGTGTGAGATCTTGTTAAAAACAGAGGCAGATATAGAAACCTATTTTGCAGGATGTAATGTTAATGAAACATCTTTATCTATCTATATAAGTATTATGGGACCTTGAGACCACTTCGGTTTAAAAATATTGTGAAAGTTGAAGGTATCTACCAGGTTTTCTAAGGGAAAAGAAGTAAATATGAAACTGGAGTACATTTAATAGACATAAAGAATGTCATTAGTATCCCTAATAAACCATAACCTAATAAGCCAAAACTTCTATTACGGAATATTGTAGTACCATAGGAGTAGTATATTTTTACAAGTGAGCCACAACTGGAAAAAGCCGTGGCCGGTTCGACTTAAACCAATAGGTTGGAAACTAACGAACTATTTTACAAGCAAAAGTACCCTAGAACTGTAGAAGAGAGAGAGAAAATCTCAAATAAGACGTGTGCTCGCTGGCACTATACCGGCTCCTTTTGATATTTTAAATCAAAGCACTCGCTATAGCTTACTCTTTGTAGAGTAAAACTGATGATCAATCTGCATTTCAAGTTTCAAGTTTCAATTTGCTACTCACCATCTTTTAGAGTTAAAACTCATTTTTTTTTATTCGTCCGTAATTTCACTCTTTTGGATTTAGCGAGTATTATGTAATAGTTACATGGAGCTTTTTCGCAACAAGGATCTTTATCCAGCACATTGAATCATTCTTTGAGTTAAAACAACCTCAATCGACTCTTAAGATGAAACTTATCTTTTGAAAGATTAAAATGGATTTATTTTAACATGACTGCAAATGAATGTGCGATACTGGGATTATCTCTCCACTGAGGCAGACATGAAATGATAATGATAATTGCAATAACTTTGTTATGAGATCTAAATTATTGCTGACATGTTTCAATATGTATAAAATCATAAATCTAGTGGGGAAACGAGACTTCGTAGTTCACATCCAACACCCATCGCTCCCCAATATTTCCCAAGTGGCTCCATGAAGTGAGAGTTGAACATATTCTTAATCTAATAAATGCAAGTGCAGCTAAGAACTCTAGGGAAAGTGCCATTTCCGGCCATAGAGGGAGCTGAAAGCCATTAAATTTACTCGTAAGGTCTGTCCCATCCAAAAGCTCTGCTTTGGCTTAATTGCTAAACTCAGCCCGCAATAATTTTCTGTTCTCTTGTTCCTGGAACAAGTAACAATAATCTTAATACACTACTCACCTTAACATTCATTTACAAAATACTGAATATTAAGTGTCTTATCACAAATTTAGCTCTTTAGTACATTCTTGGAAACATTCTTAAATGAGACCAATATGGTCTACTTTAATGAAGGAACACAGAGATGTGTTGAACATTATTAATTGTATTTAGGCCTACGAAACCCAAAATATCTTTTATCTTTTCATTACAAAAATATCTTCTAAACTTTACCCGACACCTAAACTTCAAAAAAGATGTATGGAACTAACGAGAGAAAATGACTTTTGTTCATTCAGCACGTACTAAATCACTTTTTCTTTTGACATCAATGTTTTCAAAATTGTTTTAGTGTACATTTAAATGAAATTCGATGTTATGTGCATATAGTAATGTCGTAGAGCTTCATGTTCATAGTGGTCCTATCATGGGCTTTTTCACTTTCATGCTTTTAATTATGATAAACTTCTCCCGTGCAATATTTCAAGTGGAAGAGAAAGGCTACTAAACTTACAAATGTACAAATGTAGTGGTACTATCGCTAGTGTTACATTTGTTTTAAACGTTTCCAATTGAAGGTTGTGACGGTATTTTTATAAAATAATTAAACCAATATTGAACAGATCTTGGAAAAAAATCTTAGCAAGGATGTGTAATTGTTGAAGAAAACAAAATTGTAAAATTGGTAGGGGTTTGACCATTTCCTTGTTAGGTGTTAACATCTTACTGATTCGAAACTTCGATTTTGAACAAGTCAGTCTCCAAAGTACTCTTGCCTGGTAATTTCACTAATCATATCTATATTTTAATTTATTTTAGGATGGGAAAAAAATTAAGATTCTACCAAATTTCTTTCAAGTGCTGATCTTTTACCAACCAATTCACAATCGTTTGTCTTGTCAAGTGTATATATTTGCGGTTTATGTATGCTAGCATCTTGTAAATATTCTCTAAATGACCTACTTCAAATTTCCAAGTGTTTAAAATGTGTTCTCCTTACATGTATCGAAACATTTCTCTCTCGAAGCATCAACGAACAGTTAAAATAATAGTAAAACTGCCTTGGGATATTCGTCACAAATATAGCTAAATGTCACGTAAGTATCTTAAGTATGATTCCACAGAGACCGACAAATTTAAACATCTCATCACCTACTTTTCAAAGTGGAATATACGACGATAGGGGAATGTGTACTTACCCCAGCAGAAAGCTTTTAGTGAGCAACATGTAGAATCAAAGTAACGAATTAAAGTCAGTTATTACCATGTAAGGAACATGCATGCCACTAACTGAAGGGGAACTTGGTTTCTTGCTTACAATTTTCACTCCCATTTTCCTTTATAAGAGAATTTTCAGTCCTCCCTGTAGTTTTTGAAGGGATTTTTTTTTTGTTATTAATAATTTAGTGGTATTCAAATCTTAATAGAAAGAAGATAATGCCAGTGCGCTTTAATTTTGTAGGTTCTTTAACACGGTGTATCAATATCTCTGATTTTTTTTTTTTTGGGGGGGGGGGGGGGTGGGGGTAGTTTAGTTTACCTGAAACAAATAATTGACGTAACCAAACGGTACGATCTTTTTCATAATTGTTGTTTAAGGATTTACAGCAGAATACGTTGAAAGAGTGACTAAAGTAACTGAGAATTACATTCTATCACTTGAAGACAACTTGAAATGGTAAATTGAGAAATTAAACCTCACTTCTAAAATAAAGAACCTCGCGTGGCCCTTTTAACCTTGAGAGATAATATTACTACTAAACTTTGAAAACAAGTTTACTTTCCTGTATGAGATGAGGTTTCTTTGCTTTACTTTATATATGAAAAAACAAACAAATATCTGTCACAGGGATTTTTTCCGTGTTCGTCTTTCTTCAATGAAAAATATAAAAAAAATTTAGTGAGTATTGTCAGTTATGACAGAAATAATTTCCCTTTGTCATCAATAATAGTTTGTTTTTTATGTTTTCTTAGTCAATAATACTTCAAAGAACCTCACGCTGGTCTAGTAATCGTACACATATATATGAAAACTGAACCTAATTCTCCATCAAATGCCGGCATACTCTTTATACATGAACTACAATAAATGACTTCCCTGTTCAATCAAAACTTCCCTTAAATTCTTCCTTGTCACCATCAATTGAAACGTGACCCGTTGGAATCGTTTAACTAACAACTTAAAAAGCAAATCCTTCATTAAAACAATTCCAATACACAAAGGGGTAGAAACCTAATCGAGGAAGTAAACTTCTTATTATTTATCTTTCCACGAACACTTTGTTTCAAATTCAAATGAAATGTAAAGAGGACTTTATGTGAATATGAAAATCCTTAATTTCATTCAATCAATTAATATGGTAATACAAAATCACATTTTTAATTTCTCTTTGGTTCTTTGAATTAGTTGTAAACATTGAGAGCTTCTGATATGGTATTAAAGGGGTTGTATTTATCTCAAAATCAAGTAAACCGTGGTTCAGTATATAGAATGTTCAACACTGGGTATATTTTGCCATAACAGAATTGCCCTATGAATTGTAACTAAAGACTGTTAAATACACCACTCGTATATAATCCTAAATTAACGTCGGAAATGTTCAGCTTGCTTAAGTATGCTTGCAACTGTTTAAAATTCAATCTTATGTATTTGGCCATTCTATTTTTACGTCTCTCCTGTGAATAATGTATTTAAGCTCTGTTTTGTTTTCATTTCGAAAATAAAGTCAGAATAAATTCCTCAAAATAAAGGAATAATTAATGAAAGGGAAATAAAAAGGAAAGTTTGTTTGTATTGTTTTAACTTCTAAATTAGTCCATATTATTAAATTCGTTAGCTTTATATCACCAAAATCACTTCACCTAATATATTATAAAATTACATTTAAATTTCATTGAACATACGCAACATATATCATGATAAAAGATTCATTCATGTACCAGCAATTAGTTGGTTTTCTGTCCAATAGTTTTATTTTATTTTTGTTTTGTTTAGTTTCTTTGTTTCTCTTTCTTTTCGTTGGGTTTGTCATTTTTATTCAACTCATTTAAAATATATACGGCATTGGTTAAACAACGGGATATTTGTAACACGAAGACTTAAAGACCTTCTCCGATCGGTATAAAACTTTTCAAAAATTGCAGTCACAACCGTACAACATTTAAGAACTTAATTGTATACCCTTTAAAGATCATTACTATGAAAAACCTACATTTTATACGATTCCTTCTGAAAAGCCTCAATTTTCTTTCAATTCTTGTCCATTTTTCTCAATAAATTTTTCGTTTAACCTTCGCAAGAAAAATGGAGCAAGAATTCAAAAAAAAAAAAACAAACAAACAAACAAAGACACACACAAAAAAAAAAAAAAAAAAAGCAAGCGGTCAGATTTATTAGGTACTATAGTAGTGCAGTTATTTTGTTCCTGGTTAAAAAAAATCTATTTTTAAATGCATGTTATTGATTTTGCACAAATGTGGGAATACAATAAGAAAAATAAAAGGTGCCAGACTGAGGTGGCTATTTTTTATTTTTTACGTTATTATGTTTGATTGGATTTTTCTTCCTCTTCAAACTAAATAGCATTACAACCAACATGAATCTATCTCAAATCTATCTATTACAAATTCATTCAATGAACTAATGTCCACGAAATTTGACTTTATTGCAAAATCATATGCATAAATTTTATTTTAAAGTGTAATTTAAACTTCTTCACTAACGTGCTAAACAAACAAAAGAGACATCGAAGAATTCTTCTTGTATATTTTTTTTAAGTTTTGTGCATAGTATGAGGTAAGATATACCTTTAACATCCCCTTAATCAAAACCGAATGCAAAACATACAGACAAACTGTAGTTAGTTTGGGGACTAGTTTTTATGGGTCAAGAAGGCTATTTTTAGGAACCAGAACTGTCTCCTCGAACTTATTTTGAAATAACATCTAATTTTAATTCATTTCTTCTTACCTTCGCTTCAAATTATCGCCATTATTTGTCATGACTTAAAGGTTATATATCGAAGTGAAAGCAATAAGTTACTCTTCATCAATTTCTTATTTTAACAAGAAAGTTTTTGTTTCGTGATTCTCAAGGACCATTCATGAAATAATAAAATATTATACTCATTTAAATTAGAACAACAGCTCTTGCTCTTTGAGATCATTTAAAAATACATACAAACTTTTATATTGCGCAAATTTCATATGACCAATGCGTCAAGAAAAGAAGAAAAATAATACCAACAAAACAACAATCAATTAAATCGGTAAGTCTTAAGCTATTTTTTGAACAGTGCAATAGATTCGGAATTCCGTATGTGAGAAGGGAGAGAGTTAAGAAATTTATTGCACTGTATCTCATGTGTCTCATGTAAAAAAAAATCAGCATATTTACATTTACTGCAAAATATAGGCTCGCATAAATTATTTCCAAACCTACTGCAACGATAGTTATTACCTTGATACCTTTATCTAGGAAAAAAAAAACATTGTATTTTTATGCTTTTATATATGCTGAGAGAGCTGAGGACCCTGACATTAATCCGTTGGTAGAAAGGTAGATTGAGGGATGATATAGCCTATACGGTGTCTTTTAAACTGTGGATACCATAGCTACTAACTGTCATATTAACGCCATTTCGATATCACCTCTGTATCAATGATAATAGCTGCTTTAAAAATACTTTAACCACCCATAAATACTATAATGATATCCAAAAGGTTGAAATTTCAGTAGGAAGTTTTTTACAACTTTTTTTTAATCATGAAGGCATATATAAAGCATCCCTTCATTAATTTAGCTATTATTTCAATGAAATAAGTGTTAAATGTTAGTACAGTAAACTCGATTTCAAACATGTTTTTCCGTTGCTAACTTTTCTAACCCTTAAGATAATGAAGAAGTGTTTTTTTTTTCTCATTTTCAAGAACATTATTTCGTTTAATTCAAAGCGGAGTCATTCTATCTTTTTTCCAATCGTTACAAATCATCATTAAAAAATGAGAATGTGTCAAACGATACCTTTTATGCTCATGCAATTATGTTATAAAAAGTCAGTTTAATATACATCATGTGAAATGCAGTCAATGTACATATCATGAACGCTGAAACTTGAATAAACGAGACGAAAAAAAAATATTATTCCAATGAAATTTAAAGGAAAAATATGTAGGATGGTTTTATACTATTTGCAATGCTCGGTGGTAAGGAATTTTGAGCAAAATTATAAAAATGATTAGAGTCCACTAGAGCCCCCCCCCCCCCCCCCAAAGTTATAATATTTACATATATTGTCCATACGTCATTGAGTTTTTTTTTTTTGAGAGAGAAAAGTGTCATTAAGGTTACAACTTCCATCATTACCCACCACTTTGTTATGTCCTGTGTATATATATGTATTTAAAAAGTTAATTTACTGGTATTTACTGTATAAAAGTGGTCTCATCTGAAATGTAAGGTTTGGCATGTCTCTCAAATGGGAAAATACATTTGAGCAAAATATCTACTTTATTCATACCCTTTGTGCGGGGAGTGTGGGTCCCTGTGGGCTGGGGGTTGTAGAATATGCTCACAGTATTTTCCCCCATGTCCAAAAAGGCGACTGAACGGAAACCAACATTTGAACTTATTCATGCTTGATTTCAACTTTATTTTCAAATTTTAAATTTAAACTCTAAACTTTTAATCGAGTTGACTGACACTATATAACACAGTCGTGTTGCTGTGTAGTTATATCTCATCTAACTAACATCTTTAAGGGGAGTGTATTTGACAACATGCTTTTTTATTTTTATGGGAAATATTTTCCAAGTGTTCGAGACTTCTCTCCAAGCGAACAGGAAGAATAATCAAAGTCGTCATGAAAAAATGTTGCATTCTCTGGTATTATCAACCAAATTGGTAATATGTCTGTGCAAATTTAATACAAAATATTTAGGGCATGAAAAATATTTGTTTTATGTATAACTGTATAATGAAACAGCATCTTCTCAGTTTCAGGACCTAATTTTGCTTTTTTCTCACAGCTTTGTTTTCACTAAAATAAATTTCTTTCAAAAATCGTTAAGTCTATGTCTGAATAATCGCAGTCCAATTACTCATTTTTATTTGTAACACGCAAATATTTAAATACTGGTGGACTTAAAATTTTACAATTTTACAATTTGAGTTTGCTCTGTCCTTGAAAAGTTTATTTGCTGAAAGAAAGAGACCCGCATCTAATGGAAAAGATCTTTTGCACAAATTTATGAAGTTTTCTCAAATTGTCCTGAAAATTTCGTTTGATTAAGAATGTTTGTATAATTAATTTTGTTTATCTTTTTCGTGAAATTTCTGTGTCATAAACAGTATGTATTTTTTTTAATTTGCAATTGTCGATTCTGTCGATTTAATCGATTGAGCATGTATTTACATTTGTCCATAGACGAAAAATTCGAAGGAAACAGTGCGGAATGAAAATTACATCTGAAAGTCATATTTACTTGAGAATGGTTACGACGTACTGTACAGAACGTGACAGGATTATAAAAAATACTGGCACAGATTCCAAAAAATCAAGAAGTATTAAAATTAGTTAATTAGTACTTAATTCCATTTAATAAAGCAAGTAATAAAAGTAATTTGTAAAACAATAACAGAAAATCATCGTCTTCAATATATGTATATCGAAAATGATAACATTTTAAGAAAACTTTGAAAAAGTTAAAAATCACAAGGTGATACGTAAGAAATTTAATGTGTTGAATATTCAATATTTAAAAGAGCAATACTTTTAGTTTGTTTGCCCATATTTTGTTGCTTATATTGTTTTTATGTCAATATGTGAAATGTTATTATGTTGATGTATTTGTTCTGAACTTTTTCTTAAAAAGTAATATATTATTAACTAGTTATATAAATTTATTTCATTTATTTTATTTAAATAAAATAATTACTAGAAGACGAAAATATCTTGTAAAGTTTATTTCAGTTACACAGGGTACAAAAAGAATTGACTTTTAAAAGTTTTACGAGTTAAATACAATGTGTTTCATTGAAGAATATAAAACACCTAAGGCCAGTCAATAAAATTTAGTTCACCAACCTCAAGTGTAATAATCTTCTCAAAACCGTCCGACGATTTATTTATGGTTGTAAATTTTCCCTCCAGACATAGATATGAATCTATTACTGAGTGAAAGAAGACAATACAACCACCAAGCCTCATTTTTCTCGAAGCGATTGTAAAAAAACCTGTTCAATGGTCATCCCATTAGGTTGCGGTAAAATGATTGGCATCAACACCAAAGTGGCTACGAAAAATGTTGAATTTAAGATAACTAAAGGTGCATGAATTTGTTTTGAATTTTATGTTGAAATACAATCAAAATGGTGGAAAATTAGGGGGATTGTTGGAAATGTTTACCATCAGAACTAAGCAACGTCCTACAGGGTGATATTTAAAGGATATTTTTAATTGAAAGAATAGTTTTAATTGTTTCAATTGTGGTTGAAATATATTTCTTATTTACTACTTTTTTCCTTCGACACGACAGTTCAGGTGATTTTTTTTATTAAAAAAAATAAATGAAAACCTGTTACCGCCGTGGAAAAAAACAAGGTCCCTTCGCAAAACTCATTCTCTGTAAATGTTTCTGTTCTTCAAAAGACAAGTTTGAAATTGGAAGAACATTGTAAAATAGTAACGTCATTTTAGATATCTTTTAAACTTCGTTAAAATTAGTGAACTGTTATGAAAAATTACATAAAAATGCGTCAAATTTAGTGGGCGACATTCTTTTCATTTGCTTGTAGATTTATCCTATTTGACCTATGTGTTAAACGCATACACCTCCACCATTAAAGAATCAAGCACACTTTCGCAGATCGTCTACCGGTGAGATAACCGTTTGAATAATCCTGATTTTCGGCTCTTGCCATGTATCATTTTATACATTTCCAAGACAAAATTTCAATTGCTTTGACCATTAAAATGCAACATGTTTTCCCGTAAATTGCATGTGTGTTATTTTTAATGAAATTAAGAAAAGAAATTAACTAAATAATGGTTTATAAGTTATCGGTAAATGACGATTATTGTCTATATTTTGCTGGAAAATAGACTTGCGTATATACTAACGCAAGAGAGTGCAACAGACTCGTGACCTTTGACCGTCTTTGTGCAGCCATTGGTCAGTATCACGCATAGATATCTACCTCATATCAATAATACTATTGGTAACTGGACTTGACAAGATCGTTTTAGCAACACCTTAAGGGTCCATAAAACATTCAAATTAATGGGGCCTATAGAATGACCTTCGTAAAAGGAATTTCTTTTGTGAAAAGAAATCACACAACCGACCAAGTTATCTCTTACATGAGGCTGATCAAAGAAATAAGTGCCACTAACCTGCTGTTCCCGATAGTTCAACCGAACTAGGACGCTAGAAAGTACCTAATCGAGACTTGGTTTGGATAAATATCGAACATAGGAGAGAGTTCTGTTTAGTTTCTTCTTGTCTTGTCCTCCAATAATAAAGAGATGTAGCTAGGGCTCGTTTTGACTGAATAAAAAAAAACACAGTCAGTGCAAAGTAGCAAGCTTTTGTCCACATTACGTCCTCCTCAAATATTATAAACTATTTAACCAACTCCAACTCGAAACCTTTTCCTCTTTCACTGGAGCACATACAACCGTTTCCTTTCTGAATTTTAAAACACGCATTTTGTGTTCAATTTACAGTCTGTTTGTAATATCTCATATTTTCGTGGTTCAATGTTGTTGACATTGCCATCGGATATACCTACAAAAATTTCGGCAAAAATGTTCATTGATTTTCTTCTTAAATTCGGAACATTTTTCATTTGATGTCTATTCTCTACCTTTTCCGTTCAGAATATTTCTGCAATACATGACTTTGGCAGTCATTAATGTTCTTTGACATATCCTCAAACCGCTAGCGTCTGTTCGTGAACGTGAGGCAACATCCCGTGGTTGTAGCTGAAAGTTGTTTTCGTTTTTTTCACACATGTGCAACCAAAGTAAAGAATGAATAGCTGATCATTGGCATGAATAACAATAACCTGCAGAAATATGTATTCTGGCCCTATATTGTATCAGTCTGCGGAGAATCTTCAGGCCTTTCACTGCTCTGATAATTATTTTTTGTAAATAATTCTTATTTTGCCATATTTTTGTACTTTTATTCCGTCCCATTGTGAGCACGTGCTTTTCTGGCATTGAATCCTGTGTACTCCACAAAGCCGAAAGCTAAGCCGATTCGCCGAACAGCAGGTAACCCTAAAAGATCGGTGTAATATCGAAGACGATTTTTCAGGCGTTCTTCCACAAGATGAAGAAAGGATAAAAATTCTTCGAGGCACCTTTAGACCTTAGCTAATTGGCTCGTATCATTAAAATTTAATCCTCAATTTATTCCTATCCCAATTGACTGGTAGATCTGTAAGCTTTTGAATTGTACACAGGGGAGCAAAGATGAGGCAAAATCGTATTACAGTTGAGAAAATCAGCCTTGGCATATGTTTATGGGCCATCTTGAATTTTGTACTGCACGTGCCCATGCACTGATTTAGAGCGCCCAGTTTTCGCATTGCTTTTTTAAAGTTTAGAATTGAAGTTGTATGTATCATTTGTCAGTCGTTTCAAATAAAGAGCATAATTAGTTTTTTAAATGTGAGGTTATGACAATATGACTTTTTGGGAATGACATTTTTTTTTATCAAACACGCTATAATCTCGCTATCTGTGTACCGTATAATTCTCATTAGAGCCGACAAATGCGTTAAATGGTTAACTCATATACCAAGGTGCCGCAAATAATCCCGAATCAGGCGGTTTTGCTAGAACTGTAGAAGGACCGGCCTATTGTAAAGGTCAAACTCCACCTTGCATATTTCCCACAAAGTAGGATCGTGATATTACAACGACTGACTAACAACTACGGAACACTTTGACCTTACGGGTCACATATCATACGGTGAGTCTTGCGGATACCTCATTATAGATTAATTGTTATAGTTTAATGGGTTCAGAATTAAGATTAGCTATTAAAGGGTGGTGGGTGGGAAGCCAATTGGCTTACCAAGAACCCTATGTCACATTGAGCTTGGATCAACACCGGCAATCTTCGTCTACTCTTTTTGACGCACTGCGTGATCAGTGAGTGAGACAGCGCGCCTTTACAAATAGCTCTAAATCATACTCTCGAAGTTGTCATTTGAAAGAATAGTCCACAGCCAAATTTATTTTTGATATGTTACATAGGAATATATTCCAAGCAACTTGGTGAAAATTTTATTCATTTCCTATGTTCAATTTTCGAGATATTAACAATTGAATGTGGCAAACTTTCTACATGGGATGAACTTGAAGCAAGCAAGCAGGCATTATGTCATAGATTCACATATTTGATTGTTGTTGTTTTTTATGATTTACCACTAATTTTATCCAACTTAACTCCGATGAGATGCCAAAAGAGCATTTTGAGGAATGGGATTTTAAAAACTACATATGCCTGGGGGAAAAATTACATCCCTAATCAATTCAAGGTCAAACCACTAGGGTGAAAAATAGAGAAAACAAAACATCTGTCAACAACGTGAATTCATGACATCACGTCTGCTTGCTTCAAGTTCACTTTTGACAGAAGATGCGCCAGCTTCAATTGCTAATATCTCGAGAACCGAACCTTGGCAATGGATGAAACTTATCACCAGAAGGCTTAGAATGTGTTTCTCTTTAAAGACATCAAACATAAATTTGGCTCGGGACTATTCTTGTAAGTTTACCTTTTGGTGGACGCAAGAGTATTTTAGTCAATAGAAAGATTGGTTAAGACGTTAAATCATAATTGTTTGCCTGAAAAGCAGCGCAATGGTTAAGTTTCTATAAGGTGAATTATTGAATGTACTTGAATTAACACGTGGAAGTCATAGGTGCAGCTAATATTGCCAGAATAACGATTATTTCGTAACCGAAGCTTCCATGCAGTGCAATGCATGACCACCTTATCGAATTTTCTATCGTTTATATCATAAACAGTACGAATCTCAGAGCATGCGCAATAGAATGACCCTGGGGAAATTGTATGAAAACAAAGTAGGCCTATGGAAAATTTTTAATATTGAATAGAATATATATAGAAGTCTTTTCATGTGCATTGTATGGGCTTTTTTCCAAAAGTCCCCCGACTCTCTGGCAAAGAGCAAGGGCGAAAATTAAACAATAAGTGCATTGTATGTTTACGAATTCTGCGTCCAAGTGGTGGTCGGTAGAAGGACTGGGTCGTCGTTTTTTTTTTTGTTTTTTTTTTTTCATTTGTCTACTATACCCACAGATATATAGTACCTAGAAGTGGTTTAATCCCCGATACTGCGCGGCAAATTGCAGATTTGTGGTGGCATCCTACTGACTGGAGTTTCAGTGCATAAAATGTGTACGTTACGTAATAATGGCTTCATAAAATTGACTTTTTGTGAGACACTGGTACAATTACAAATCTTACTTTTTTGTCAAAAGACATGCATAAAAATTGAAAACATAAGAGGGAGCTATTCAAAGGAAAAATAATTTGTGCAAGAAATGTACAACGGAAAATCTAGTTTCGTGAGACAACTGTGTACATATGTAGTCAGTTATGAAGTGTATGCAGTCATCATTTATGTGCTAAACGTCTCGGTTAATTAGGATCAACTTCAACGAAAAAGTAAGTTGTTTTGATTAGGAACGAAGTTACTTTCAATTATGGCTTTCCATTTGCTTAGAATTCACATGAATATTCATATAACACGAGAGTTCGCTTCCCTGCTCGAGGAACGCAAACTTTTTGGGTTCGTGAAGCCACTTTTGTCGCTATTTGCCCACTGTCAACGGGTATAAAAGTCAGAGTTACCCAAACCATCGCTGGAATGTTAGGAAGACCGATTTTACAAAATGTGTCGTATTTTACTTTCAACAGTGGGCCAATAAGTAAACCCTCCCATTATCTCCAATGGTACCAAGGGATGATAATTAGTACAAGTTCTAAACTTGTACTAATTATTGTCTTATTTACAATCGTTTTTTAAATTTTGTTTACAATAAAATGTTCACTGAAAAAGAAAAATGTAAAATGATCTGAAAATTAAGGCACACACTACAGATGCATAGTCGTGCCATGTTCGGGCCCCCTTTGGCAGTCGTCATGGGGAGGGGTCCAAGGCGTTTGAGAAATTTTTGTTATGTAAGGTTTCTCGGATACAAAATGGTGCTTTGCTTGTCAAAACTTTGAACTGATTATGTTTTTTCAAAAAATTCTCTAAAGAGATGAAAAGCATGTCCTACTGAGAAGTGTTGCCAGCAGCTTAAAAAACTTGCAACCAAAGAGATTTCACTTCTATGCGACCGTATTTTAGAAAAATAAGTGATTTATTCCTTAAAGACGAATCCGGAAATTCAAGCCAGGGTCTGATTTTAGTTGGACATGACTTGAATCCATTACCTTTAGTCTTTCAATGTCTTTGCTTACCTGTATAATGGATGGTTGTACAATGAATTGCATTTTGATTCCCTCAATTTCACTAAATATCAGGATTTGAAATTCATGGAGACAATAAATGAAGACGATTTAAGGCTGATGGATCCCACTAATAGCTGCTTACAGTAATTAAACACAAGTGCTGACCGGATTCTTCTATAAGTTTTGGGGGTGAGAGATAATGGTCTGCAATATAGCAATTGAAAGTTAAGGCCAAACTCCGAGTCACCGACGCCGAAAAACTGATCGTGTTTAGTCATCACGCCTATTCAGGACACGGTGAAGTTAGTTAGTTAGCAGGTTAGTTAGATGGAGTTTTACGGCCCAGTTTTCAACCTATTGGTTCAGGACACGGTGAAATATTGTTGCTTAATGTGGCCCATCGGCTGAAACTCAAATAGTGCCTAGAAAATGAAATTTCGCTCCGAAATTCGGGGTCTACTTTTGAGTGTTTATATTGTTAAATTTCTCAAAATTGACAGTAAATTACGTGGTAAACTTTTGATATGTTTCATACTCAAAGACATATACCAGGCACGAATTGTGGAGTGAAACAACATATATTTCATAGGCGGAGGAAGATGATTTTTATTGGGGGCACAAGTTTTCAGCAGCCGACAAAATGGTGATGCCGTACGCGTCCGGTTCGAAATGCAAAACCCAATCGACGTGGGGTCCAAGGACCCGCTTAAGGGCCCCTAGTGGGGTCAAGGGGCGAAGCACCGGTAGGGGTCCAGAGGGAGGAGCCCTGGAAGCTCAGCGATTTTTGTGATTTGAGAGGCTCTAAAATGGTCGAAAATCATATTCAAACTAATGACTCTATAGTATGAACTTAATTCAGGAGTGGGTGTGTAAGGGACGAGAATGGAATCGGGAAGTACTATGGCATTTGATTAAGGAGAAACATACTTTGCAGTAATTATAGGGGGCATAGGCAAAATGTTGAAGCTACTCAAAATTGAACATGTGACTGATAATTCGAGACAGGGAATTGTTAGGAGATACAAAATGTTTTGGGGCATTTTACCCCCTAGTTCTGTTAAAAATCCCGAGGCACTATGCGTGGGGTCCAGGGGCCCGCAACAGGGCCCCCTGAAGCTCTGACATTTTAGGCTAAGGGGACTTAAAGGGATCATAAAAGAACTTTGCATAGGTATTACTAATAATCCTGAAAGGGACATTGTTACTGGGGTAAATGTGTGTCGCTGTGGACATGCTCTTTGCTCAGTATGTTTAAAAGGCCCTGATTTGAGAAGAAGAAAGATAATTTGAAAAAAAAAGATAGCTTGCAAAAAGTTTTGTTTTAACTGTTTGAAGTGCGAAAGTAAAATCTCCTACAGGTTGTCGTTAATGTGGGGATCCAGGGGAAAAGCACCAGGAAGCTTTGCAACTTTTGCACTCTGAAAAGTAATAATTAATAATAGTGGATATGTAACTGAATTTGTTTAATTACTTTTAAAAAATTATATATAGGTTACACAAATCACACGCAGCTTTTTTTTTTTTCTCATTTAATCTTTATTTTCTCTTGGCCATCAAATTCAGGTAAAGGTTACAAATGACATTGAAACAGCAAATATTCCATTAAAATAACATTAACAAAAATACAGAAATATTCTTAATCTTCTAAATCCAGCAACGTATACCATGTCAACCAATATCTTTCCCAAAAGTTTATTTTCATGTTTTCCTTAAAAATATATTCGTTAATGTCAAAATAATACTTTAAAAACTTCTGCAAGCTATACACCGACGGGATGGATTTTTGTTGCTTACACTTAAAAATATGAAACTTCACCAAAATGATCAGAAGGTTACCGACTCGGGCAAAATCACCCCCAAATAAAACAACGCTAATATCAAGGAGATTAATATTGATATTTGCTTTAGTGAAAATATTATGCAAATAATTCCAAAGAACAGATGTGAAATTGCAATAATAAAAGAAGTGCTGGATTGTTTCAGTTTCGTTGTGACAAAAGCTACACTTATCGGAATCAATTGCATTTATAACAAAGAGATATTTGTTCGTAGAGACAATTCGGTGAAGAATACTGTACTGAAACCATCTAATCTGAACGTCAATAGAGCGGCTGAAAGGTATGGAACAATATAAACTCCAGGATTCTGGAGAAACGTTTAAGTATTCACACCATTTGTTATACGAGGTCTTACGAAACTTTGACATTTTTACGAGTTTACTATAAACAGCTTTACATGAAAACAGACCACGGTGTAACATAATATTACATAAATTATTTACAGGGTTTGGAAGGTTATGGTCTAAAGTGCTAAAATATTCACCCCAAGTTGTTTTAACAGAGTTTATTAGCCCGTAATATTCAAGAAAATGTGTCTTAATGTCATACATTCGAACTAAATCCTCTTGGTTATAGAAATCACCATTCGAATCAATGAGATCATTTATAAAAACGATGCCCTTTTTGTACCAATGAGAGTAAGCAACGGGTAGATTGCCTACCACACGCAGCTTTAAAAATTTTACAATAAACTTGTTTTTTTTTTTCTTCGTTGGAAGAACTTTATTTCCATTTTCAACATATATACATACAAAACAGCAAAATAAATGATAAAAATAATAATATATACAAGTATTTACAGCTGAATAATTTATCATACAACATTCTTTCAATAATACCCTGACTCATTATGCAATTACGGTAAATTAACATTTCGTTTTTTTTTTTAAAGAAGAACTTTATTCCCATCCTTGGAAAGTAACTTTAATACAAGTATTCACAGCTTAATTAATTAATTTTTACAGTGTTAAATTATTTACATGTTTATACAATTTTACACACATTTCACAGTACCAATCAAATCCCACAGAGTAACAAGGAAGAATAACTTAATACAAATAATCACAAATCACAAACAAAATGTTACAGACGAAATTCCAGCTTTTTGTCTCTCCTGATGACGAAAGAGTTATTACCCACCCAAACCTTATCGAACGTAGTTTTAGTGAAACGTTTGTAATCAGCTGCGACCCTTGTCTTGATCTCTGTAGGAATTATGGAAAGAATTGTTGGAGCAGATTGATACTTAGATTCAAACACCTGAAGACACCTAGATTTCCATAGAATAAACTTTGTAGTACAAATACATACCAAACTTTGCTAAACACTGATTCTTCAATACTGTTGCGGGGGAAACTTGTTGGCTAGGAAAACACCCAAACAGCTGAAATGCGGTAAATGATGTTTAGATGTACAGGCTATCATCATTCATGAGGAAATTAGTATTTGTACACAGGAAAAAATGGACACTCAAAATTAAAGTGGGGGAAGTGGGCGCGACAAGCTATCATGGGGGTTATTGCCCCATCCCCCAAGTCCCCGTAGCTATGCCGCTTTTGAATGAACGAATGATGAATGAATTACATGAATAAACTGGATTCTGAAAGGAATCAATGATAAAGCTATCTCCTTATTGTCCTCTGAATGGACCTCACACAAGGCAAATGGGCCTAGGTTTCTTATCCACATAGTCAAGCTAAAAACATAGGCACATCCAGGATCTTTCGACTTGGGTTAGTTATATGGAAATTTACGGCTTGGTTTCAATTGATATAAGTCGGGCGGGCCACGACCGATCATAACGACCAAGCCCTATTTGTCTTGCGTAGGTTCCATTATTAAAGTCTTCGGTATAGGCCTACCCGGCCAGCAGTCAAACCCCAGACCCAGACTGCAAGTCGAATTCTAATTACCGCTTGACAATACAGTCGTTCTCTTATAATTGAGGGACACACAAGTGTCATATGTCTATCAAATGGCACGTTATACTATGAACTATCGCATGGGCAGGAACTTTGTTTGGAGGTATATTGCAGGGACTTATCCCCTGGGTCTTAACCCTTTACCGTTGTGCTCCAATCGGGGCATATTTGCGCGCCTCGGGAGTGGGCGGAAAAGTGGACGTAGCACCACCCCCCCCCCCCTCCCCCGTCAGCTTCCGTAGGCTATTGACCCCGTTACCTTAAACTATTGTCGCTCTCGTTGTTGTGGCCGAATTTTCGGGTAGCTACTCGCAGTTTCAAGCTCCGCGTGAAACAGTAAAGATGGGCGACAACCGCGCTCTCCGCCTGGGCCCAAAAAGACCCAAACAACGGTAAAGGGCTAAAGACGTACAGCCTTAACACTGTAAGAAATTCATGAACATTCAAGTACCCTCAAATGCTCTTAATGTAAGATTTAACATCATTTGACGTCAATCCTTTTTTACCATTTTCAGGTGAATATGCGCATTACGTATTAGTATATCGTTTCAGAAATCGCTGTTGGACAGAGAAAATGATTAGGGTTACCATATCAGGACACACAAGGACCGTCGTCCTGGGGAAGAGCTCCCAGGGAAGAGCCCCCACCCCCTCCCCACTTTTCGGTTTTCAAGGGTGCCTAGCTGAAAATTAACGCGATATTTGCTGCTTTAAACAAAATTTCTTCTATTCAGATCCTAAAAGGGTTTGTAATAGAGTTAGTATAACCTACCTGGACTTTTTTGTCCATCTCAACATTCGGCCGAGATGGATGATGATTTTGCCCAACAAATGTTTAAAATGTTTATCCAAGACTTTTTCTCAACAGCTGCACCTAACAGCGTTGTGCTTTGTTTGGATTTCCATAATTAGACATTGTACTTAAAAAGTTCCAATGGCGTGACGACTAAACAAAATACCCTATAAACGAATCCCAACAGTCACAGTGCTGGTCTTCTTTAATCGAACATGGCTGGGGTCCATCAGCTTTAATTTTTCAAACCCTTTCGTTAATTGCATCATGAAATTGGCTCCTGATTCCCTTAAAATCAACTGAATATGAGGGTTTAAAATTGTGTAAAGACAATAAAATGAACTCGATTTGAAGGGGAAAATTCAAGTTGAAACTTGTTTTTACCTGTAACTTACGTTGATCGCAACAGACAACCCCAAGAGAAGTTATTATTCCATTTTGAGCTATTTCCGAGAACTTGATTTTTTTCACTTTCTTACTGTACAACAACAACAACTCAACAAAAATCGTGTTACGAATTAGTACTGTACAATAAGTGTAAATGCTAGCTAGCCACGTGCGTAAACCTTTGCTCACCCAGAACTGAAACGACTTGAGGTAAGCTACTGTAACCCTTACTACTTCCATGCATAAATTTACAACCTTGCTGAGTCAGTGAAATCGCATTGCCCCAACAACTTTATGTTATCATGAGAAAATCTCTCCCCTTGAAGACCTGATGCGGAACGAACTGGCCGACCAGGGGCCTGTTCCACAAAAAGTTACGCACGATCTTAAGTTTGATTTACTGTTGGCTTAAGTATGGTGAATCAAACTTAAGATTGTGCGTAACTCTTTGTGGAACGGCCCCCAGGGCACGAAACGGCCCATTCTTTGACGTCATTTAACCACAACGATTGTTTACTTAATCAGAGCAAAAAATTACCCTGCACGAGAGCCAGAAACTGACCATTGTTCTGTTGCAGTCTTCATGCTAAAAATTATCCATAACTCCTCCAAACCTAGACTGATTTTTCTGATTAAAAATTTGTTTTAACGTCACTTTTTATCCATGAAGTTTAGTTTCAGCGAATAATGTCGTATAACTAAACGTAAAGCCACTTGATGACCACTGCAAGTGAGTTAACTGCAAAAATGTGACATCTGGAAATATAATCCTTGAAGCGGGTAAAGGCATTTTGTCCTTCCTTCAAGGGAACGGATTGTCTAATGATAGTGGCAGAACAATGGCCCAGGCTAGTGAGGCGGTTTCTGCCGTGGCAGGGTCGCCGTATCTGACTGTAGTTGTGCAATCAGGCTAGATGTACCACATCCACGAATTTTGTTGTGAAGTGATAATCACAAAATGTAACTATGTGATGATTCGCGACATAGTAATAATGTTTTTGTTACTGGAATGAGATTATGGTTTCGTCTTGTGAAAACTCAAAGAAACTAAAGATTTCTTTGAATGAAAATTGTAATAATATTTCTTTACCCTTTAAACTGGCATATTAAGACCTATAAATATTCATACGCCGACTACATGGTCGAGTGATTAGAGCAGTCGATTTGCAACCTGGAGATCTAGATTTCCACTCCTGAAAATTCATTCCGTAGACTTTAAAAATGGAAACTTTGGCCATTGTGCTTGGTGCCAAGCCTAAGCAATGAGGTAAGGGAAACCACTGAAAAACAACTGGAATAAAGGCCAGTCCGACTAAACCAATTGGCTGGGAACAGTTTTAAATCCTCATCAAATTAACTTTATTCAACACAAAGGCAAGAGAAACAATTTCATCTGAATCATATGTGTTTATTCTTTGAGATGATATCCATATGATACATTGTCCAGTGCTTTGTGGACAGTGTAAAATAGATTCCGCGGGTCATGGTGTAACGTAACCAAGGCTTTATTCGACTCCCTGCTCCGGAAATGAGAACAGTGTTCCTATACGAGTCGAACATAAACGCACACGTTCGCGAACATGTTCTTGCACCAAAATCTCACACCACCTCGCCGGTGGTGCAGCGAGAACGAACAGTAAACAAGATGGCGGAGATAGCTTCTCATGAAAGGTATTTAAGGAATTATCAGGAGCACAATGACTGATCTTGAGCAGGACATGTATCCGAGAGGAATAAATCACTAGTATAACAGTCTTTAAGATTTATTATAAAAAAGCAAGACACGGTACGGCGGCACGTTAGGCCGACATGCACAAAGTGACGTATACCCATGGTAACCTATCCCTGAATGTGTTCGACACTACAGAAAGGATTCTCATGTTCTTAGCATGTCCCGGAATAGTCAATATCTGGGTGTCGAATACAGCCCAAGTCTAAATTTGATGTCAGAACGTATGTGCATTGCACGCAATATTCATAGAACTGTCGATAAGAGAGTTTTTTCTATGGTTTCACCGCCCAGTTTCATTGTTTAAAAAGTCTCACAATTAGTATACTTTTGTTTGTCGATTGAAAACATCAAACATTGCTTTGAATCATATACGGAAGAATAGATAGACAAAACACAAAAAGCCCTTAAAATTAGGTATGAATTCCTCAAAAGAAAACAATCAGTTTCAGGTATAACTGAATGAAACAGTGATTTACATTATAAATGAAAAAAATAATAATTTTTCGACATTGGGCCAACAAATGACGATCTGTTTCAGTCATTGTTTTTGAAGTATTTCGGGGCATATTTCGTCCTGACCTTGAGGGTTTTGCCTATGTAATCACAGGCGATTGCTGCCTAACTCAGCTTCAGCCTTCATTTTATTTTTTTTTTATCTCGTTTCGTTATTTGGCAAATGACAGTCCCATCCTTACACCCTGAATAGCAGTGACGAAAAAATCTTCATCAATGGCAGCTATAGGCAGACTCGAAATACGACCTGGGCACTATCAAGGGTGAGAACAATCTCAGTGCACAGTGCCGTACGCAAGATATCTCTGAATGGGGAGGGGGGGGGGCAGTATGTTGAGTGATCGCCGGCCTCGGGGAGGGGTTGCCCCCCTTCCCCTTTCGAAAATTTTTGGAGTTTTTAAGGAACTTAGATGCAAAATGGTGCAAGATCTTCGAATTTCTTCAACAGGAACAGTGATAAAAGTTGAATTTTGGTGGTTCATGAGGATAAAACTGAAAAGTTTGTGTCTTTACATTAATCTAATGCCTCTCACTCTACCTTTCGAAGTAAAACTTGTCACTAAATTTGCATACTTTTAGGAGTCAAAATAAATGAGCATCGATCGGTATAGGCGAACGTCAGCACTTTAGTTTGCGGTTTTTCTTGGATATAAACGTTATTCTTCCATAAAAATTATCTAAGCGGAGCGCTACCATTGATTGGCGCGGAGCGTAGAGAAAATTTCGAAAAATCAGACCCTTCAGCTGGCCGGAAATAGCATTTTCCACACTTATACGAAGAATATAACGAGTCGCTATCTTCTTCAGATTTGTCGTTTGTAATAAAATGCTCACTTCAAAATATGTTCGCAATCTTCAAAGTGATCAGAGAGTTATTAAGATCTACTTCGTTCCCTAAAATGAAATTTTACCCAAAAGACTGAGAGAAAATTTTGAAAAATCAGACCCACAGATGGCTAAAAATTGCGTTTTCATGCTTGTTAAAGCATGAATCTAAACATGCAGTCTTTATGTTTAGCTCTTGGTTGCAATAAGAAAAAATCAGGAACATGCTTAGCTATCAGAAAAGTACTACGTAAAATGTACTGCCACTATCAGGCCTATAATAAATTGTCTTGATACTTTCTGGGGAAACTGTACAACTGAATTGAAAATATGCTAATGCTTCTCTATTGTGACTCTTGGCTTAATTAAAGATCCGCCGAATTAATAAAATTGTCTTCGACTGCTCGAACTCCCGTCTGTTAATGGTTTTACCCATACCATTTCTCGCGAGGTAAATGGCAAACAATTTCTCACCGTACCTCCACCGTATCTTCCGCTCCCCTGTCCCTTCTCGTACGTCTATGCCGACCGGGGGAGACGTCTAAGGGGTGGGCCCCTCTCTTTTGAAAATTCTTAAAAAGGTAGGTGTCCTTGGAGGCAATCGGTGCCACCAGGGAGATACAGAGGGTACCTTTTTAAGTAAAATTTGGAATTTACAGAATTTGCCCATTTGTAAGAATTAAAGAAAAATGACATCCCTAAGGAGGGGCCTTGCAGAGACCATCCTTCCCCACTGAAAATTTTCGAGAAATTGGGTGTCCTTACATGCAATCTGGTGCCACGTAAGCTATCTTTTGAAGAAAAATCTGTGTTACTAAAGTATGACTGCGTATTTTTAGTATAAAAATGGCATCCGTGAAGAGGGAGCCATGGTCCAATGCCCCCCTTCGTACGCCACTGTCAGTGCATTTTATTCTATAAGATAAGGGTGAAAGATTTAAGTTGACCCAAATATGGTTCACATGGAAACGGCTAAAACATTTGGGCCAAATGATGACAACTTGAAATGACGGTGCAATTGACCCGAATTAGATTGAAAATTGACCCATAATGTCGGTTGAATTTCGTTGTGACCCACGTGTTTTGAAAGGGTGAATGGTTCAATAAATGCTAACTAAAGGCTATTTTCTTTGCCATGTTAAAGTGGCTATATATTAAATACAATGTTCCTCATTAAATATAATTTCGATTCGTACTCCTATAGACACAGGTTTCTAATCAGGGGGGTGTTATTAGGTGTTGCAACACCCCCGTGGTGTGATATGTAACTTGTAGCTCCCGATAACGCTACAGTGCTACACTGTTCAAACACTTGAGTCAGGAGGAAACTGTACTAAAACAACAATTTATTTACCCAAGTTGGATCAAATGTAACATTATATGTGTCATTTTTTAACCCAAGGATTTACGTGGCTTTCCTCCTGAGCCATACTTGGGTCAATTGACCCAAGTGTTTTAACAGTGTGCAAGATCCGTTCTCGACGGCTGACTCTACTGAGAGTCGCACTGTATACTAGATTATGCTACACTTGACTTCTCTGTTATGCACGGAGTTGTCTGTTGCAACTCTCTGGTGTATGACACTCGCGACACACTCACACATTTCTTTTATTTGTCAGTGCCTGTCTCTCATCACTCCCTTTGCCTGAAATATTGGGATGATGAAAAATGTAAATACCCACGACATAATATTCTGGTGCTGCTGGACCGGTTGTCAAATCTCAGTCAGATTGCGTTGACTTCGGAAGAAACATGTAAAAAAGTCAGCGGGACACTCGGGTAAAATCGGCTTTTTGCAGAATTTTTTGATTGCACACGTCATAACCAGGGAGCTGTCACCCTAACCCGGTCATATACATGTCCTGTACTATGGATAAAGTCTCTGCTTGGTAGTTCAAGGTAGAAAAGCATCCCTTCTTTGACAGAAAATGAATTGGTTTTTATGTTTACATTCATGTTTTAAGAAACAACTTGCACAAGACAGGCAGATTTGGTCAATTAAGAGTGAGTTGGAATCCATCTTAATGGAATGTCCATGAGGCCGTTTCCATAAGCATCATTTTGGTACTGCAGCGAAGAAAAACTAGAAGAAATTTAAACTGACTCTTATGTTTACCAAACGTGTTTAAGCATCTAACGTCTAACCGGTGTATGTTCTGATGTGATACAAATAAAGCAGACGAGGTTGCCGGGCAACAAGACTTCAAGACTGTGTAAATCCTGCGCAACAGTAGTTCCCGACAGTGTCCCTTGATTTACCGCGCGCTCTGTAGTGTGGCGCAAAGGAAGCGTTCTAAACGGGACACAAAACAAATGTGAAAGCCATAGGTGAGCCTTCAACTTTACTTGAAATATCCCTCACACTATGAAATGACGGACTGAACGAAGGATTAGACCAGTTCGAAGTTTCATCATGGAGTCGGATAGTTATCCCATCCGATATCGCTGTAGTGTGACATGGGCCTTGTACTACCACTTGACCTGAACATAAAGAACACACACGCATGCGCAGATATAAACTTTGAACCTTTCGATTGCTTGGAGCGATCATAGTAACTCCGTAATGTTAACATATTGTTTACTTCCTTGATGGACCATTTGATTCCGGGGGTGTCCCCATCTGTTTTTCAACCTGTATGAGGTCCCTAGACTACACGTCCTTAAAGACCGAGTTCGCTTCGCTTGATCAGTGAGCAAAGGTGAACGGGAGAACCTCCGATACGGCACAGAAGATTCTGTGCTCGAAATGTGTAACTCTGCCGGAAATACAATCTAAGCGGAGTACCACCACCGCTCCTGAGATGGCGCGAAACGTAAAGAGAATTTTGAGACATCGCAACCCCTCAAGATACCGAAAGTCGTATTCCCATGTGAGGAGAATTTCAGCAGTCGATCGTTATTTTGAGCTTTGGTAGCAATAAAATGTCACCTACAATAAAAAATATCAAATTGCAAAATTATTAGAGAATAACCAGAAAAATGTAGGATGTAGCCATTTGTGTGTAAGTGGGGGGGGGGGGGGGGAGGAGACTCATCGTACGTCCCCAAATGTTTCAGAATGTCCTCTAGATGGGTGTTTTGTTGTTGTTTTTTGTATCAAGGGATTGAAATGAAAATAATGCTTGATTTCGTTTTTATCTTAGACGACTGGTTCAGAATCTCAAGAGATTATGGCTGAGAACCTCTTGACTTTCAACCTCCATGACTTATGGCTACTAATTTCGACAAAAGGCGAAATATGATGTACACGCCTGCATAAATTGTTCTAAACATCTGTATCGTTTTCAATATCATGGAAAGATCACACTTGTGACGCCAATATTTCCCAGTCATCACCCTACAGGCCCCTAACCTCCCCCACCCAACGATTTCTTTCCTTTTCCTTCCTGGTTTTGTTGCTAGGGATAATTTTTAATCGAGTCCCAAGATTTCAATGGGATACGCTGCTTCGGTGTCTCATTATGATATTGAGATGACTGCAAGATAGCTTCATTGGACGGTGGACAAACATTTAATGACGGCCCAACAGGGATCTGAAGACGTGAAACTCTATCTCACCACTTAGAAAAAGAAGTTAGCAATACTTTTAATGACTCTATTAACTTGGTGCCTACATTACAAGCTTTTCTTTGTCAATATGGAAACGTTGACACTTCCGGGGTACACGCTAACTTCAAGCTATCATGATTCCTACTGGTTACGCCCAAGTAGGAATTTCCGATATACCGAACTCTCTTATTCAGTTGGAATTTTGTTTCCAGGACTATGAGAGAAGCATCGATTACGAAGTATTTAAAAGTTGGGGGTTGAGATAAAGATTTCCCGACTTTTCTGCGTTACGTAATATTTACTCATCCCCGGGGAAATATTTCTGTGAACGGTTTACTGTTCCCTTCCACTGTGTTATGAAAGTTATGCCTATGAGAAGCTATACAATCTCACTAATTAGCGATAAAATAAAGTCATCCACTTAAACTGTTAAATTACACACTTTGGCATAACTTCACAAAATACCAACCTAAGTTAGTTTTTTTTTTTTTTTATAAAACAGGGCAATGTATGAAACCAAAGTGGTAAGTGTGACAGGAGGGCTAATGTGACAAAAGAGATAGGCAAATATCCTTTCCAGCAATTTGTCTACATTTTTTCATCTTAACAAGTTAAAATTTTACTGAGTTGGAATCAACATTGCGTTAGCTTTCTTTCACTCCAGTCTATGTTGGACCGTCTAATTTACAACTCGAGCCGAAGCTGGATTCTCGAAACGGAAATGTAAGTGGCGATGCGCACTGTTTAACAAGAAATTTCCTAACTGGCCAACGATGGCCCTAATCCCTAATCTAACCCTTAACCCTAACAAAGAATACAATAGATACAATACAATGGCAACAGCCAATCAAGAAATACCTAAACAGTGCGCATCTACCCTCAAATGTTAGTTTACGTTTGATGGAAATAGGTTATACTGTTTTCTGAAAATAGCAACTTTCCTGCCAATTTGGGGCTGAAAGACTCATCAATAAATTTGACAACTTCTCCACAATTTTTGCTAAGGTTGCGCATTTTGTTTAAGTGCACTGCTTCCGCCCTCAGTGCAGTCCAGATCAGGAGAAAGCACTGCCAAGACCTTCGGAGGTAACACTACCATGTGAGTACCATAGAAGTATTATTTCCATGGACAGACAAGGTAC
This sequence comes from Holothuria scabra, assembly GCA_037179385.1. Classification (NCBI taxonomy): domain Eukaryota; kingdom Metazoa; phylum Echinodermata; class Holothuroidea; order Aspidochirotida; family Holothuriidae; genus Holothuria; species Holothuria scabra. The sequence goes on along the minus strand of CM074190.1, from coordinate 11,371,185 downwards.
TCAAAGTAGCGCATTTTCCAGAAGGGGAAATGACTCTTTAGAGTTTAAGGCCATGGTAATTACTATTTTCTAGGGGTGGTTTTTATAATTTTTCCAAGAGCATGTTGCGGTCCCCTACACAATCGTGCGGCGCTTATGTCCAATAAATGCCAGCTAGAGATTGATTCAATTGGGATCAATACTTAATGTTTAATAGTTTACATTGGTAAGTTAGTCCCAGGTTTGCTGTTATTTTGCACAGAACATGAAATAACCGCACACCACGGAATAAATTAAAACTTACAAAATAAAGAGTAGGTCTAAACATTAACAGCAAGTTAAAACTCGGAGAATTTGAGACATATCGAAATTGTCAGTTATATGTTAGCATTCGGAATTCACATTTTCGTTTTTAGCCTCAGAGTAGAATATTCAACGTTTTGTATTTATCCTCAGAGTAGAATAGCGGGGGGGGGGTTGTTGTTTGTTTTTATTGTTGCTTTTTAATACAGTCGATAATATCAGCCGGGATATTGTATTGCCGTTGTTGTCGTTCGATTGAAAGGGGTAAGACAAATTTATATATGTATTTCTTTATATCTGTTCTTTTCATTCAAGTTTAGAATGAAGCCATGCTGCCATGCATGCCAGACCAATGATGTTAATGGTCCGAGGGCGGTGAGGTTGGTCAAGTGTTGTCCTACAGTGGACGTAACAGCTTCTTTGGGAAGCAATTTAAAGTTTGGTTTCGCCGAACGGCCCTTTGCCAGAGGGTCGGGAGTACGTTGGAAAAAGTATTTCAAAACTGGGGAAAGTCTTTTTATGTTATAAGAAGCAAAATGGCAATCTTTTAAGAAGTTATCAAATTGCATGAAACTTTATACTCTTTATCTCTCTCTCTCACTCTTTTATTGAACCAGGGAGTTGCAACAAATTGAATAAATCAGAGTACAGATGCCGCCATTGTCCTTGAAATGTTCACAAATTTATTTTGTGAAAAGTGGCAAAAATCATCGGATGTATAAAAGGTTTTAATATATCTAACATATTAAATACGTTTACTAAATTTAAAAATGTGTATTAATTACACTAAATACGGCTTATCCGATCATCTGCTAGCTTTGAGTGAGATTAAATATTAAGCGCTATATTTTTCAGCGTAAAAGTGATACATCAATAGAATTACATTTTGGATAGTTAATTTGTTACTATTAGGCAACGGCAGTTAATTTAAGCTTTGACAAAGTTTTAAGTGCTGGCTGCTTATAGCTAATAACACCAACAGTGAAATTTGAATCCCACTTTTTATTCTTGAAACTTAACTCGCCAATAAAGTCGTCACTTTGCATCATTTTGAGTAAAGAAATTCTTTCCATTTTGAGTACATTTTCAAATTAGTGTAGATGTGTGTAGACACCTCCTCGTAACGAAGAAAAAACCGGGGATATGAACTCTTTACTTTAAAGCGGAAGTGCGCATTTTCAAGGTAACGTTTATTTCGAATTTTCCTAAATTACCTAGGACAGGTATTTCACCGTCACTGCGGTTAATAGATTTAGTTTGATGAGATTTAACGAAGCACCAACAAGAATATGTTACATAGTGTCCACCAGGATAAAAAGAGTAAAGTTTAAATACGGTTCAAGTTCAAGACCGGTGTTAAAAACATTCAAAGAGGGTGAAGGTTCATTCCTTTAGTAACTTATTACGACAGTCGAGAAATACCGCGATCTTGCTCTATAACCCTTGGTCCACAGAGGAGCAGCGGGTATTAGAGCTCTGGCCGCCAAAAGTGCTGAATTCAAAACTCCGTCACTTTCGACTGCTTTCAAGGTTTTGATCGAATGTGAATTAATATTTGTACTATGAAACACTAAAAGGGATGTTAGTGTGTAACCTAAACTCCTTATCCTATTTTGTGTTTTTTATTCGTTGTGACGCGCATCTATTCTCTGCATGGTAACGGTTTTGAACATGTCTACCCCTTCTCCTTTGATTAACGCACATAAATCAGGAACTTACATACCGTATGATACCGTAAGGGCTACAAGGTTTAAAACGTTTTTCGTATCATCCAGTTAACGTTCTTCAATGGAAGAAGATACGTGGCATGAGCAGAACTTTCACTACACTGAATACATTTGTAGAGATATCCGATGATAAGAGGATAAACGTTTGACGCATACATCTTTATTATAATTCAGTAAAAACATCAAAGCTTTTAAATGTATATCAAGTGTTACATGCATATGAATATGTTTTTTTTTTTCAAAACCCCATCAAAACTTGATAAAATCAAATATTTACTTGCTGTTTGTGGCGTTCTTGAGCGTGGAAGTTTTTAGTATTCTATTTCTCTGGAACAGAGCCATTTAAGCGGTATATCGAGTAACTGCATCATTTCTTTGATCATCCTCGAATAATTGCTACCAAAATCATATTTCAATCGAAAGCGGATTTAATTTCCCCTTTCATCTTCTGTCGGTAATTATTTGACTTTCAGTAAGGTTTTCAAAAGTGGCTTTTCCGTCAAAAAGCAACTTTAATGACTATATTTTTTACTCTTTTTTTTTTTGCAATTGAAATATTCAAATTTCGTCATTCAAGTACAGGTCATACATTTATTACAACGCTACGTCATAGTGAGACTTGCTTTGTACTATTTCGTGGTAAGCGATTTAGTCATTGTGCTTTAGAAGCAACGTTTTAAGCCGCAAAAGGAAATATTAAACATTCGGGAGGGAGGGGGGAAGTGAACTTTTAATTGCAAACTAAAACTCAAAATAACGACTGCTCAGAGTATACTCACATGACTGGGAATACCCTTTCTGGTAGACTAACAGCCTGATTGGGCGCATATATTTTTCAAATTGTTCTGTAGATTGGATATTTACGCACTCTCACAAAAATGCAGCCCACCTTCAATCCCAAATCACGAAAACCCCGAGTACGTCACTGGCGTCATGGCTGCAATCGAAGTTAACTATGAGCCTCAGTACCGTATTAAGTGACAGAAGTTAGAGCTTATTTGCTTTTCTTTTTAATTTTTCTTTTTACTCATTTCGCAGTTCAAAATACCTTCGCTCTATCAATGATTCCTCTTGACCCCTGTCTCTGCTACTATGTGATGTATTGTCACACATGATGCATGTTCAGCATAGGAGACAGTCTATCATGAGACCCATTTTGGGACCGTATAGCTTGGCCCGAACACTTGGGGTCATATCGGTTTGATGGTGTTGTCCTTTTGGGGAAGTATATATCCTCAGTCTGATATTTTTAGGAGCAGAATAATGCACTTGAGAATGTTTGGTTCGTTTTTCGACTCTTTGCCAGAGAGTCGAGTGAAGATCAACAAAAGTTAACCGTTTACCCACTTTTTGGTGATGACGAAAAAATGATGTCATGTCATAACATCTTCAAATGAGCGAACACTCGATAAACCTGCAAAAAACCCCAAGGTATTATAATACGACTGTCGGAACGTCACGGAATCAGTATGCTGTCGTGCCCTATATTCCCACTCTCAATAAAACACCCGTTTAAATGTAATACGCCTTTAATAATGGGATGTTTTGTTTGTTAAATTGATACCATATCATAATCAAAATGGATTCTGCTTTATCTTTTATAAAAGGCGTGGATTTGAAAGTAGAATAATAAAGTAAGGTTTGACGATGAAAATTCAAGGTTGATTTTTATCTGGACGTTCTTAGATTTTTCTTCTTAAAGGTTGAAGGCTATATGGTAACAGAATAGGCCTTTTAATATTTTATCGATATTGAAAGGTTGAACTGTTGGTCAAAATATCTTTTTCGCATAAAACACACTTTAAAAGCAGTAAAGTATGAATTGAAAGACTTTAGCCCAACACTTTTCTGTCCCAATTAACTTTGTAAATAAGTGTAAATATATGACTTCGTCTGCAGACTGATTCTTACCCTACTCTGTACCATATAGCACGTTCAATGTGGAGTAAAATTTTTATCGATGAATATTCATACTTTTTGTTTGATTGTTTTGATATGTATTTAGTATACATTGGAAACATCTATTCCCTTTTAAGGATTCATCCACCCCTTATTAAGGCATTAGTGGCTTTCTGGATGATTTCTTTTTCACATTGATGTATAAAACATTTTAAATGAGCAGGATCTTTACAGGAAAAGGCAAAGCTTCTTCACTCGTTAGTGTCATCTTCACATTTTGTACTCCTTTATAAATAAGTTGAAAAGAACATTTGAATAAAAAGCAAAAGTACGTGCTATTCACAACATATGCGTGACCTTTCTTTCTCAAAATTATCGGAACAATTGTAATAAACCGTGATTAAGAGTACTGATATTTTCCTATAGACAAATGTTTAATTTGAGATTTGGAACCTAGAGCAATATTTTAACAAGTGATCATGTAACCCTTTACATCATTCTAATATTACATATTATAAATACAAAGAAAGAATTAGCCAAGACAATTTTAAAATACCCAACCATGATAAAAAAAAATGTTTGCAAAGTGTATATTTTGAGCTTTGAATCTTTATAGAAGGTTGCCGTTTTGCACTGCAGTCTACATTATTAACCGAAGCAATAACAATTGTGTGGAATTACTAAGTTGTTAATGAATGAAACATGTTTGCACTTTTCGTATGAAAATAAACGAACTTCTTCTGGACCTTGAATCTTGTACTAAAATAAAAACAATAAAAATGTCTAATGATGTCCCCTGTAATGCATAATTACTCAATGGGAATGATTTAAATTAAATGATGTCTCTTGTTATACGAGGTTAAATCATGTTTGAAAGAGGCAGAACATTTTATAAAATTGGAAAGCAAATTAAAACTAGGAAATTTTTATATAAATATGTGCGCGACACTGTCTTTGTGAAATTAAAAATGCAATCACCCAACAAAATAACTTCACAAATTTCTGATAGCAATGTTAAATTCTTAAGAGAGCGTGCTCGTTGATAATTGTGTCTGCATCCCTAAAAGACACATTGCTCTTCAATATTGGCAGTCACAGTATGTGTGCGTGACTATTCCTCATGATACTATCTAGCCCCCTGCCATACATGGTTGAAAATTGCTGTATAATAAATTTTTGTTTCAATTTGCCTTGAAGTCTTATCTACAATATTCTGACAAGTATTGTTATACTTCGTAAAATATGATTGATATTTAGTAGCATGTAACCAAAGAATATTTATATGAATGGTAACATTTTATACAATGAGAAAAATGTGATCATTCATTTTTCTTTAATCAGTACCGGTGCTAAATTCAAACCAAACAACTAAACAAATTGAGAAAATAAGCTTCCAAAACAGTCTTAATATGGACATTTTTAATGAAAAGCCATTTCCCGACATTTTATAATTTTAGTTATTTTTCCTAAAAGATTCAAACCATACTGTCTTTCTATCTTTCTGCTACCAAAAAACTTCAACTTACCATTGCTCCTGAATTTTCTGCAAAACATCCAGAATGGTTTGGTTGCTTTGGCGACAATTATTTTCAGGGGGAAATGGAATATTTTCATGTTTAAATTTGGTTAAGTTGTGATAACTTTCCCCATCTCCTGGTGGAGAAAGACAAACTCAAACCGTGACTTTATTAAGGAGAATTCCATCACGATTCTTAAGATAACCTTTCTCGGAATCACTGTTAGCCCTTAGCCAAAAGTGTCATATATCTAATATAAATGGTCTGTGTTTTACCAACGAGAAAAGAGATTTTTCTGTAAATTACGGTTTCTTTTAGGAAATGGTTTATAAAGACTTCCATGTCACATTTCAAAACTGCATACATTAATAATTCCATTTATCATATTCATCTCTGCCTCTATATTTAAAGAAAGTTACTCCACAGCTACTATTAAACACTAAATAAATATTTACCAGTTTTCCTGACATACGAATAGATGGAACAGAAAAGGGAAAACAAGCCACTCTTTAAAAAAATGTCTTACAGGCGCTATAGGTTTACAGAACAAAAAATAAAGGGAAACATAAAGATAACAGAATAGTTCTGTTAAATAAGTATCCTCAATTTTTCTGAAATCATTTTTTATTTCTAAATTTTGTTGTTATGTAAGTCTTCGGTAATTTTTTTCAGTGCAGTGAGCCATACTGGAAAAAGATGTGGCTGGCCCGACGTAAAATTAACTTGTTAAAAACTAAACCCTAAAAATTCATTTGTCTAAATTAACCTATTAAGTATTAAGTCCGTGACAACTAAAGGACACACTTTTATGTCACCTAAAAGAGTACGCCCGTAAATTATACTGTTAATTTAAGCGAAGACGGATTGAAGGGATGAATATGGCAACCAAACCATTCTCCATTCTGGATGTTTTTCAGAAAGTACAAAAGCAATGGAAAGTTGAAGTTTTGGACAGCAAAATGGGAAATAAACATGAATATTGTAGCCATTTATACAAAATAAATATATAGTGGAATATATATATATATATATATATATATATATATATATATATATATATATATATATATATATATATATATATATATATATATATATATATATATATCGCACCGGTATCTGCCGGAGTGACCTACCATGCACACAGCCTGCTTCAAATACAGTGATTAAGCACTTTATCTGTTATCTTTAAAGAGATTCGTGTAGGCTGTTAATAACTTTTTGTTATAAAAAAAAAGAATAATAAAAAACTGACCCAAAGAAAATTAACAGGAAAAGAAGTTAGTGCGCTGTAGATTTGAGATTGCCAATGCAGAATCCGCGAGCAAAACTATGGAAATCTCGAGACGATTAAAGTATGTCTGATTATTACATACCTTGTAAGGGAGACGTAGAATGTCCAGTGTGGTAAGGAAAACATGTCTACGGTTCCTCTCACACCAAATTGAAAAATTTCTAATAGGTTGAGCCAGGAAAATTTTTTAAAGACTGGGTCAGCTTTTCTCAATGGGAGTCAGTCTTACCTTATGAGAGCCACACCCCTTTACGCCGATCCACCATAACGTTAATTACCTGAAAGTTGTTTCTTTACTTGCATTGAAGACGTTATACTCACCACATGTCAAAGAATAAAACGGAGAACTTACAATTTTAATTTTAAGATGGTTTTCGTAACCTAGTCGGAAAATTAGTGTCCGATCTTTTATTGGCAAAAGTTAACTACCAATCTTATCTTTATTGCTTGTTTTTTATTTTAACTTTAATTTGGCTTTCTTTTTCTTCCAAACTGTATATATCTTGGTAATGCAATGTAAACCTTATATACCATACGCCATTTTAAATTCTATGTTGTGATATATTGTAACAAAACCTTAGAAAAAGTCCTTAAAAATACCTTATGGACATCCAAGAACAATACTCTTAACAAGAAAAACTAAGTTCTTTGCTCAGTTTAACATATTTTTTGAAAAACGAAGATCGGGTTTTGAAAACTATTGAAAGATAATCAGAGGTGTACTGAAACATTTTGAGGGTCGGAACTGGAACAGATGCAAAAAGACTCGTGTCTCTTCGTCAAATAATTACTTTGATTTTAGAACCATTACGTTGAAATTTTAGTTAAAGACGCAGTAATAGAACAGAAGAAGGAATTGATGAAGAAATATATTCCACATTTGAAATTAGATTACCTTTTACACGCACATAAAAAGCTGGGTTAAAAGGTTAACAGAATCTATATATAATCAGATGCTTTCACCAAGTCAAAGCGGGGTTTTCTCCATATTACAGAGTGAAAAATTTTACAAGCAGCTTAACTGTGGGAGCTGCTGTTGTGTATTGTTAGATGTCTAATGAGCAATAAAACCTTTTTAATAACTTACTGCAAAATGAAGTAATATACATAATCAGTTCTGACTCATATAACAAGAAATACACAAATTCTTTAACACTGTAATACATTTTCGAATACTTGGATCAATTTTCGATATTTGCTTAAGGAATTTAGGGAGCGTATAGCATTCAATTCATTACAAATACTTGTGTCAGAGACTGCCATCAATATCATACCTTAACTCGAACCACCTCTAAATCGCTGCATCTCATTAAATTTTAATGGACCAAATTGCAACAGCGACCTCAATTATCATCGCTTTGTTGACGAGAGTGAATGTGTAAGTTAATATATTGTATTGATGACGATTTCGGTGGCTTTCACTGAATTGCATGTGGTGTTGATTTCCTCCGGATTGCGCATATATCCACAGTGAAAATAATTATTTATAAGGTGGCTACAGTATTGTTTTACTTAGTGTGTCTTACTTTTACAGGTTCCATCCAGAACTGATCAGGATTTATAACTAATTTAAAACTTGACCTCCCAGGTCTTTGCTCAGTTTCTACAAAATCTTAGACTGTTACAAGGGAGACACTTGTTTAGGCGTTTCATCACTAAGCGTATCATTAAATAATTTGTAGCGTATCTCCTTACTTCTAATTTATAAACAGAATGCTCCCACTGACTTCACAAGCGCCGTCCTTTTTGATGGGCAAAAACTAGTTCAGTACGATAGGCTAGTTAAGAAGCAATCGACGATCCACATATGCTTGTTGCAAAAAATACTGTTGATTTATGCTGGCAATGGGCGTGGCTTACCAATTGTGACGATGTGAGATATTTCATGCAAATTGGTTTCCCGATGAAGATTGTGGGCCTGACTAAAGCACCTTCGATGGACCAGTAAACTAACCGACTTTGCTTTAATCGACAAGAGTTATGACAAAACTTCAAAGCGAATGATGATTCTCAATATTAGGCTACGATAAGATTTGCTATGTTGTGGTGTAGTTAGTTAGTTAGATGTAGTTTTACGGCCCAATTTCCAACCTTTTGGTTCTAGTTCGAGTTGTGGCTCACTGGCTTGTTTTCCCTACTCCATTGCTTATATGGAGCATCACGCACACGGCAGTGAACTCCATTTTTAGAGTTTTTTTTTTGAAATTTCTATCAAGTTTACTTTCTTTGAGAAAAGCTAATATACAATGAGAACATAATATGATTTAACTGTTGCTCAAAGTAACAACAAACTATATATATAACGGGTTTCCTCATGTGCATATGTGCATAATGAATTAATTGCTATTGTTGAAAATATTCGTAGTTATTTTTTTTTTTTTTTGAAGGGAAACTGTATTTCCAGTCTGTTTTTAGAGTCTTTAGTATGACTCGATCTGGGAATCGAACGCAGGCTCTCCGCGTATTAGGCGGATGCTCTACCGTTAGACCAAACACGCAGTCATGTTGTGGTGTCACAATATGTCCCGTTGTATGATTTGGTATGACATCATGAATATTCAACTGCATGCATTGATATAAGTTCCGTTCTGTCAAAGTGAGTTCCGGTACTTTGTGCCGACTTCAAAGATGAATTTTGCGGCTTGGTTTTTTAACCATTTCATAAAAAAAACTTGAATTCTTTGATGGATTGACTTAGTCAGTCCATTTAAAAAGTGAATCACCTTCAACAATAATAAAAACTTGTAATTGCGAAATAATTCAATTGTTTTAACTGTTTAAAATAACAAATTTAAGAAGGTCACGAATGTTCTTATCACACGAAATGAACCCGGAGGACATATGTGTTTTTGATCATTGCAGTGGTTCGTGATTTTAGGCAGTTGTGGGTTCAGAGGTATCGCCAAGAGGTGGGGCTTGGGGCTCAATTCACTATACACTGTCATGTATTGAGCACAAGGAACCATTGTAAAGGAATGCTTCAACCATGGAGCTAAAATTGCAAGAAATGTTTTTAAAATCTTCCATGAACTTTGTGTACGTACGTTGGAAGCTCAGACAGCTTCATTGGACGTATAATCCGCAACTGTTATTTCAATCTCAAACGCAGAACTTCCTCTCATTTTCAAAGGGCCTCCCTGGCTTCTCCCTTTGCGCTCCTCTTAGAGCGTGGTGTCAGGACCCTTCCAGGGATTCAAGTCGCCCTCAGTAGACCACGAACGTCTTCTGGAAGAGCTGTGCGTCATACTGATACCTCCAGATATGCCCAGACTTTCAGCAACATTGCTCTCCCAATTCCCAGTTCTCACTTTAAAGTCTAGAGACGCCGCGGAGTGTGTAGTTTCCCAACTTCAATGCTTCGAACATCCTTTCCAAGGTTTTTCATAATTTCTGGCCTCATGCTACACTGACCCTGTTCCACTATATTTAGCCTGAAACGAAGTATATGTAGTAGGCCTAATTCACTCACCAGTTGATCAAACTTTTACGGCATATACATGCACATATTTAAAAAATTTTGCATTTCTTTTTACCTCTGCAAAATATTAGTTTCAATTGTGTTTCAATGAAACGATGTGTTGATTTATGAATGCGCAGGGAAAATAAACTTTTGAACCATTCGCGTGAGAACCTCGTATACACAGTTTCAGAACTGAGAGGTTTTAATTTAATTGCGGTCATTGGAAGCTTGCCCATCACACCATAAGTCCATCAAAACCATTTATATCATGTTCTCAAGGACGTATCCGTTTGGTTAAAGGACCAGTTCTCTCCCCCAAACAGTACCAATTCTTCTAACCTTCTTACTTAAGCCCCTCCCACAATTGTCTGAAATTCATCCTCATCCAGATACAATATGAGTTTATTGCTTCTAGGTGAGTATAGAAAAACTCCATTTATATAATCAAAACACTCGCAGTACCGTTCATGCTTTGGTACTCTGCATTGTTTGAATTAGCTGTCAATCAAAGAGCTGAGCTAATAGAAAATTTTGGTAAAGCCCCATAGGAACTGTAGTTTCGGGTGACAGTATTTGCCCGTTTAAAGTGAATTTAGGGGAGTGATGAATGCAATCCTTCTTGCCCACCTAAAAATTCAAGGTCTAGGGGTACCAAGGGTACCGACATTGCAGTTTGGGGTGAGAGACTTGGCCCTTTAAACTATGTGGCTTTTGACCTTAAGAACGAATCTTAGAATGTTTCCGAAAACTTTAAAGTAATAAATGGTAATGGTATTACTCTCTTAATAAACAAGTCAAAGAAATAACAGTCATCTGGTCATAAAGAGATAAGCAACCAGGATAAATTTACAAAAGGGGTGTATATACTATTAAAAGATAACTTTTCAATTTCTCAGTCAGAAGAGTGACGGTTAGGTCTGATCTGGAAGCTATATACGTCTTGTCTTTGTATGTTTTGAAGTGAACAAGTTTTACTCCCCAGAATACCTGGGTCCAAGTAAAATCTTAACAGAAGTACACGGTATGGATTGAATGCGGAGATGAATGGAGTGACCGTAGGCCACAAAATCAGATTTCTCCAACAAATGGGCACCATACATCTTTTTATAGCTCCAAAATCAATTGCATACAAATTTGCGCTAACATAAAATGTTAGGAGGTCACTCCGAACTCATGATACATGAGTTAGAAGTAAAGCAGAACTTACGAAACCTGACGAAAGGGTACCCGCGTTTTCACGGAGGCGGACCTCTAAAGTATTGGGGATTTTGGTCGCTTGGTATCACTGTTGCCCGGCTCTGTCCCTTGAAAAAAGTGTTTTGTTATGTGTTGCACATAGTGTGTGTTTCCATTGAAAACAGGTAGACACCTTTGTCTCATGTTTCGTCAAAGTTGTTTTTTGTTGGAGACTTTGTCCTGTTCAAGTATTTGTCCAAGCAAGTAAAAGTTTTGCTTGTCGAAGCAGAACTTGACATGGGATGTTCTCCCCGACTCGGAAGAGGGAAATGCGTGTTCATTCAGAGCGTTATATTATATATAGGCCCTTGAACACTGGACACATTTCGGGACACACATGTTGCAATACACTGGTACATACCGTGGACACTGGCAAGTTGAGACACAAGTTGCCATTTTCGTATGTTTTGTAATTTGTACATACAACATTTTCGGACACAAGGGGTTTTGGTGAATATGTTGCTCTCTACACTTTACTACAGGTAGGCTAATTGATCAATGCATATTTTACGAAGACCTGTTATTTAGATATATCACTGATAACATGTTGCTTGAATTCTTTAGGTGACCATTTGGATCTACCATAAATTTGTAAAATTCAACTCGAAGTTCCACCCGCATTTGAAGTTAAAACCAGTACTATCACTGCTCCCTGACGTCGAGGTGGTATGAAAGGCCCCAAATTAGCATGCCCTCGACGGCGGGTTACCCATAATAAACTGCCCAGAACTTCGTGGTACTCGTCCCTAGCTCACCGGGCGACTTCCTAAAGAGCGTCCTGGATCCAACACACTCATATTCCACGACCGACTCAATTACCAGTAACCTAGCTTTGCACTCTCTTCCGAGTCCTCTTTTTGAATATTTCTCTTCTGTCCTCGAGGATCTCCCCTCAGCTTCACACACAAAGTGTATGTGAAAGTTTGATAAGACTGACTCGGAACGCGGGCTTGACATGGGAACTTTGGTAATGATTTACAATTACACAAATATTTTCACGTTAACCGGTAACCGTCGAAGATTACGAAACTCTTCTCTAAATGGGTCGAATATCAATTTGTGCACTAACTGACAAAAGTCAAGAGTTTCTTTAACTTTCATTTTCACTTGTAATCTTTGAAATTTTTCCTTTTTTAAAAGAGCAAAACTAGACGACTATTTTAACATTCGACATGAAACGTTTATACACTAAGCATTTCAAAGGTCTATGCTATGATGAAGCATTTAAGAAATCCTTTAAAAAAGTATATTTTGCAAACTATAGGCCTACATACCATCAAAGATTACCCTTTGTCGCCTTTCACAACCCATACCAGGCTACAGCCCGACGTAGTATACGGTAACCTGGTAACGAACATTATAAGTGGTGCAAAGTATACGAGACTGAGCATTTTTCCCGCTCAGAAAACCCCATTACCGTAGGATTTTACCTTTTCGGGACTGCGCCAATAGACCATGGGGTAGGAACAAATTTTCCCACAAGTAGAGATAAAATTAAAAAGACGTACCAACGACGATATCCCATTATTTGATGAATGTAAATATTTAAAGTATATTCATTTCCTTGGCGAAGATACAAATCGTTATTACACAACGAAGTGATGAAAACGATTTATATAAGACCTACTAACCAGAAGATTATAAGCTGTGGCGTAAAATACTCCAACAAATAAAATCCAATCTGAAACCTTCTCAAAACTGAATGAAAGCTCAAACAATTTGTACAAGTTTTTCTTTTGGATTGCCCCATCGGATGTTGGATATTTAAATGAATGTGGTATCAAATCTTACCATGAACATTTCAGAAAGTTGACTGAACTTTAAGAAAGTAATCGCATGATAATAAATAATTTTATCCATTCCGAAACGGATATTCTATGGACATACGTCATTTGGTATTCCCGACACTACGTCATTTGTCACTTTATAAAATATTACATATCTTTGTGCGAATTTCTCAACATTTTTTCGGTGTCTAATAATAGTAAGTTTCATATTTTCCCGTTTCTTACGTCATCCACTTTGAGCATGAAAGGTTGCTTTTGCTTTTGTCTCCGCCAAGAAAGATTCAAGGACCACAAAATGGTCCTTGAAATGGCTTAAGTCTTTGGAAGACAAAGAAGAAAGGGGTTATTTTTCTTATGACAAAATCCGTTGAGTAGTTTTCATTTCTCATACAAAGGGGTGTGAAAGTATTATCACTGGTGTAAATAGCTGAAAATAGCACAGCTTATTCTTTTCTCGATTTTCGTTTTCTTCTGTTGAATACAAAGGTTCTAAAAAATCATTGAGGCAATGTTTTACTTTCGATAAGTAGCTGGTTGCAAGACATGAAACACATTAAAAAGAGTTGATTTTAAATTAAACATAAAATTTTTACCAATCTACGTACCAAACAAAAAAAAAGCCAGTCATTGTTGATCACATGTATATTCATCTCGCTAACAGATTATTTCTTGTTTCATTAGTACAAATATGATCATTGGTAAATGTATTTGACTTTAACAGTTGTATACACACGTAATTGGTTTTAGCGAAGTGATTTTTCCTAACGCCCTCTATTTCTTGAAGTTGGTAACGGCCGCTTCGTGTGTTGCAACTCACTGGCCTTATATTAAATCAGTGAGTTGCAACAGACATATGATTTAACTGTTGCGATACATGTTAAACAGTGAGCTAACCGATCGTACTTAACTTGGACGCAATTAAAAATGATAAACCCCAGACACCGTAAATATTTAAGAGCAGAGTCTCAAATTTTTATGAACTGTTTGTACTTTATGTTTTTCATATGTTTTACAAATTACATATGTGCGTAACCTGATAACCACCGTTTTAATTGTTTCTCAGTGGTAGTAGGTTAGACATGATTACTGGTGGCGAGTTAGTTGCGTCTTAGCTAATATTGTGGTGGTAAAACGAGCATCATGTCAGTCCCAAATACACGTTTTAAACATACATGATGGGCGCAAAGTTCTCATACAAAGTGGTCGAATGCCTGGAGCGACGAGCAACAGCAGCACTGACAGTGTCAACTAAACAATGGGGGTCCGTCTTTACATGATGAAAATTGACGAGTTTATTTACCGTAACCTACTCTATATAAGGGAAAGTAATGATTCCTAACAACGTAGAGAACAGACGATAATGATTAAGTACGGTGTCTCCGAGTCCTATGGTGTCTTAAAAATACCATTTATAGACTGCCGGTTAGATCAAGATGTATCACAAAATTCCATAAGGGAATTAAAAATTATGTATGAAAAACGTCGGTCACATATTGCATCATGTTTCTCGCCATTGATTCAGTTTCAGGGATGCGGAGATCGTATTTGCCATTTATGCACGCAAATCCTATACGATCCTATACACGAATCCGGACTGCAAGTGATGGTCTGATTTCAATCGGCCATAACTGGGTCCGTCACCTTAAAATCTTTCGATTTCCTTGCTTACCTCTACCATGGATGGTTGAACACGAATTTGTATCTTCAATTCTCCAATTTTACTAAATATGAGGGTTTGAAATTCATGTAAACAATAAATAAAGACCGTTTTAAGCTGATGGACCCCAGTAATGACGGCCTACAGTCCCTGAGAACAAGCGCTAATCGGATTCGTCTATTCGAGGCTTAAGTACGGAAAGTATAGTTCCCGATCAGATTGAGATCATCGTCATTGGTACTACTGTGTTACATAGCGGTTTAATTCGCCAGGTTGTGGGCTGGGGGTTGTAGAATATGCCCACGGTATTTCCCGCCTGTCGCAAGAGGCGACTACAGGAAAACTATTCTTGAACTTGAACCACACCTGAGAATAAATTTAAACTTTCAACATTTCATCTAGTTGAACGACACTATATAACACATTTTATGTTAGTAAAATTGAGTTCCATTCATAACGCCTATTTTGGAGTATACCTTCATTTTTAAAACTATTGTTACGTAACTGTCTTCTTGTGTAATTCAAATATTAATGTTATTTCTCTTCTTTTATCGTTCTTCTTTTTTTAAAAGGGAAACACATTATATAAGTTTGGAACTTCTCAGTGTCTTCCCTTTGCTGGCATATATCTCTTACTTGTATGATTACTATGATCGGTATTGTTATATTTGAAATTTGGCTGTAAACAAACTGTTTCAAAAAAAAAAAAAAAAAAAACCCGATCGGTTGATTGAAGTTGACCCAGGTGGAGCTGCCGCTTTAAAGGTAACTCCCTTGTTAATTGACTCAAGTACAACATTGCAATATTTTTCATATTCCCCCAAAAGATGAGGGCATATCTTTAACAGATCAACGGAAGGGCCGGACTTTAGTCTCACATTCAGGCAGAAAAATATCTATTTTGGAGAGGATCAGCTTTTCCACCCCCTTTCCTGCATCTACATTTGAAAGTGACCGTCATGATACGGTTAGATCTACCGACAGGATTTAAAAAACTCTCAGATGACGTGTCGGTGTAGTAGTTTACATAGGAAGATTTTGTAAATTAGATGGGATATAACTGTATAACGACACGTCAAGTCGCAGGCCTATACATGTTTTATAGTGCCAGCTACTTGGGTGAGTAAAACTAAAATATGGTTTTAAATATGGGTTTAGTTCGGTTTAAAGAAAAAAAAAAAACTTTAAATTCGTTTCAAGTCGCCTCCATTACTACAAGCGGGAGGACCGTTGGTATATTCTTACCATCAGCCCAAAGGGGAAGGTAAAGAAAGATACCGTTAGCATTGTACACTACCCAATTTATAGGCGTACTGCAGATTGTGGGCTTGTATTTCAGTCGACTCCCACACCCAATTAGTACACACAGGTAAGAAATGAAATTCCCCTTTCGCACAAATTGATACCGTCTAGTTATTAATTAAACAAGCTGTTGTTTGTACGTGCCAGATACTTACAACTACGGTATTAGCCTACATGAACTAGGTGAACTAAATGTTTCTTGGAGGTAGGTTAGATAAGGTTTTACGATCCTCGACTTATATCCTTCTGCCAATGTTAATTTAGGTGCGCCTACAGTATTTTTTTTTCAGTTGTGGAACATTAGATTGTTATCCACACGCCATTTTTATTCGAGGCGCGATGCACGACGACAGTAGGTTCCAATTGGTATAAGACCTGCCAAGAGAATCGAACCCCAGATATTCTGAGTTAGTTAGTATATAGGTGGAGTTTTACGGCACAGTTTCCGAGAAATTGGAGTTGGACATAGGCCACATGCACACTTGGAACAACTTTAAAGAGGAAGTTTAAGCAAAAATGTAATTTTCATGTGTGAAAGAGGAACAAAATTTACACAGTGTGGTGAAAGGTCCATTCAAACCGGACTTGTATTTCTTGAGATATCAGTAAATGAAGGTGGTAGATTTGTGTTTAAAAGTGAGTTTGAGGGCAGCAGAGCTTATAACACTTCCTCACATTGACAAGGAATGCTTTGATTCCCTTTGTTTTATCAGGCTGTTGCGCTGACCATGAAGTTAATAGCAGTATGACCTCCTTGTGGGGGATGCAAAGTTTGCAAAATTCTCATACGACTTATGCAATCACATTTAAATAATATGGGATTGTTGAGGAGAAAATCCAGTAAAAAGTTAAAAGAAAAACAAAAGACCGTTCATGAATGTGGGGATGTGATGTCATGTGTGCTTGCTTCAAGTTCACTTTTTGTTGAAAATGTGAAAACTTTACATGTTCATATCTTGAGAACCCCACATCGGATTTCAATGCATATTTCACCAAAATGCTCAGAATAAGTACCCCTCTAACATACCAAATCCTGTTGTGAACTTATACCCTTCTTTTAAAATTGAAATTGCGTCTATGTTGAAAAATAAAAAAAAATGAAGAAAAAAAAAAAAAAAAAAACAGATTTAGTAAGTTCAAATCTGTTTTACCATATAGTGCTACGATTTTGATATTCAGGAAGTACGTCGGGTTAGAGGTGTAAAAACGGAGAGACCGACTGTTTCGACCTTCAAAAACCACCTTGATATCAGATCAAGTTTTATTTATTTCTTTTTAAACATAGCCACACAATTTTAGACCTACTTTTACGAAAGCCGGATGGAAAACAAACAAAAGGAATGAGCTCTGGGAGAAGAAAAGATTCTTGCCCTAATTTGTAGAGAAATATCTTCCGCTTTAATAAAAGGTGGACCACAATACATGGATATGTAGAGCCTACATCAGTCAAGGTGGCCATAAAAGTAAAATCTTTGAATTGAAATGAAGCTTGAGCAGGTGACCAGAAACAAAGAATTCACAGAGAAACACATGAGGGATGTTGCAAGCATCTTAGATAAACAAAGAAAGGTAGGCAGCTTACAAGCTCTCTTTCCAGCGTTGTCATTGATTTTGCAACGAAATAAAAAAGTACAATAACTCCTTACGCATTATGACCTTAGACTGGTACCATTTTCAGGTATTGTGCTTTCGAAAAAAAGAATTTGTGCGTAATGAAACGACTTACTGACAAACAATAGAGTCCTTTAAAGTAACCAGCTAAGCAGCATTGTCTACAAGGCAAAGGAAACTCGAAAATACATCAAGCCTTCTATTGAAACCTTTGTTAGGATTCAGCCTCTCTAGAATGAGTAGTGAAAAGCTTAACAATAGGGTATTCCATGAAAGACTGGAGTCAATGGTGAGTAGCGCATTAACGGAATAAAGAGATATTCAGTGTGCAAAGAAAGCAGAACTTAGGAGAATAAAAGGGTTCGAATTGAGAGGTTACAAACAGCTGGGAAGAATCTTAAAAGACGAAATACCAAAGTTGTCCAAAACAACCTTTACAGCTTACAATACTCTATTCATACTTAAGTTGAAAATATCTTTACAGCTTGCATTTGTAGGTAATTTGACGATATGAGAGTTCTGTTGAAAGCGTGATACCAATGTATTTGACGAAACAATTTACCATAGGTCTGTTGGAATGTTTCATTGACAAAGTTAATGAATGAAAAATACATTAAAAAAGCGAGTCGACGAAATTTTAAGCTTTTTGTATACTTGATGGTATTTCCCACACGTTTAGAGTTGTCACGTATCGTCTAAATGGAGCGAACTGACACAGGGACAATATTCAGAATAGAATACCGAAAGTCAAGCTTACAATGCAAAGTAATTACGCGGAAGACAATATCTTTATCCGAGCTTAGAGAACCCCCTTTCACGTCTTAGTTTAAGCACTTAATGGTGGTTTTAATGAAGTTCATTGTTCTCGGACAATGGAACAGCAACACGCGATCTCGTATAAGAAGAGTGAAAAAGTTTCAAAGCTACTTTTCGCTACAATGTTGTATATTCTTCATTACCCATTACTATTTCACAAAACACGTTTCGTTAAATTGCAATTTTCAGTCTTAAAAGAAATTAAACACTCTGTATCTTACCTATTTATTTTATCGTATTTGTTAAAACATTTAAGATCAATCTTCAATTTTTCCTTCATATATCTTCCAAAATTTGATCTTTTGGCTGTTATATAATGTAACAAACTTTTTAAGGACAGAATATAGAACTCATCTTACTAACATGGAATTGGTGGGGATTGTCATTTCATTTTTGAAGTCTTGAAGGACTTTCTCCTTCCAAGTTTTTAAGTAATTTGACACTTCATGCACTTTCTTAATCAAGACGGGTTATGGTCGAAATTTTACACTGTAAAGTTCATAGTTCTTTTGCAGTTATTAAACCATCCACAAATAGTATTACATATATTACTCTGAATTGGTTTCTAATAATATTTTTATGATTTACTTTTTAACCGTCCGTTTTCGGTTTGTTATCCTGATTTGATGTTTTACAGTATACTCCCGTTTTATAGACGTTCTGCATAGCATGGGTCGTTCCTGTAGATTTTTCCAGTTCATTCCCTGTATATTTTTAAATTTTCACTAAAAAATTGTATACTTTGAGTCTGCGATAAGTGTGATGTATATGTGGAGTTTAACGCGAGTAATATTCGGATGTTTATTGATTGCCTGTGATCAAAATATGACATGGAAAATGTGTAACAACGTTAGAAAAAATGAGGAACTCAGACTCCGATAAATAAGCATTAAATTTGGGTAAGAATTATGGTTCAATAAATACGCAGAAGAAATAGGTTTTAAACTGGCAGACTGGTCGTACTCTTGGTCTAATTCGAGACGAGGACTACTGTATCCTCTTTGACAAGAATAGGCCTATAAAGTAGATATAATTTATTCTTATACGATATTTAATTTTGTCACCACCATGGGCGTCCGCAGAAAAAAGTCAGGGGGCAAAATTTCTAGGGGGGGGGAACCTCCAAGTCACCATGAATTGACACTAGGCATGCGAAAATTTCAGCCCAAAATGCCTCCCAGATCGCCGGAAATGGCATTTCTAAAGCCTATTTTTCGCATAGAAACTTGGAAAACACGTTTTGTTCGGGTATTTGCTTTGATTTTTATACGTTTTTTCAAATTTTTGATCCCCCCCCCCTTGCCCATACCTGCGGACGCCCATGGTCACCACTACAGATCTGCTTACTCGGTGAACATGTCGTTCCTATTTTTTACTATTTAAAGTGCAACTTAAATGTTACTCTATGATTAAATGTAATAAATCACTGAACGCCAATGCTGAGAGGGTTATACCAATGCATATGACGACACAATTAAATTACTTCATGGCTTGCTAATCATCAGTTTGTAAATGCACACTCGAATCAAATCACGACACGTATGTGATACATAACATGAGTTAATTTAGTTGGTAATGTTTATGAAGTTCTTGACCGATTTCATCATTGTTATATATCCTTCAATGTAAAGGGCTGACAGGTGTATCCTGCTAGAGTTGTGGTCAACAATTAAAGAAACCGTCTAGAAATGTGTGACATGGGAGTTTGAGTGAAAGCAACTCTTACATAGCCTACTTTGAAAGAATGTAACTGCTTACAGAAGCCTGCTAAATAAAGACATACAGTACTGTATCGGGAAACTGAGTTACTTGAGTTACCAGAAATCAATGGAAAGAAAACTACGTCTTCAAGTCTTGGTCTGAGTAAGATGGTTCGGCCCAGTGTAACTGCCAAATTGGTAATGGTCTTCAATGATGAAAAATACATTACATGATCGTAAAACCTAATGCTCTGGATGCAAGACACCTAAACGACCAACACTCCACTTGAATTCTCAATAGGACACATTTGGTTTCAGGACCAAAGTGAGGTGGAATCAAATAGACAGTGGAACTAGAAGGTATACTGTCTCAACTTTACCTGTTGCCTTCCAAAAAAATTTATATTAGCCTTACAACTTTGACTGTTATGTACATTCCGCTAAAACTTAATAGCACAGTGAATGTGAACTCTTCTTTATTTTGTTTTTAACTACAGACTAAACTTTCAACTTAACATTTACCATCATCAGGCCTTTACTTTACTGTTTATCCATATATGCAACCTACGTTCCCGTAATGGCCTTAACAGGAAATGATACTCGGCGCTGGAAAATTTAATGTAGCGAAACATTTAAAAAATTGATAAATTCTAGTATTAATACCGCGATGTGGTAACATGAACTTTAGGTAAAGTACACCATACATTCAACCTTTCACTTAGTATTTGGGGTTCACTCCTGCAGACGGTTTCACATATGTGGGATGGCCTGCCAACTTGAAAAGCTTTAAACAAATCGTAAGAAAGCAAAGGGTTATTTGGAATTTACATAACACTTGAGGATTGAATAGTTGACGGAGCTTACACTTCAAGTCCCGATTACATTCTTTTTTCATTCCTTACAATTTCTCAAGTACTATTTTTCTCTTCTGGCTTTTCAATTTTATTTATCTTAGCCAAGGCCGTCAATAAAGCCTATTCAAAAGTGAATCCACGCTTTTATTGTACTGTGGTTATGCCTTTAAGCATTGCCTATTGTCTAACCCATTCACTCTATCGCCTAGTTTATATAGAACAAAACTTGGCTTTTATTCGTAAGCTAGAATCGTTTGTTCTGCTGTATTATAAACCGGAGTACTGCAAAGAGCTTCTTATGTATATTTTATTATGTTGTGGGTTACTTTCCATTGTGTCAGTGCTTTTTTAACTTAATACTTTTCCTTTGAATGTAATTACGCCTCTCTGTTTAAATCACTCTATTCATCCTTTCTTTCTTTTGAATAGACTAAGTCAAGGCACAAAGAATAGGCTATTCATCGACTTCCAAAAAGCCTTTCAAAGGCAACTGAATGAGCTCATAAAAAAGAAGGCAAAGAAATCCCTAAGAAACTGAAACGCTTGTAGCTTTGATAGTAGGATTATTACGCCCTTTCATTGAATTTGGAAGAGAAAATGTCAAGTTTTTTTGAACAAGCGAAAGTGTTTTTTGGCCTTGTAATATCAAGCTTACCGATTAAACCAACCCTTTACATTAACGCATATGTAGAAGTTATATATTACAGCTTCTGAAGACTTTCTGGTAATTCAGGAAGCAGCTTTACGGGAATTTTAAATTATCAAGATACTTCAATATCGATATCAAACTGAATATGGTGGAAGAATATAGCTGTGCACAATTTCAAATCCAAACGTCACCTCTTCAGTTAATACAAGAGAGACCATCAAAAGTGTCAACTTCGATATGATCTCTATTGAAACCGATGACGTAATTACTACCCTAGCTAACGATTGAAATGGTCAAGTATAATGCAGTTGAAATGTGATAACATACAGCCCTACACTCTCAAGTCAAAAGAGTAAGATATTCACCCTATTTACGGCGTGAGGAATCACTTCATTAGAGTGTTTATTCACTTCAGCAACAGTGAAATTTTCTTTCTAAGAAAAAAAAATCACTTTTGATAGAGAGCCTGCAATGATCACTCTTAAGAGCCATCATTGCAGACACTCGATAAGGAGTGAATTTCACTATTCTTGGGGTGAATTTTCACTATCTATGGAATGCGTTAACACTCTAATGAAGTGAATTGACACTTTTCACTCTACAAGAAAGTGAAACGGGTCATTCTTTTGCATGAAGAGTGTAATGATAGCATGGAAGCATCTGTCAATAATGACTTCAAGAAAATACACTGAGACCCACATATAGTGTCGTGTTTGATTGTACCATCGTATAATATTTGAGGAAGTGTATATCCTCGCCTTCTTATATGTTTTAACTATATGCGGTTAGTAAGTTTGCAACTCTCAAGTTTCAAGGGGATATTTCCTTTCTACCAACCTTAAATTTTATACGGAATGAGGGAAAACATCCATTTAAATGACAATAGTTTTCCCCGATTTCTTGTCAAACTTCTTCGGCTAAATGCAGTAGGGCGCTAACCAAAAAGTTGTCCCTAAGGGGTCGCCCGGCTGTCTGAATGAGGAAACTCCTCAGAAGGGCAGGGGCGGATCTATATAGGATCTTTTTGAGGGAGGGTCCAACATAAAAAGGGCACATTCATTTTAAATATTTGTTTCCACAAACGTCAACGATTAAACGATTTACCTAGGCATGGTCGAACGAAAAAAAAATATTGGAGAGGGTGGAGGGCGTGCAAGAAAATTTTTAGCTTTGCAAAACTCTCCACTCAGATGGCCGAAAACCTCACTTTCGAATCTTTTGACGGAGCTGAATGTGCTTCGGACCGATTAAGAATATATTCAGCACCCACTTCGAAGTTCTTCCCGAGAGTCCCAATTTTTGTAGTAGGGGAGAGTGTCGGTCGCCAAGTGTTACAGAGGCAAGTTGTTACAGTGCCAGTTTCTCGTTGCAAGAATAGGGCATTCTGCTCCTTGTGACTGACGTGTCCGAATAAAGGTGCGTTCACATATAACGAAAGCGCCAACGGTAACGGCAACGACAACGGCAACGGCAATCCGGCATAGTTGTTCAAATATGACGGCAAAAATTATTGAAGCATACGGTAACAATTTTACCGTAAGGTATTGACTTGAATTTGAACCTGTCAAGTTTGTTCCATTATCTGATTATCAAACATGGAAAACATTGATGAAGAGCTAATGTTTTTAAGATGAAGTTTAAGCCAAAATTTTATTTTCATAAGTGAAAGTCCAAACAGTGTGGTGAAAGTTTCATTCAAATCGGAGTGTCTTTCTTGAGATATCAGTTAAGGAAGTCAGTGGATTTGTGTTCAAAAGTGAGTTTGAGGGCAGCAGAGCTTATATCACTTCCTCACATTGACAAGGAATGCTTTGTTTCCCTTTGTTTTATCAGACTGTTGTGTTGACCTTGAAGTAAATAGGAGTATGACCTTCCTGTAGGGGATGCAAAGTTTGTAAAATTCTCATGCCACTGATGTAATCACATTTTAATAATGGGGTTGTTGAGGAGAAAATCCAGTAAAAAGTTAAAAGAAAAACAAAAGACCGTTCTTGAATGTGGGGATGTGATGTCATGTGTGCTTGCTTCAAGTTCACTATTTGTTGAAAATGTGAAAACTTCATCTGTTCATATCTTGAGAACCACACATTGGATTTCAATGCAAATTTCACCAAAATGCTTAGAATAAACACCTCTCTAACATACCGAATCCTGTTGTGACTTTAAACCCTTCTTTTAGTGGCAATAGCGTATCAAAAAGATCGGAAGAAATCGCGGAAGAGGAAAAGATGGTTACGGCAGAATAATTAAATTTGACAACAAGAGTCTAAAAAGAACTTGAGCCAAATACCTTCGTGACATTGTTATCAGAAATGTGGGTGCCCCCACCCCCTCCTGGAAAAGGTCTAACTAAGCCACTGTCGCACTGTTGCATAGGGCATAAATATACTTACTTGTCTATTATAGCATGGCTGGCAAAAAAAAAAAAAAAAAACGAATAAAGCCACATTTTTCAGTGCGCAGTTTCATTTGAAAAAAAAAATGAGGTACGGCATTTATTTTTTTATTAATTATTTTTTTATTTTGGCCTTAAAATTGTTTTCTTACTCGTAGAAAAAGCGAAAAATCAACATCAAAAGTGTACCTTTTGGCCAATGGCGTAGGGTGAGGTGCATGGTCCAAAATTGCCCCCCCCCCCCCCCGGCACACACACCACTTTCATATTTCTTCCCATGCCACCGTGACGGCATTATGTTAGTCTAAGTTAGAAGTGAGGTATAGCCAGGCAAAATAGGCCTACGTTTAAAAAAAATGAGCGACCCATATGTTCCTTCAATAAACATTGCAATGCAATATAGGTCTGTACTCAAGAGGAAATAATTTATAGCCTAATCATGTATTTTTTCAAGTCTGGCATACGTTAGTTACATCATGGACAAAATAAAAGTTATGATTGATGGCCTTTTGCTATAATACTACTAACAATGCCTGCTATCAACATAAATGATATGAATAGTTAACATAGAATTGGGGATTTCCCATTTCCTTTCCTATTTTTCTCACATGTTATATAACTTTACTTGATCATGGTAATCAGGATTTGTCGCATCGTTTATCAATGATTCTTTTTGGACAAGCATGACCAGTTTTTCTGTAATCTGCTCAGATAAGTCAGATCTTCGAGGCATCTTGTATATGTACGCATTCGAATAATATGTGCACTGTTTTTGGCGGGGTATTACAGAACGTCCCTGCCCCCCGGACCGTTGGCGCTGGTCAGACAGGCAGGTGCTTGCACACTTTGAAGTTGGTAGATTTTTTGCCGTACGGCAAATGGCGTTGGATCGCTCCATATGCAGATTACTTTTTTGCCGGACGCATTTTTTACCGGATTGGCGGATTGCCGCATTGCCGTTGCCGTGCTAGTGTGAACAGTCTTTCACTTTCTATTGTGTGGGATATTTTTGCCGTTGTCGTTGCCGTTGCCGCTGCCGTTGTCGTTGTCGTTGTCGGACAAGTGTGAACGTACCTTCAAGGCACAATTCTCTCACCCCAAACAGTACCAATTCTCCAAACTGCTTTATACTCAAAGCCCCAGTTCTCTCATCCCAAACAGTACCAATGCTTCAGAGTGAGTATAGAAAAACTCAGTTTATATAATCAAAACACTTTCAGTACCGTTCATGCTGTGTAATATAAGCTTTGATACTCTGTTTTTTCTGAATTAGCTGTCAATCAAAGAGCTGAGCCAATTGAAAATTTTGGTACCCGGGTGCCAAAATTGTAGTTTGGGTGAGAGGTTTGGTTCTTTAATCTCGTCGCAAGGAGTTGCGTCGCAGAGAGTCGCATATAGTGTGTAAAACCCGGTACACATTGCCACGGCAACTAACGACACAAATGAAGCGACAAGACGTCGCGTCCGTTGTAGTCTTCGCGGTGTGATCAGTTTCACCACTGGGATTCCGTCGTGTCGTAAGCCGTCGGTACGAATAAACATGTTCAACCGTATTAGATGCAATCGGTACGTTTTAATTCCGGGTCACACGGCCAAGAGTGCAAAAGAAGTGTCCACGATTTATGCAAATTTTCCACGGCGGAGAGTATTCGTCAGTCGTGGCGGTGTGAACCGGGCTTAAGAAAAACACGACGTGGCCAGGGAGACGCGGCTTTTTAGCCCACAATTCACGTCGTCGACATAGGCGTACCGGGGTAATTTTCTTTGAGGGGGAAAAGGTTTTGTTTTTTGTCCGAATAACGTTTTGCACGAATAGACCAACTGCTTTTTCCCGAATTGGGAGGGCGAGTGCCCCCTGCACCCGCCTCGTACGCCTATGGTAGTCGAGCTGCTGACGTCCGCGTCCTGAAATTTTTGCGCTTTATAATAAAATATATATAATAAAATTCGCGTGGTAATATTCGAACCGTTGAGGTAGCAGACGCGCAATCTGAGTTGCTAATGGTAACAGTATTTAGCGGAAAGTCAAACTTAAGCTGCTTACACAACAGAAGCGTTTCAAGCGTTAGCGTTTCGAGCGTCCAACTCTTGAGCGTTTAGACATTTGGTGGCTCTCATTTTACCCTGCAGCTAGCTATCACACGCGAGCTGATGGAGAGTTCCACTTTACTTTTTCCAATTGAACGCATCTGGTTGAACATTCATTTGTCACTTTGTCCCCCCCCCCCCAAAAAAAAAAATTGAAAAAGGGCAAATTGGGGAACTTGGTGAGCGGGGGGGGGGGGATCCGGACGTCGGCGACCCCTGGATACGCCCTTGAAGGTACAGCCATGTATTGAACTGATCAACCGCTAGAAGGTTGATACTGCTGTAACTTACTCTGTTCTATAAACTGGCTTAAACAGAACAGATGTCATACAAGCGATTATGGCATGCATTTAGACGACACATTGCACACACGGTCAAGTTATATGTAATCAGAACACTTTAGGCAGCACGACTGTTGTATAATCTAACCTATGATGCGTTGCATCTTTGTTGTGCAAAGGTAAATAGGTCCCTTCCATAAATCGAGGACTTCGCGTGTAGAGACACTTTAAGTGTACCTCAACCCCCAAATTTGAAAACGTATATTAATAAGAATAAAAAAATGAATTCTAATTATCCAATTAACTCCCATTTTCATCTGTTCATAGGATATTCTAGAGGCGAGTTATAAAATGTTGAAGTTTATTCGCTTAAACAAACTTCGGTAGCCATTGCGCAAACATTTGTAACATTCTTGTACAACTCACATTACTCGCTTTGTTTCCCTTTGGAATTGAAAATGTTTTATGGCCTTGAACACTTCGTGTTTGCTTGCATAGCATGTTGCACATAAAGGGCTTAATTAATTACATCACTCCACACAAGTAAGAGTGATATCACACCTTAGTACAAGGTGCTGTAACTTTTAGAAAAACAAAGAAATACAAAGATTGTAATTTGAGTGAACTTGAATAAACTTCAGTCTTTTATATTTCGGCCCAAGAATGTCCTATGAAGATGGGATAAGATAGTTAGAATTCATTTTAAATGCTGTATAATATATAGTTTTGATTCCTTTGACTAGAGGTATACTTAAAGGTTTCTTCCGAAACATGATATTAATTGCGTCTGCATTATGAATCTTCAAGAGAGTATCAGCAAGACGACAGATCTTCCGTCGATTCCATATTGTGCTTCTTTAGAATGACGCCAGTACGAAAGAACAATATCCATATTGTCAGATTGTAGGCTCTTTACAGCTGAATACCTTTACACAACCAATGGGTATTTTACCTTCAAGGGTGGTATAAGTGACGATGAAAGCACGATTTTTCTCGGGGGGGGGGGGGGGGGATATCGTTGACTATCATTATATATATAGACCTTATGCCAATTAAAAAGAGGGCGCTTCAAAACTGTAACTTGGGAAGGATAATTTCAAGTACATGACCACAGAAGTAAATCGTTACCACGGAGATGCCATTTTCATAAGTGTGAATTGAAAAGGTAATGGAATAATCCTTCCCACAATGCACTCCTGCAAAAGATGGCATAAGGTCTATGGTACGGTATGCTTATAGCGATTATGCACTTGACGTCAGCGCGTTCCACTGGATGGAAAAGATCAAAGGTAGTCGTGGTGTTACCGAAGCGCGCGCACAACAGCAACTCAGTAACAATTGATGTAAACCGGACGCCTGGATGGAAAAACAAAGAGATGCGTAACGCAGTGACGAAGGTGTATAAGCCCTGTAGAAGTGCTTTCTTTTGTTTTGACAGTCCACAAATTAGCCAATGCAGCGTACCGACAAAACTGTTCTCGACATATCAGGTGGTCAGGTGGGTGGGAGCGATCGCCCCCAGTACAGTCCTTACTTTAGTCTGTCGTGCATACATACACCTTGGCTAGGTCTGTTCATTTTGTGCTAGTCGTGAAAAAACATTTTGACTGCCGTTAGTTAAATCAAAACTGGTGATTTATTTGACTAACTTAAAACATATGGACATATTTTTATTATGTATTACAACCTTACAGCCTTTTATTGAAGCAGAAACTGAGCCGTGAAGCCACATTGAACTTTGTTCAGTTTTACCCTTCTAAGACGAAATGCATTATTTAAGGATTTAAATGATTTAAGATGACTGTAAATGGTTTCCGAATAAATGGCATAAAAACTTCCGGGATATTGAGTTTTTGTTGTGACGCAAGTAATGTATTTTTGTCGGGAAGGACTTAACTTACTCAAACATTAAGAATAGTTTAGGATATGAAAGTTTGACGTTGTTGAAACTAATCTGTGTAAAAGGACATCTCACTGATGTATATTTTAATAATTTATTGCATTTATTTCATTCCTCTGAGTCTGAGTTACTTTTATGTGCAGGCCATCCGCTCGATAGTCAATTAAAGATCACAGTTCCTCAGTTTACTATCGTCTGAATCTAGAATCCAAAAGTATGCGAAATGACCCCGTTTTTAAATTTGGTTTTTAAACTCACAGGCAGACTGAACCAAGATAATTGCTTGGCCAATCACTTTTTGAGAGACTTTCAAGAAAAAATGAAAAGCCAAAGGAAAGTAAATCCTTAATTTGAAAAAAAAGGAAAAAAAAAATGGTCTTAGTGTCAACTATTCAATAAGAAAGAAAAAGGGAAGTTTGGGGAAAACCCTCACGTCATACGAGTTGAAAAAAAAAACCCCGTCATTGAACGAAAGAAGATGTGAGATATGTACACTACTATTGGTCTGTTAAGGTTACGGTGGCCTTAAACAATCTTGTGCCTAACATACATCCTTTAGAAGCAACTTTTCATCTCTCAAGTTTTGTCAATAATTAAACATAAAACAGAACAGATTTTTTGTCCTCATCTACTAATCGAAATGTAAGACTGAGGAATAGCTGTAATTAAGTAGACCCAAATATTCCTTTTATATTCGGTCATGTGCATGAAAAAATATCACCTCAGATGCATACGTGCTGTCAGGATAGGTGATGTCAGCCTGGCAATTTATTTGCTAAAGGTATAGACCCCAAATACAGTGCTGTAGTCGAGTCCGAAGAATCCGAGTCACGAGCCCGGCAATTTTCAGCTTTCAAGGACTCGAGTCCCTGTCTTTCCCAGTGGGGAGAAAATCAACCTCTGCGACCGAGTCCTTCAAATTCTGAAACCCCGAGTCCGAGTACGGACTCGATTACAATTCTGCCCAAAAGACACCCTCTCACATTTAAAATGCTTCAAATTCTAGTTTCATAAGTGTAAAAAAGCATAGGGAAAGTGTGGTCTTAAGGGTCAAACGCCCACCGTCTTTTGATGGAAAATGTTTATGTTAGGACACATGCTTTTTGCCCATTCTGCAAATGACAAAATCCTTATTCGATCCCTGGGTAAAAACCAAAAACGTAAAAAAGTTCCAGTAATTTCCTTCACTAATTTTTAAAGTAAATGGCATCAAATTTCATCTAATTTCGGTTAGCTGGGTAGTGATACTCAATTGTAAATCCATTAGGAGGGTGTGGGTAAGGGAGACTGACTTCAAGTGGTTCCAAACTGACTTCAGCGTAATTAGAATACTTATTACGCCTATGCGCACACAAAGGCCAGCTGATGCTCCCAGTAAACTAATTAATTTCGTATTTCTTTTTGCCATTTGTATTGAATCGATTGTATTTCTGTTAACGTGAAGGATTAATTAGCGTTGTTGTTATCCAGTATTACGAAATCTCTTCTTAAACAGTACGTATCGGCAAAAAACAATCCCTACAGGACTTACGTAGCCAAATGCAAATCGGCTTTGAACAAGATCACGGACTAGATGATTCAAGATTTATCATAACAAATTTTGAGGTGAATCAATATGAAGGCACAATTAAGTAGAAAAACCGCAAAGTAATTTTCTAGCAGTTGCGTTTTCATTTTGATGTTCAACATATCGGTTCTGCCAAAATATTAAGACAAACATGCTTATGAAGTGTGTAGCGACTTACAGGCGCGGATCCAGACATTAAAAAAAGGGGGGGGGGCTGTATTGTTGGTCTTGCGAAAAAAGGAGGGCTGACACCGTAAAAGCCCCCCCCCCCCCGATCCAACCATGACTTAAACATTTGTGGTTGAGTTATTCGATGGTGATATCCTAATGATCACTGAAGGTAACTCATCTTCTATCGGTAATTCATAACTTAATTTTGGTACATTTATATGCACAATAAACTTTGTAAAAATTTCTCAGTCGCAGAGTAATGCAAAACACTTGGTCCTTCAGGCGGGGTACATAATAAACCTGACTCAACCTGGCTACTGAATAATCTTTAGTCTATGAACGACATTCAGTTCCTCAAAGGATATAATGTGGCTTTTCTCTGATCTTGTCTTGTTGTCTGTAACGGACACAGTACACAGGCATAAACATAAACAAGCCACAGGGTAAGAAGTTCGATCAACTTTGAAGTTAAAAGAACTTTTGTAATTTCCTAAATAGCGATAGGCGAAGGTGATCTACTGTAGTGTATTTTACTCGATAAACCTTTTGGTTTATCTTCTCGTATTATGGTTCAACAGGCACACTATCAAAACCGATCGCAGATGACTGCTACTTTCAGGTATTCCTTTTTGTCGTTAGTTTGCTCTCTTCATTTGCATAGCGGAGATAATGCTCATTAATCTGTTCTAACAATCTGATAATATTGTGCAAAATGTTTACTTTTCCATTTGGGAACAAAATGAGTGACAACAAACGAAGTCTGCATAGGAAAAACTCCCTTTACAATGTCCTGGGATGAGTACTTGCCAAGTGGAGTGAAGGCTATCCATGTACACACCCCCATTGTTCAATACACCACTCATTATTAAGATAACAATACGCTAGCTTTGCTTACCTACGAATTAATTACCCTCTTACTCTTGCAAAAAGAAAGAATAGGCGAGACAAAAAGTTATCTTTTTGGAAGTTTGCCAGCTAAAAGTCCTTTTTTATTAAATAGGCCTGTGCCGTTAATTAGAAGATAAGTCATTGGAAGCCCGAACATATTCTATTGCGGACCACGGATTTTTTTGATGTTTTCCAGGCCCTGATTTCACATGCTATAGTATTTATGTAAATAAGCAATAAACTGATATGAGTGAAAGAAATGGAAAATTATTAAGTCAGTTTGACAAGGAACGAGGAATTGAATGGGGTTTACATCAGGTGAGGAATTTAATGAGGTTTATATCAGTTGAGGAATTTAATGGGGTTTACATCAGTGTGACCTGGAAAGAAATTCAAATCAAAAAGAAAGAGATTCTCGGTAAGGCTAATTTTTGTCTTCAAAAGGTCGTTAAAAAGGTAGGCTGCAGTGTGAAAAAATGCATTTTGTGCCCTGTCACGATAATCTAGCCATTATATCCATCCTGGTTGTATAGTTAGTTGGTAGTCGTCTAAAGGGGTGAACACACTTTAGGTCCCACGTTTGTTTACATTTTGCAAGTACACAAACGTGGTAGGCAACATCGTCCTGCAGTGTTGGAAACGCACGCAAATATCAAACAAAGTAGTCGTCTGCAGTTGAACTCTGATGTAAGCGAGTAATGTGTACTACTGTGTAACACTGTGGTGTCATGCCTGTAGCTAGATGAAGTTTTACGGCCCAGTTTCCAACCTATTGGTTCAAGTCTTGCCCGCCACGGCCTTCGTTTCAGTTGTGGCTCACTGGTTTGTTTTCCCTGCTCCATTGCTTATGCGGAGCGTCACATTCAACGGCAGTATATTCCTTTTTAAGAGTCTCAACTCATTAGAAGTCGAAATAATATTTTGGAGTTTGATATATGGAAAATGCAGACATTATAACCTGATGACTTCTTATTAAGCTTCTTTGATAATATTATTCAGGGCTACTGCATCTGACATACCCGACTAATTTTTTTATCTCCAGAATGAACGGGGCAAATGGGATTATCAAAAAATATGTAGATTTGTCTCTAAATCAAGGTTAGGTATGGAAGCTTAATTTTAAGTGGACCAGGCACCAGTGATATTTGGAGTGTTCTTTTCATGTCCCGGTTTCAATTACAATCAATCGTCGAAAAGCTGCCATTTAAAGTTGGTATGGGGGGAGAGGTCTATTTCAAGGGAGCTGATTCGTCCGATGGCATGATTTACCCCATGCGTCCTGAGAAAATGGTGACGGGTCCGTCCATGAATGCAATTGAATGCGGCAAATTTTCTAAATAAAATGAACTTGAAGCAGGCAGGCGTGACATCATGAATTCACATTGTTGGCTAAATAAGCAAGGTTTAGATTTAATTTATAATTTACACCAAATCAATTTTCAGTCGGTGCATCGTGAGCAATTGAATTTAAAAAAAAACTTATGCCTTAGGAGCAAGATAGCATCCCTAAACAATTCAAGGTCAAACTAACGGAATGAAGAAAAGTAAAGAAACCAAATTTTTGACCAACGATTTATGTAAATCCATGATATCACACCTGCTTGTTACACCTTCACTTTTTTAGAAAATGTGTCAACTCTAATTGCTAATATGCATGGAGAGCTGAACAAGCGAAATGAATGAAACTTTTATCAGAAGGCTCAGAATATACTCCTCTCCAACATATCCATCATAATTTGGCTATGGGGACTACTCTTTTATCGAAACCATGTCAAAATCAACACAGACCTATCTGAGTTATACCTGTCCATCTTGTCAATACGTCAATATCTGTTAATCTTATCAGTGGCTACAGCTACATTGTCGTAGGGGCGGCTTCAACTTAAAAAAATTGAATGCAAGGTGTCGACTTACTGACTTGAGAAATAAAAAATAATCCAATTTTTTACGTAACAGAGGGCTGATCCCTCCCACTTCATTTACCATGTGCAAACGAATCATAATTTAAAGCGGCTCATTGTGTTGGTTAATGAAATTCAACAAATTTTCCAAACCTTTTAAGCTTTCTTCACAAACCAATGACAAATGGTCAACCTTAGACAACCCCCATACCCTACAAACAAATAACTGTTTTATGAGTGTGAAACTAACGGTTCAAGTCCGTTTTCAAAATTTCGTGACCAGACACTTTTTCAAACTACGTACAAAACCGTTACAAGTCAGTACACTAGAAGATTTAAAATTTGACGTTTTCTGTGACTTTTGGACTTAAAACTTGATTTGTTGTGCTAACGATAGGCATTGTAATGTGGTAGTGACCCTTTGAGACTCTCATTAAGTTATCGATATCAACTCAATGAGCCTCTTTAAGAGACTCTTTTGAGACAAGGGAGGGGCGGTGGAAGGTATTACTGCAACAACTCTGATAGATCCAGCCCCCCTCCTTGACCTGTAGAATAATGTTTCATTGGACAAACCGAGAATGTGTAAGACAAAATGGGAATGTGACACCCTCTGAAAGAGGGCATACTTTGTATTTGGTACTTGTAGTGATGTATACCTGTTAACAACACATTAAGACTGACTACTGTATTCAAGCTGAATTAATAAGTATACTCTCACAATGAATATTTTTAAAAACGTCAGAGAGAGCCTTGGTTACACTCTAAAATCAAAAGAGTGAACTTAGTCACTCTTTCACAGAGTGAATTCACTCCATTAGAGTAACAATTCACTCCAAGAAGATTGAAATTCACTCCAAAAAGAGCGAAATTCCCTTAAAACGAGCGAAGTTTCACTCTTGATGGAGTGCCTACAGTGATCACTCTTTAAAAAAGAGCGACCATTGCAGGCACTCGTGGAAGAGTGAATTTTCCCTCTGCCTGTGGTGAATTTCACTCTTTATGGAGTGAGTTTTACTCCTCTTGGAGAGAATTATCACTCTAATAGGCTGAATTAACACTTTTCACTCTATCAAAGAGTGACTAAGTTCGCCCTTTTACTTTTAGATTGTATAATGTCCAGAGTCACCTTTTATAGTTGCAGAATATGAGGGGAATATTAGCCCTCCTTAAAATCGTCAGGACAGCTGAAACTGTTGAGCATGCTTTATTGATTAATATTGCAGCGTATAGTAGCTGATAGGATAAAACAAGCTTTTGGTTCGAAGGATTGGCTATCCACCACTAAATGCATCAATAACGAAGATATGTTGCGGAGTAGAGACAGTATATTTAAAAACTTCTTCCGCATGAAATGTCTTCTGAATTACCATGCCAACTGTTGCAGAGGTTTTGCACCGGAAACCCCCCTCCCCCTCTCCGATAATCTCAGGTCGCCCCCACAAAGTAAAATTTTCCTACTTGGACTTGGGAAATGTCGATTTACCATCAGGAGTCAGATAAGCTCACCAAGTAGGTTAGTACATGGCACAAGTCAAGCTAGAAGCACCAGACTACCTGAATGCAGTAGGCTATACCTCGCCTGATGCCTGTAAACGATTCCTTACCTCCTCACAATTAGCTAATGTGTTGACACCAATAGGCATCCGGCAATAACTACACGAGATATTAATAACAATCTTTCAGTCCTTGACAAAACATCAAACGACAAACTGATGTCCATCCCACCCCACAAAAATTAATTCAAAAAATAAATAAATAAATAAATAAATAAATAAATAAAAAATAAAAAACGCAAGACATTAAATTACATTGTGACATTCTTGTGTACTTTCATCTCATATATTTAAGTACTTTGAACACGTATTGAGAACTTTATGTTTAACTGACGTAACAGCAAGTTTTCTGACAACTTGTTGAAAAAAGTCAACAACGCGTACGAAATATTGTTGTGACCAATCCTAAAAAGTGGTCATACAACACACCGTTTCGTCATAAAAGTTTGATAGAAGTCCATAAAAACATTTCAGCTTCTTGCCTTTATAAATTAAATATCGTCAAAAGATGTATAGGAGCTATAACTTTAATTAAGTACAGTAAACAGCAAAGACGCCCTGCCGTAGTCGATAACAGATATACAACAGATATAGTATTTACAAATTGTTTGTTACAAAATAATTAACAAAAGAGTAAAAAATAATTTCGAGGTATAACACACAAAACTACGCAGACGATAACAGAAAGATAGACGCACCGACGAACGAGTAGACACACATATAGGCTATAACAAGAAACCATAGGCTACAGATGTTATATCAAGAATCACGAGTATAGTGAGTAACGAGTGTATTCCATAGAGGAACTGGTCAAATTAAGAGTGTGATTAGTTTGCGAATTATTTCACCGAAAGAACAAATTTTCGGATTAGGTAAAACCACCATATTCTAAATGCTAGCTCATGTATGTAATGAGTTATGTTGCTTTGCACGAACCACTGTACATAGATGACTACCTGAACAGTTTACAAACAAACGCTAACTGGACAAACTTAGTGCACCGACGTATTGCGGCATGTCAAAATCAACTGGCTACATGTGATAATATAAGTAGTTCAAAGATGATACTTTATCTATCTTTTTCAACTTTGGGTTCTTGCTCTTAAATGGTCTATGCATTGCCATGGGAACATTTGAATATGAGCATCAATAGCAAAAGAATATAGTTGCTCCATCGTAAAAGACTACTTAATGCACAAACGCATTCACCCCCTGCCCCCTTACTTGTCCCCCAACAAAATGATCGAAACGACTTAGATATAATAGTCAGTTTACCTTATCAAAAGCCCGGTTAATAAAAAAAATATATAGCATCATCCCAAATGGATTGTAATATTTCAATTATTCAGTCATTCTTTCATTTAAAAATATAAAAACATTCAACTTTTATGACATACAGTTTTAAGCAGTCCTCCAATGTTCGATTGTTCACGAACGGTCTTGGTTTAATATACAAAACAGCATAAAAGGTTAAAGGATTACCCAAAAGTGTAATTTACTGTCCAAAATTTATATCCTATATGAAGCTTATAGCTGTCGAGAGATCTATCAAGGATCCTGTGGCATCGGTCCTGCTTTGGAACGAAACTTCGGGCCTGCTATTATATGCGCAAAAGCTTTAAAACGTGTCTCTATGAGGCGTTGGGTCTCGTGGCGTTTAACACGCATACACCCCATCCCGTATTCGACTGTCCTGTCCTTGCTTACAATCATACCAACCATAGCTCCTATATCTAGCCTACGGAAGCGGACGAACTCGTTCCGTCCAGCTCATGTCTACGAAAAATCATCGGAGGGGCGGCAGCATATGGGGATCGACGCCACAGAGGCGCTACGCAGGCTATCCTTGATCATACAATATATCCGTGCTATCAAATTTCTGCGTGATTTGATGTCACACGGTAGTTAATGTGGGATAACCAAAGAACTATTTTCATACAATGACGTCTGTTCAATTATAACTTATGAAATTGAGACTAAAAAGTTAACAACTTCTTTTCAATTGTAATGACTTCCTTCTCTTTGTGAGTCTGTATTTATAAAACTCCATTACCCATTATTTCCTTCGCAGGACAATAAATAGAAACGACGGTTGCACCCTAGTTACTTTAGGAAATGATTTCTAGGACTTTGCTGGTAGAAAATATTCGATAAGAGGAACTACTTAAATTGAATGAAAATAGCAAAGTGTGGTAAACAAGTACCCACAGAATATTACACAAAAGGCCGTGAATAATAGCTTCAACAAAGACCGGTCTCCGAGAGAGGGAAGTTCTTTATAATAGGTCTTTTGTTCGCAATCGTAATGACTGTCGCAGTTGAATGGTGTCAAACAACGGCATTGATACAAAGGTAGGTAGTGCCATTAATAACTGAATAATTCTATAGTGAGATCATCAAACACAAGCACAATATTTGACGATTTTTTTTTTCAAAGAATATACATTCACCACTTTCAAAGTTGTAGTTTTGAACTTTTGATATTATTACGACAGAAATACAATGCGTGCAAAGGTGTGTTTGGCCTATGTCGAAACCTTACTTAAAATTACCCGCGCGACAAATGCAAGTTCCAGACATGTATGTTACAAAGTAGAAGGTATTTGTAAACTTCACATTAGCTCTGAAAAGTATTGTAAAACTCCTGTATTTGGAGAGAATGAATGAATCATCAGTCTTGAAGATACAATTCGGTAGAATTATGCGGTTTGCACCAATGGCAAATATATGGCGCAATAAACAACCCTACTTAAAAAAATGAGTTACCCGAGTGTTACATTTGTAGCATGCGGGAACATGGACATTTGTAGTGCATACCGGTACATGGCAATGACTTCTGTCCTTCACTTTGCTACTTTATCGAAAATTGCGGTTATTCAGGGTTATTGATCTCAATGGTCTGTATGAAGCGCATTGATCCAGAAACCAATGCCTGAAAATCAGTTACAGTTACAATATTTCACTTTTTTTTTTTATTGAAATAGCACCTTAATATTCGAAATGCGCCCTTAAATCACACGTAAAAGCATTTAGCAAAAAACTAAGAAAACTTGCCACACACAGATATGATTCCTTTTAAACTTACGACTAATGTGCATTTCAGTCAAAAACAATGTTGATCTGAAAATTGTCAGGTTCAGCGATTTAAGCCAAATTCCACTACGGTAATACTTTTGTCAAAATGAACAAGAAATTCTTTAATAAAATTAAAATGTAACAAAAGACTTTAATTTTTACCCTTAGCGACAATTTTCTTTGATGAAAGATGTAATAAGCTCCCAGAGATGAACGGTATTTTCAGAAATTCGTTAGTTTTAGCTGTTTCCTTGTGTCATCAAGTTAAGCTACCAGTATTTTCTCATTTCATTCAAGATCACCGTGACCTTCAAAACAAATATTAGGGACAGGTTATTTCGAGTTAATTCCAAATTACAAGAAATAATCATTACCAGGAAAACTTCAAAGGATCATCGTAGCAAATGGTCTCTGATGGTCCAGTACCTCCCAACCTTGAATTTAGAAGTTATTGGCCGGGTGAAAGCAACGGCTCGACTTCTTGTATAAAGCTTGAAAAGATAAACGACGAATTCCCTGTTCCTTACATTTAAATTCTCAGTCAACTTCCGATAATGAAAATTGTTGTGTAGCTGTCCTATATTCGATGGTGGACCCTGATCTTCGTAAATATTTTGTGCTTGCATCTGTGCTAACGAAGTAAAAGCAAACAAGGTGTTTTGCAAGTAGCTCTACTGTTTTTTAAAGGATGTTACAGCGGAGACGCTCCAAACAGAGGATTTAGTAGCAAAATGGCATAGACTTGAAGGATCTCATAAAATCAGCGGTAAGCTTCGAAGAGCTCGGTGCCAGGCTATAGTGCTCGTTTAGTGTTTGCCTTAAACGTTGGTTTCGTAATTATAATCACAACTGTTCATATTTCCTCAGGCTTTTCTTCACTTTCCGCTTCACTTCATGGCGCTGATACTAATTTCGTCACTATAACACTGCTTTTGAATACGGTACGCTTTTCCATCATTACTGTTAACTTAAACAAACTTATAAAACCTTCTCAATAAATCCACCTTTTTGCTTGCATTCCGGTTAATATGCTACAGCAGTGAAATAAAAAACAAAATCGAACGACCTCGCTGGTATTTCTTCAAGTCAATGCGGCCGCATGAGACGGCCTCGTTGGTAAAGGT
This sequence comes from Holothuria scabra, assembly GCA_037179385.1. NCBI lineage: Eukaryota > Metazoa > Echinodermata > Holothuroidea > Aspidochirotida > Holothuriidae > Holothuria > Holothuria scabra. The sequence continues at coordinate 11,332,448 of CM074190.1, read as the reverse complement.
ACCGTGGGCCTTATAGCTGGGTGCACACCACTGTACGGCTCCATGTCCGGTTTAACAAGTATAAACGCAACTGGTCGTTGTATACCGTCTTGTGAAGCTGTTGGCCACGGGTACGGCATCATGTACTGAGCCGGTAAACCCGAGGGAAGTCCTGCACCAACGGGAAGTTTGCCGAATGCTGAGGAGCTTGCCGCTGCAGTCGCCGAGTAAGGATGTGAAGCGTACGATGAGTAAAGTGAAGTTGGGGGAAACTCGGGAAGCGTCAGTGACCTTGGTGAATCCAACTTTGACGATGCAGAACCATCCAGGACTGAATAAGGGTGAGCAAAGGGTTGCGTAAAACTAGGTGGCAAGATTGCGCGATGTCTATCAGACGTGCTTAAATTTAATATTTCCGAAGCAGAAGTTGGTGGGTGATGAAAAGGTGGCGTAGATGGTACATACGGCATAGGATAGGGATAGCCTTGGTTCTTTTTTATAAGCGACTTCGGTTTGCGGCGGGGCCTGTATTTGTAATCAGGATGTTCCTTCATATGTAAGGCCCTCAAACGTTTCGCCTCATCTATGAATGGCCGCTTTTGGTCCTCTGTAAGAAGTTTCCACTCTTCCCCTAACCGTTTACTTATTTCAGAGTTATGCATCTTCGGATTTTCTTGAGCCATTTGCCTTCTTTTACCACGAGACCACACCATGAATGCATTCATGGGTCGCTTGACGTGATCCTGTTGTTTTGTAGTGAAGTTGTCCGTACTCATGTTGGAAAAACAATCGATAGTTTCCAAAAAGTTAAAAATGTAATAAATGGGAACACAAGATAACTGTAACTATTTCCCCGTTCCTCCAAAGCACCTCAACTATTAGTAAATAGTGTTCGGAAACGTCAATGGCGGTGAATAGCGCACAAAAACAAACTTGTCAAACGGTTTTCAATATTTATTTTGAGATCCCAGTTGTACAACGTGTTGTTGGTTTCAGCGTTTGGGTGGTTATGCTTTTCCGGTTGAGTACTTTATATTCACTCCATACAAATTCAAAGGATGATGTGCATGTACCTAAAATTCTTCACACTACCGTATCTTTCTTGTATTGAAATGTTTGTGAATGCCTATTGTAAACTAACAATAGATGGCCAATCACAGAAGTGTTTGTTTCCCTTTCTGGGTTGTCACCGAATCAATCCTTTTGATTGGCCGTCTTTGTGTACAGATTGTGATGCATAATCATCAAAACCCCTAATATGGTTCTAGGTACCGCCTACTTCAAAAAGTTGACTAAGCTCAGTGAATGGGAGAAATAAGTGGCGCGCTTTGACATTGACAAGAGGTAAACACAACCGGGGAAAAATTTGCGACCTCGCTGAGTACGATCCTTGGACGGACTGACCACCGGAAATTGTGTTGATGCATTTTTTTGAGGTTTGTATACCAACATATGTTTGCATTGCTACTGGTGTTGCAGGCATTTTTTAAACTGTCGTCGAAGTCTGAATAGAGAACAACTTTTTTGCAAGTTGTTCTTGAAGTCATTGTAATTAAATTACAACCCATGCTTGTCCGACTCTCATCATCGTTGTGCATGCTGCAATGTTGTTACCACCGTGACGAACAATCAAGCTGTAATTGTTAGACCTAGGCCTAACGTTAGGTCTACTGGGGTTGGGGTTAGGCTAATGTTGGATTCGTTGCAACAAACGTTAAGTAATTTGCCTACACTGTACTCTTTCATGTACCTTGATAAATTGTTTTGTTTAAAGTCCGTTACCTTTGGTAAAGAAAAATAGCGTTAAATTTTCCCAAACTAGGCTAAGTTCTTTTGCTTTCAAAAGTTGCGCCCGATAAATTTCTCAGAACTGGTACTGTAACGCTAGCACTTGCATTAGGCCTAGGCCTAAGTTAAGTTACAGTAGCATCTACTAATTTCGTTAGGGCTATGCCAAGGTCTTCTGTAACCGGTTGGTCATACTAACTACTGAGCAAGGAATATGCAGTAGAGCTTAGGCTATTAGAAGTAGGCGGGCCAGTTTGATCCTAAGTTACTTTGCAAGTTCTCAAAAATTATTAAAACTAAAAGAGGCCAATAGGCAGGCACTAGCCACTGGGGGTTGGGGGGGGGGGGGTGGAATTTTATTGCTCATGGAACACACACACAAACAACTTGAGCAACCTACTGGTTCAGCACATATCTTATCATGCCATTGTGTCATCTGTAACAGTGTATTTATGTTAGAAAGTCCACCATTTTGTATCTTAGCCCTCTCAGATAAGCAAATATTTTCCAACTTAGGGAAGGGCAAACCCCCTCCCCTCAGACTCCTCTCCCAGGATGGCAGTTGCTAATCCCTTGTGCCCTCCTCCAAACGCAATGTCCTGGCCACAGCCCTGCTAGTAAGTAATCATGACTCAACCACAATCATGAGTTGATTACTCCCCGTAGGCCGAACAGACAGCATACATGTATGATGTAGACCTAGGCCAGGCCTCGATTTTTCAGAAAAATTTATGGTTGTCCTGCTGGCAACCAGTTCAGTATTTTTAGTTGTCCTGAAGAAAATTTGGGGGGGGGATGGAATTTTATTGCTCATGGAACACTAGAGAGCAGCTACACTTTTGTTTGGACTGATTTGGCACTCTAAAAGTGCAATGTGTTATTATTAATATGAATTTTATAAGAGGGTCATTGGTCATATATGGGGAAGGAGGGGGGGGGGGAATGCTCCAGGACAGGAAGGACATGCTTTAGGATTACAAATATTTTCTGACAGGATTCCTCATTGTTTTGTAGTTATGTAAAGGTGCGCAGGGCAAGTCTTAGATCACCCTAAAAAGCTGGCAAAGTGTTTTGCTGGACATTATATGAGGAACTTCATCATGCCGTAAGCGAGCTTCAAACTGAAGTGAATAGGCACCTTCTAATCCTATTCAATCCAGGATATTCAGTAATCTACCTTTAGTTGTCTATTCACCTCAGTTTGAGGTAGTCTTACATGAAATATCTCCTTTAATTTCTCCCACAGACCTGAGTAGAATAGTCTGCCAGAGTAGGTGTGCATGTAGCTTTAAAGGGCCAATCCTCTCACCCCAGACTACACTTCCTGTAGGGGGTACAGAAACTCTCCATTGGCCCAGCTTTTTGGTTGACTGTTGATTCAAACAATGCAGATTACCAAAGCTTATATGACACAGCATGAACTGTACTGAGAGTGTTTTGGTTATACTCAGAGAGCTTTTCCATACTCACCTGAAGCAATAAACTGAGATTGTGACTGGATAAGATTGAATTTCAGACAATTGTGGGAGTAAGAAGGTTAGGAGAATTGGTAATGTTTTCGGTGAGAGAATTGGGCCTTTAAGATATGTTAAAGTTAAATATATTGATAGTTCTTCCATGACTGTGGTAAAAGCTATCGTGTGGTGCTTGTTATGGTTGGGTTACTTTTTTTTCTCTGTGAATGATATTTTAATTACATCTTTTTTCTTATTGTTATCATGTTATTAATAATATTCGATTGTCAATACAATACAGTACAACCAATGATCATCAGCAACATATAAAAATATATTGCCAACAATGTGCAACATTAACTTTCTGGCAATGAAGCAACAATTTGTTTCTTTGCTGAGAAGATCTAAAAATATTCAAAATTACTTATACAGTATACATAAACAAAACTTGGCAAAAAGGGTTACGCTCTTGAGACATCTTATGGAGCCTCCTAAAGGCCAAATTTTCTCATTCCAAACAGTACCAATTCTCCTAACCTTCTTAATTAAGCCCCTCCCACAATTGTCTAAATTTCACCCTCATCTAGACACAATCTCATTTTATTGCTTCAGGGGGAATATAGAAAGCTCAATGTGTATAATCAAAACACTATCAGAACAGTTCGTGCTGTGTAATATAAGTTTTGGTACTCTGCATTGTTTGAATTAGCAGTCAATCAAAAAGCTGAGCCAGTTGAGAGTTTCTGTTACCCTATACCAGAAGTGTAGTTTGGGGTGAGAAGATTGTCCCTTTAAGTCATGGTATCTCATGATCTCAGCTCTCCTTTGCCCATTCACCTGTTTAATTGCATTGAGATTTTAATTCATGCAATCGTTCAGTTTCTTCTTATTTCTCTTCAAAGTATCTTTCAACATCATACAGTATGTTATGGTTTAAGCTTTCAATATTGCATAGCCTACTCTAGGTATAAACAAAGCAGTGCTTCTATTACATTTCACATTTGGAGAGAAAAAATGTTGTCACATAGGCTAATTCTCAACAGCCAGTCATGAAACAGGACAGTCCACTACACTATTTCAAGTTAGGGTGACTGCTCTTCCCCTTCAATTGAAGATTGGGATTTTTCTTCTGTATATTCCTAGGCCCCAAGTTTCCTTCATTGTGATAAAATGGGTAGCAAATGCATTGTATTAGTTCTGTACCAGCATGATCTGTGAGGCAAACCACTTCCTTTAACACATGTGGCCAGATCAAGGGGCAAGTGTGCATCACTGGCATAGCCTTGGGATGGGAGAGGGTGGGGGTTGGGGTTGTGGCCGAGAAGGGGGGGGAGGTTGGCCACAATCCTACCTATGACCCAACCTTGCAACCTTGCAATGCAAAAAATATCTAAATATAGCTGTTTTTTCTCTCTATTCTTAGACTTTTCTCTCATGTTGAGCCCCAACCCCCTCCCATGACACAATCCTGGCTATGCACCTGGTGTGCATGCAGGGTAAATATATATAGCCTGCCTGCACTAGACTTAGCAGACTGGCCCTCAGAAACAACAATGTTCTATTCAGATTTGCAAAAAAGAAAGTGACTTATTTCAGAAATAATAGTTGCAGGTTTATTTTTCTTAGATTTCACTGAGTTAAACACTGCTTTAGTATGGTGATTTCAATGTTTACGCAAGCAGCTGGCAAATTGTTCATTGTGATCGCATTGTATGTTATGAGACTATGTTTCTGAGAAAGGTATCAAAGTGAATTTTAAAGCTTTATACCATCCTTCAGCTTCATACTTTTTTTTGTTAGAGCTCCATTTGGTCAGCAATTAATAAAGGAAATAAAGATGAAAGCAAATATGCTTAAATGCATTTTATGCATTTGTATTACTCTCTGCTTTGACAATCGTTGAAGCACAACTTTGAGAGTGCAGTGTAAGTTCCGTATGCACATAATAGCAGAAATATAGTATTGTTTAACACAGTGATGATCCATCTGCATAACTACAATCATTTCGACCATGACTAACAGTCCCCAGGTCAGAGATGTTTTGCTGTACAACTATATAACTTTTGTCATCCAAACCATTAGAAAAGATACCCTCAGGCTTGTATGCACCCTATTTTTCAAGCCCTGTATCCCTATGAGGTAGGCCTACATGCTGGAAAGGGACCAGTTCCGTTCACCTTTGTCCACTTTCTACGATGCATTTGTGTGTCACCATTTCTGAATTCCTTTACTGAAATGTTACATCCTCAAATATAGCCCAACTGCAGTGCTGTCTGGTTAGGATCAAGACATTGTTGAGATGTGTCATGATGATGCTGGACCAGTTCAGAGCAGCAAAAGGTCATCTGCTGGGATGACAAAGAGGCAAACTGAAACTGAGGAAACAAAACAGATGAGGATACATACATGTATAAGTGAAAGAGGTATGTCATTGGAGTTGCTGCTTGCATGGAAGAACAGATTGTCTCTGTATGGAAGATTTACCATTGAGTGGGAGTAATAGTTTAGAAAGAAATAAAGCACTATTTTCAAAAGTTTCATTATTTTTTATAATCATTAAAATTTAACCTAGTGACTGGTTAGTTGGAAATCTTCATTAATTGCACCTCAAAGACCCCTGCTCCCCCAGTGCAGAACAACTGTTGTGAGGCAAAGAAAAGCAGGCTGTAATTTCAGTTGTTCAAAGTATGTCATCTTTACTGATATTGCCATTGAGTCTCTTTCTCAAGACCCGAGTAGATAAATTACAAGGTCTTCCAAAACTTTGCTGAAGCACTGACAGTATTTTTGCACATTTAGGTAAAGAATTTGAGCTTGGATAGACCTATTATATTTCAATAAAACATAACACCTTCCACACTCCTTCCTGAGGAGTGTGATTGCCTAGCACCTATAGAAAATCTAAAACTCACAGCTTATCAAGGAAGGTGTCCTTTTATCATGGGAGCAAAGACAGGAAGCCCAAAATGTTAATTGAACACTCTGACTTACCTTCAACAACAATCTAATCTATCCCCACGCTTTTCACAGCAGTCTCACAATGCCAGTGGTTTTGTTAAATATAGTTCTTCAGGTAGGCCTGGGCTTGATAGGGAAAGGGATGGCTTTCGGCTGCTGTGTGTTTATCCTTGTTTCCATGTATACAGTTCTTCTTCCCAATGAAGGGAACTTTGTTTCTTTTCCAAGCTCATGTCCAACTCTGTCTTCTACAGTGTGTGCCACCTGCCAAGAGAGGAAAATTCATGTCCTTAAATTCTTGCTGTTAAATTTTCTAATTGTCTGCCGCCCTCATTCAGGTTTTGAAATCTCACATCAAATTTTTGTCAAGGGGTAAGAACTTCCTCTGAACCAAAAAAAAAAACCCTTCATGAGCAGTTTTTCATAGTAATTTGTTAATAACTGTGAATTTGCAATTGTCATTATATTGGATGAGACTGTTTGCATATTCATGATTGATCATTGAATCAGAGTAATTAAAATGTTTTTGCCAGGAATTTTCAGCTTTCTTTCAATTTATTATTTCTCTCAAAAGTATCTTTAACATTGATGTTTTACTTCTTATAATGAGTGACATTTACTAGGGCTAGACTCTTGTAAAGGGTTGTTCTGTGTAAAGTATTTTGTAAAGTTTAAATTTTCAAAACTCAGAAATTTCTAAAAAAAAATTGACAGAAGGAATTCAGTTTTCTTACAACTATGAACTTTCACACTGATGACCAATGCTTCGCAAACAAGACTGAAAAATAAAAAAAAATAAAAAAAAATAAAATTTCTGAATATTTGTTGGATGACAGATTACATGCAGTTGCAAGACTGGACAGCCTTGCCCTCCACTTCACTCTAACCAATCATAGCTTTGAGCTTGTGATCATGAATAATTTTTCTTCATTTTAAGATGATGCAAAAATGTGGTGCAGAATTAAAGAATTGGAAAAATTGTTAGCACAAACCATGATTGCCAATTTAACAGTTCGGTTCCCATACAGTACTGCCAGACAAATTGCACTCGGAAAATTGCCACACTGAATATTCTCTTACCTTTTTGAAATTCCAAAGTCTGATGAGGGAGGCTATTGGTAGGAAATGTGCTGGGGGTGGGGGGGGGGGGACTTTCTTGCACTTTTTTGCATGGGAGTTGACCAGGGAGAATTTCCTGTGTGAAGTTTTTAGTGGTGGTGAAGTCGTTTGAGTGAATACTGTTTTTAGAAGGGAAGGAAGCGGTAAGTTTACATTGTAATTTAAGCTGAACTCATTTTCTTCCAGTTCTTGACCTACCCATTTCCAGAATAAAGATTTAAAATGAAAAAGGAAGAGGCAACATGTAAGAAATAGGAGATCTACATTTACCGCTTCTTTCAATTGTGGATCAAACCATCCAGTCTCTGCCATCTTAAATCACATTGGGGCCACATGCAGGTAAATTCTTCTTTTTCCATTGATTTACTTCTGAAATGATAACAAAAACAGAAAGCATTAAGTCACTTGTAAATTTGCTCTTATAGTACTGGTGTTAGTCACAAAGATGAGAGTTTACAGTTTTGTAATTTAGAAATAGTCCTAATTTGATGTTTGGGAGCTACATTATTTCAATGGAAGTTTGTGCAAAATGACATTGCAAAATGCAATTTGGCTGTTACAAAACAAGAATCCCTGTCTTTAGTTAATCTCTCACCATGTCTTATTAATACCCCTACCAGGGGTGGGTTCAGGATGTTTTGATACAGGGGAAGCATGAAGTGGGTGCGCTTTTTCTATTTTCTTCCTTCTTTTTCTTTTTTTTTCACGTTTTCTTGTGAATATGGGGGAAAATGGACCCCCACCCCCTTGGATCAATGTCATCCCTAACCCTTACCCATCACTCATTAAAACCACTAACAGAACTTTTTAGATGGTCAGTCATTCTCTTTTGCCCTTTTTTAGAGTAATTTAAAAAATTAAATTACTTAGTCCCATTTATTGAAAATTTTCCATGGGATTTTGATCCCCCCCAAAGTTCATTAACCATTTCAGGCAAACCCATTGTATTCACTGTTTTCCCTTCCTCATACAACTTAAAATAGTAGATCATACCATATCAAAAAATCACCCTAAATTATCTTCAACATTTGTACGTTCAACCTGCGGACTTCTCAGCATCTCAGGAGGTTCCCACTCACAAAGTGCTGTTCAGTTTATTTCTTGTTAGTCAGTTTTTACCTCAAAAACTTCATTCATTTATAAAAAAGAATTAAATTGTGCAGAGAACTCACCATAGAATTTATCATTGATCAATGTTAATGTAATTAGGCATTTTAGTAGAACTATACCATTTGGAGTTTTTCCTCTCAGAAGTCCAAAGGCTGATTGAAAACTTATAAATTGGTAAGTTAGCTGTAATTGGATTATACTTAATCATCCATTTTAAATCCCACAAATACCAGGATATGAAAATTTAATTTCATTATCCATTTGAAAGCGTTTATTTAACCTTAGACAATTCTTAAATGTCTTGTGAAAAGAATGATCACTTTATGGGAATTTTTTTTTTCAATGTTGAATTTGTTAATAGATCATTTTGAGACTGATTCTGAAGTCTGGAAGACATGTTTATTGAATTACAGTTCGCTTCTTGTAGCTGTGGTTTCCCTTATTTCATTGAACAGAAACAGTGGTTAAGAGTTGTGTGGACATTTTATAACTGCCCTACTTTCAAAGATTGTTAGTTGTTGGTGTTTACTAAGCACTGTCGATAGTCCGCATGCTGGGTGATGTGCATGGTATGCATGTCATTGAACTTAGCAATGGCTGCTTGATGCAGTACTGCACTGAAATTTGAAAGGTGTTCTGTGTATAGATTAGGGAATATTATTTTAATTATATTACAGATAGAGCAGAATGCTCTATAGTATGGGTGATTATGGTGAGAATGTCCCTGGAATATTTGCCAGCCTTTATTCCAGAAAATCAGAAACCTCTCAAATTAATGCATTCTAGAACTTCCGGTAAACAATACATATTTCCAGAGAGTAAAGTTCCAGCCAAAATAGTTGTTGTAGTAAGTGTCTTACAAATATGTTGGACAATTGTTTTAAGAAGAAAGTCAATTTTTCTCATACAGTTATAACAATTCCTGGAATATGTTACTGTACAGAAGCTAGAGTGTCCTAGGCTTGGTCCCTTGTCGACAGATTCAGTCTGGTATTCCACTCTCCCCACCTTTGAGCTGATGGTCAAAGTGAAAAGCAGATGGTCAAACTTGCATGGGGTGGTTGAACCATTTAGAGTATATGGTTTCAACTGGTGTGGTTACAGTTTTAATTTCACCAAAAATAAAGCTTTCAGTTGATTTTATTTTTTATAAAGTATTTAGAATTTCTTGTACAAATCTGTTCATGCCACTACCAGGCACGTAGCCAGGATTTTCTCATGGGGAAAGTTTTGGTGTCGTGGGGGGGCACGATATGAGGGAAAAGTCTTAGGATATGGAGAGAAAAATCTGCCATTTTTAGGTGTTTTTGCATTGCAAGGTTGGATCATGGGAGGGGGATTTAACTCCCCAAACCCTTCCGGTGGCTATGCCACTGGCCACTACTGTACAGGTTTATATAGTTTAGAGACAAATATTGGTATATATTGCTCCCCTAGTAAATAGGGCCAAGTAATATTATTGGATAATTTTGTCTCTGGTATGAACTGTCCTTGTATTGTAAACTTTTTTTTTTCCATCTCGTTTATTGAAAAGATAACTGTGGATTCGTAAATATATATACAAACATATAATGTGACGTTGATACAAATCAAGTGATTACATTTTAATAACACCAAGGAGTGAGTTTTAACCCCTTAAGAAAAGGAAGTCATACATAAATACTAGGAAACAAAATTCAAACTAATTACAAGAAAAATTCTCTGAAATACAGTTCTCTTGCTTCTTTATTTTCTTTTTGCAAGATATAGTATTCTACTTCAAGTAAGTAGCGGAATCTAAAATGAAATACATCAGCACCAGGATTTGTTTCCGAGAGCTTACAATTGAATATGTAATACTTGACTTTCAAAATAAAGAAATTTAAAGGATGGGTGTCTTCATGGACTAAACCAAAATTTACTTGATCTTGATTTAAGTTAAAATCCCTTTTTAAACAATTTAATAGAATGTCGTTCCAAAAACGTGTAGTATAGTCCTTATATTGTGAACTAATAGACTCTATATGTGAGCAGCGGGTGCAATGTTATAAATTACAAGTGTACAAAGTGTTTGTAGTAGGTTTGTTGTACTTTCTGGGATGTAACCTTTGACTCTTTCAGGAGCAGGTCTTGCAATAAGATTGAAAAAGGGCATAGCCAAAATGAGCAAAATTGCTTTTGGTATATGTTATTCCAGTGGGACATTTTTGAGGGGTATCACAGCCATCAGTGTGGGCACAACAGCCATGGCTATTGGTGGTATTGGTAATTTTAAGCCCTGCAGTAGTAACATTTAGTTTTACCTTTTTGCCCTTTTGTCAGTGAGCTGGATCAAAAAAGTATCTTTGATAGTGATTAAAACATGTAGGAGAGTACATTCCAGAGAGTAACTTCAAAGGCCTAATCCTCTCATTCAAGCACCTCCCCCCCCTCCCCCCACAACTGTCTTAAATTCATCCTCATCCAGAAACAATTTTGTTCACTTCACGATGGGTATACAAGACCCCAATGTGTAATCAAAATACTCCCAGTGCAGTACAGGCTGTGTAGTATGGCTATGATACTCTGCATGTTTTGAACTTGCTGCCAAACAAAGAGCTGTGCCAATTGAAGATTCTGTCAACTACTACAAAAGTTATAGTTTGGGGTGATTGGATCAGCCCTGTAAAATGAGGAATATACCAAACATTTGTGATTGAACTTTAAAATTTTGATGTTAGCTGACGGTCTAACATCCAAATGTACAGGCAAATGTGTCATGATATACAGTAATTGCAAGTACTTTTAGTACTTGAAGCAGTGTTGTAATGGAGTGACTAGATCTCAAACTTTTAAGTGACTCGAGTCAAGTCATTGACTTGAGTCACTGTAATATTTCAATAGGGAAATTACTCCTGAATTCTATCGAGTCACTATCATTTTGAGAGGAAGCGACTCGAGTCGTGACTTGTTACAACACTGACTTGAAGCAACTTTATCTGTGATTTGGGATTGAAGTGGAGAACTGATCATCAAACCTTTGATCAGGTTAATAACTTTCAGAGGTGTTTAGTTAATAATAGTTCAATAAAACACATGTACAAATGCACATGCAGTTATGACAGGGACTGTTGAATCAATTTTGAAGTTGGGGGCTAATCATCGAAGTAGCCCAACATTTTCCAGGAAATTAAAGGACCCAGTCTCCTATTTAAGTCAGGCCTAAAATATCCATTGCTGAATATGTGCATGGCTACAGCCACCCCTCTCCCCCATCTCCATTGTCCCAGGCTGGAAGATTTGGCATAATTTAGGTTAGACTCACTACGTACTTCCCTGAAAGGCCCCCACTGCTAGGAATTACAGAACTATCATGTAATTGTAGTACAACTGTTTGTATTACTACTGTCATGTCAAAATCAGCTTCTGGCACTGTATGATAACACTAAAAATACTATTTAATACATTTTAAATTGGATATTCTTGCTTTTTGATGGCAAATGTTGATATCATGCTATTACAGAGGTACAAAATTTTCTGGGATGCTCATGAGCTTTCAATTTTTGAAAATGTATAATTACTTGTACTATTGTTATAGAATAATCTTCCTCAAAGACCTGTAAATTATGTGTCAGATATCATCTCCTCCAGTTTTATTCAGACCTTCTGTTGGAAGTGTTTGGCAAGACCAAGTGAGCCAGTTAGCCTCTGTCAATTTCTGATAAAAGGCAGTGAAAAACAGTCATCCCAACTTGAAGAAGTGCAGTAGACTGTCCTGTTTCATGATTGGCTGTTGAGAGTCATGTGACAACTAGAAGTATAAACTGTTTGGTTATCGATGAATATGCAATCATGAAGTCATACACTATTATGAAAGATATCTTTAGTGGATAGTGGGGAGAAAAGAGAAGAAAAATTGTGATATCGAGCTGTTTTGCTTTAAAAAACTTTGGGAGGACTGCCCTTAACTTTTAAAGGGGCAATCAGAATTTGACAGAGAACAATTATGTACCTTTTGTATCAGGACATTGTCTTCCCTTTCTGAATTGGTCGTTTACCAGATTATGGAAACATTGAAGAGGTCTTCAGATTAGGAGATACTTTATTGTTGTGGTGAGTATGGTAGATTGGAAAGTTCTGAATATGTCATGGAAAGAAATCCACACAGACTAATCCTCCTCCACTATGGACTGTTACCAATCATGACAATGGCTGGTGATGTGTGATTATGGATCAATTTTTTGGTTATTTCTAAGTCAATGTACCATGTACACTAACAAAAATGATCCATTATCACCCTCCATTGTCATGATTGGTTATACAGTCCACAGTGAAGGATGTCTAGTCTCTGTGTGGATAAAAGTTGTGAAAAATGTAGTACAACCAAACCAAACTCTGATTGCCCCTTTAGTAAGTTAGTTAGATGGAGTTTTACAGCCCAGTTTCCAACCTATTGGTTCAAGTCGAGCCAGCCATGGCCTTTGTTCCAGTTGTGTTCCACTCACTCCACTGGCTTGTTTTCCCTACTCCATTGCTTATGCGGAGCATCACGCACAATGGCAGTAGGTCACATTTTTAGAGTCATTTGGTATAACTCGGCCTGGGAATCAAACCTAGGCCTTCCGGGTTGCCTCTTTAAGCTTGTTCAGATTTAAGTGTATGATCCAATATTTCTGGGAGCACAGAGGAAATATTTGCATGAGTTGAGAATTTATGGATCATCTTGCTCAGCAAAAGTGCATAATTTATTATCTTGGCTGTCACATTTCCCTGACGGGATTTGTTTTTTTGCCCTAATTGGGAGGAAATACTGGACTCCAATTAACCGACAGCACTGACAGCCATGGCCTTCAGGCCCTTTGTGATGGCTGTGATGCCCCTCAGTAAATATCCATTGAAATTACAAAGACTGACAGCCATTTTGCTCATTTTGGCTATGCCCACTTTCAAGCTTATTTTGAGCCCCCTGGACATATGCTCCTACCTCCTACCTTTCCTGTAATGAGGGTAGCATGATACATTCTGTAGTCCTAGTTGATGGTGACACCTTTATTTCATTCACCTGCTAAATTTTCATAATTTGCGAACTTGTAGGCTGGTTGTTGCAATGATGTCATTCATAGTTGTTTAGATCCCAAACTTTGTTCCTGTAACACTCTCTCCCTTCTGGTGCTTTTGACCTCCGACTCTTTTCCGTCACCTCATTAAGGGTCACCCTTGACCTACATGGCTGCCTTAAATCTGGTGAGAGACCAAAATAGCATTCAGTTAAAAATTTGCCTAAGGTATAAAATTCCTAGGTCAATTTCAGTCCCTTTTCAAGTTTCTTGACATGTGTTCACATTGGTTTTTGTTCGTTGCATCTTATTGAACTGAACCAGTCGCTAATTCTCTCCCATTCAGTTTGAGCAAATTGTATGCTTGCAGCATAACTTGCAAGTAAGGCTGATTTTATGTATATGGCAGTAGGTCAATGTCCATTTACCCAATAGGGTGCCAAATAATTTCAATGCACCCTCCCAGGGAAGATGGCTTCCTTTTGCTTCCACCTCAGCAGGAGGTATTTTTTGTGGTCAACCCAATCATATGGTTTCTAAGGTAACTTACTATAAATTTTGCATCACTGCTAGCCTTTGGCCCACTTAAAGCATCACTGCTCCCGATATTAAGCGGTGGTGGAATCGGTTCATTGGTGGGAGCTCATTGGATTATGGAGACAAATGGATCATTCCAAGTTTTGGTTATTGTTTAAAACAGGAACTAAAAATGTCCATTCAGTGGAGAACTTCACATGCTTTGACATATGCCCTCCCTGTGGGAAATTCTGAATGTCAGGGAAGTGGAACAGACTGTGTTGCACTCTGTCTCAATTGCGGTTTACAGTTTCACAGTTGGCGTAAGTTTTTGTTGTAATCCATAGCTGTTAATTTCAGATCGTGATGACTGCATCATGTCATTGCTCCCTGGTAAAACATTCATTTCACGATAAGAAAACTATTTTTTTTTTTTTTTGCCATTTTCAACCCTTTGTTTTGGCATTGGAGGTTGACTTGGCTTGATTTGCCTATAAAATACTTAAGTTAAAAAAAATACCACTTGACCTATTTTCCTTCCGTACATTGAATTGGCTTGCATCTTAAAATTGAATATATATGTAAATTTTATAGAAAATCTAAGCAATGTGATCAAACCATCACATTTAGCTGCATAGGTGTATGAGGTATGTGGGGGTGGGGACATGAGGGGCAGAATGGCCCACACGAAATTTCCACAAAATTAGAATTAGAATTCTGGTAAGTTATTAACAACAAATCAATATCATAATAAATCAATATCATAATTCTCTCAAACAATGCCAGGAAAATAAAAAACGTATTACGGTCTTAAACATTTGCATGAAAAACAAAATTAGATAGTCTCACATCTTTGAAGCCTCTCACCCCAAACAGTATCAATAATCTCCTAACCTTCTTACTTAAGCCCCTCCCACAATTATCTGAAGTTCATCCTCATCCAGACACAATCTCAGTTTATTGCTTCAGGATACTGTAAGTATGGAAAAGCTCAATGGGTATAATCAAAACACTTTCACTGCAGTTCAGGCTGTGTAATACAAGTTTGGAACTTTGCATTGTTTGAATTAGCTGTCAGTCAAAGAGCTGAGCCAATTGAGAATTTTGGTACATCCCTACCAAAATTGTAGTTTGGGGTGAGAGAGTTGGTACTTTAGAAAAACCAGTCATTCCTCATCCTGTTTTGACATGTTGCAAAACACAGTGCCAAAAATGGTGGACTATCTGAATTATTTTAAAACTTTGCCTGAAAACAAAAGACACTCTATTCAAAGAAACACTTTCCGGGAAAATGAAATGAATTTTTTTATGAAAATTTGCCCTTCATTCTGGCTTCTTATTTAAAAAGTTTTTCTTCTGCCCCATTTCATACTGTAGTCTTGCAAAAACTTTGCCTGAAATGCGAAAATATTAGGGTGAAGGTTGGGAAAAGAGTTCTGGGATACTTTTAATTGCCTGGTTTCACATACTGGAGGCTTTGAAATATTACAGCTAGTAAATCTTTACTCACCATTCATCATTTGTATTACAACTTACAATATTTTATGCAATCAATTTTCATGAAGATACTCTTACACTTCTGGAAAGAGTAAGTACAATCACCACAAACTTATTCTGGTACGGCACCTAAAATTTCACAATGTTCTTTTTATTCATCTTCAGAGTATCTTCCATAAAGATATAATTCCATATAAATCTCACTTACAAATGCTAATCCTTGCTTAGTACAGTATTTGGTTCCTATATATTGTCTTCTGCTTTATATATTTTTTTTTTTTTGTTTTCCCAGTTTTGTAATGTTGCAGTTTTGTAATTTAACAGTGACTTTGATCCCATCATCTTACCCTAACTTTCTTTTAGTTTCTTGTTTTTGTTTTGTTTGTATAAATTATATTTTAATAATTGCCAGCATCTTTTTCATGTTTGTTCTGTTTTATGAGAGCATTCAGTTACCCTGTGGGATTAAATAACATTCATAATCTTGATTTTAATCCTTCTCTTAATGTAAGACCTGTTAAACTTTTACCACTTTCTGCTGCTTTGATGCCAGAATGGTATACCTTTATAATACCAAAGGGTGCACTCATCTTAAATGTTGTTCATATGTGACATATTGAATTACGTAGCATTGGTACAAGTAATAAGCTACACTGGCAATGACTTTAAGTACTGCACTAGGGTTTCTTGCTCAAGGCATCAAAACTCATTGGTAGGGGTGATACAATTAGTGACAATTCATTTTCAGATTGCAGACATATTCTAACATTTATTTTTAAAGCCCTTAACAATAATTTCATCTGATCGAAAATCTAGACAACTCCGAAGGTAACAGGCTGATATCAAACTAACATGTCCTCAGAGGGGACAGGTGTCCCACTTTTTAAGGAATCAAAACAATTGACACAAATTTGTTTTTAAGCAAAACTTTTTTCTTTCATGCCCCCTTGACATGTGTTGATGACAGGTGCTTTGTTTGTCCTCGAGTGAAGACATGGGGTCCATTGTGAAAGTCATTCTTTTTTCTGATGGGCCCAGGACAATATGAGGACACTGGGGAGGTAATGAAATACTGATACCCGGATAATGTAGACAATTTATGACAATTTGAAACACATTAGGGGGTATGGAAGAAATGTTGTACAGGGTTTATAGATATCTCAGGGCCAAAAAATGAGTCCAGATTGTAACGAGAAGTGATGTTTGTAGGACAAGAGTTTGGTAAACTTTGGTGTGACCACAAACAGAGTAGAGAGCTATGAATCTGGGTCTTTGTCCCAGTATTACATTGACATATTATATTCATGCATGTGCTGTATTAAATCCTGATCACTTGTTCTAAAGGTTGGCCCACTCTTCCCTCCTGCAGTGTGTCTAGAGCTCAGCAATCTAGTTTTTCCCTTTAACAACATTTCAAGGTTTTCTTTAGCAGAAACAGCTGAAATGATGTGAAATTACGGTAGTAATTTTTAGGTCAGAATGATATTTGTGTTAGTAGGTCAACATATCAAGGTCTGGGGCAATGGACTACTGCACCACTGACTACATATTCAGTGTGGTAGTATTAAAGACAAATTTATAACATTGAAGGTCTGTCTGTAGACTTGTTAAGGTACAATGGCAGCCTAGAGGTTCAACCATGAAGCTATGAAATTTTAGTTGGAAAGGTTAGTCATGCTGAGAAGTGCCTAACTTCTGTAAATTTGTTTTTGTATGGTTTTATATTTAGATGTACGTTATTAGTGTGTGGGAGGAAACAGTTAAGTGTTCTCATTGCCTGTACTTTTAATAAATTAATGGTATGTTGTGGTTTTGAGGAGCTGGAAATTTTTTCCACAGGTTTGTTACATCACTCACATCAAATATTTTTGGCTGATTTGTTTGATGGTCTCTTCTGTTGCTACTAAAATATCACAGGGTCTTAGTATATGCATTGCTTATTATTACTAGATGGGTGCTACCATTTTTTGACAAGGTCAAAGGTCACTTGGGGGTTACCAGAGATCAGATTGTTGTAACAAGATAGCTCAAGAAGAATAGAAGTGAAGGATCTCATACTTAGCACATTGCCTGTAAACCCTATCATTTTTGGTCAAGGTCAAAGGTCACTAATTTTGGGGTAACCAAAGTAACCAAGATCTTTTCAAAATGACATCTCAAGAAAGGTAGCAGTGAGGGGTCTCCTACTTAGCATGTGCATTTACCATATTTAACAGATGAATCCTATCATGGGGTTTGTCAATTTTGTCATTGTGTGGGGGTCAAATGTCATTTATGGTCACCATTCAGAAGGTAAAAGCCTAAAACTGTAAGAAGGATAACAGTGATGTATCTTATGCTCTGCATGGTGTTTAGTGATTAGAGCATCCGAATTGGAACCAGGAGTTTGAGTTTCACTCCTGGCCAGGTCATAGGGAAGACTTAAAAAAGTGGAACCAACTGACATTGCACTTAATGCTCAGCATAAGAAATGGACTGGGGAAAATAAGCCAGAAAGCCACACTTGGAAAAAACACCATAGCCTGCTTGAATGAAACCAATTACTGTAGTTAGAAACTGAGCCATAAAACTACATGTACAGTATGCAGTTCATACTTAGCATAATATATACAGTGCCCACATTTAGTAAACAAACCCTACCATGTTTGGTAGAGTACAAAAGTCATTTGGAGTCACCAGAGGTCAGAAGGTTAAAACCTTGTTAACAAAATATCTCAGAAAGGGTAACATTTGGGGATCTCATACTTAATTACATGAGCATTGCCATTAATTTGTAGAAAAAACATGCACCATATCATCCCCTTTCTGGCGTACTGGGGAATTGCAAAATCAAGAATTTCATGAATCTGTGGATCTTGTGTTTCGCATAGTGAAGAATGTTGTCTTATTTGGAGAATTTTCGCCATATTCATCGCTTTTATGTTTGGAATTGTAGAAAATAATATATTTAACAAAGTCATTCCAATTTTTAAGGCTGAGGTGAACAGATTACAGCAAAAAATGCATTCATCACTAAGCCAAAATTGCCAGATTTGCACATTCGTCACTATGCCAATTTGCGATTCGTCATTATGCCAGAAAGGGGACGATATGTGGTCATGTGTGTCAAAGTATACTGTAGCATGAGATTGTGCGCAACACAATGCATTGGGCATACAAGAACACTTCTGGATTTCATTTGAAGACGTTTTATGCAGTAATAGGGAACAGCCCACAGGGCCACCAGAATGTTTGCAGTGAGGAGAGAATGATCCCATGAGGATTTTTGCAGGTCTTGAATTTTGAGGTGTATGAGTGCAATCGCACATCACTGCTCACCTTTAATCACTCTGAGGGGCGTCATTTTTGAACCGCCAACATAAAGAATGGAAGCTGATATAAAGCTTAAAAAGTTAAATAAAACATCAAAACTACCACATTCCTTAATTTCCTGAGGAGTTTGATTTGTAGCACACCTGGAAAATCTAAATCTCAAGGCCAGATTTTCGGTTGATTGGCAGGCCATTGAGTAACATAGTTATAATTTGGTGCATATACTGTATTACGAGATGGGTGTATTCCTCGCAGTACCATCATAGATATCCATCACAGGTCAATATCTATACATAGCTCCAATCTAAATTAACCAATGCTGCTTCTTACACATGGTGATACCATATACAACTGTGCAACTAGTGAATTCTGTGCATGCCTGTAACGTTGAGAGGAGGAATTTTGTAGATTCATATAGCCAATATTGTATTAGCCAAGAATTTCATGTCGCTGTAAATATAGTATATTTAAATACATTGGTATGTTCTAATGTTGCTTCCGGTAACATTGAAGGTGGATGTAAACTAGTGGTTTTCCCTGCATGTTGCAAGAGGTTACTGAAGGGGATGACTTGAATCTATCTGTACCACATTTGAAACTGTACTTATAATAATAATATAACAGTTCTTATATATCGCCTTACACAAGAAGTCTCAAAGCGCTAAAACTATACAACAGGCGGTCAATAAGACAAAGTAAACAAATGAGTTTTCAAGTTAGTTTTAAATTGTCCAACAGTGGAAGAGTTCTTGACAAAAGAAGGAAGGTCATTCCACAGTTTCGCAGATACTGTTGAAAAAGCATGATCACCATAAGAATGGGTAACAGATGATGGCACATTTAAAAGAGATTGAGAGCTGGAACGTAGTTCACATAAAGGCTTGTAATTAGATATAAGATCCTTTAGATATAATGGAGCAAAACCATATATGCATTTGTATGTAAGAAGAAGGATTTTGTAGTTGATACGATGCTGCACAGAAAGCCAGTGTTGCACTGTTATTGAATCTATATTTGAACTACACCTTTTATCTAGCTGATGATACCTGTAAATCATCAAGTCCCTTCTAAAACTGGCTAAATTTATTTTCAAAAATGAATGTTACAATGTCTATGCTTTTCTGTTGGAGGAGTTTAGGGACAAATGTACCATAATGTACATCAGGGGTACTTGCTGTTTTTGTACATCCTGAGGGATGTATTTTGGAAGTAATCCATCAAAGTATAGCTCTGATTGGCCACTTAACATGAGTGACTTCCCACTACCTAAGGCCCAGCTATATACCCACCTTGATGCATCTCAGCTAACTTTCTACCAAAACTTTGCAAAAGTGCTGCACATGTAAGCATCTGGGGTTCCTTGAGTGTTCTTACAAAATCTCAAAGAAATTTTCCATTAGATATTATCTACACACCATACTCAGGACATTAGGATGGAAAGATACCCACTGTCTCTGGATAGAACAATTAGCAATTTAGCATGTAGGTTATATTCATCTTTAGTTTTTATGAGCAGGAGAATTTCCATATGGCCTCACCCTTACAGATTCAACAAAGTTTCAAAGAATTTGGGAATTAAGTACATTTCATGCTAGTGTTGCTTACACAACCAAAAGTAAGTAAATAAGGGGATGTTACAAAAGCAATCTTTTTTAGTTCCCGGAGATCATGATTTACAACGAAGGAAATGTTAAAACTAAGAAATAACTGCCAACTGAACAAAACAAAACAATGAACATCCCTAGCTAAAGGGTATATTTCATCAACTTAAATTGAAATGGTACAATGGATATCCTAATTTATGACTGGTCCTTTCAAATCAGACATCAAATTTGTTTTAAGCTGAAATTTTTAAATTTAATCGGAGCAAACCCTTTTTATTAACCCTGAGAGTCTACATATTCATACTGGAATGTAAGAAATTCCTGCTGTAGAGATAAGAGTATATATGTCAAGGTATTGTTTGGGTTGAACGCTCAACAGCTTTCAATAGTTTTTCATGTGACAAGAAATTTATAGTATTTAACTGGAGAGGGGTTACTAAAACTCTACCCTCTTAATTTGAAGGGACAGTCCCAATTGGTTTTCACATTTTTTTCTCAATGATTCTGCTGCTCATAACAGTTGTATATGAAGTCATATAAACTACTAGAGGACTGAGGCTGTTTTGTGTTTCCGTGTAAATGTGGATTCTTTTAACCCTAAAATGTTGAAAAATTCTCATTCACCTGTACTTAACAAAATAACAAACATTTCTTCTCACTTTGTAGTTGTAAGATTCTTCAATACCTCTACATTTGGTTAACAATCAGTTCAAAAAGGAAAATTGTTGTGCTTGAGCACCGATAAGAGGTTCATTTCCTCTTTTGAATGGTATGTATTTGCCGCAGCTTATTTGGGAGTGGAAAAAGATTTGGGAAGGACTGATCTAAACATTACATTCATTCCTCTGTTCAGAAGTACAGAGACCCATTCAACATTGGAAAAGGTGTGAAATTTAGTTGTTCTACTAGTTGAACTACACGTCATGTTTATGAGCATTTCACTCCGTGTGTATCATCAATAAGATTCAACCTTTTTTACTGCGCCGAATTGTGACTGTACTAGCAGAAATGTCATAAAGTAATACAGGTTGTGAAATGAATTACCCCAAGTATATATTCAAGTGTTTTGAGCTTTCTATAGATGTGTAGTTCATGCAAATAGTCTTTATTTGCATGTATAGGTTAATGTTTGAGGTTCTGAAAAAAAACGCACTTGAAGATATTGAGGTATTGTACTATAAAGTCTTATTCTATGGTTCAGCTTGTTGCTCTAGTGTTTGCATTAGAACAATAGAAACACTAGAAAAGGAGTGGAATTTTTTTTATGATGAACGCTTCAAAGGAATGACAAAAAGGAAATCTCCTTGTGCAGATTGTAAACGACAACTTCTTACAGAGTCAAGTTCTTATTTAAATTGTTATGGAATGTTAGAAGGACCGTATTCTGAACCACAATATATGCCCACGTATTCTTTTCAAAACTTTTCACACAACTGTTATCGTCAAAATGGTTTAGTGGAGTGTGTCTATAAATGATAAAACATGCAATGAGAAGGTCGCACTTGTAATAGATAAATTTGTCCAAGCCGGTTTGATGGATAGAGCTGAAAGAGCAGTTGAATAAATAAGAAAAAGTTTTTAAACCTAGCATGAGTATTTGAACAGTCTGTGATGGATTTTATTTTCTGTGTTTTTGAATAATCTGTAAAATGCCAGTCGCACTTCTTTGTTAAAAGAAGCAGAGCTGGTTATCATGATTGGAAACAGTGTCCATATCTCAGAAGCGAATCAACTTTCAGTACTTCAAAATTCCAAAATCTGTCTGTCGGGAGCTGCTTCCATAGGTTGTCTGTTTTATATCATCCCTTTCTGCCAAAATGGAAGTTGGTAATTGTTTTGAGGTCTTTTTTGGTCCTTTTTTTCTGGTTCAAAAAGGAAGGATGATGATTCCATTTGAGTTTTCTTGTCTCTTCCTGCTATTGCACATATCCCACTTCTTGAGACACTGCAAGTAAACCATGTGTTGCTCCTTTGTGAAAATGAATTTTTTATGTCATGTTCAGTGTTGTCAAGATGTTTTGTTTTACATGCTGAGTCAAAGTACAACTTACAGACATTTTCACCTCATCTTGAGACGTACAAAGTCGACTAAAAAAGTTAGGTGAAAGAAAATTTGAACACAAACTTTAGGATAATAAGAAACAGGGGAAGGGCTAAGGAGGAAGGGGAATGAAGGCCACTGTTTGGAAAATTTTCTAATATCTTCATGAGGCTAACAAAAAAAAATTATGAAATGAGGGATATACTTCATGTAAGGCTACCTCAAACCATGTTGAATATACATAATTTAAGGTAGATGAATAGACTGGATAGCCTAGACTAAATAGGATTAGTAGACCTGTGTCTATTTACTTCAGTTTGAAGCTGGCTTACATGAAGCACCTCCTTAAGAAGGAACCCTGATGACAGTCACTTGTCCTTATCATCAGTGATCTGATAGATTCTACTCCTTAAAAGGACAGATTTTTCAATAAGAATCCCAAGTTTTGTAAAAGATTTTCTCAATAAAAAATCATTAACTACTCAATTGTTCTTTCCATGATAATCCAAAATTTTTCAAGTTAGTCTAAGGGGAGAGTCATTTTTCTAACCAGCCAATATGGGCAGGCAGGCAAAGGAAATACAAAAGTGATTTAGCCATAACCACCAGTTAGATAAATGACTCTGCACTAAACACTACATTTTTCAATTTTTGTAAATTACAGAAACCAAAAATTTTCCCTTTGAAATTTGACTGCCAAAATTTTCTTTCAGAAACCTGTCCATTTTGTCTGAGTTCTGGGTTTCAATCGTTCCATGCAATAAATCATAGTGCCAACCTGTAATGGAACTTGGAAGGTGTTCTATAGCAGTGTGCATTCATGTCTATCTTCCTTATTTGGTTATTTCAACCTGGCCAGCCTTTCTCCTGAGATAGCTACCTATGGTAGCTAAACTTAATTCCATTTCTTGTTGCACAGTTGTAATTCTCATTATTCTCTTTTGTGAGCATGGCGACTGGTAAATGTGTACAGGTATTTAAGTTTACCGATGAGACTAACTCAATATCGTTGCCATTAAGCCAGTTGACTTTGAATTGAAAGAAGGGGAATGAACTCTTAAAGCAGTTGTCTGTATGTATGCATTTGTTTGTCCTCAGTCTGTTTGTTTGGGAGGCCATCCTTTTGTGTAACTGAATAGAACTGAGTGTTTCTGGAATGTGTGATAAGTTGGTTAGGCACTGCTTTGTCATCTATCAATCTACTTATATCCCCCTTAACGTTAAAGATATAGCAAGGCCACAACAGGTCTAATATCTGATGGATTCTTGGCAAGAAGCATGCCATTATCCTTATATTTGTAAGGAATATCAATTTATATCAGGGCTATGTCAATGTTCCTAACTTTGCTCTTCCCAAGGTTCAATGTTCCCAAATCTCGGAACATCAGCCCTTCTTGGAACATCAAACTCTGAGTGGGTAGGGAAAAATGAACCTTGTAATCATTGCCAAATTGTGGAGATACACAAAAGCAGGAAATATCTAACCTTGGGAAAATTGAACTGAACAGGGGAACATCAGGTAGACCACTTATATCATGCAGCTTGTACCTATATTTTTTTATGCAGAGGAAGAACCACTTTGCTAGAGCTTCCAAATTTGAACCAATATAGGGCCTATATCTGAAACATTTTTCAGTTGTTCTTTATCTCTGTGTGTGCACAAGCACTGTACAGAAGTAATATTTATATTGGAAACATTTTTAGGAGACATTTTAAAATCAAATTTTAGCAGATCTTGTAGGAGTGAACCATGCAATCCATTATTATTTTCATTTCTTCTTAGGGAATACTTTACATTTTGAAAAGCAAAATTTAACAGTAGTCCAATTTTATAGAACATTTCAAATAGTACTGAATTGTTCCTGAGAAGCAGAAGATTTACGTATGTTCGCTAAGTACATGAAGATCTACTGAACCCTTTTTTAACTGAATCCTTTTTTTAAACCCATTGGGTAACTCTTAAAAAGCAAAGTCGGCTAGTTAACTAGTCCGGCGCACAACCGACTTCGTCAGCTGGGCAACCGATTTTAGTGGCAAGGCTATGCCAAGTGGGAGGAAAGCTGGAGTACTCTGAGAAAAACCCACGTACATCGAGCGGGACTTGAACCCATGCACATGTGAGACACATTGGTACACAGCAGCTGGAATAGACCACTCTGCCACTCGACGACACTCTGATCTCCCTGAAATCTATAACCTTTTGCTAGGCTTCAAGAGTGGAAAAATGCTACATGTATATCTACACATGGTATGATTGAAGCTTTTAAAATCATTTGTGGTGTTTATGACATAAATATTACTTTTAGCATGCTTAATTTCAGTACTAGGAGAGATATTTCAAGAGAGGTCATTCAGATTTGAAGAAATTTGCCTTTAGAAATAGAGTTGTTGATTTTTGGAATAGTCTTCCAGCTTAAGTTGTGGAAGCTAAAATCTGTTGCTACTTTTGAAAGAAGACTTGACAAATTTTTGTTAAATTTAAAATTTTGATTTTGAAGCAAGCTACCCTTCATACTGTATACAGTATATGATGGTCTGTTGATGTTCATTTGTGTAAAATGGTGTGATGTCCGATGTGGATATAGAGGCTTGTAAAGCCTGTGCCCATAATGTATCATATCATATCAGCTATAGGTCTAAAGTGATACTATTGGCATATTCAATAAACCTCATTTTGGTTCAGGATTGGTGTCAGTGAATTTTGTTAAGTACCTTTCTACCAGTACTGTTGCCAGGGTTTTTGTTCAGGGGGACACTCTGGGGCATAAATCTTTGTGGGGGCAAAATTATGTTTTTGCTCCTGCATACTACTGAACTGATATTTCTTTGTCTGTGACATATAATGGTCTTACATATAAGTCCTAGTATTTTACTTGAAACTTTGTGATAGAAATGCACATGAAATGGCCTTGTTTTTTAAAGAATGTTCATTTGTTGGACAATGGTAAAGCAGCAATAATTGTCTTCAGGATTGAATATTGGATACCATTGCAGCCTTAATGTCAGTTTGTTGTAATATAAGTGCAAAGCAAGATTGTCCAGAGCTATTTACTGAATTAAATACCAGTTGGTCTGGACCCCAGGCACCGAAACAGATTTCCCAGAGTCATCCACCAAAGAATTGCAACAGTGGACTTATGAATAGCCTTGAAATTTGGGAAATAGATATCAAAGTACTTGAAATCCAACTAAGTTTGTACTTGCAGGAAAACACTAATTATAAACAAGACTGTGTTTGGTCTAACAGTAAGAGCATCCACCTTTCACACGGGAGGCCTGGGATCGACTCCCAGGTCGAGTCATACCAAAGACTCTAAAATCTACTGCTGTTGAATGTGATGCTCCACATAAGCAATGGAGTAGGGAAAACAAGCCAGTGGAAAAAAGGCCAGGACCCGCTCGACTTAAACCAATAGGTTGGAAACTGGGCCGTAGAACTTCATAACTAACTACAAGAAAGGTTGATGACTCAACTAAAATTTCTGTTCCAAGAGTTGGGATTCCTTGTCAAAGGATTTACTTGCAATCATATCACAGCTACTCAACCCCTTAAAGGGCCAAACCTCTCACACCAAACTACAATTTTGGTACCCTGGTACTGAAAATCTCAATTGGCTCAGCTCTTTGATTGACAGCTAATTCAAACAATGCAGAGTGCCAAAGCTTACATTACACAGCATGAACAGTACTGAGAGTGTCTTGATTATATAAATTGAGTTTCTGTATACTCACCCTTAAGCAATAAACTGAGATTGTGTCTGGATCAGGATGAATTTCAGACAATTGTGGGAAGGGGTTCAGTAAGAAGGTTAGGAGAATTGGTACTGCTTGGGGTGAGAGAACTGGGCCTTTAACAGAAATCACTAGACTGTGAAGTAAGATGGAGTGAAGCTTCCATTTGTAAGCCTGCAGTACAGTTTTTTAGATGGACCACCCCTATTGCGGTTGTGTTGCTTTAATTCATTGCAAGTATTAGTGTCTGTCTACTCTATGGACCTCTCATAGTTTGGGTTAAGGATGTATCCTTAGCTTTTATTGCCCACAGAATAAAGAAAAGATAACAGGAGGGTGTTTGCTTTTGGATAACAGGGCTTTAAATCTGTTTGTAAGAAGAAAAGACTTGCTGACAATTGACCTTAAGTTACACAAAATCTTTTGTCCTCCATCACAAAGCAGAAGTCCAACAAAAAAGGAATCAAATACTATCTTATTCATTCACTGTTTTAAGTTGTTTGTAGAACAGACCCCTAAGAAGGGTGGACTGTGTACCTGTTCCAAGTACAACACCCATAAAATCTACCATACACTTAAAGACCCTCTCTGTTACTTCTTTCCTTTTTTCTAAATATGTCCTCAAATACTTGGTGGCAACACAAAGGAAAAGCAAGAGTTTATGATGATTGAGGAGTTAAAGCTAAGGTCTATCAAAGTTGGCAATGAATAATCGCAGATTCTGCTACCAGGAAGCTGGGAGATTTGTTCTGTGCTGCTACTTCATATTGTGCACCTTTCTAGGTTGACTAGTACTGGGTGAAGTATGACATTGGAGTTTCTTAAAAATAGCACAATGAGCAATGATCTTATTGAAATGTTGGATTAATTTACACCTTTTTTGTGTGTGATGCTCTGCATAAGCAATAGAGTATGAAAAACAGGCGAGTGAACCACAACTGGGAAAAAAGTTCATGGCAGGCTCAACTTGAAACAGTAGGTTGGAAACTGGGCCGTAAAACTTTATCTACAGTAACTAACTACACATTTTTTGATGTAAATTACATCAGTTTCAAGTCACCCCTGACTGAGAACATTGCAAATTACAGAAGAAGCGTAAGAAAGAGATTACAATAACTTAACATCTGTTTGACTAAATTTATGATTAAATGGACTTAAGACTGACCAGTTTAAAGGGGGTGAACTAACTGTGTCTTCTTTGGGATCAACTTTTCATGTACAAGCTCTGTAAGATTTCTTGGATACAGTGTTATTCATTGGTTGAAACTTTTAGGAATAAGCCTGTCAGATAAGAAAAAAATGAATTTAGAATGATAGAAATCCTCATTCAGAATGCTGTGTTTAAAAATCAAAAGAGCCCCCTAAGCTTTTGTAAAAAGAATCTATTCAAGGCATCTTAGAATATATTTTAGCTCAATTTTGAACAAAGAAAGTGGCTCCATTTGCTAATAACTCTCTGGAATTAGTTAGATGGAGTTTTACAGCCCAGTTTCCAACCAATAAATTCAAGTCAAGCCAGCCACAGCCTTTTTTCCAGTTGTGGTTCACTGGCTTGGTTTGCCTCCCCTCCAGTAACTCTCTGGAAACGGCTATCCATATGTTAGGGAATCATTTTGAGTGGAACTGTTGATGGTCAGGAGGCCCATTGGCTTGTTGAGGATCTTACAGTGTATATACCATGGAGAGTTAATGACATGGGTGTACACGTGTGAAATTTGCCTTCTCCTTTTCCGTATTCAAACTTCATAGGTTTACAATGCAGGCATAACGGCTCTCTACCCTTGCACCAGGAATTGCCATGTAACGTACCCATGGCTCCCTCTCCATGCTCAACGGATGGCCATGTAACATCCCGAGGGCTTCTGTCAGAAACACAAAAAGGGGGAGGGGTGATTATTGCTGCTAAGCCCCAAGTCTAAATTGATGGTGTGCTAGGCTTAAGCTTCAGGTGGACAAAAGCTTGCTTCAAGACCCCAGTAAGGTGCAACTTTAAGGATTTTAATGGCCATTTATGTAAGTGTCTTCTTTTTAAATAAATACCATGAAGTTGACATTTTTTTAATTTTATGAAAGTGAAAAAAGGGGAATTTTACCCATTTTCTTCTGGGAAGGCAAGGGGGAAAATTCCCCTATTCTCCTTCTGGAGGAAACACTGTTACCCATGATTCCCTTTCCATGCTCCATGAATGCATGGACATGTAACATCTCCATGGCTACACATCCATGCACTATGAATGGCAATGAAACATCATGTAATGTCTCATGGCTCCCTATCCATGCTCTGTGAATGCCTGCATAATGCCCCCATGGCTCCCTATCCATGCTCAGTTTAGTGTATTAGGATGCTTAATTTGAAAGCCCAGGGAGTAAGATTCTGGAGGTTCCTTGCTGTGCAACACAACAGAGCAAAGACAAATTCCTGAATTGGACGTCTTCTGGAGTCTGACAATTCCTCAGATAACCAAATAAAATTCACCAATTTTTAGCTTCAATTCAGATGTGGAAGAAGGACATTTTTAGTTGTACACATGCAACTGCCAGGTGGTACCACCAAGGTTTAAAGGTAAGGAGCTGTCCCCCCAAACTTATTTTGAAGCAACAGCTAAATATCACAATTTTCTTCTTATTTCTCTTGAAACTATCTTTCATAACATTTTGTGACTTCAATATTGCATACTCAAGGTACACCAAGCAATTGCTCTTACTAAATTTCACATTTAATGAGCAAAAATGTCACATGACTCTCAACAGCCAATCATGAAATAAGACGGTCTACTACACTACTTCAAGTTGGGGTGACTGCTCTTGCCCTTTAAACTGACCTTGAATGTGCAAAGCAGAACACTCAAGCCACCAAGACAACTTTACCCCATAGTTTGAGGTATCTTCATTTCCATTCCATTGCAGGTCTTCAGCCAGTAATACATCTTGCTCACTGTCTTTGAGATGACCAACACAAAATACAGATGGCCCAAACTGCAATTATGGCCTCAGAGCTAGAAGGGGAAAAAAAGTGAAGATGAAAACAAGACCAGAAAAAATTGAAGAGGCACATCTCAAATACAGGTACTGTATGCTACACAAGTGCTATGAAATAATAAGTAGATGTAATTTTTGCATTTGCATACCAGGGACCTCAAGTCAGACCTAAAGTACAGGCTTTAAGGGCTTTAGTCTTGCACTACAGTAAAGATTCCAAGTTTGTGATCGGTAGCAACTGAGATAGCCAAAACCAAAGTCATGGCTAAAGGCCTGGTCCCCTGTCCCTTCTGTTGGGAGATGGAAACTAGTGCTCTCCAAACTAACAGGCCTTGAATTGTGAGGTGTGCGAGTGTTATCGCATCTGCCATCACTCACCTCAAATCACTTTGAGGAGTGTGATTTTTTGTACACCAACATCAAGAATGGGAACTATGGTAAGAGCGTAACCTTTAATAAAACAGAGCTCACCTACCACACACCTTAATTTTCTGAGGCATGTGTTTTGTAGCAGGCATGGGCTCCGCAGAAAAAAATCGGGGGGGGGGGGAGGGATTTCTAGGGGGGTAAAAACCTCAGAGTCACCATGAACTGACCCAAAGCGTGTGAATATTTCGGCCTGAAATCCCTCCCAGATCTCTGCAAATGGCATTTCTAAAGCCTGTTTTCACATAGAAACTTGGAAAATACATTTTGTTTGTTTTTTTCTTTGTTTTTCATATGTTTTTTTCAAATTTTTGATTTTCCAGGTGGGGGGGAGCAAGTGCCCCCCCTTGCCCATACCTGCGGAAGCCCCAGGCCTGAACTTATCATAATTAATTTAGGCATACAAACTTGTGTTGTCTTGGAATTATGAGTCACGCTGTGTTGTGTGTGGGTTGTATTGACTCTGACAATATATACCTATCATTTTTTAACAGAATTTTGTTACAAATCTTTGTGAAATTGTAAAGCATTAAAGAGGCTCATTGAGTTGATATCGATAACTTAATGAGAGTCTCAAAGGGTCACTATCACATAACAATGCTTTTAGTTAGCATAACAAGTCAAGTTTCAAGTCCAAAAGTCACAGAAAATGCTAAAATTTTGAATTTTCCTGTGTCCTGGCTTGTAACAGTTTTGTACATAATTTGAAAAAGTGTCTGGTCACAAATTTTTGAAAACTGACTTGAATCGTTAAGCACTCACTCATAAAACAGTTATTTGTGTGTAGGCTATGGGGATTGTCTAAGATTGACCATTTGTCATTGGTTTGTGAAGAAAACTTAACATGTTTGGAAAAATTTGTTGAATTTCATGAACCAACTCAATGAGCCGCTTTTAGTTATGGTTGTTCTTGCTGTTGTTTCTTGCAGTCACTTGTGGTCCATTTGTATTACTAATCACACTGTAATCATGGGTATGTAAGTGTAGTCAGTAACATATCCTATGATTATAGACTTGAAGCAATTTGAGCCCCCAATTGTTAATTGTGGGAGTGCTTCTGACCATATCTGCTCATGGGGTGGTTTATGAAATTTTTGTTTGTTGTTAGATTGTAAAGTTTTTTCTTTTTTTTTTTCCTTGTTTTCTTTTGTTTTAGGGAGTGCACTCTCGACAAGCCTTTGACTTTTAGTTGCACTTCCTTCCACTCTCATTTTATCTTCTGTAATTTTGTTGAACTATGTCATTGTATATACTTGAGTGGTGAAACAAATAAACGAAATGAAATGAAATGGAATTATAACCCTGTCTTTACCATACTAAAAACATTTCATCTTGCATAGACTACATTTTTATTTATTTCATTGTAATGCAGTAAAGTGAATACAACACCAAAATATCATTTCAAGCACATAATTTTACAAAAGTTGAATTTTTATTTGTTTTGAAGGAAAAATTATAGATTTAATAGGCAGAGCAGATAGATGGAACTTCCATCAAACTTATTACATCCA
This sequence comes from Holothuria scabra, assembly GCA_037179385.1. Lineage (NCBI taxonomy): Eukaryota > Metazoa > Echinodermata > Holothuroidea > Aspidochirotida > Holothuriidae > Holothuria > Holothuria scabra. The sequence goes on along the minus strand of CM074190.1, from coordinate 11,301,407 downwards.
TCCCTTAACATTATAAAAGTTTTTATGTGCAGATAGAACCTGTGTAGTGAACAGGCAGAAATTTTCTAGATGAAAATGAGCACATGCTGCAAAAGTGTCTTCTTTTAAAAAAAGAAACCAAGATGTTGACAGTTTTCTAATTATTGTATAAATGAAAAGGGGGGGGGCAGATTTTACCCGACTTCTTCAGGAAACTTTTTGAGGGGGAATCCACCTTTCCACCTCTGCTGGAAACACTGGAAACTGAATGCTCTACTGTGAGAGGATTTTGTTATCAAATTTCAACATATTGTTGCATTGTGTTGAGGTTGTGTTCATGCGCTTTACTTATCAACTTTTAAACAAACATTTTTTTTCAATATATTTCACTCTTTAAGCTTTTCACTTTTGTCTAACCTAAATATTATTTTTTTTTGGGGGGGGGGGGGGGTCAAATTGATCCGGCCACTGTACATCTTTGTCGTGACCTAAATTTGACTCTTTCATTGAAATATTAATTAATAGGTAAACAATTGACATGGTGGGGTTTAAAATATAAAAGGTATTATTTTGATCAATGTTGATTAGGTGCTGCTCTCAGTATTTTAAAGAATTAATTGTGACAGAGGAATGAAGAACCATCTCCTGTAAATATCTCTATGGTCCTTTTTATTTTAGTTTGTCAGTTAAATTGATTGACAGTACTATATCTGCCAAGCCAACCATGTCAGCCCCTTGCCACTGTCTATATGGATGGTCTATTTTTATGGTACCCTAGTTTGTTCCTTGTTTGCCAATATTGAGGTACATAATGAGAAATTGCTCTATAGTCATGTTCCTCATTGTTCCAGTTAATAATAAGAGTTATTTTTCTCATTGTTCCAGTTTACAATAGGTCAACCGAAAACTGAAGTCAATGTACAATGAGTGCAGTACAGTTCCAGTAAACTTAGGTTTGGACTTATCCCAAGTAGTCCGATACTCTACCGTAATTAGGTGTTTAATAAGCTCTACCCAAAGATAGAACAAAAAGCTGTTTTTAAAATAGTTGAAGAAGGTGTATAACATTTATACCTTGTATGATATGAAAAGGGCCTCTCATCAATCACATAATATCAGCAATGAAACACTAGTAAAAGCTACCCTCAGAATCTGGTAAAAAAAGGTTCATCATTTAGAATTAAAGGTTAAGAGCTATCCACCAACTTGAGGTAGTGAGAGAGTATCTATCCTGCTCCATGATTGGCTCTTGAAAGTCATGTGGGATTTTTTCTCCTCAAAGGTGAAATATACTAGGGGCATATGCTTGGTTAAACTGAGTATGACTATAAGTGTGGTGATCTAATGATATTGATGCTAAGCACGGTTTCTATGTGAATCATTCATTTAGTTCAGTACAGCCGTCAGGGTAGATGAAGGGTGGTATGGGTATCCTGCCTTGTTTAGATCCTGCCTTGTTTGGGGAGCACATAACACTAATTTTGACTTCAAATGAGGGTGGAACATCCATTCAATCGTATATAATTATCACAGCTGTGGGATATCCTTGGTCATGTTGAGATCAGTGCATAACACTTGTTGTACTTACCAGTGTTGAGATTTATACTGTACTGATACCAATGCCCTATGACTTTGTTATTTTGAACAGGTCTATCCCACATTATTTCAAAAGTTATCCATGGCAGTGCCAATGCAAGGCATTCAAACAGGTCTGAAACGTATGCAGCCATCATTTTATGTGCTAAACGTCTCAGTTAGAATTAAATCCAATGAAAAGTTATGTTGTTTTGATCAAAAAATGAAGTTTTGTTCCATAAATGCTTCCCATTGGCTTAGAATTCACAACAACATGAATATATAAGATGAGCATTATTTTTCCTGATTGGCAAACCAAACTTTTTTGGTTTGTGAAACCACTTTTGTCGCTACAGTATCTACTCTCTGACCTCAAGATGTATGAAAGGCAGTGCTACCCATATCCTGAGGTCAGGGTGACCCTGGTTAAACAGTACTGGTGACCCTGGTTAGAAAGTGGAGCTCTGATGGCCCTTAGAGGGAGCAAAGTACCACCCCATATTTAATATGATAGATTATGATTCACACATGTATTATGTCATAACATGGCCTTGAGTAATTTAAATTCAGTGCAGTTAGCTACTGGTTGCTCTCTGGTACACAGAACAGCTGTTTTATGTCTAAAATAAATTTAAAAAAAAGGCAAAGACATGTGCTGGAATAGGCATATAATTGAGCACTATTTATACTTAAAATGAGTTGTTTGGTACAGATCACACTTTGTTCATATCTTGTAGGGCATACTTCTATACAATTATTTATACAGTCAGAATTTTAACCCTTTACCGTTGTTTGGGTCCTTTTGGACCCAGACAGAGAACGTGGCTGTCACCCATCTTTACTGTTTCGCCCAGAGCTCGAAACTGTGAGTAGCTACCCCAAAATTTGGCAACAACAACCAGAGAGGCAATAGTTTAAGGTCACAGGGTCAATAGCCTATGAAAGCTGATGCGGGGTGTGCTACGTCTGCTTTTCCGCCCACTCTGGAGGCCCACAAATATGCCCCGATTGGAGCACAACGGTAAAGGGTTAATCTAAAATATCTGCACCACATGGCTGTGCACACACAGAGACAGTGGCATCAGCTTTGCAGTAAACACACTCCACAGGCTTATTTTAACCCTTTGCTGTTGTTTGGGTCCTTTTGGACCCAGACGGAGAGTGCAGCTGTCACCCATCTTTACTGTTTCACGCGGAGCTCAAAACTGCGAGTAGCCACCCGAAAAAGACAATAGTTTAAGGTCACGGGGTCAGCAGCCTACGGAAGCTGATGCGGGGCATGCTACGTCCGCTTTTCCGACCATTCCTGAGGCGTGCAAATATGCCCCGATTGGAGATAATCTGGTAGGTTGTTAACTTAGTCATTTTTTCTTAGAAAAGTGCTCAAAAAGTTTTGCAAAAGAAAACTTTTTTTTCTTATAAGACTGATCTCTATCTAGCTGGATAATTACTTGTACTTTGTAGTGTTAGTTTGCTTTACAAAGGTTATTTTTAGTATTTAATGTATCATTATTGTTTTTTTTGTTTTAATTGATAACCTTTTCAATTTTTAGCATAAAAATGTACAGTATCAGGATATTTTATAAATTTCTGCTATAAATATTTGAATGAAAACAGTGCACCACAATAGCTTAACCAACCTGTACTGTAGACTATGTGATATGGAAAGTTTGTGTCATATTTCATTTCTATGTATGATACTGTACCTGATCACCAAAAGTATGTTTGCTCTTTTCTGTTGGATCATGAAAAACTTAAAACACATCATTCCACTGCTTCATGATTACCATTTATCATGCATAAAAGTATTGAGATTCTGCAGCATAGCCACTCTAGTTTTAACTTAAATCATGAATTTTTCGATAAAAATCATGATTTTAACCAAAATGGCTTAAATGAAAGAGTCTTGCCTTTAATGTAACTGTCCTTTTTTATTTTTGAAGAATAGTAATTGATTAGGATGAAAAAATAAAATTATTCAAAACATTATATGTACTTCACTTTGTACTTAATTCTAAGTTGCACTGAATTTTACCTTAAACTTTGCACAAAGTTAGCTTTTGGCAACAAAAATATGTGTAACTTCTTAGAATTGAACGTAACCTTTACAGTATCAAGCTTTGAGTTATACACAATAGGAATTTCAGCAGAGAAAAGGAAGAAAATTAACAATTTGGGAAAGATTGCCTTTGCAATTGTGTAACCACTCCTTTAGCACACATTTCTTAATTAAGTTAAAAGAAGGGTTTAAGGTCATTACAGGATTTGGTATGTCAGAGGGGTATTTATTCTAAGCATTTTGGTGAAATTTGCATTGAAATCCAATGTGTAGTTCTCAAGAGTTGAGCTAGCACGTAAAGTTTTCACATTTTCAACAAAAAGTGAACTTGAAGCAAGCACGTATGACATCATATCCCCACATAAGTGCACAGTCTTTTGTTTTTCTTCAAATTTTAGTGTTGATTTTCTTTTAAAAAAAAACCACATTATTAAAATGTGATTGCCTAAGTGGCATGAGAACTTTACAAAATTTACATCCCCCACAGGGAAATCCTATTCCAATTAACTCCAAGGTCAACACAACAGTCTAATAAAACAAAGGGAAACAAAGCATTCCTTGTCAATGTGAGGAAGTGATTTAAGCTCTGCTGCCCTCAAACTCACTTTGGAACAAAAATGTTCTGACTTCATTTACTGATATCTCAAAAACTACATGTCAGATTTGAATGAAACTCTCACCACCCTGTGTAGTTTTGGTTCCTCTTTCACATATGAAAATTAAATTTTTGCTTATAAATCTTCCCTTGAAGTCATTTGAGTCATTCCTTTTGTCATAATTAAAATGTTGCATACTTATTTCGTCAATACATAATTGTGTCCAGTGAAAGTTTTCTCTATATCCTAGAAACCTTTTTTTTCTGAACCACAGAATTGTGTTTTGAATAATTGCACCAGGATGAAAGGACAAGTTACATATTAATAAAGAAAAGGCTATTATTCTTCTGCAAACCAAATGAATCCTTTGGTTATCCCTTCACTCTTTGGTTATAATAACCTGAAAAAGGATTACACAAAAAACAAGTCAAGGGGATGTACAGTAATCTGTCTATGAAAGCATATTTAGCTCTGAATACAGACCTAGACAGTGGTGATGAAGATAATGTCAATAGAGAGGTCCTGGAGGCTCATGCTCCTGTTGTTTAACCCTTTACCGTTGTGCTCCGATCGGGACATATTTGCGCGCCTCGGGAGTGGGCGGAAAAGCGGACGTAGCACGCCCCCCATCAGCTTCCTTAGGCCATTGACCCGGTGACCTTAAACGTCTGTTGTCTCTCTCGTTGTTGTGGCCGAATTTTCGGGTAGCTACTCGCAGTTTCGAGATCCGCGTGAAACAGTAAAGATGGGTGACAGCCCAGCTCTCCGTATGGGTCCAAAAGGACCCAAACAATGGTAAAGGGTTAATTTTTTTTCCAATAATTATTATGACTCAGTAAATGTTCTCAATGAATATATGTCCAACATGAACATATTGGCATACCAAACAGCTAAACAAGCATAAGAGGGGACTTTTGCATTTTTGCCTGCTTGTATTGCTTGGTATGAATTCTCAAGAGCACACACTTGGCAAGCATGGGTTGGCATAGCGAAGAGCTATGCATGCAAAAGAGGGGATTTTGAACTGTTCAGTTTGATTGTCTCAAAAATATTGTTGAAACAATAACAATTCACCAAAAGTACATTTTATATACATCTTACAGACCTACTTGCATGGAAACCCTTGCAATGTTTACTAGACTAAGTGCTTTCCATGAAATCAGTGCAATATTAACAGTTGCTATGCAGATTTCTTCTGGCACTGACTCCATGACAACACAGTGAAAAATCTTCACTTCTTTAGCATGCTGGTCAACTGTTCAAATCCAGTAGCATGATTCAGCCTAAGCTGCTCATGTGTAACTACCCAAATCTGCTGCTGAAACATCTAACAACCACCTGCGGCCTACTTGACAGATACTTTTCTTACCCAATGCAAAAATTAAAGTTGGTTGCAGAACATTTTTCCCTCAGAAGTGAGCATGACAGGCCATATATAATTATTTGATACAAACTTGAATTCATGCAGTGCTTTCCACTTCTCTTCATCCTGCAATCTTCAGTGGCTTTCCATCAGTTGTCAGTACTTGCCTGCAAACTGTACAAAACCATCTAGTTATTGCATAGCTCAAATATTATTAGTGTAATTGTCAGGTTCATGTTTAAGGAGAGGTCCAGGTGAGACCACCCCCCCCCTCTCTGCACTGACCTTTAGACTTTTATAAATGATAAAAAGGGTAAAAACCAAAGTCCAAAAAGTCTTCCAGTCCCTCTGCTAATTTTCTTTGTCCTTTTTAATTTTGGGCCATTTTCAAACCATGTAGCTCTGCTATCAGGGGATTAGAGAGGCCATTTCTTGTAATCTGAGGGTTTTATTCCCCCCAATATTTTGATACTGTATTGTAATTTTTTGGCATGCTCTGTGCCAAGCAATGGTGACTTTCTGCTTAGATAGTCTGAGGCCCGACCCCCTCCTTTGCTGAAAGTCTAAACATGTTCCAAATTGTTTATACATATTTTCTGGTACAATTCTGAGTATATGTTTCTTTGGGAGTATAAATTTAAAATTTCATTTAGGACCACAAACAATTTTTTTTTTCAATATTGTGAGTATGATCAGGAGAACGAGCTATATTCTTTTACGTTTGAGTTCATAAAAGTATGTTTGATGTAAGTGTATACACAAGTGCTGTGTAGGTACTTCATGTGAGTATTATTCCTTCTGATATTGGGGTTCTTTTGTTCATACTGCTTTAGACTTAAAGCAAGATTCCTAGCTCTGACTCAAAAAAAAGAAAAAAGGAAAAAAAAAAAATGAATTTCTCCCCTTCCCATACAGAAAAAAACTGATATGTGATATAGGCTTGATCTTCAAGATGTGTAATGCATAGTGATTCAAACCCTAGCAAGAAATATACAAGGGTACCAAATGTGCTAAAGCATTAGTATGGGAGGTTGTACTTAACTGCATGTGGGTATTATGACACCAAGAAATTTTTTAATAGAAAATGTATTTCTTCTCATATCAAACTCTAGACGGACATCATCTAATGGATCTCCAGCTCTGTCAAATGATCTTATCAATTTCTCAAGGTGGTCTTGTTCTTGTTTTAAAGGCATATTTTCACCATCCCAAACAGTTCCAATTCTCCCAACCTACTTACTTCTAGCCCCTCCCACATTTATCTAAAACTCATCTTTATCCAGACACAATACTAGTTTATTGCTTCATGGCTTGTCCCAGTGGCCACACAAGTCCATAATATGTAATCAAGACACTCTCAGTGCCCATGCTGTGTAATTTAGCTATGATGCATTGTTTGAATGTGATGCCAATCAATGAGCTGTACCAATTGAGAGTTTTGATATATGTATACTGAAACTGCAGTTTGGGGTGACGAATGACTGCCTTTAAAATGCTAAGCTTAAATCAAACTTGCTGAAAGTCTCCTGTGCAATTAGACATATGTTTCTGAAAATAAGGTTATAGGAACTTTGTTCATGTCTGAGAGTCATAATTGCATCACCAATGTGTGATGTTTACTTAAAAAATTGTATTGATTGTATTGAGAAGATTTCCACAATAATATATACATACTTATGATACAGTATTTACATTAGACACTAAATTGTGGGGGAGGTCTGAAAAAAGCTTAAAAGCTTGTACAGGCAGACCCCCTGTATCGGGTACCTTAAGGGTACAAAAAAAAACATATATAAAAAATATATATATATATATATATAAATATTGGAAAAGGATTACTTAAGAAGAAATAAGAGAATAAGAAGAAGAAAATCAACAAGTTAATCATACATCACTACTGAACATATAACACCATCTCATCAGGTTAATCCTTGGCTGCGTTTAGCAGATGATCCTTAAAGCACTTAGAAAATCTACTAGTTGACGAGCAGGCTTTTAATATATTTGGGAGACCGTTCCAAAGAGTAGCACCAGTAAATAGGAGGGACTTACAATAGCTTAAAGTGTTTGCTTTAGGAATGTGAATGAAAGCATTGCTTCTGGTAGGATAGGGATGGACATTAGAATTGAGAGAAAAGAAGGTACAAAATATGTCGGGGAGCAACTGATTGGAGTACTTGTACATGAAGCTACCAAGCTGATACTTAAAAATATCATGGATTTTGAGAATCTGCAACTGGGAGAAAAGTGGTGAAGTATGAGCTAAGAAATTTGAATTAGTGATAATGCGAACTGCTTTCTTTTGCATAACATACAGCTTATTGATGCAGTGTGAAGAGGCATTACCCCAGAAAATGTTACAATATGACAGTTGAGAATAAATCAGTGAATAATACAGAGTTATAAGGACTGACCTAGGAACAATATTTTTTATCTTGTATAGAACTCCAACAGCTTTACCTACTCTCCCGCAAATAACATTAACATGATCCTTCCAATTTAATTGGGAATCAAGATAGAGGCCTAAGAATTTTACAGATTGTTTCTGAATAATATTAACATTGTTAATAATGATGTCAATTGTTTTGTTACAACGGTATTGGTAAGGATGAAAAAATACAAAATGGGTCTTACTGGTATTAAGAGATAATTTGTTTACATTAAACCAATCACAAACTATTTCCATGTCTTTGTTGATAATTTGTGCAGAATACGTCGGGTCTTCAGACTTAAACAAAATACTGGTATCATCAGCAAAAAGGCAAAACTTAAGATTTTTTGAACAAGCAGGGAGATCATTAATATAAATTAAAAATAATAAAGGACCTAGGATAGAACCTTGTGGAACACCACATGTTACATCATTACAAGTAGAGGCAACGCCATTGACATGCACAAAGTGCTTACGGTTACTCAGGTAGCTACAAAACCAATCGTGAGCAATACCACGAATACCATAATGTGAAAGTTTATGAAGAAGAATACAATGATTGACTGTGTCAAAGGCCTTTGAGAGATCTAAAAATAAACCTAGGGTGTACTTTTTATTATTGAAACCTTCAATTATGTAATTAACTACATCAATAGCTGCCATAAAAGTAGTATAATTTTTACGGAACCCAAATTGACTTGAAGAGATAACGTTATGTTTATCAATAAATTCAATAAGTCGGTTATACACAAGTTTTTCAAGAATTTTGGAAAAACACGGTAATATGGAGATTGGTCTATAGTTAGAAGGTAAGCTGTTGTTTCCAGATTTGAATACGGGAATAATCCTAGCAACCTTTGTACCGTCAGGGACTACTCCATTAGACAAAGATAAGTTAAAAACATATGAAACAGGATTACATAGAACAATTGACACTTCCTTCAATACATACATGGGGATTTTATCAACACCGCTAGATGAGGTAGGTCTCATAGCCTTTATTACTTTAAAAATTTCAGAGGGACAAGTTGGATACAAAAAGAGAGAGTCGGGTGGAGAGTTTTCTTGAAGGTAATTATGAAACGAACATGAACCAGCAGGGATACTGTCTGCAAGCTTAGATGCAACCGTTGAGTAGTAACTTGAGAATGCATGTGCAATACCAGTTCTATCACTTAAAGTTTCTTCAAGATAATTTTGTAGAAGATATAACATTACTTTGACTTGTGGGTTTAATGATAGCATTGATATTTTGCCAGGTTTTTGTTATATTTGATTTGCAACTTTCAAATTTATGTTTATAGTAAGACGTCTTAGCCACCCTAATAATATTTATAAGCTTGTTTTTGTATACTGAATATTTTTGTTTACGATGTGGAGTAGGATTACTAATGTAAGCTCTATATAGTCTATTTTTAGTGTTCACTGAAGTAAGAATTCCACCAGTTATCTACGGTGTGCGATGTTTAGGTCGGGTGCGTTTCACATTTTTTACAGGACAATGATAATCAAATAAATAAGACACGGCCTGAATAAGACTATCGTAAGCCTTGTTAACGTCGGAAATTACATAAAGCCAGTCCCAGTTAACATTATTTGAAGCGTGGAAAAAACTTGAAATACAACGAGGACTCAGGTCCCGATTATGATATAATGAATTTGTAAACGTACGCGGCCTCTTGATATGATGAATACAATAAATAGGTAGGTGATCACTTACATCTGTAACAATTATACCAGCTGAGGAGAAGAGAGTAATATCATTACAAAAAATATTGTCAATCAGCGACACCGAGGAATCAGTTATTCTTGTAGGTTTACAAATAAGAGGCACAAAAGATGAAGAGTACATGAGGTCTAAAAAATCTGTGGCATAGAGGTCTTCCCCATACTTCAATATATCAATGTTAAAATCACCCAACAGGAAACACATATTTTTAGTACTTAAAATTATATCAATCTGGTTACTAAGATATTCAATAAAAGTACGAAGTGAGGTACTAGGAGGACGATAAATAACACCAATAATGGTCGGCCTATGGTTATTCATAACTTCTATGAACATGGACTCAAAAGAACTGGAAACTATCTTTAGATCATCCCTTATTGTAAATTTTGTGTCATTTCGTATATAAAAACCTACACCACCGCCACATCGATCATGTCGATCGTTATGAATAAAGTTATAGTTGGGAATAGAAATCATATGAGTAGGAGTATTAGGACGTAACCAGGTCTCGGTAACACCAACCACATCAAAATTATTACTAGTAACACAGTTTAATAAAGTAAGGATATTATCATGGTTCTTCCATAGACTACGACTATTTATGTGGGCTACATTAAATTTAGGACACTTTAAATCACTTTTAAGGATATTGGAGAGTTGGTCAGTATCATTATATGCAGAATCAATGATGTCATGATTGCAGGTGTTGTATTCATTATCATCAGGAATATCTGAAATGTTACTTTCAGAGAAAAGATCATTAAGCTTAGAGGCATTTAAAGTTAAACAACTATTTGATATGTTCATCAAACGTATTTAGGGAATGCCTGTTACCAGTTTTGAATTTATACACCAGTAAGGTTTGCAAGGTGACAGACAATTTTCCTCCCATTGTCTGTCTTGTGGTATCCTTGTAAAGTTAGCTTTTTCTTTCATTCCTGAATAATTTGTCTTATAGAGAATCCTGGTGCAAGTTTCAAGGATATTTTCTTATGAAAATGGAACACCAAGCAGGGGCTTTCCTTCAGAAACAAAAGGCTGATTAATTTCATGTCCTTACGAGGTTGTGTTCATCTCTACCTGGTGAGGACACCATGAATAAATGAGGGTATCTGTTCTCCTTACTGTCCATGGAACAAGTTTACCCGTCTTCCAGCATTAAGCGTGACACACTTAAAGCCAACATAAAAATAGAAAAATGGCTCTAGGGGTCCAGCCATTTGATACCTGGTAGGCTGGAGGGGTGTTTTTCTTGCTCCCTTTGTGGACTAACAATTCGGCAAGAAAACCAAAAGAGAGTGAAGTGTTGTTGATTTTGACATCATTTGAACAGTTTGTCTGCCTCTCAGCAATGTTGTTCTGGATTGCCGCATAAGAAGGATAAGATTACAGAGTTGTAGACTTGTTGGATGTGACCTAAAATTAGATGAGTTGCCAAGGGAATTTGAACTTGCCTTTTAAAGTGGGGTGCAATTCATCTATGTATGTAGAAAGAAAAAGAGCTGTGGTACAGTAGTGGCCTTAATGTCAGTTGAAATGTTACAAGGTAGAGACATAGACCATTGAACATAAGACCCCTCACTCATAGGGCCCACGTGAAACTGTTTCAGCTAGCAGTGGGTCCGTTTGGAATGATTGCTTAATATGAATGCAGCATTTATGAGCAGTTCTTTTGAGTGGAGAAAGTTCTCTTTTAAGTCTCTTTGTTCTGACATATTGCAAAAAGTCCACATTAAGGTTATTGTTAGAAAAAAGTTTAAGCTGTAAGTAAACGAGCCCTTATCTTAACATTGTCCTTCATGCACACATTCAGAATATAGAGACAGTCAAAACAGCAAGAGGTTGTCAGAGAGAGGTATAACATGTTGGGCCAATGAGCCTTGTTTTTAATACCGTACATACTTAAGTCCATGCCAGACTTCAGCAATTTTCAAATTTGAATATCTTATCATTTGGAAATGGCAAAAAAGGGTAGATGTATTCAAAATTCTGAAAGATTCGTCAGACCATTTCATAATGCCTTGAGATTATGATTGACCTCAAAATTTGGAAAAAAATTGTCTGAAGTTAAGTATGAAGCAGAGGATATAGTAAATCTTCATGTAAAGACCTACAAATTTTAGGTTAATTAAGAGTTAAAAAGATGAATGTTTGATGTTGAATGACATGCAGATTATTATTGTACAGGAATTTGTTCATTCAATTTTTTAAATAAATTTGTAGTATTCAATGTCATCTGTACTATGTATAAATGTCATTTCAAGTCCTAGTAAAAAAAAATGGTTCCCAGTGGCAAGAGGCTCAGCTACCACAATGCATATTACTCCATTGTGTGTGTACAGGTCTGTTATGCATAAAAAGGTGTGTGTATACATCAGTATTCATATTATTTTTTATTAAGATCCCCAATGGATGAACTAATGAGTGTTCAAGGGCTCAACTTAGGATCATACTCAGGGTCCCATGGCCCCGTCAGATTATACCAAGAGCCCCACATATTCAAAACCAACCATAAGCATTATGCAAACTCATTGAGGTTAATTAATTACTACCACAATGCTCAATGCACTAGATGAGGTTTTTCGGCTTGGGTTTTAACCAATTGGTACACTGCCTTTTCAGTTAATTGTGACCTTGTGTTGATTGCATTGAATAAAGGGTAATACCCTGCTTAATTCAAAACAATATGATCTTCCCAATAAGCCTGTTGTAATAATGGGTTCAATTAAATCTTTTCCTTCTAATTATCTCCTTCTTGTTAGTGAATAATGTTGTTCATACAATGTATGCTCTAAATATTGCTCAGACTGAGTCTGTCACGTTGGGTGGTAGAGGCACTACACAGGGAGTGCTGCTCATCTGTTTCCTGGGGCATGACTGACCTTTATTGACCTTCAAGCATTGTATCTTTAATTGCTAGGGTCAGGACTCCCTCCTGCTTGTCTACGTGCAAATTTTGCTCTTTGGTGTTCCTTCCTGAGGCACATGGGGCTTTGCATAATAGAGGCATGCAGTCCACGTTTGGTTTCTTTTATCTTGTCTTTTGTAGTTCAGACAGCAGTTCTTTCCCTTCCTTTGTGCCTTACAGAAAGGAAAATTGACCTCTAGGTCGGCACGCATTTTTTTGTCGCAACAGGCACGTCCACCCTCGGCCCAGGCGGTCTCCAAGTTTGCTATTGACGACTAACATTTTTGTATTCCGATCAGCTTTCAGTTGGCAGACAGGTCATCATAAAAAGAATAGCGATATAATGAGACAGAAGGGACCCCGCTGCTGCGGCTGTCGCAAACAAATGCAAGCCTTTCAGAGCCGCTGTCGGGGTCCCTTATTGATGTGCCTTCAAAGATTATACCCACGATGTAGTGCAAGAATGCGATCACCGTCATCATTAAAAATTACTCTGTGGTGAAATTCTGTCACAAACAGGATGGTTGTTTTGTTACTTTTAGTCCATATACATCCTGTTTGGAAAGTAGAAACAGATGCAAAAGAGAACTGAAGCCATAAAGTTTATGCTGATGTTACTGCATGTTATTAGAAGTTGATTATAAAATAATTTTTAAAATTTTTTAAGCTTATCAGCTATTTTGAGATGAAAAGAAGTGAGACACTATAGTATAGATATACTACCATTAGTTTAAAAATATATATGTCAGCTTGGTTAAACTGTCAGTGATAATACTTTTTGTCTTTGTCTTAATTGTCATAGATGAGAATTCTTGACTCAGTACAGTGACAGTTGGGGTGGGGGGTGGTATATGAAGGAGAAACAAAGGCAGAAGTGGTGAACTGGTTGTCTTGAGGCAGGGGCCTTTGAGGGGGGGGTTAAGGTATGTTCAATCCCCCCCCCCCATATTTGCAAAGTTCTGCTTCAAGAAGTGGATACATGCAGCTTTGAACACTTGGAAAGTGACATTTCTGGCCACCTGAGGGGCTTGTTATGTCGAAAATGTCTTTTACAGCAACCAATAGAGGCCCACTGGGTGGATAGTCTTGCTGGCACTCAGCCCCTCACCTAAAACCTTTTTTTTCCATTCTGCTGTGCCTGTAGGCAGGCTGTTGTTAGTTTCATTGCATAGTTGACAAGATATGTATTGAGTACGATATCGAGAAAGTAGAGGACAACTGTAACATATTTGTCAGAAAGGAACAAGAATTCTGTTTCTGCCATCGTGAGGACATTCAACATATAGATGCAAACTCATACATTTTATGTAGACAATTAACAACCTAAAGAAACTTCAGCTAATTACAGTTTATATATTTGCGTGGAATCACTGACTTATAGCATAGCCTACTGCTCTTAAATTCTATGCAAAGATGATTTCCAAAATACAATTGTTTTAAAGTAGCTAGGCACCACACCCCTTGGAATCCCTCTGATGGTAAGAGAGAAGAGGCTGATCGAGGGCATCTTTGCACCTTGTTTTGGGCAGCAAGGATGCCCTCACTGTTGATACGACTATTAGTTTACCAGGGTTGGTTGTGGGGATTACATAGGTGAATGGGAGGTAAGTAGAGGGGCTGGTAGATTCCCAATCCAGGGAGTTTTGTAGAATATAGGCCTACAGAATTTGATTTTGTACATTGACACGTACTCTGTCAAACATCTGTAGATGATACTACATCAACAGATATGAGAAACAATTACTTTTTAAAATTGGTTATCACTGGGATTTTGTAGGTGGGTGCTAGGAGGCTACTTTTACTAGAGACTACACTCCTGCTTTCTTCAGGACATTGCCAGCTGAAAGGCCATTTTGCAAAAAAATAATCATGATTCTATTTATAAAGCACTTTTCAAATACACTTAAAGCCCTGTACAGTGAAAAGATTAAAAACGAAACAGGAAGTACAATTAAGTTACACTGACAGTCAAAACAGAAAACACAGAACAGAATAAATATAAAATACAAAGCAGTTAAAACAATTTAAAAGATGGGTTTTCAAATCTTTGATTGAAATAATGATGATTGAAATGACTTAAATTGTGCACATTTAGCTGGTACACTATTCCAAACCTTTTGGAGCAGCGATCTGGCGCCATAAAACTTGGTCGTAGAAATTGGAGGATGGCAAAATCTCCCTGAGTTTAAATTTCTCCCACCCTAGCTAGCTTTGTGTCTCCTATCTGCTAGAACAATAAGCTTTCTTGATGACTTTTTTTAAAACATGAAAGTAAATCAAACAAAAACCAATACTTCAACTGTATAAGGGCAACAGCACACTGTATATGGAGGCCGTAGCCGGGGGGGGTCGGAGTGTTCGAACGACACACCCCAACTTGAGGGAGGTCCATTTCTCCAGCCCTGTGTTTAAAGGGTCAGCTGCGAAATATTTTTTATCTTGACAAATTTCTGTTCACTATTCTGCAGATTTCAAACTTTTCCGGGGAAGCATATGCCCCAGACCGCTAGCAACTGCCAGCTTATGGCACATGCCAGCCTCCTCCATATTCAGTTATGTTCATTTGTCAAGGTGCTATGCTGTATACATATATGAAACGTGTATGTACAGATAATATGTGCTCTGTGCACCGTGCACTCAAATTGAGTAATGTGTGCTAGTGCTACATACACAGTCACAGTTTCCAGATTGCTAGGGTCGGCCTGGCGGGAGAATTGCCAGATAAGAAGATGCTTGTGGTTTGACACTCTGCTTTAACATACATGTACAACCAAAGTAAAATGATAATTGTATTTAAGGAGATGGAATCAGAACCTACTTTATTTGCCAACATCAAAATAGAAGTTTTCTAGAAAAGGTCTTCTGAGAATGAATTTACAGAGCACCTTGGAAAGTTGAAAGTTGCTTAGCAAGTTTAATACATATTGTCTAGATTATCAACAAAGGAATGTACTGGTTTCCGTTATATAAATCAACACTTTTTAATGCATAGCTTAGAGATTAAACTTGTTACCAACCTGGTGGAAAAATGAGAATTTATGTTTAAAATCCCAAGTTTTTTTAATTGCATAATTATATAAAAAAGCTAGTTTTAAAAAGCAGTGTATGATATTGCATGACCAGTGATAGGTTGGATAGTGCAAAAGTGTATCATTTCAAGACACGTAGTGTATTGTGCAGATTGCAGACGAAAATACTATAGAGTGCTTTGACCTTAAACTTTATGAAAGTTTGGGTGAGAAAATTGTTCTTGAGCAACAAACAACTGAATTTCTACCTGAAGGAAACTTAAATCTTGAAAAGAAGGATACCATACTGCCTTATTCAGTTATTTGTAATTATTTATCACTCTTTGCCAATAAATGTTGGTTTTAAGAAGTTGAAATTTCCTTGTAAAACAAAACAAAATTTCCCTTAAGTTGGTGGCTCAGACTTGATGTTTATTTGTTGCGTTGCATGTAGATTGGTACAGATATATTTAACATTGAAGATAGTCATTGTCATTGCCAGTTAGGTTTCTATCGATAGAAAAAGGTAGGGGGAGACGGTAAGTAAAAGTGATTTAGGGCAGACTTAAGGGTGTGCAGCAAGTTACTGCATGCTAATCCAGTGTGTCTTATGTATGAAATTTTGGTTAATTGCTTGAAGATGAAATTCTTTCCCTTGGTGGGTGGATTTTGGATCAGTGCACAATCAGTACTTTCTCTAGTTAATGTTTGTTCAAGATGTTCCACATTTTTTGGTTTTGTTGAATTAAACATTTGTGATTAAAGGGAGCATATTGCGCTCACTTTTTATTAGCATGTGACGGTATTTAGCATGATATAAACCTTATGTATCAACACCAAACTCTTGCACTAGCTTTCATGTACGACCTGTGAGAGAAGTCGTACAAGCGCCCACAAAGTAGCAAATTTTGCAAGAGGCTGCAAACATCAGATAATATTTTATTGAGACATTGCAGTGGTATTGATCAAAATAATATCAAAGGGACAAAAATTAAGAGACTCAGATTAAGTGCAAGCATTATAAATCATCAGTGCTTAATTAAATGGATAGAGGTATGCATGATTACCTAAGATACATAAATTCCCTACACTTCTAAAATTTATTTTGCAATGGTTAGTTCGCAACTTAAACAATAACTTACCTTATTTAAATCTTTTATAACATTGGCTGATTGGTTTATGCCCTGTCGGTTCTTTCATTGTTCTGTAGGCTCTCTCAGCTAATCTGATGTCCTTTGGCAAAAACATTTCCAGTAACTGTTGAAAAAAAATTAAAACTTGCTAGAATTTGTTATCTTCCGATGGAATATGAAATGAGTAGTATCGTAAGATCAAGCATTGTAAATCCTTGTATATTCCAAACAGTTCTTGCACTTGGTAGGGAGCTGCTATTCGGCCTCCTGGTTGGAACCTGTGGCATTGCGATAAATGGCCTGGGAGAAAAATGAAGCAATGGGTTTTGTATTGTCTCTATCCAGTAACTACTTTGAACTTGCTGAGACAAATAAACAAAGCCATTCCTGCCATGTAAAACTATCCATGTGACCTAGTTAGCTAAATTAACTGGGTCAGCGAGGTGGACTCTGAGGTACACCACATGGTGAAATGGATATGGTAGGTCAAAGGTCACTACCCAGATGGCCTGAATGGAAAGTCAAGGGGTTCATTCTTTATATATAAGAAGAGCAGATAATCTACTTCTGCAATCAGTTGTCAATGCGCCATTTTTGGATAGTCTACTTCTGCAATCAGTTGTCAGTGCGCCATCTTCGGATTCATATCTTTAAAGTGTAGGTTTGGGATGCATTAAAAGAATCCTGAACGTATACTGCCAGTTAGCAACTTTCCAGAAACTCCAAGGTTTTTCAAATTAGAGTACGTGTCAAGGATTTATGATTTTCTGGGGTATAATGTGCTACATTTCCAAGTTAGAAATGATTGTGATTTGTGAAAAAGACTGTAAGCTACAGAGGTAGGTTTTTATTTAAAGAAATTGCTCTATGTAGGTGTGGTATTCAGATTATGTAAAATTATTGAACTGAAATAAGTTGAAAAAGTATTTAAAGGTTTCATTAGGAATTTTCCTACTTTTTCATGCAGTTAGTTAGTTAGATTGAGTGTTATGGCCCAGTTTCCAACCTATTGGTTCAAGTCAAGCCGGCCACAGCCTTTTTTCATGCACGCTTATAATTGAGTTGCTATCAAAACCCTAAACCCTAACCCTAATCCCTAAGCTTTCCGAGAAAACCAAAGGAGCGAGAGTTTACTTGCAAAGTTAAAACTGCATATTTTCCTCTTCAATGTGAAAATATATTGAAATATCATTTGAAAGAGAGAAAACAAATAATATTTTGTATTTCAGTTAATATTTCTTTTTTTTTTGTATGGCATGGGAAAGTAATGTGATGGAATCCATTACATGGGGGGCCTTCATAATTTGATGAAATGGTGATGTTTATTGGCCAAAAAAAATTATGTCAAATTGCCCCACACGATCTGATGGCATAAAAATTGTTGAGAGGAATATTTTAAATAATAAATACACAGGTAAAATCTGTGCTATCTTTTGATCACATTTATCTTCAAATTTTCATCTGTTTAACAGAGGTACCAAGTTGGTAAATATTACGAATGGTCACAAAATTGAGAATGTAAGATAAATCACTAATATTTGCAGGTGCTATTGTGAAGTACTTTTAGGCAGTGCATTAAAAAGATGCTTAGCATCCTAAATTAATGTTAAAACTGGTTTGAAGCCAAGTTGGCTTGTGAATGGGTAAATGACCTCCTCAAAAGATAAGCTGAATTGAATTTAACCAGCTGGAAATTTCAATTGATAATAGCACATTTACAAGTTACTAATTTTTGTTCAAGGTTGTGGTAGTGATATTGGCCAAATTTTCTTAACAGATGTAAATTTTTTTTTATCATATGAGATCCTCTTGCAGCCAAGTAACCTTATGTCTGTTTTCTTGGTTTAACCCGCTCTGTGGGCCCAGTTTCACAATTGTACATGAGACTTGATTTTGTTTCTCTCTTTGTTCTGTGGTAAATTTGATAAGTTATCAAAATTGAGGTCGCTTGAACCCTCAGACTGGGGCACTGTCAAGTGATTGATAAAAACAGGAGTTGTTCGATTTTGAAAGTGAAGGAACAGGTGTCATTAATGTAGTTGTAAGAAAAAGAAATGTGTTACTTGAAGTTCATCCATTTCATGGTACATAATGTCATTTTGTGGTAAAAAAAGGAAGCTGTACAGTATAAGTGGAAAATTAACAAGAACCTTTCCATCTACCAAAGAATGGATGTTTTGATGTTATTGTTAATTCACCAATCATACATTGCAAATAAGACTGCTTTTGCAGATTGAATTAATTGAATTAATGCAGGATTAGTTCAGAATTCATTGTTTCTGTGTTAACCTATGTCTTCAATTTCAACAAAGCAAAATAAAAAATGTTATTCTTGATATCAATCAGGTCTATTAAAGCCACATAAGAAAATAACTTGATTTTCATCAGGCATCATCCTGTCTTTTTTACTTCAAGTCAATTTTGTGTTTTTTTTTTTTTTTCTTTCTGGACTCCTTTTATACTACATTGTGTATACCAATTGTTCTTGTCAAGTCTACCTAGTCATTCAAAAGAATGAGAGGAAGGTTGCATTGTCTTAAAGGGGAAGTTTAAGCAAGAAATTGAATTTCACAAGTGAAAGATGAACTAATCTAGTGTGGTGAAATTTCTGTTCAAATCGGACATGTATTTCTTGAGACATCAGCAAATGAAGTTACTAGGTTTATGTTCCAAAGTGAGGTTAAGGACAGCAGGGATTGCAAAGTTGGAAAAGTTCTCATGCCACTTATGCCATCACATTTTGATTTAATGGGACTGTTGAGGAGAAAATAGGCTGTAAAGTTTAAAGAAAAACAAAAGACTGTCCATTAATGTGGGTATATGATGTTATGTGTGCTTGCTTCAAGTTCACTGTTTGTTGAAAATGTGACAACTTTACTTGCTCACATCTTGAGAGCCACACATTGGATTTCAATGCAAATTTCACCAAAATGCTTAGAATAAGTACCCCTCTAACATACCAAAACTTGATATGACCTTAAACTCTTCTGTTAAAGTTGATACAGGATTTTCCACCTTTTTCAAAGGAAGGGAAATTTGTTTTCAGAAATGGTAGGCTTCTTAAATAGGGAGTTCAAAATATTTTTGAGGAACATGAAAAACACCGCTTCCTTTTGCAATACCAAGCAAGTGACTTGAAACCATGCTGTAGTAAATAACATTTTAAAATATGTGACCCAACTTCCATTCATAACTAGAATGTGTATGTAGTGTTACTCTGAGCATAATTACTTGCCCCAAGCCTATTTTTTAATTTGGACTGAAAATGACAATATTGTGGTTCCCAGAGGGGATGATGTTGTATCCAGTCCTGTTGGATACCAATGATGGACAGGGGCTTTTCTTCTAACCTCCCAAGGAAGGACTAGATAATGTACAGTGAAGGATGCTGGGGAAATTGTTGACAAAATGATTATGGCTCAGCAACTGTCTGATTATCAGAGTATTTGTCTTGCACTTGGAGAGTTATTCCACACAGGGAATCTGAGGCCACCCTAATAGATTACATTAGTGACCAGCCTGGAGGGGCTGAGTTAGTCATTAACTCTTAGGAAGTATTGATGTCAATGATGTGGATATGCGAATACAACCAAAGATGGTGTTTCCCCTCAGAAAGCTTGGTTAGGGCTGGTAGTCTGGTCTTGGTTAACAGTCAAGGCCCTTGGAAGAGGAGTTGACAATTAGATGCTTCTTGTGAAGGGATGACTTCATCTTAACCTTGTCATTTAACAATTTCAATTGCTCTACAGCTGTGGGGAACGTGCAAGAGGTATTATTTTGGATGAATGGTGGCTATTTTGCCTTAGCAAGGGTTCGGAGGATGCCCAATTGTCTCCATTTATTAGTAAGGTGTAAAACCAACCTTCAGTCACGTTTCCGTTATTTTCTGTTTTAAATCTCGATGTAGAAATGGGACATTCTCCTTTATTTTGAGGAATTTGACAGGCTTTGTTATTGACAATACTTTCAAATGACTCCATGGGATATGGTGGGTTTTTTTACCAAAAAGTCACGATTCCACTCTTGAACTAACCCACTTTCTGCCTGCCAGTCATCTATTGGTCAAGTATGTTTTTAGCTTGTTGTTAAAAATAAGAATTGATCTGTGCTCTCTGTCTCCATAAGAATTCAGCTAACATTACATTTAGACAAAATATTGCAAAGTTTAATCTCACGTACAGTTCCATTAGCCTTTAAATCACTACAAGATTGTCAAATTTGTCTGTTTGGTGTTAAAGATTCAAGTTGACCAATCAGTGACATTGCCTATGTTTAACATGTGTCTAGACCAAAGACTAAAAGACAGAATTTGTTGCTCATATCTCCTTTTTTAAGGACACTGCATTTTTCGTTTGTTAGACATCACAATGTAAATTCAGTGTTTCAATCTGTGAGTTAGTCATATCTACAATAAGATGGAGTTTTATGGCCCAGTTTCCTACCAACTGGTTCAAGTCGAAACCGCCGCAGCCTATTTTCTAGTTGTGGCTTACTGGTTTGTTTTCCCTACTCCATTGATTATTCTGAGCACCAAGCACAATGGCAGTAGGTTCCATTATTATAAAGTCTTTGGTATAACCAGGCCAGGACTCTAACTCCCAACCTCCCAACTGCAAGTCTGATGTTTTAAGTTCCACTTGACCATGCAGGCAGTCATATCTACAGGGTTTGTAGCATAGGTTTGATGTTGGAAAGGTGGGAGGGGAGAGAGGAAACAACTTGAGATTGGAATTTTGACATATTTAACAATTGAATAATACCCATTGTGCATGGTGAATCCAACTTAAGGCTTGGGGGAAGGGCTCTATTAGTTCAGAGTTGTACCTTACTTGCATCAACTAAAGAAAATGTCATTGAGAGTAAGGGAGTTCAGAGGCGAATTTTAAAACGCTTTTTAATGGTATTTATTGGAATCTGGTAATCAAAACAAGTATATATGTGTCTCGCACTTGAAGTCCTCTCATTTGACCAAATGGTGTCAGAAAGGGGCTGGAGCAGGAAGAGGCCTTTTATATCATAGACTTACACTAAATTCAAATAAAAAGATGATTGGTTTCTGTTTTCTTCACATGGATGGACTTGCATGAACTGTAACATCTCAATCAATTGACCTATTTTGACATCAAAATAAAAAAGAAATTTTTTTACTTTCTAAATACTTCCTTGCACTGGAACGGTACATTTAACTAGTATGGGTAGAGGGTTGATTGGTGGTTCAGGACACTCTGAGTGAGAGGGCAGGGTGGGTGGGAGACAATGATTACTTTTCAAATAAGAAACAGGGTGCTTGCTGTTCTGGGCAATGTGCAAAATACACAGGAAATGGATGGTTCCTTGATTTCCTCTGTATCCATAGTTACCTCAGAGAGAAGTTGACTTGGGAAGTGATTGTTCAGCTACATGTAATGTCAAAAAAGAACAATAAAAATGACGGTTGTAAATCCCAAAATTGCTAACCAGTCTTTTTGTTGTATTTATTTTCAATATGCATACCAACTGTATGTGAGTTGCATTACCCAGGGATCGATTTAAAGAAGCAGGGAATGGACCAACCCCATCCTTAAAGGGACTAATTGAGTAGATATCGAAAACTTAATGAGAGTGTTTGAGGGTCATCACTTCATGACAATGCTTATAGTTAGCAAAATAAGTTAAGTTTCATATCCAATACTAAGGAAAAAATGTAAAATTTTGAATTATGTGGTGTTTTCCTTGTAACGGTTTTGTGCATTATTTGAAAAAGTGTCTGGTCAGAAAGTTTTGACAACCAAAATGGAGCCGTTATGTACCCACTCATAGAACAGTGATTTGTATCTAGGATATGGGGATTGGGGATTGTCTAAGATTGACCATTTGTCATTGGTATGTTAAGAAAGCTTAAAGTGGGCATGACACGGCCACAGAAACTTTTGTGTATGGCAAGATTAGATACAGTATTTTACAAATATCATCTCACACCCCATTAAAAACCTGTAAAATTCGGCATAAATGATATTTGAAGGAAAACGTTCAAAATCCAATTTCGAAAAATGGCGCAACAGGTCACCTAACTGTTATGATGCAATTGGCAGCACAAACCCCGCCCTATTAAAGATCGTGCATCTAGATGTGGAACAAATCTAATGCTCAGTAAAGTTATCTTATCTTAGCAAGTTCATGAAAAGGATTGCATCACAATACTCGTCCAACATATGGTGGGGATTCAGAGCAAATCATTGGCCAATATGTTTGCGTTCATATGCACTTGTAATTACAGTTCTGTTTTTTTGCAAGAAAGATCCGGTTCGGGCACTATAAAGAACAGCTATTAACATGTATGGACAGTCCACAACAAGCGCGTCCCCACTAAGAGCATGTCTTTACTATATGAGCTGTTCGGTGAAGATGCTATTGCGAATATTAAGCCGTCACCGCGCAATGCACAATTCACAATGTAGTCAGTGGCCAGGCTCCCTGCTATCATAGCACCAATGTTTGCAATTATTTACGCGCTAACATGCGTTACTATGCACATGATTCTATGATTCTGAGCTTTCTGGTACAGTGTTGCTAACAGTGCCCCCAATGATGTCACTATTTTGAGACACGTTCACATACGTTTTTCCACTTTCGGAATTTCAAATGGGCTGAGCCTGGCCGGTAATTGGGAATTCAAAAGGTCATATTTCAGTATTTATGGAAATAATTTAGAAGGGAAATAATTCACTTAATGTCAAGGTGTACCCTAAGAACAGTTTCCGAGAAACTTTCTTTGGCCCACTTTAACAAAAAAATTTTGAATTCCATGAACCAACATAATGAGCCTCTTTAACTGAGTTAACTGTTTTGTGTGACTTCTTGCCACACAGCGATTTACTTCCTTCTTAACACAGTGACTAAATAAAGTGAATATTTTATTAATGGGAGTCTAAATTTAATGACAATTTCTGCACAACTACTGCAAGTCTTCTGACGAATATTTCCCCTCCTATTTTTATGATATTTTGTTCACCTCAAAAATCAACCAAATGTTACTCAAACTTTTCAAACTATTCTCTGAAATTTATAAGAATCTCCTCCTTCATGGAAACAAAATTCCTTTGCTTTTTTATTTGGTTTATTCCCACTAGAAATTTTAAAATATCTTCACGTTTGATAAGCTTTCCTGTAGAAACTGCTGCAAATTTGTAGCGTTCTGCTCTACTTCCATCTTTCACTTCCTTTGGTCTTCCGCCCTTTCAAGGACAAAGCATTGTATCTTCTTTATACCTGACTGTGTATGATATTTTTAGACTGAGGCAGTTGGAGACCTCCTGGGTCTAGGGAGAAAAGTTTCACCTTATCAGGGCCTCCCAAAATCAAAAGTGTCATGCACAGCCAAACTTTGTCAATTTACTTCTTAATTAATAGGTCACAGAATGGCGTCTTCTTGAGGATAAAAACAGCAAGAACCATCGTTACAAGACTTCAGGTGATTGACTGGTGTGGATGCAATAAAGAGCCAGAGGATAGGTTTAAATGATGTTTGGACCAACCCTGCCCATCACAAAACAAAATCAAGAAAGTGAGAATATGGCCAGACTTGATCAGGTAGGTTATGAGGAGACTAGTCAGTTGCTATGGAGACAAAAAGACAGTGCAAGTCCTAGCATCAGACGTTCCCACCAAGTAGATAGAGTTGGAATTGGTATGGCTCTCTCTTTCATTTGCCATTCAAGTCAGTGGAGAAGTTACCATATGGTCAGGGGATCAAACCCCCCCCCCCCCGGACCAAAATTGCCTACTGGCACCTTTTTTAGGTTTCTAATATCTTGCTTTAATGCGCCCCTGCAGGCCATTCTAGCCCCCTCTGACCAAAATCCCTAGCTCCACCACTTAATACATCTCAGTGATCAAAAAAGGAAAAATGCTCTGGGCATAGTACAAACAACCAATGTTTGACACACCTTAAAGCTTATGTCTTATCCCAGATGATTCCAGTTTTCTGAACTGGTTCATTTTTAGCCCCTCACAAAAAAATTATGTATGTAGACACGAACCTACACTTCATAACCAGAGTATATACCCTGGGGAATATACAAACCCCTTACATGCAATCAGAACATACTCTAAAGTCAAAAAGCAGTCTCCAATTGAGAATTTTCCAGCCCCATGCAAAATGTCCTTTTTTTGGTGATAGGTGTCTAAAGCTCTTTCTCATAATTTTTGCTGCTTTGCAATTGAAACTAGTCAATTTGCTCTTTTTTGGCACTTAAATAAATCATTTGTGATTTATACAAAATGCATATTGTGTTTAAATGTGGGGGCCGCAGCAAGGTGCAGAAAGTTCTTATTTGGCAGGTGGGCTGGACAGTGTTCTGTCATGCAGAGAAGACCTGAGAAATTTTGCAATTCTGGACACAACATGTTTTCAATTGTAATGTTGTTGGTCAGTATGAACAAGCTTTAAAAGTTGCCAGTGCTTAAGGAAAGGAACCTGGTACAAAGCTCTATTTGGGGTGGGATTCACTAAGAATTGCATAAATAAAAATATTGATGTGCTGAGTAAGGACTTTCTAAATTGGTATTTATGAAAACAACTTCCACAACTCTTAAGGATATGCAGTGTAACTGCAGTAACTACACACATTAACCAATAATGTGAAGAATTGCAAGTTGCGAGGTCATATTTTAAGCCAATCAGACTTTATTGGCAAGCAATTGTTTTCTGCTGTAGCAGGTGTGGATCGACCAATGCTGTGCACAGCTCCTTGGTACAGCTACCCCTTATTTGTGTTGCCAGAGCATTTTGTACTCATGATAAATCTTAAAGGGATTTGCTGGAGACAAAATTCATTGACTTAAAAGTATGCAGAAAAAAATGCTTATTTAGACCTTCCACACCTTGAAGCTAAATCATCTGCATTGTTCAAATGTCTGAATAGATGAAGTAAGTTGTATTCTTGAGAACATGTGTCTAGACCAATTTGACACATGAGAGCCAATCTTGAGGAGATGATCTGTTTCTCAAGATCAAAGGTTTGCCTTTCATACATGATCATCATTGTGAATCAAACTTGGATCAAGCAATAAACGAACAGAAACTAATATGAAACAAACCTTCCAACAATATTGTCGGTTGTATCATTCTGCACTTTTTGTTAATTTAGCACTTTGTAAACAGACAAATGATGTTTTATCATCTGGTCTTAGGTCATCTTTTATCTCAGGTCAACTTTATGCTTTAAGCTTTCATACATAGTTTTTGATCCTCAATACAAGAATTGATCTGCTTCTTGTGAATGGATCAAAATCTCTGAGCCCGGAGCAGGGGGGGGGGGGGGAGTTGAGGCTATTCACCAAAGCGGCCCAATGTGTTTAATAATACAATAGCAATAGAAGGCAGCCCAAAATGCCTATGGCAGAAAAAGTGAGGCTCTCAAAGTCCCCCAGCCCCCTGTCTTCACAGTCCCTGCATAGAGGTAATAGGATATGCCTGTGGAATTCTCTGTTTGTTGAAAGATGCAACCATAGGGGAGGAATTAAATCTGTTTGAAATCAAACTTGAACTGTATTTGAAACTGCTTTTAAAGTTTGCCTTTTTTATAAAGACGACATTGTAAGACACACAAGTTGACTTTACATACAATCTGAGGACCTCAGTGTGTTTTCTTCTGTATTTTCTTCCTAACCCCTAACCTTAACAATAGACTTTCTATTGTTGAAACTTTAGAGAATTCAGGAAATCTATTGAATTTCATCCAGAGGACATGAAATTAATTGTTTCGGTCCTCAGTATGAATTCAAAACAAGTGCATTTGTGTTGCCTGTGTTGGTATGTTGTTTAATACATTGCATCTAACTTGATGATTTTAACATTGAGACATCTCTGTTGGATGAGTACATACCCTCTGTACTGGCTATTGTGTAATGCATTCTTTTTCATATGATACAGTTTTAATTGTTTCATGAATGTTTTGGATTCATGTAGCAAGCAGTTGATCCTTGGTAAACTTTTAAAATGCAGCGTGTTTTGACACTGGAAGAAATGTTAGGAACATCAACCAATTAAGAAATAATTTGAAATTATTTCCATGCATTTTAATACATTCACAATGTCTTGATGGATGTAAACCTACATCCCCGGTCTACGGAAGAGGAAGAGGAAGATTGAGGGCTTCCTTACTTTTAATTGTGGGAAGCAAGGGCTCCCTCGCTCTCAGTGCTATTAGTTTACCAGGGTTAGTTGGGGTAAGTGTGGCAAATAGGAGGTTAGTAACAGACAAGGCTCATAGATTCCCAGTCTAGAGAGTTTGGGGGAGTCTGTACAGTTTGTGGCCCAAAGAATGTGTTAAAACTCATTAGAAATTTTAAACAAAGGTCACTTTGGTCCGTGAACATTGAGGTATAGATCAGAGACTGTGAAAAACACATGGGGTGACAAAGTATGAGTTTATAGTCTACAGGTTTATGCTACCAGGAAGTTGCAACAAACACTGCTCCCTGATGCCATTAATGACTATTTAGAATAACAGTTAACTGGCACAGTAGTAAATAAGTTTGTGTATGTGGTCAACATTTAATGTAGGATGATGTAGAGATATAAATTAATTTAAGATAAATGTTGAACAGAGATTTTACAGTGCTCAAACAGGAATTATATTTTGGATATTGAGTACTTTTATGATGTATATCCATATCAAAGAATTTCAAAATAAATTTGTTTGATCTGTACCTGTACATTTCCAAATGTGACTAAGATTTAGATATACTGTTTTTGTCCTTATTTTTGAGTGGGGGTTCTCAGATGCATGTTGTGTTAGACAGTTGGAAATATTACATGGTTCATGTTAATGGAGGGAAGTGCATTATGAAAATGAGTGCATTATTTAACCCAACTTATGTTGGTAGTAGTTTGGTGAAATTGTGAGGCCAACCAAGAGAAACAAATTCTCAGGTATTAAAACTTACGGATTATTGTTTTTAGCTATAGGGGACCAAATCTGACTATACCCCCATCAAAATGTGATGACATGTCAGGCCCTGTGTACATACAGAAGATATTCAATTCATTTCTCATATGTACTGTTCACATCAACAAGATTAAGTTCAACACACTTTATACAGATACATATGATGGACACTAGAAAAAGCATTACTGTTCATCAAAGCTAGTGACCATAAGACAATCATAACAAAAAAAAAGAAAGAACAATCGGGGAAAGAAAAAAGAAAGAAGAATACTATGACATGTCTGAATACAAGAAAAACAGATGAATTGAATTGAGCTTTTAAAGCTTATAAATGATAACAACTAGAGTAATTAAAGCCCATAAATGATAACAGTTTAAGAGTGAGTGTTTCAAGTCCTTTTGAAAACAGTGTAGAGAAGTAACAGATCTTACTTTGAAGTAAATGGTGTGCCATATATTATAACAATAATTTTTAAGGTGTACAGAATTATGTCATCATATATGTCACACAAGATCAATATACTCAGTAGCACTGTGTTCAGTGAAAACAGAAGCAAGTTAAAACATATATATATAATATATATATTTATATATATATATATATATATATATAACGCTAATTCCCACCTTAGGGGGAAATTGTTATATCTGCGCATACATAGGGCGAAAAAATAACAGTGAAATACATAAGAAAAAGTGTTCGCCCTAACGTCTAAAAATATAAACAACGTTATTTCAATGGCCAGCCATCCATTCGTGTTAACAGCTAGGTGTCCGTAAATTTGACAACTTTGAAGTAATTGTATCTATTTTGTAAATCTAGGAGGGCGCCCTTGTCTGTTTACGTATTCCTATAGAAAAAGTGTGTAGAAACGTTACGGCGAAACTTATATTTCGCCCCCCAAAATTTTTCCCCTTAAGGTCGATTTTTCAACAACAACTTTCCCCCTAAGTGCCGAATTAGTGAAATATATATATATATATATAAAAAATATTTATAGATCATGATAGGGTTCACTAGATGGTAGATACAAACTGCAAATGTAATCTTAAAGGGCAAGAGCAGCCACTTCAAACTCATCTAAATATCTCTATCTAAATATCACAGCTTTCTTCTTATTTTTCTTCACAGTATCTTTCATAATATTTTTGGACTTCACTACTCCTACTACAAGTTAACCACACAGCTACTCGTATTAAATTTCACAACTGAGGGTCATAATATTGTCACATGATTCTCTGTTAACCAATCATGAAACGGGACAGTGAACTACATTAGTTCATGTCTCCATATCCCCCTTTAAGTACCCAAATCCTAAACCAAGCCTTAATTTTACCCAAAGGCCCCAAAGGGAACCCAACATAGCCTTTGTCACTTCCTCAATACCTCAGCCTATTAATGTATGTATCATCAATTCCCCAGAATTGATGAATTGAATGCAGAAACCCAAAAAAATTTTGGGGGGATATATTATATGTCTCTCAAACATTGGCTTTTGTAGTATTTAACCCCTAAATTGCCTTACACTTTATGTTTGCTTAACTCACACATATATCACATGCTAATATTTATATGGACTTAATAGGAAACTGCAGTCCAACTTTGTCCCTTTTTCACACCAAATATGGCTATCCCTGCACTTTGTAAGGATATTTCTGGTCATTTTTCACTGGGGAAATTTCCATTTTTGGCTGTCTGAGTGGTTGCGATTTTCACAATTTCTCGATATGCTCCAAAACCAACTGATGATACGTGCTCTGTTTAATCTTTTGAGAATCATGTGACAATAATTTCCTTCTCAGTTGTGAAATCTTCCAGGATCGAATAACTGCTTGGTTTACCATATGCAATATGTAAATCATGACGATATCATGGAGGATGCTTGGAGGAGATTTAAGAAGGCAATTGTGAGATTTAGAGCTCTGTTGTTTCAAAGTACCTGTTAGGGCTGGCTGTGACTGCTTAGTGCTCTTGCACTTAAACTAATATGTATGCCTGAGGCTGATTACCAGACTGCATTCTTCATAAGCAGCCAGGGATTTCACCAGAAACTCAAAAAAAAAAGGGGGGGGGGGGGGGTTTATTGCTCCCAAATGCAAAGTCCAAATTCATAGTGCCCTTGACCAAAGTTGTGAGTGGGTTCAGAGGGGCAAAAGCTTCAATCTGGAAGAATTTAAAGGCTATTTATTTATGTAAATTTAAACATTGCTGCAAAGATATCCCCTTCTGTAATAAAAAACATATTACTAGCATTTATTTTTATGGAAATGAAAAGGAAGGGATTTTACCCTCCTTTCTTTAGAAACGGGGTGGGGGGAATTACCCCTTACCCCTCTCCCTATTGATGGAAACACTGGCAGCATAACAATAAGTGAAAGCCCTTTAGTAAATGTGCTTGTTAACAAGTTTGTAACATATTTCTGTAACTTTCCTTTTCTGTAATTTCTTTTCTGCTTCCACTGTATTGAAGTTTACTGCAGTAATGCAGACGTTATACAGCTAATGCTTTATGAGTGCTACATGGTCATTGCACTCTGCAAAAGTTATGGATGATAGTGATATTTCATAACCTGAAATCTCTAATTTGTTCCTTGTCAAATAACGGTAGCTAAGAAAGGTGATGGGCACAGGGGAGTTGGAATGTTGCTGGTAACCACAAACAGTGCATCCATGGATCAACACACTTCTTTACAAATATTCTCCCTGATTTTCTTTCCAATTAAACATTTAAGATATGTGACATAAACATCCTACATGTATTTTGTGTTTACATTATTAAGAGATATTATGCCACTTACGAGATGGGTGTGAATTTTATAGTTAACTAAAAATAAGAATGTTCAATTCATCTTGTCAACATATTTCACCCCTCAAAAGTGTGTATTTTGGGAAGACCAGAACATAACTTATGTACCCGCACCCATCTCTGCTGTTCCAAACCCATGATTCAAAGATTCAACCTTTTGTTGTCAACATCTGAATTCGCTCCATTCAATTTCGCCGAAAACTATGACTGCCTTAAGGTATTATGTGAATATACGGTGGATGAGTTTTTGGATGTTTTAATTATGTGGACCACCATGTGCTCCATTCTTTAGCGGTGGATGGTTCAACTCTGTATGTAGTTTGCGCTCCAGGATGCCCTGTGTTCGAGCAGGTGACATGAAGGGTACACAAATTACAAGTGAAAGGGTACAGTGAGAAGGAATATTGCCAGTTTGTCACAGGGTATATTTGAGGTTAAGATGTGGAATGTTGGCTGAATATGAAGAAATTATTCAGCTATAGATAAGTTTCTTTGGACTGCATGTTTTGCAAAAATTGGCCAAAAAAAGAGATTTAGACAGAGAAGAAGGTCATGTTGAGAAACCCTAGAGTCACCTTAGTATATTCTGCATGTGGTAAATTATTTGTGAATAAAGTCACTTTCCTTTGGAAGAGTTCATAGATTGTGTCCTACTTCATAGTGTAAAACATATTTATTTGCATTCAGATACTCTTTGATAATTTTAAAACGTAAGAGAGTTTGTCTCTGTTGTACAATTATTATATTTTTGAAAAAGTGAGGAATTTTTTGGTGATATTTTCCTTTTATAATTGACAGAATCTCTCTACTTCCCACATATCTCTCTCTCACTTGTAACCCCACCACCCCTCATATCTGCTCGGATACACAGCTGACAAAAGTTGATGGAATAGTGGTAGGGGCGCCCTTATCTGACCTGGTCATTGAAACCTGGGATGATTTGCCCTTGCCTGTTTTCCTCCCCATAAATTTCTGCCTTCCATTTCTTTATTTTCTTGAAACCTCAATGCCCAAAATTATTATTTTGGAAACTAGGCCATAAAAATCCATCTAAACCCAGCCTAACCCAAAATTATCATGTTGACATCAAAGGCAGGTTGGATTAGGAAAAATTTTGGAGCCTTGTGTCTACCCTACTGTAATTACATCCTATTTACATAGCTGTAAACCCCACAAAACCTGCAATAAGCCCCTGGGAATCTTTTCATGGGTTTGAGAAAGATGGGGATCAGGGGGCTAGGTGGTATGTTGAGACCACAGACTTATATACATGGACACAGCATGTAACGTATACCTCCTATCCGTAGATGGTCGCCACCGACTGGGACAAAAAAGGTGCACCAAGATGGCCGCTGTAAAGTTATAAATTGTATGATTTGATGACGAATCTGTAATATTTTAAGCAAAATTTAAACTTGAATGGAAAACAATATCATATTCCTGCAATGCGTGAAGTGATTTTGACCTTACCTTGGCCAGATTTCAAAAATATATCAACTTTCTTGCAAAATCTGGGGATATACTTGAGCAAGTCCAGACTTTCACACAAAACCATAGTAGACGGCCATCTTGGTGCTCTTTTTCTCAGACACAGGGTAGCGACAATCTACCATACAGTATGCTCTGTCCATGTGTAGGAAGTCCTTGGTTGAGACTCAGATAGTACTGTACAAGCCTGATTTAGTCCTCTTCCTGTTTGCCTGTCCAAAGTCCCCGTGCATTTTAGTTCCGGTCTTCCAATTTCATTTCCAGGTACTAAAGCAAGATTGCTAGAAATTTTTCCTTTTCCCAGAAAGGGCACAACAAACCCTTTGGCTTTGACCTCAGGATACAGCATGTAGATATGAAGTTTTTGAAGTAAAGCTTGTATAACACCATTCAGCTTCAAAAGTAAGTACCCAAGAGACTTAACAACCCCCCCAAAAATATCAAATGAAGTGTAAGAACCTTTAGAATGAACTCTTGAAAACTGAGAGTATTGAGGAAGTTCAGATGTCATCTGCACAGTATTTTTTTCAAAAAGTTGATGTGCATATGAAAGCCTCTTCAGCCATATTTTTCCAAGCATTAATATCAATAGCATATTTTCCAAATTTAACAAATTACAAAGGGATAGAGTTTTGGGTGCATGTATTCAGGCTTCAACAATTTTTTTTTTTCACTCTTGTCCGACGGGCTAGCTGTTTCCTCAGTCTACTTGCCCGCATAAATATCTACTTGTCCAATTCAAATGTTGATTACATATTATTTTTAAAGTGTAAAAGTACAAATGCCATTTTTAGAGACTAAAAAATTTAAGGCTGGGGGTGGTACTTGCCCGGCGGGCTGCAACATCGAACATGGTAATTGCCCGAGTAATTTTTCACTTGTCCCAGACTGTCGGGCGGGGGAATTTGTTGAAGCCTGCATGTAAATTATTTAGCCACTGTAAAATACCATTAACAAAATAGTATGCTCTTTGGAACGGTCTTTTAATTCCTATTAATTACATTATAACAGAAATACCAGAACAGTTCAGATGCAAACACTTGTCACAAATGGTCTATTAATAGATACATTACATTCTCTGTGCATTGTGTGGCTCTTTTAAAAATGGGGATGGAAATTATATGGTAGTTATTTTGCCCAAGTTTGTAAAGAACTTAGGCAACCTAGACTACCAGTTGAACAAAACCATGTTCCCAAGGGTTAAA
This sequence comes from Holothuria scabra, assembly GCA_037179385.1. Lineage (NCBI taxonomy): Eukaryota > Metazoa > Echinodermata > Holothuroidea > Aspidochirotida > Holothuriidae > Holothuria > Holothuria scabra. The sequence goes on along the minus strand of CM074190.1, from coordinate 11,268,195 downwards.
TGTTAGTTCATTAATATTTCAAATTTGTGGGAAACAACAAAAAATGAAAATGTGCAACAACCCATTCGTAAAATTTTTAATTGGCCTATAAGAGCAAGATTGGAAACAACTTTACAATAAACCACAAATGCTGGTTCAAGCAATAAAAACCCCCCAAATTTTTTATTCGATCTCTTGTATTTTACCGCACTGTTGGAATGAAAATTCTGGGAGTTACTTCATTCTACCAATGAAGGTTGCAGCCTGTTTAAATTTCCCTTGCTTTTTTGATTGAAAACATGACGTTTTTATAACTCTTTGTGTTGTACTATCTGTCAATTTGGTGTTACTTCCCCCTTGGGATTCATTCCAGAACCTCAGTCTCGTACAAAGGGGTGACCCTATTATACACTTTTTGCATACGTAATGTCCATGACCGCTCGATGTACCCAGACGATCTATGTTTCCTTTCTATTGTCCCAGACGAGTGCTTAGATGCTGAGCGCAACTTAGGCCCTCAGCGGGAACGCTCTTTATCGACATCGTATAAACTGATGCTGCATGGAAGCTATTGTCAACCTCAACCAACAATGGTATTATCAATATAATGTAATAATATATCTCTCCCCAGTGTCTTTCACACATGCCCATCTTTTCACCTTTCGGGTGAATGTCCCAAATTCCATTCTGTTGCCGGGACACAGTAACCCTTACCGCTGACCTACTATTCTTGGTCTTGCTGTGGCCTGTACAAAACAGATGGGAACAAAGCCTTTTTGATGAATTTGTTTGCCTTTCGTCCAGGAGGTTCCAGGATTAATTCAAGACCTGGAGGCATGCTTCAATGTCAATTTCTTTTGAGATTTTCAAAAAGGTGATAGAAAGAGGAGCTTGCACCGAAACACTGGTACTTAATTTGTCGAATGACAGTGAGTGATAGGTTTCTTTCTCCTATTGTGACCTTGACATACATATTGTTTGCCTCCCTCCTGTTGTCTAAACTGTTTCATAAGATGAAGTGGTAATGCTTCAAGTTGGCAAAACTTTGATATGACATGTTACGAACTTTGATTTTCATACCCACAGTTTAATCGCAAGAAGAATATCTGTGCTACTACAAATTTCATCATCTGCACCAGCTGTTGGTGGCAGTAGTTTGTTCGACAAATGTCACATATGCAGAGAACTTTAAAGCAGTAAAATAGGTGGTTGCACAGTAATGAAATAACAACTACCAGCAAGGTCGGAAGGTTCTTTTCATCTTATTTTTGAGCTTATAAAGACTCGAGGTCTTCTACAGATATTAAATGTATTATACAGATACTCTAGGCAGGTTTCTGGTCTTCTCTGTTTTCAAGTTCTACACTATTCTGCTGCAGAAGTTTTTTTCTTTAAGGAAAACTCAGTCACCTCAGACAAGTGAGTTCTGTAATTCATTTTAGTGGCTGTGCACATGGGCACATCCTCCAAATTGACATGATAAGCAAACAAACCCTGCACCCACAACACGTACTCCAAAATTTGAACTTATATGAAAATTTGTCATTCTTTCTTAATCCATCCCATAACATAAGGAGGGATTTTAAGTGTGGTTTAGTGCAGGGAATTGTGTGTAAGTTGTCTGTTTGGTTTAAAAATTTGCATTTTAGTCTGCCTAGTAAAGTAGCACTGAGCCCTATTTTTGCTTGACCTGGCTAGAGACTTAGATAGTGATTATGCAGGAACTGACGAAAACAAGGGAATGCTGTACACTACGTTCAGAGCTCGGTTTGTATATCCCAAGCTGTACCCCACATTTCCATGTGGCAACCAATCAAACTGGCTTATTGAAGTACTCTAGCTTATTACATGGATGGCTATTGGAAGTCATGTATAAACGATATTTTTCTCACAAAAGTGTGAAATTCATGAGACATAAACTTACTAGTGTGTCATGAATATGCAATATGTAAGTCCTGAAATATCACGTATGATATGTGGAAGAGGAATTAGATTACGTGAATTGTGAATTTGTGAGTTTGTGTTTAAAACCTGCTTTCTGTTGATATTTTAATGCATGCAAGCTGGTAAACCCAAATATTACAGCAAATTACAGAAGAGCTTTATAAAATATTAGGTTTATACAAAAGGAGGTTTATTCACACAATTGAATCAAAATATCCATGTTTCCATGTACCACCCAGGCTGTCTGTACTGGGATGTGTTATCTATGTTCCCCCAAGTCATTAAAGGGTAGCTTCCATGCAGCATTGTACATGCAGCCTGCAAACATGTTTGGTCTCCTGACCACAGTCGTACATGTCTGAATTTCAAAGTGTTTTGAAATTACGTACTGTTAGTTGCTCAGCCATTGATTGGAAAAATCTGGTTGTACTTTAGGTAGGCTATGCCATTGACTAGCCTGGTGTAGTATCCTAAGTATATATCTAGTCAAATAATTATCTTTATAGCCTTCAAACATTTAAAATTATCTTTCCCCGAAATTAGAAGGCGCAACAGGGTACTAACATTATAGCCAGAGGGCACTTGACAACACTGAGTAAAAACACTTCAGCATATTTAGATCTCAGTAACGTCCTATTTTTAAAAGGCAAGATTTCAATGATTCTGTTAGGAAAAAAATTGGCATATCCTTGTCATTGTAATAGGTTGATGTCACAAATAGGCGACAAGTGGAATTGTTTGGGTTACCGAACAAAATGGCTTTGCAGACATCTCGTGAGGTTTAACCAACTGCCGGCGACACCAGCTTTGATTTAGGCTCAGTATGACGCTCCCGGCGGGGAACTCTGTCTGTTGAGAGGGTATCAGATTGGTCTTCGCAATTCTTACTAAATGCACAAATTTTGCGTTGTAAACAGTTTGCAAGCTTTTAAATATAAAATTTCATCTAACTCAAATCAGGAAACTAGAAACAAGCAAGTTCATACTCTACCTAAGGAAAGTAAAAAGTTATTGTTTTTATATCAATTATCATAGAAGTAGGTCATCAGTTTAACAAGTCTTTTATTGTGCTCCGTTTTACTGATTGGAAGTGGATTATGTCAAGCTGCAGTTGTAATGAATTCTCTGTTGGTTGTAGATTTGTTCTGGATCAGAGATGACACACTGTAACACTTTTTATATCTGATCATGGCACATAAATTCATAAGGTGTCAGTTTTGATAAAAGTTGTAAAGATAAGTTTACAAGTAATCTCTTTCAACTCATAGCTATCCAGAACTTTTATGATGAGGGGGTGGGGGTCAAGAAACTAGGGGGTTCCTTCCTTGGCAACTTGGTCATCTAAGGTGGAAATTTGGGCCAATGGAGGGAAATTTTTCTTTTGTGATTTTTACTCCATTCCATTGAAATCATTTTAATCCATGGAAAGTCTATTTCAGTCCCCTCCTACCTCCTATCACCCTATGGATACCATTTATACCTACAGTATACTTACCGTCTGGCAAACTAATAACTCACCAGCAGAGGGCGCCATACACACTGTAACTTCCTATAAGTTCCTTCTCCATTTTGCCTAGCTAGTACTTTTTTCCTGTCCTTCAAGAGGATAAGTTGGATGTGTATCTTTTATTTTCCTGTTTTTATTTTTTATGGAAGGTTTATTATTGTTTGCCTCTCTCCTTGAGAACAGAGTGCATGGTCCAGTGGTTAGAGCACCAGACTTGCAGTCAGTAGGTTGGGAGTTCTAGTTCTGCAGGTCATATTGAAGACTGTAGACATGGAAACTGCTATCATGCATTGTGCTTGGTGCTCAGCATTAGCAATGGAGTAGGGAAAACAAGCCATGCAGTGAGCCACAACTGGAAAAATGGCTGTGGCTGAATGGACTTGAACCAGTTGGTTGGAAACTGGGCTGGAAAACTCCATCTAGTTAACGCTCTACTTGAGCTCAGCCAAAAAAAAGCCTTTTGTGCCATAGAACATGTATAGCACATTTTATGCATTGCTCCTAACCTCTGAGCCTCTGAAACAATTTTTTCCTGTATTTATTATAGATTTTGCCAGAATGTTGACAATATTATTCATATATTGGGAGGGTTGGGACACAATACCACCCTACTTTGCATTATACATCTGTGCTAAGCTACCCCACCCCACAGGAATGTTCATGAGTGTGAAATGGACAATTCCACATTTGGAGAAACCTGTTAAATGATAAAGTCCCGAAGACTCTCAAAGAATCCCTAACCATAAAAATGCTCTTGTTTTGCTACCATTTGGAAATTTTAGAAGGAGGAAATATAAGTCAGAATTAATTAACAATTTCTTCAGGCAGTTGTTTACTAGAAAAAAAAGGGGGCAAGTTAATGGGGTAACAACTCTACAAAGTAAGATCTTAAAGTTTCTTTTTTATTTGGATCTCTTAAAATTTTGAAAATTGATTGTGTATTGTCTTCCTTATTGTATTCTTAAAAATCTCAAAACCAATACTAATCTGTTAAACTTGAGCTGCTATCATTGAATTCGATTTCTGCCCTCTCTATAAAAATATGCAATGTTTGCATGTTTGTTCATGATTGGTATTCCTTCTGTCTTCACCAAAACCTACTCAATAATTGAATATTCTAGCAGGAAAACAAATCATGTTAATTTCAAAAACCACTTAACTCAATTCAAAGTAATAAAATCAGAGAGGAGAGATCAAATCCCCAGATTTTGTCATATCCATGTCATTGCAGTACCTGTCTAATGTAATTTTTTAAGTAAGCACCAGATTTTTTTAAATTATATCCTTCCTGTGAATAATGAGAGTACGTCATAACCTTGACCCCAGCATTTCCTTGTCAATTTCGTTATGAATATGCATCACAAAGAACAGTTCAAGGAAAGCAAAAAGAACATGTGGCTGAGTTGTTGCAACATGGTCATCTTAATAGTCACTTCTGCTTCAAATAACTGAACAGCTTTTGAACTCGACCTATATCTCCTCAACAAAAGTTGTGCTGCCCAGGGGTCCTGCAAGTTTAAAAGAAACGGCCCTCAATGCCAAGTGCAGCTGTGGTTATTATCTGCTCAACGGGGTGTTGCCAGTCCTTAGCTATGGCAAGGGGACACGTTTGGTCCAAGCTAATTGGAATATAATGAATGTGTCGAGGTGACAGCCTGCAGTCTTGTAAAAGAAGGTTTTGGTGGAACAGGGAAGCAGGAAAGCAGGAAAAATAGTTGGTTTCTTACTGTAGACTTATGCATATTAAACACAGTGGCTGAAGGAGATTCTAGTTAGTGGTGCGCAGCGTACAGATATTTCCACTTCTGAATGAAATGTCTTGCATGCAGAATTTGTGCAAAATTAGATTTAAGTAGGTTAGGATTGATGACAGGTATAGTAGTCGCCACTTCACTTTGAGTCCTGATGAACAGCTATGATTTTTGGACTTTTAGACTCTTAAGGGATGGGCCTGGGTAAGGGGATGGGAGTTGGTGAGTGTAGTGTGGTTTAGTCCCAAAGGAATGGTGGGAATATGTCTACGAGGTGGCAGGTGAAAATAAGACTTAATACATGGTTGTTACATGTATGATAGTGACAGTTATGTTAGGAATCGAGCTTTTCAGCTTCCTGGATGGTAACTACGTAAAATACACAATAGTATGCCTATAATAAACGAAGTGGCAAGAAGCGAATTATGCAACATTACAAAATCGAAATGGTTGGAGTATTAATTTGCATGCACAACATTACACAGATAAAAATGTATAAAACATCAAATGAAATTCTACCTTACATGAGATTATTGAATATGTAACATATTCATTTATATTTGCAGCCCTACTAGACTGTACTAGGGTTTTGAATATAAACCACAACAAGTGAGTTCGGTAATTCAATGCTGCATTGAATTCTGGGACACAGCATGGAATGCACATACAGAGGTCAGCATGTAGCATACAGCTTTCCCATGTTTCCAAAAATAGAGGTCTCAGTCCTACTTTAAAGTAGATTAAAATACATAATTTCACACCATGAAGACAACTCAGACACAATCCACTACACAAAACCACACCAGAGAGCCCTGTTTATGTTATGGATGGATTAAGAAAGAATAGTTTCACGAAATTTTATTGATATGCTTAAACTTCAGAGCACCAAGGCCAGGGCTTCACCCCCTGGGTCTCCAGTAGGTTTGCCCTTGGACCCCACCCACAGGAGGGCCTGTTTCGTGTGTTCAGTTTTGCCCTGTAGGCATGAAAATTTTGCCCCCCAACATTTTCCTTCGTCTCTTTTTTCCCTCTCCCCCCAATTTTGACATTCTGGCACTGCCACTGGACTCTACTAGAATTTCTGGACAAAAGCAAATGCGGGAGTTGCGTCAAAAAGATCCATCGACTATAGAGGTTTACTTTCCTTCAGAAAGCCAAGGATGAGAGAATGATCCGCAATGAGCTCCAATGACATTTGGAGGATAAAACTCCATCTAACTAACTAACTAACTAACTAACCCTAAAGGAAGGACGAAGGAAAATGTTTCATTTCACTCTAAAAAGAAACTTAATTGTTGTGCAAATTACTGTGGCAACTGGAAGACACTTTCCTCTCTGTACAGAAAGCGGAATGAACTGTCAGGTACAAAATGTCACAATGGTGTAATAGTGGCCACCACTTCAAGTTCTTCTGTTTCTGTAGATGACTGAAAGTTAAGAAAGCCTTGACACAGGGAGTTGATATGTTTAACCTTCATTAATATCATGTGTTGAACTTATATAGATTATGATTTTGTAATAAATGAAATCTCTGAAAATGAGTTTAATAGTCAAAAAAGTAACTTTAAAGTTGCTGCAATGAAAACCTGTCTTAATTTGCCTCAAAGATTTTTACCAAGCTTGCTCCACATGAGGACAGTACAGTATGAGCTTAAAATGGGCCACTATTCCAAACATGAAATTTGGAAAGTTGACAGTTTCATTGAGGGTCGAATTAAAACACAGAATATTTCAAGTTGATGATCATTTTCGCATGAACTCCTTTACAAAAAGGGAAAAAATTAATGGCCAGCACATTACTGTGATCATGCATGTCAAAATTAAACTTTTCCTTTATTTCAACAAATTAATGAATGTATTAAGTATGTTGATACTTGGAACAGACATTTCAATGCATTAATATGTGCCCAACCCCAAATGCTGGTGCCATAGTGGCCATTTGCAGAGGAATCTTGCCATTTGCTTACAGAGGAAACCAAACCAGCCTGTTTTCATGCAATATTTAACACAAACTTGTAGTATAGCAACTGCCACCTAGCAACATATTTTTTAACTTATATATAGCAATAGTGAAAATTTCCCAGAAGTTTTGTGATCCTTGTTCAAAGTCAAACCACTTCTTGACCCTCATTTTGTAAGGTTGACTGCTCCTGTGCCCTCCCCCTGAATGTTTTGGTAGTTTAATTTATGAATTCAGCACTCTCAGACAGGCGTGAAGCCATGATTGTGTTGGGGGGGGGTTTGGTGTCGGGGGGGGTTGGGGCATGACATAAGGGAAAAGTCTAAGGATAGAGAGAAAAAGCCTCTATTTAAGGTGTTTTTTGCAGGGCAAAGAGGCGTCATGAGGGGAGGGTTCTGACCCAAACAATAGTTTAAAGAGCTAGTGCCCATAAAGAGACAATACAACAAAGATAATAACAAAAAAAGAAAATAAGAGGGAAAAGGAGAACAAGAAACAACAAAGTCAATTAAGAAAGCAAAAAAAAGAAAGGGATACTTAACAAGTGTACTGGGCCATTAGGTAATTTTTTACCTTATTCTTAAAAGTAGCATGTTTTCTAACATTTCTTATTTCTATGCGACGCCACTTATTGCAGCAAGACTTCTTGTTGCGGTTAGCGACTGACAACTATTTTTAAGAGCTTACTGTCCACAGTGTGCAACAAGTCGCGGGTCCATGAAGTAATTCATGCAAAATTCTTACGTTTATCATACTCTTTATTTGTTACATCGAAGAGAAAGTCTGTTTCGATTAACTTAACTTCATGGGTTTCATTCCAGAAGTCCATCATTGTTTTCAGTTGCACGTTTCACTCTCACACGACCAAACATGCATATTTGGTTGCATGAAACTGGGTTGCACATTCTGCTTGCAACTAGTTACAAAGCATTCCACTCTTTGCAATGCGTCTGAACAATCTCGTTGCAATGAGTTGCATCACATAGAGTTGCATAGTGTGGACAGGGCTTAAAAGACTTATACTGGATTGCTCGGCTGTTTGCTCAAGTGTACCTCAAGTCAAAAAATTCAAAATGTATATTAAAATGTACCTCAAGTCAAAAAATTCAAAAATATATATTCACAAGAATGAAAAATGAATTCTAACAGTCCAACCCACATCTTCATATGACATTCCTGAGCTGAGATTTAAAATGTTGAAGTTTTTTCACTTAAAACAAATTATTCAATTGTGCAATAATTTGTGACTTTCTTGTTGTCCAACTCACATAACATGCTTTGTTTTCCTTTAAAATTAAAAATGTTTTTACGACCTTGAACACTTCCTGTTTGCTTGCATAGCATGTTGCACAAGGAGGGCTTAATTAATTACATCACCTCGTAAGGGTAAGAGTGCTATCACACCTTGGTACAAGGTGCAGTAACGTTTGGAAAAACAAAGAAATACAAAGATTGCAATATGAGTAGTACAAGAATGACATCACAAAACATTGCACAATGTACCATTTTAACTTGAGTGAATATACTTCAACATTTAATGTCTCAGCTCAGGAATGTCCAATAAAGATGGGAGTTGGACTGTTAGAATTTATTTTTCATGGTCTTAAAAATATAATTTTGAATTTTTTGACTGTAGGTAAACTTTTTAAAGAGCATGAAAAAATATATTTTAACTGTCCAACTCCCATCTTCACAGAAAATTCTTGAGCAGAGATATAAAATGTTGAAGTTAATTCACTTAAATTAGAATGGTACATTGCCCAATAGTTTGTGATGTCATTGTTGTTCTACTCAAATTACAACCTTTGTATTTCTTTCTTTTTCTGAAAATCACTGCACCTTAAAGTGTGATATCACTCTTACTCCTATGGAGTGATATAGTTAATTAAGCCCTCTCTGTGCATCATGTTATGCAATCCAACAGGAAGTTTTCAAGGTCTAATTTTGAGATATTGAACAATTTTGCTTTAGAGTGTGTTCCCACTTGAGAATGACCAGGCGATCAGATCCGGTTCAGACCCCGCACAGGAGATCAATTTGCAAGTGGGAACGCTCTCGTTCCCCGGATCAGATCCCGAGAGCTTGATTGTTCCTTCGGGGAGGATCAGACCGCACGCAGGCGATCAAGAAAATAAGAGGGAACAAAAACAGGGATCAAGGTGACCCGTGATCAATGACGTACTTCCGCAGCGAAGCTACTCACACCACACAACCTTCTGTAAACCAACCTGACGTGCACACATAATTTCAATGAAACAACTTCCTGTTACGTGAACTGGAGGAGGGGATCAGATCTCACGCAGGGGATCAAATGGGAACACTCATGCGGTTGTTCACAAAATTAACCAGTTGATTGAGCTCGGGGTGATCAGCTTAGGGGGATCAAATGGGAACACAGCCTTAGTCTTTGTTCTTAGCTTAATAAAGTTTATTTAAAAAATTAATTTATTTGAAGCTTAATCAATTTATGTTTTAATAATTTATTTTTTTTTTTAACTGGTCAAATTCGATCCAAATTGTTTGGATGGAAACCTCATTTTCCCCAAAAATCTCTATTTCCAAACTGTGTGAGAAAAATTTTTCTGCTGGGATTTTGAAATTTAGTTGTCCTTGTGTATGTACATTTCTAAGTCTTGAAGTATCATGAAAAATACTCGAAGAGAAATCAGAATAAATTTGTGAGATTTTGCAGTTGTTTTAAAATAAGTTTGAGGCAACTGCATTTGTCCTCAATTTATTATTGTAGAGTCTTGCTAAATGAGTGTTGCACTTTAAGTCTATTCATTTACTTGAGTTGGAGTTGTTGTCAATCTTATAACCAACTGGACTAGTTTTTTAATCAGCTCCGCTGATCTGAATGCAGTTCTAGCAGTAGGATGAATGAAGATAATGCAAAGTGACACATTGACTCATCGGTACATTGACAAATACCAAAGGAGTCGCTTTGCATGTGAATAGCATCCAGACGTTGATCGTGTCATGTTGCATCCCTGTTTTACAGTCGGTTTACTACATATTTACAGATACTTATTGAGATATCAGACATGCGACTCTACCTGCTACGATTATTGAACTTTCACAGTTCATTCTACCCAACCTCCTGTGGAGTGAAACAGATATGCAGACTATGTACATGCAGTAGGAGTTTTGCACCCAACCAATAGCCAACTGTAGTCAAGAAGTATAGCCTAACCAACTCCATGGTGCATCCAGCTCAAAGATGTTACTGTCGTAAGATGGACAATATGCATCATTTCTGATTTAGATGAAGTAATTAGCTGAGCAGTGACTAAATGTTAGAATAATTGTTGTTTTATTTCTAGACCAGGCAAACAGTCAAAGTACTAGTGGGTGAATTATAGTATCACATTATTTTCCAAGTTTATGCTCAATGGGAAGTGTGACATGACTTCACGTTGGAATCATTAAGCCATAAATGATCCAATTTCCAATGTTTTTTGTAAAGAAGCTTAACCCTATTTAGGGAAGTATTATCCATAATTGGCCCCTTCTGATATGATTGGCTTAGCAGTATGTTTAGCAGGCTTGCTGAGAACTCATTGTTAAAAATTTTCTTTCAAAATGTTTTATCAATCATAAAATATAATGCAATCAATGTTTCCATTAAGATTTTAAACAAGCCTGCATTAGTGATCAATTAACTGGAGCCAACTCTTCATTGGGGGTACTGGAAAAAGACTTTGTATTCTCTTTATTAGGATTTCATTTTAGGTATTTTCAATATTTATTTAAGACTAATGAAATATAAAGCAACACCATCAAAAGTAGAGCAGGTGAAAGAGAAGTCTTTGAGAAACACGTGTGAGAAGTTCTTTAAGGGGAAGTTCAAGCAAAAATTTAATTTTCATATGTGAAAGAGGAACAAAATCTACACAGTGTGGTGAAAGTTTCATTCAAATCGGACATGTATTTCTTGAGATTGGAAAATGAAGTCAGTAGATTTGTGTTCAATAATGAGTTTAAGGGCAGCAGAACTTTTATCACTTCCTCACATTAAAAGGAATGGGACCTCCCTGTGGGGGATGCAAAGTTTGTAAAGTTCTCGTGCCACTTATGCAATCACATTTTAATAATGTGTGATTGTTGAGGAGAAAATCAAGTCTGAAGTTTAAAGAAAAACAAAAGACTGTGCTTTAACATGGGGATGTGATGTCATATGTACTTGCTTCAAGTTTACTTTTTGTTGAAAACTTAACATGCTCAGATCTTGAGAACCACACATTGGATTTCAATGCAGATTTCACCAAAATTCTTAGAATGAGCACCCTTGTAACATATCAAATCCTGTTGTGACCTTAAACCCTTCTTTTAAATTTAGGTCTGTGGACATAAACCAAAATAGATATTTTTACTGAACAGTAGTTGTGTAAAGATCTGAAGGAATTTCTGTATGCCCTAATAATGAAATGAAAATGACATAAATGGGAAATGCAGTCACCTCAAGTTTAACGGGTGAAGTAGACTATCCTGTGTCATGATTGGCTGTTGAGGATCATGTGACTACCTTTTTTTTCTTCATACAAGGAATAACTACTTGGTACCTTGAATATGCAATGCTGAAGTTCTGAAAATTGCAAAAGATACTTTAAAGGGAAAGAAAATTGTTAGGTTTAGCTGTTGCTTCAAATATATTTGGGGCAATTGATCTTACCCTTTAAGGTGCACTGGCTCTCAAATACTTAATGAATTTGAGGGAGGGACTGAGGTAAAGGCAAGATGCTGTAAGAGGGAGGGTGGGGGAAAATTCTTCAATCTGGTATACTGTGTTGATGACCACAAAATGTAAAGCGTAAGCATTTTGGTTTATTTACTACTGGCAAAACTTTAAAAGATTTGTGGAGGAAGACCTTTTTTATCTCCTTCTGTTCTTGTGGGGAATTCAAATAGAAAGATATCAGTGTTGTAAACTTGGAAGGATTGATTGTTGATGTAGTATTAAATAGTTCCAGACAAACACCCAATAGCCAGAGAGTGGTCAAGGGGTGAAGTCCCCCCCCCCCAAAAAAAAGAAAAATTTCAACTGCCTTTGACAGTTTTAAGTTTGTACATTTCAACCCCTGAACATTTTTCTCACCTGCTACTGTAGCTGAAAGCTTTTTTCACATGCTTTCCAGAATATTCTATTTGCTCAGAAAATAGTGCTTTATACAGGACAGTGGTTAGACATTTCTGCTAGGTATATAACATCAATTTAACAGTTGTAAATAGTACAGTACCCAGTCCACCTATGAAAAGTTCATTGAAGGCCCTTGGGACCATACAATTTCTCTATCCCATCTCAAATATTACAGAAAATTTTAAAGGGTAATTGTCATGTCTTCATACCTGTTGCCTGTACTTGAGTCAAATAGGTTTGGTGTGTGTAGTTCTATGTGGGTATGTAGCTAGGATTGTGTCATGGGGAGGATTTTGGTCTCATGGGAGGAGGGGGTTTGGGGACAATATGAGGGAAAAATCTAATGATAGGCAGAAAAGAAAACGCTATTTTAGGTGTTTTTTGCATTGCAAGGTTGGGTCATGGGGGAGGGGGTTCTAACCCCCAAAACCCTCTCCGTGACTGCACCACTGGTTCTATGCAAAAAGTGACCTAAAATATCTTGAATTTCCATTGTAACAACCTACAGCTGGCCACCTAGGACTGTATGGCATTGGCTTCAAGGCAGAGAATAGGCCTACCATACCTTCATCTTCTTTATTCAGGAAGTGAAGTTTCCTTCAACAGTCTGAAAACAATCATTGTTTTTTTTCTTCTGTAGAATAGATACAGTCAGTCACTGACTGCTGTAGTTATTGACTCTAATACCTTAGCAGTTAGCACCTTGCTTCCTAAGAAGTAGATTTATCTTGTCAAATCCAATTCATTTATTTATGACATTCAATTTGAAGACCTATAATGAAAAAGAGGGAGTTTTTTTTCTTTTTTTTTTTTTTTTAAATTTCAACCTTCCTTTCTTAACTGCTTTATGTCAAGGTGTTGATGAGGTGTCAAGAGTCAGAGATTTTTTTTCTTTTTGTTTCTTTCCATCCAATGTGCTATTGGCTCGGATTCTTTTTTTTTCTTGTCTGTTTCAGAGAAAATATCAGATCTCACCTTCTGGTGTTGAATCAGACAGCATTTGTTGGTTTTGATCACTTTGAATTGTGTTCCCAGGCAGTTTACTCATTCTCTAATGTCAACTTTTGACACAGAGATGCAAGCTTTTGACACTACCAGCATTTACAACACAAACAAAATGATTGTTTTTCCAAATGTGGTGTGGATTTTTGTACCATGGCTGTCAGTGGTTATAGAATTTCGGTTTTATGCAGTTTTTGCACCATTTTTATCTTGGAGAATTTTTTAAACCAAACAGGATGAGACATTTTGATGAGCAAAGTTTTTGGTTGAAAGTTGGCCACAAGAATAAGATGCTTTGATAGAATCATTAACCCTTTGAGTTCCAAGTTCATTGAGCAGTTTGGGGGATAACCGCATTCAGATCGGGGGCAAATTTGCCTGTCCCAACAGTATGAATATTTAGGAGCACATAGTGTCTACCACTTTACAGTCTTTGAAGGTTTATTCAACTAATATGTGTTTTCAAATGGAAGAAAACAGTAAGGATACAAAGGGCAAAACTGCATGGAAAAAAAAAGTGGCTGTGTTACTTCAGTGTTAAAGAACAACAAAAAAAATTTGCTGGTATTGCATAACATGTTGTAACCGTCAACCAACTGTGAGTCTGTTTAGACAAACATACCCTATCTTTAAAGACATATTTTCATCATCCCAAACAGTTCCAATTCTCCCAACCTACTTACTTCTAGCCCCTCCCACATTTATCTAAAACTCATCTTTATCCAGACATAATCCTAGTTTATTGCTTCATGGCTTGTCCCAGTGGCCATACAAGTCCATAATGTGTAATCAAGACACTCTCAGTGCCCATGCTGTGTAATTTAGCTATGATGCATTGTTTGAATGTGATGCCAATCAAAGAGCTGCACCAATTGAGAGTTTTGATATATGTATACTGAAACTGTAGTTCGGGGTGACAAATGACTGCCTTTAAATGAAGAATATCTTGAGTTATGAAAAAACAATATCTGTTTGCTTTAAAGGGTGTGCAATATAAAATATCCTTTTTATTTGAGACGTTAATTATGAAAAATACACTGTAATATTGCATTATACAAGTATGGAAACATTGACTTTTGTCCCTATTAGAGTGACTGCAGTATTTTTGGCCCAAGTTACGTGGCCTCAGCAGTCACTGATGGGAATGGACTTATGACTAGATACCATTAAGTCATTACTGTAACAGGCAAATATCGGCATCTACATATTTCAATGAACTGCCGATCTTTGAACAATGTTTAAGCTAGATACATCCTGTCAAAAGTAAAGTATTTTAAGATTTGTTTGGATTCATATCACACAACTTTAGATTTATCTTTAGTTGTTCATCCCATGATTTTTACATTTCGCATCACCAGTGTAGCTTTATCAGGTTTTCCTGAGAGTGGAATTTGCAGATTTTTTTTTCTGGCTCAGATGAAATACAGGATTAGAGGAAGGGGTGGGGATTGGGTCGTAGATCATCCTTTTCATGTTGCTGCTTTTTTATATCAATTTTACTCTTGCAATAGATGGTCAGTTGAGTGGATAATTTGTGGTCATTTACAGACTTCTTCCTCTCAACTCGAACAGTTCCAATTTCCCCCAACCTACTTACTCAAGCCCCTCCCACAACTGCCTAAAACTCATCCTAGTCTGAGTTTAATGCTTTAGGGTAGATATACAACACCCCAGTGTGTAATCAATTCACTCTCAGTATAGTACATGCTGTGAATATGGGCTTCAGTTCTCAGCATGTTTTGAACTTGATGTCAGTCAAAGAGCAGTGCCAATGTAGACTACTACGGTACAAAATTTGTAGATTGGAGTGATAGTTGATTGCCTTCAACAGCTACTCTTCTATTGGCTATTATCACTCTCTTACCCTCAGAATTTTACAAAAGCCCCTGTCACACTATTCTGGGCAGGCTCTATGGGCTTGTTGCGGGCAAGGATTTTGTTACACAAAATAAAAGTTCTGCGGACAAGTCAAGATTTCGGTTAGTTTCTCATGGAACTTGAATGTTTCATGCGTTATACTTCTGTAGGTTTTGGGCATTCTGCGTGTGACATGGGTTCAACAGGCGGGAGAGTTGGCTCAGGGACACTTATGGGCTTTGCAAGTTACCTGCGTACCAGTTTCGTGTCACCTGCATGGGAGTTGTCTTAAAGTGCCAGGTTTACATGTGCAGATTACGGGCATATCAACATGGCAGAGGTATTCGCAGAATGCAAGCAACTTGCCTGCAGCAAGCCCTCGGATTACCAGCAGGGAGAAAGTGACTTGCCCGCTACATGCCCTCACTTTCATAGCTCCATACCCGCAGAAGTGATGCTCTGATTGCAAGTTGGCAGTACCAACACTGTTCCTTGCCTGCAAAACTCATGTTCCACCCCCTCATATGACATGCTCTGCTCGAAAATGTCACAGCTCCGGGGCCAACCTACATTCTTTGTGCAGGTTAACTGCTGGTGTCTTGTGGTCACTACAGGCCTTCGGCGGGTGTTCCGCAGGAACCTCTGCGAGCAAAGACCCGCAGTTCACCTGGAACAAGTTTTAAGCATATTCAAAACTTGCCTGCAGGCAAATTTCACTTGTGTGCACTCCTGCAGCAAGTGCAGGCAAGATACAGGTGAGATACTATTAGGTCCATGCTATTTGCAGGGAGCTCGGGCAGCAAAAAATTGTCACCAGCAAGTTGCGGGCAGTGCTTGCCCAGAAAAGTGTGACAGGGGCTTAAGCAAGCGATTTGGGAAAACTAGCTAGTGAATCACAACTAATAAATAAAGACTGTGGCTGGCTGTACTTAAACCAATTGGTAAGCAACTGGGCTGTAAAACTCCATCTAACCTAACCTTAACTAACTTAACCCCTTGTACTATCTCCCTTTCTTCCCTGTTTCATTGATAAATACAGGACAAACTTAAAGGTCATCCAGAAGTTGACAAAGGACATTTAAGAGACATTGTTGCAGACTGTACAAGTCTTTAAAGCCTGGATGTTGTAAATTAAATTACCTGATATTCACATACTTTGATGCATCCATCCCTGCCACCAACTCTTTTTTTATGCCATAGTAGTTTTTTTTTTACCGCAATTTATCTTTTTTAATTAATTTGACTGCTAGCTGTTACAGAAATATACTTTAATGATGACACCAAACAGGAGATGTAGGATGTGTATACCACCCAAGGAGATGTGGATTTTTTGTACAAGTAAGAGAAACAATACATCAATGGCCTGAAGTCATTATTTACCTGTATACAAAGGGTCTGTGATCAGTTAACACTAGACCTACAATACTCAAGGCCAAGGATATCTTTGCAGAACAATATACTAGAAGTTTGAAAAAAGTATAAATGTAAGTGTCAAAACTTCATTGGCAAAGTTGAGGAACAGGAATTACCTGGTCTGTTGTGGAAGTAATCACGTAGGTTTCCAAGGCCTTAACCGGACTGTAAAATCTATATCAAGGGCATTTCACGTTCAAGAGATCGGACAGGCTTAGGTTTCAAATTGGAACAATTTCATATGTAGATGAAGGAAGAGGATTCTGGAAGGTGCATTCATGGTTGGTCTATTGTCCAGCGCTGGTGGAGTGCAATGAATCGAAAGAGGAATGAGGAAGGCAGCATTCAAGGTAATTCTGGCAACAGATACCACAAAACAAAGATGATTCGGCTTTATACCCCCTGCTGCTGTGTAACCAGACCCACTTTTTTCTGCTCTAAAATGACCCAAAAAGTTAAGATAAAGGTACAAATTTAAGTGTTGACTCTTCAAATGTACTTTTTCACACAAAAGAAATAAATTCCAGATCTTCCTTTCGAGTGTGACCTTAAAGTATACACGAACCAGATGCCTAAAAATTGCAACAAAAGTTTTCCTTCCAATTTTTGGAATCGAAGAGCGTGCCAGAGGAAGTTTTCCTTTTAACATGAAGATGTGATGCGTTCTTACTTTATAGAAGAAAAGTTTACTTGCTTGAATTTAATGCTTGACAATTGTATTTTTAAAAAGGCAGGCGACATTGATCAAGGACAAAAGTAACCTTCATGTTATGTATCTTGGAATGTATATTTTCAAGATATCATGTTTGGAAGTCATGTTAGCATTGCCCAGCCATTCATACAAAGGAATGACATGTGAGTACTCTTCTCGTAAACCTAAATGTTGGCTGTTCATCTAAAGAAGAAGTGATATATTCATGTATGTGACTGAGCTCTTTGTTTGATTTCACAATCAAGTTGAAAGGCTAAGTCGAGTCTTTTTATCCAAATACTTTATTGACTGTGACTATTGGTCTCTTCAATAAATGTGATTAAAAATAAACAGAAGAATCGGAATGAAAGAAGAAACTGAATAGGACAATGGAAGTAGAAATTGTTTGAAGTACTTGGGTGTGTGATTATTTAACCTGCCCTACTTCTGTCTAATTTTGTAAAGGGTACTGCTCTCTGTTCCAACAGGTCACCATTTTGACTTGTCCATGGGTAGGATATTAAGTTTTAGGTAAGGTAGGAATTATGAGAGACCTGCATCAACCCCTGCTACCATCCCATTTACCCACAATTTAAACAGGTCACTCACATCACGACCTGCAAGGCTAAATCAATATTAAAGGGCAAGAGCAGTTTCCCCAAACTTGTCATAAAGCAGCTCAGCTAAATCTCACAATCTTCCTCTTATTTCTCTTCAAAGCATCTTTCGTAATATTGTAGGATTTCAGTATTGCACATTCAAGGTAAAGCAAGCAGTTACAAAGTACGTTTCCCACTTAAAGGGGAAAAACATTGTCACATGACTCTTAGGAACCAATCATAAAACAGGCCAGTATACTACACTACTTCAAGTTTGGGGACTGCTCTTGCCCTTTAAACACAGGGGAAGAGAAACCAATCTTCACGGAGTTGAGATTACCCAGTTTATTATTATAGAGCATAGAGACAATGAAATATAATGGTGTTTAACTACTGCAACATACACTTTGATTTGTAACTAGTTGTGCTAGAAACATTAAATGTCATTGTCTCATAATCCATGTTAATGGACAGCAAACCTGGGAGGGGGAATGACTCCCCAATCTTTGAAAAATTACCTATTGACTTGTTTTTCACACAGTAATTTCTTTGAAAATGAGATGTAAATGTCCCCCAATGCTGAGAACAAATTGCTGTCCCTGAGGATATTGGCTATGAGGATTAAAATAATCTTTTAAAAAATGCTATTTTATTTTTCTTGAGATTTTAATTTGACATTGCATTCAATTAATGTACATTTTTTATGTCACTGTAGAGAATATTAAGCAATGTTGTTGTCTAAACCCTACATATGGTGTAAGGTAGAGCTAGGTCTACAGGAAAAGATGTCTTAACATTCCAACAGTATCAAATTTCAAGGAGAAACAGAACACTCAGTTGTAAAGGATTATTAAAAGAATCTGAGGCAATTTGCCCATGTTATAAAATGTTTGGTGGCCTTGTTAAATAGTGTTTTTTTTTTTTCCTTTTATAACCAGTCTTTGAATTGACATACCGTATTTTGAGTAAGGAAATGGGTATTGTAACAGGGTTTCGGAGGACAATTGGTCTGGGATTATTTTGTCTATATTTCGAGAACCAAGTAAAAAGCCACAAGAATATTTGTTGAATTAATGTTGAAATTCTTTATACTGTGTCAGGTAAATCAGTTGCTTAAGGTTACCTGAATTCTTGATGGTTATGTTGCAAATGTTCTGTTTGGTTAGATGTGAGTGCTTAATTTTTTACTCTCAGTATGAGAAAGATTGGAAAAATTTTCAACAATTATGGTGATAATATTGTTCCTCTATACCCCCAAAATTTGCTTCCAAGTCACCTAAAATGAACAAAATTTCCCAAAGGAGAGGAGGAAACTGACCCTTCTCTTATCCCCCTTCACAAGTATTGACTCCTTCATTTAGTGTCACAGGCCAGCCCTCTACTCAAAAAAAAAAAAAAAAAAAAAATCAGGGATAATATGAATTTACAAAGATTTTGGTGGTTATTTGAGGTTGCGTTACTACCTGATCTATCATATACCCCCACCCAGGGGCATAGCCAGGATTGAGTCATGGGGGGGGTTGGTATCATGGGAGGTTTGGGGGCTCAACATGAGCGGAAAGTCTAAGGATAGAGAGAAAAAAATACTATTTAAGATGTTTTTAGCATTGCAAGGTTGAGTCTTGGGAGGTTCTGACCCCCAGCCCCCCCCTCCATGGCTACGCCACTGCCCCCACCCACAAACTTCAAGCAGTGTCACTGAATGATAGTTTTATTCTCTTTTTTTGTGGGTTTCGGCTTCAATATTTAGGGACGATTCGTCCATCAGGATGTTTAGAAGAAGTCATATTTCTGTTTGTTTCAGCTCAAAAACTGATATTGATTATTCAATTCCTGAAAAGTTTAATAAAATAAGGGAAGTTGCCATTATTAAAACTTTCCAAAAAAAAAAAGAAAAAAAAAACCATGATGCTTCTTGCTAGTAATGAGCTTCACAGATGAGTTCATTTGATCAGCGCTTTTGATAGTTGTAACCTATCTCCGATGTGAAAAGGCTTTGCACCAAACGCCACAGCTTTGCGGAATTACAACAACACCAGGGTGTGAAGTTTAAATATTTTTCCGATTCGTGTGGGATTGTCTATTCCCTAGACAACTTCACGTATTATTGAAGCCCCGTTCAGGTTCCTTTTGCACTTCAGGATGGGTGAAAGTTTCATGTTAACCTTTTCCGAACATGTCATAAGCATTCATATATGATATTTACCCACATTTTGTCACCTTGGGTTTGTCTAATTTTGTGAGCAATGGGAAAACAATACAATATGTCATTAGATATATATGTTCAAATATCCTCTGTGGACGTCAGGTTACATACTGGAGGGTGAATGCGTTACGGGTAGGATTTTGCTCAAACTTCTGCAAGAACATGAAAATTTTTGTTGTTTTTTACTTGGGTGTTACTCAGTCTGATTTGACTGGTTGTTTCAAACAAAACAGGATTATTTTAGAAAGTCATTGTGAAATTTTATGATGTTTCTTAATTAATATGTATAATGTGCAATTAAAATTAAACTTACAAAGTGGCAATAAACTTGAAAATTGTCACACACTATTTGTTTAATATTTTTATTTTAAACCACAATGCCTGCTGTGAAAGTTAGTGTTAAAGTTGTGATTCCAGCAGAAATTATCTATCAACTTTTTGATTAATTGGAGCCCTCTTTAGTCAGATGTCTTAGTGATAGTTTTAAAACTGAACACACTACCATTTTTTTTGCTGAAACAATGTCAGTAAAACAGTGAAACATTGAGTTGTGACCCATAGATACAGTAGGGTGTGTCACGTTGGGTTGTAAATAATTTTCTGAAAAGAGTTAGAAACCATTGAAAGATTCAGTGGATATTTATTATACCAAACGTAAGTTTAAGTTTTACAAATAAAATAAATCCGGAAGCAGATATGACTGTGCAGACTGTGTCATTGGAACGATGCTGATGTTGACCAAATTTTTAAATGATTTGTTGCTCTCGATCACAGTTGATCCACTGTAGCAATTTATCTGGAAACAGAGATCCTTCCTTTTTTCTTGGCTTTCTCAAGGAGAGTAAACTGTATAAAAAGTTTTGAAATGTCTCCAAAATTTGCCTGGTCAAAGTAGTGGAATTTGACCCCATCTTGTACTTTTAATCTACCAATTAAGGTTGGTTATGTCCCCAAAATTTTTGTGGGGACTGCTGAAGAAAAAGACATGTTTTACTGTTTTAGTCCTTGCTACAGTCCCCATCCCATTCACCTTAAAGGACAAGGGCAATCACTCCAGCTTTAAACAGTGTAGTACACTGACCTATTTCATGATTGGTTCTTCAGTGTCATGTGACAGTATTTCATTTTCTCCTCAAATGTGAAATATACTAGGTGTCATTGCTTGGTTTACCTTGAATATGCAATATTGAAGTCCTAAAATATTATAAACGATACTTTGAAAGAAAGTTGAGAGGTTTAGGTGTTACTTCAAAATAAGTTTGGGACTACTGCTTATGTGTAAATGCAGTTACGGTATCACAGTGTGAACATGGAAGTACACCTAACCCTCAACAAAAATACATGCGACAAACCCCGCTCCCTGTATCAGTGTTGAAGTTTTGGGATGCCTTGGGCTGCTGCAACATTGAATGGGGAGTGTGGGGATGGTGATCCATTCATTGCTTGTTTTGCATGTTTTGTCCCATCATTTAATTTTGTCGAGGATTGTAGATAGTACTTCCATGGTGAATAAGTAGTCTGCAGTGTTTTGCCATTGGCTCTTGAGAGTTGTGACAATTTCTCAAGAAGTTATGAAATTTAGGTTAGTTAGTTAGATGGAGTTTTAAACGGGCCATTTTTCGAACCTATATTGGTCAAAGTCAACCGGGACACAGCTTTTTTTCAGTTGTGGCTCACTGGCTTGTTTTCCCTACTCTATTGCTTATGCAGAGCATTACACTCAATTGCAGTAGGTTCCATTTTTAGAGTCTTTGGCATGACTCGATCTGGGAGTAGAACCTGGACCTTTGGCCTGAGAGACAGATGCTCTTACTGTTGGACCAAACACGTGGTCTTTCAAATTTAGGAGCTCCTAAATTTGAAATACCACGTGTTTGGGAGAGAAAAGTCACTGTTTCTGTAAAGAATAATTTTGAGTTGTACCAACAGGGTATTACAACCCAAATTTTTCATGTGGGGAGCTGGAGGGACAAAGCATTGAAACATGGGGGCAAGCAGAAGCACACCATCTATGCAGAGCACTACCATTGGTTAGCATGCAGTGTTTTAGAAAATTTTGGCTAAAACTCTCATATTGCCAGCAGTTATGGTCTCTTGTATACAACATAAATTCATACTTTCAAGGAGTGTTTGTGATGATTTTGATTTTAACATGTTTGCCCTGTAATTTTTCCCCTTATATTTCATTTGGGAGGCTAGCAGAAGGGTGAAACATGTGATTGGGGCCTATTCCCCTCCTGTCCATCATTTCTTATGTTGATTCTGCAGAAAGAAGGGTAAGACAGTGGTACTAAACAATGTGATACAAAAATAAAATGAAATTGGTTTGAGCAGCTCGAGTGTTGTCTGACAACTCCCTGGTTTGAGGAGAGTTAAAAACCACCAGTCTGAAGCAGGCACAGGATTCAGCCTCACATTCAGCCCCACATTTTGATTTGTAGTTAGCACGGGATTCAGCCTCACATTCACCCAGCACAGGATTTGGCCTACTTTCACTTAGCACAGGATTTGTTGTAGATATGCAGCGCATATTAAAAATTAATCCTGTGCTAACGCAGGATTCAACCTCACATTCCCTTAGCACAGGATTTGGCAAATGTGAGGCTGAATCCTGTGCTAGTCTAATCTTGTGCTAGCTTCAGAATGTGGGGCTGAATGTGAAGCTGAATCCTGTGCCTGCTTCAGACTGCCTAAAAACCTTAATGATTTAACAGAGCTGCTAAATATTTGTTGAGGGCTATTGATTCAATTTTAAGTGCTTGCTACCTGGCTATCTTGCACATGATGAGGCAGACAAAAGATTCTTTATCTTTAACTTTATTGTGTCTGAATTCCTGACCTTTTTCTTTTTATAAATTTCAAGGACCTTAAGTTTTTGGACAAGCTGAAAGAGCTTTGCTTTTACTTGTGTGTACTTTCTCTAATGTTATTCAAAGAAATAAATTTCATTTTTGTGCTTGTTAAATGACTTTAACGTGTTGGGAAAATTGCGTAAATGAAATGAAACAGACAAACAACTTGTATTGTCTCACACAATGACAAGTGTGTTTTAATTGAATCCATTTATCAAATGGAAAGACTGCAAAAACAAAAATAACATGAAAGGACAAAGGACCCATATATGATGACTATAGGACATATCATTGAATCTTTAAGGTAATAGCTCAGGAATAATTCCATCAGATTGAGTGTCATGTAGACGAATCTGGTCAGCATGTCACGTGACTGTAGACAGCTATCAGTGGGGTCCATCAGCCTTAAATTGTCTTTATTTATTGTCTACATGAATTTCAAACCCTCATATTCAGTGAAATTGAGGGTATCAATACAGTTTAATGTTCAACCATCCATAGTACAGGAGGAAATTGAAAGACTATAAGGTAATGGACCCCAGTAAAGCCAGGCTGACTAATTCAGACCATCACTTGACACTGAGGATTTTGTCTATACAACTCGTGGTTTTACCTTAGGAATTGAACTTATTGCTCCAATTTTCCACATTTTTAAATTCATCATTTCCGTCAAAGAAAGATCATGTGGAAATATGAGAGCTGGATTATTTTAAAGGTCCTGGAAATATCAGTCAAGTTCCTTGAAAGTCATAAAAAAAGTCATAGAATCTTGTAATTTTGAATGTGTACAAACACTGACCTATTCTACCAGATAATTGTGTTACTCTCTAAATACCAAAGAAGGAATTATGTGACTCTTTTGTAGAGTGAAAAGTTTGAATTCACTCAGTTAGAGTGTTCATTCACTCTAAGAATAGGGAACATCACTCCAAAAATGTTAAATTCATTCCAAGGAGAGTGAAAATTCATTCTTTAACAAGTGCCATCAGGGATCACACTTTTTTAAGAGTGGTTCCTCAGGGCACTTTGAACTTTGCTCTTTTGGAGTGAATTTCACTTTTCTTGTAATGAATTAGTGCTCTTTTGAAGTTAACACTGCATATTTCTTTCTTCTAAAGAGTAAATTTCTCTCTTTTAGTTTTTAAAGTGTACCTTTCCTATCCTCTTTTTCACTCCTTCTAACCTCCCATGGAGGTTCCCTCAGAAAGTTCCAAAGCAGAATAATTTTTAGACATTTTCCCTATTTTTGGTATTCTCTTGCACGCCCTGTTTATACACATGACTTTGTTAGAACAGTCTAAAACGAATTCTGTTATAAAAGATGCATGCATGTATGTACAAACACTCTTAAAATGTTGGGATAAAATTTGATCCAAATCTGGATCAGAGGGGCACCTATCCAAATTCGGGTCATTTGCAATAATCAAATCAGGATGAAGATGTTCCAGTCTAGATCATTTTTATCAGAATCTCATTCAATGAATGATCCAGATTTTGGAGGTGCTCCTGTGGTCTTGACTGGGATCAAATTTTATGCAGGTGTTTAAATTTTTAGAGTGTAGCAAAACCATTGCTCTAGTCATGTATATTATGCTCAGTCTATTTGCAGCTGAAAAACATATTGTATGGTATCCTAACCCAAAATCTATCTAATACTCCTTAAATTTACAGTTAAGATACAGCTGGGAAGTCTTGCAATCTTTCACAAGGAAGCGTTGAAGATAAGAAATGGTCAATTTTAAGTTCATATGCACTTTGGCAAAGCTATCTATTAGGAGTAGGCAAAAATGATGGAAATGTGAAATAATTTTCTTTTCATTCCACAGATAAGAATGACACAAGAGCCATTTTAGGTTGCTAATGAATTCAGCAGATGGCTGTGTAGATGCCAAAAGCAATTATGGTGGATTTTGTCACAAGAAAAAAAGTACTGCAAAGGTCAAAGGTAAGCGGTTTTGTTTTTTCGTTGACACCGTGATCTGTCAGGCCACCCTTGGGGAGATTGCCATAATCCCAAAAAGAAGATAGTTTCAAAAGTTGTGCCTTTTAAGTTGTCTTTCATCAAAGTTTTAATTTGTAGACATATTAACTGGATAAATTGTAAGCATTTGATGAGAAAACCAATCCAAACCATAGACTGTCGGAGCTAAATCCCAATGCTCTCCTACATTCCTCACTGTGGTTTCCATTGTGTTAGGGTCAGGATGTCAGACCTCGTCCCCAGGAGCATTTTATATTCAATAGAAAGGGTGACCAACGTAATGATTTCCCCAGCTGTTGTATTTTGCAGCGAGTGTCAGAAAGGTCAAAGGTTACAGTGATCACAGCAAGTGTCAACAGGAAAAGAAAAGAAAAGCTAGCTAAAATGCCTCTTGATAAAATGTCTTAAATTGTAAATTGCATTTTTGCTTTGTTGATTACAAAACCAGGTGGGAGTTGACTTGGAAATTTATCATTGAAGCAGAAATATGGCATACTATGTTTTTAAAGACGTCACATTTTCCTCTTCATGCCTGTTGTTTCTGGACATGTTATAGGGCCAGAAAATAAAAGACTAGAAATTTTGAAAATAAGAAGTGGAGTGGTTAGTTTATATCTGGGCTGGAAAAAATGATGACAGGGTGCATCAAAAGATGGAAATCAACCCCCCCCCTCAAAAGGAAAGAGTTTTATCAGTTGCTTGTTGTGGTTGTAAATATGATGAGTTCAAGTCCTCTCTAGAGGGTATACTATGCCCAGTGTTCCTTGGGTTCAATGTTCCCTGTTTTCACATTATCTTGATTATCTGGCCATGATTACAAGGCTCCTTATTCCCAGGATTTTTGTTCCCAGAAGTGAGGATGTTCCCAAGATTTGGGAACACTGAACCTCAGGAACATATCAGACACTGGGAAGATTCAAAAAGCCCCTCATTTAATTACCTACATAGCAGGCTGTACAGCATATTGCTTTTCAGTCATATCCCTAACGCCTGCCAAAGTGAACACCTAACAAATTCTTTTGGATATTCATAGAAAAATTTGGCCTCGAGACTGGTTGAATGTTTGTGAATATTCACAAGACGGTAACATCTGGTCCCCTGTGTAGCCAATACCACCCATGGAGTTGGTGCATCATTGTAATACCCACCCCCTTGTAGTATCCACTGCACAGTGTTTATGCAACACGATGTAATAGCAACACGATGTAATTATAGGGCATCTCAAGTTTCAGTCTAGACTTCAAGTTTACGACCGCAGGAGTACGCACACTCACTCAAAAGCAATAGCATGATTCATTAGAGTACATGAATAAATCATATTATGGTAATGAAGTTTGCGTCTGAAACTGGACGCAGTCCTGTTCGCTTTGGCGGACGGTGGGTTTGGAAGCTAAAAACCTAAGAAAACCACCATCAGCTCTGGTGGGGTACTCCTTTAAAGGCTTTTCCTAGTGGTATTTACTAATTATCTCGTTTGGAAGTATCTGCTGTTTCTTCATGAATGTTATGAAGTGCTGATATCTGACATAATGGTATAACCACATGACTTCTACATGACTGCTTGACTGGTCATCTCCCTTCTCAAACAATTTTTACTCAAACAACTAAGTTCCCTAGGACATCAACTTTCAATTATAATTCTGCCCCTATCTTCCCTGCCCCTCCCTCATACAAAGAACTTTGATGGGCAACATCTTCCATGACAGTTCACCTCAATCATTCTTACCTTGGACAATTTTGAATATCACAGTGTAGCACTGGAAGTTGTTATGTATAGATACAAAGAGTAGTAGTAATTTTCATGGAGCTGAAAATAACAGTGAATGGCAGCAACTTTTGTCTATATGATACGTAGGCTACTCAAAGGTGGACTTTTTGGAATATGCAAACTTCTGTCAAAATTTCATTAGCTTTAATTGTTTTAGTGGTTTAGGTTTCTCCTAGGATTGGTCTGTTTTTTTCTCTGTCCCTTACTCGTTGATTTTTTGTTACTGCTTTTGTACGTTGCTTTCTTTTTTGTTATGCTAGGGAGTCCATATTCCAAGCCCAACAGGGTTTTTTGTGTACTTCCCTTCACATCATGCATGCCTCTATTAAGTTTCATCTAATGTTTGTAATTATTTTCTCTTTATGCATGAAGTGATAAATCAAATAAACGAAACGAAAACAAAAAGATTTTAATTGCAAAGTGCGGGAGTTGTTCACGATGTATTGAAAGAATGGGTTACTAGCAATGGCTACTTAGTG
Source organism: Holothuria scabra (assembly GCA_037179385.1). NCBI lineage: Eukaryota > Metazoa > Echinodermata > Holothuroidea > Aspidochirotida > Holothuriidae > Holothuria > Holothuria scabra. The sequence goes on along the minus strand of CM074190.1, from coordinate 11,241,069 downwards.
TCGTTTCCTACTGGGATCATATTGGTTGTGCTAGGTTACTGCACTTTCCTTAGTCCCCCACTATTATAACTGCCAGCCATTCCATTACGAGGGGAACTGTTCCAATTTCTCTGCTGTAAAATCTGTAAAAAAAAGATTGTTCTGATTTTCTAACTTTAAAGAGGCTCATTGAGTTGGTTCATGAAATTCAACAATTTTTACCAAACCTTCTAACTTTTCTTCACAAACCAATGACAAATGGTCAAACTCAGACAATCCCAATACACATACATTCAAATAATGTTTTGTGAGTGAGTACTTAACAGTTCAGTTCAGATATCAAAAATTTGTGACCAGACACTTTTTCAAAACATATACAAATCTGTACAGGTCAAGACAACACAAAATTCAAAATTTTAACTTTTCCCATGACTAAGGTGTATGTAACTTGACTCATTTTGTTAACTATGAACATTGTCATCTGATAGTGACCCTTTAGCAATCTTATTTAGTCATCGATATCAACTCAATGTACTAATAATAACAATGAAAAGCAACATCCAGGTAAAAGTAATGTCAGCATATATATACACCGGTGATTCCTTCAATCATTGTTAACATTTGGTAAGAAAAGATAATTGTTCCCCTTACCGGAGCCCATTGTAGGTGGGGCTTTTGCACTCACTGTGCACAGTGAAACATTTAATACTTGTTCTGTCTTCTGAAAGTGATGGCAAACAGTATTGAAAGCAACTCTGAACTGCATTTTGCCACCATTGCTGTTCGCACTCTTTTTACTGATGGCTTAAAGGGCAAGAGAAGTCATCCCAAACTGAACTAGTGTAGTAGACTGTCCAGTTTCATGATTGGCTGTTGGGAGACATAGGACAATGTTTTTTCCATTCTAATGTGAAATTTACTGGAAATAACTGCTTTGTTTACCTTAAATATGCAATAGTAAAATCATTAAATGTATTGAAAGATACTTTAAAGAGAAATAAGACAAAAATTGTGCTGTTTAGCTTTTTCTTCAAAATAAGTTTGGGGGACTGCTCTTTACCTTTAAGTGAAGTTTCATGCACTTCCTCACATTGACAATGAATGCTTTGTTTCCCTTTGTTTTTCAGACTGTTGTGTTGATCTTGAAGTAAGGGATAAGTCCTTTACGTGGGAATGCAAAGTTTGTAGTAAAGTTCTTGTGCCAGCAATTATGCAATCACATTCTGATAATATGGGATTGTTGAGGAGAAAATAGGCTGTAAGCTGTTTAAAGAAAAAACAAAAGATTGTCCATTTATGTGAGGATGTGATGTCATAACTGCTTGCTTCAGGTTCATTTGTGTTCAAAATGTGAGAAATTTCCTTCCTCATCTTGAGAACCACACATTGGATTTCAATGTAAATTTCACCAAAATACTTGGAATAGGTGTGGACTTTAAACCTTCCTTTTTAAGTCTACAATCTCTTCTTGCCAAGCAGTCTGAAACATCAGACATCTTGGCTGCAAGTCAAATGCTCTAACCTCTCAATCATGTGGGATTTATTGCAAGAAATTACAACTCATATCTTCTCTCTAAGAAAGTTAAACAAAATCATAGGAGAAGGAACAGTATACAGTATTTGAATTTAGGCAAAAACAAATGTGTCAAATATAACAACATTGCCATCTCTGCCCTCTTCTAAAAGCAAAGTTCTTCCAAATGAAGAGGTATACTCTCCGTAGACCCTAAGTCAAAAAATGCCATCAGTCAAACTTTGCACCCCCTCCCCATTATGAATCTGTGGATAGATTCCTCTGAACACAGATATTTTTGCAAAGACATTATACGTACGAGTTATTGAAGGCAGGCGTGCTGTGAAACATTACCTCACAACAAATCTGTCGTTTATCCCTCAGATGAATTAAACGCCACTACTTCCACCCAGTCCACTGCCTGCATAATCCCCCTCATCCTGACCTCTTCTCCACCTTAAACCAATCAAAAAGAGGCTTTTTTCAAAGCCTCAAACTTCTTCTTCTTTCAATGCATGAAAGAAGACATATACAGCGGAGTGTTGAAAGGGTAAAGTACGTACACTCTTTCAAAAGTACATCCACCTCTAGAAAAAGTACATGGAGGGTTCAAAGTCATATTTTTACACCCCTCAGTACCTAGACCCCATTCACTGAAGGACAAAAACACCAAAGCATTTCTCTTCTAGTGTTGCTTTATAGCTACAAACAGAGGTCCTTTGATCCTGTTTGCGTTACACAATTGTGTTCCTCCCAGGCATTCTTTCCTATTTTTCTGGAAACCAGATTTGACAACAAAAAGGTGTTGTTGGAAATCTTTTGTCTATGGCATACCTTACATCCTTGGTTATTCTTCTGGCAGGAATATCCATTGTGTTGGTTCACTTCACAAGAAAACAATGGCCGATTATACACCCATATTGTTCACAGGATACCTTGAAAAGATTCTGTTTTTAGGCTGTTGTTAGAAGGGGGAATAACTTGTGTATTTAGTGACAAATTTCTATTATTCTACATCAAGTGCCTTGTCAAGTTGTCATTGAAATTTGCCTCTATGAAACAGATAAGCAAACTGATACTACTTTTGGCTCAAAAGAAGTAGGATTGGACTGGTTTTGTTTGGCCGATTACAGATGCCACTGAGGCTTACGCTTGCTGAATCGGATTTTCTGAAAGGCATCAAAGGTGCCAATACAAAAGGTGTTTGTGCAAACTCATCTGGTGAAAAAAGAGTCTTTTGTAGGACTCTAAAATGGGACGTCAGCAAGTCATTGTGAGATACCATTGAGGACATAATGGGTAACAACACTGTGTATAGGTTTTAGTTGGAACCTATGAAAAGTGTTTTTTTCTAGTTATGAAAAGAAAAGATTTAAGGTAAAAGTTGTTATGTGCATGTTTTCAATAGTCAATTTAAGTGGAATATTACAGGTTATAGTTCACTAACCTTAGGGTTTTGAGTGTTATGGCAGTGAATAACGACCAGCCTGTGTATTTAGGGAAGTATTGAATGTGCAAAGCTAGATCAACTCTTGGTTGCATAGAGATAAGGGAGTTAAAAGCAGGACCACTGGTTACAAGTCTGAATATTACAAACGTCTTCCCTAGGTTGAACTGGTCATCATGACTTGGCCAATAGCATCCCGACTTGGCCAATTTTTAATGATAGAAAACCACAAATAATAAACTAACCGTGGCTGCCAGGTGTAAGCATTTCCCAACTAGAGGTTTAATGGAACTGAGAAAACATATGATGGTAGATTGCTTGATTAGGAAATCAAGGTCAAAGTATAAATGTCTAGTGGTCAAGCCCATGAAATATAACATAATAGATCTGTCTGAAGATCGAAGGTTGTTTCCAAGTGGACAATAGCAACTAATGCCATTTGAAACAGGGCTATGTCAATGTTCCCAAGGTTTGCTTTTCCTGAGGTTCAATATTTCTGAATCTGAGGAACATCTGCACTTCTGGGTACATCGAACATCAGGAATAACGAACCTTGTAATCATCGCCAACTCATGGAGATACACTGGTAAACTGAAAAACATTGAACCTTGGTAACATTGAACCCCGGGAACAGTGGGAAGAACTCTTTGAAACAACCTATGGAACAGTCAAGCTGTAAGCAACCTGAAAAGATCATGGTTTAATCCAGGTCAAAGGAAGATGGGTTTTCATCCATGAGGAATCATGGGTGGTCATGCAATCTGCATGGCTTTCAAAAGAATCCCTGTTTGATCTAAATTGTTGAGTAAGTTAGACATATTGTTATAATTCATTCACAATAGGCACCCAATTTTTGTAATCTGAAGAGTATGCTAATACAATTGGGCATTAAGATATGAGGCAAAATCAAGGTCTGCATATTTATTGTTTTACAACCAAATATGTTTGGGAACACAAAGCTAATAGAAGCCCCATTGAAAAAGTTGGGTCTAAGTTCCCAATATTTGCCAAGTGCTCCAAAAAGTGAAGCTGGGAGAATTCTGAAGTCTGTGCTGTGCTTATTCTTAGCTGTCCAATGCATGTGCAATTAGAACACATTTTTGGCTTTCTTGGGGTTTTGGAATCCAAGAATGTTCTGGTATGCTCTGCATCAATTGATGGTGCCCCTCTACGATAGTCTACTCTTGCTCCACTCTGCTCCCCTCCCCCGTCAAATATTTTTTTCCATTCCACTGGGAGTGTATATAGTTAACTCTTCTTGTATAAAAAGTAAGTCCACTATTGTATGAAGTGAAGTGCTAGGTCAAGACACATTACCTTTCTTATAATTATACTGTCAATATTTTTGTGGAAAATGCGATAGAATTTGCTTAAAAATGTGAAAAAACCTGGCTAATAAAACTGGTATTGAAAGTTACCAATATTCCACCAAAGGTCCTGTTTTTTAAATTTATACCAACTGCATGGTTTTGGTTAGAGCATCTTATTTGCTGCTGTGAGGTCTGGGGTTTGACTCCCAGTGGGGTCATAACAAAGAGTTAAAATGGAGTCAGTTAGATGGAGTCATACCGCCCAGTTTCCAACCTATTGGTTCAAGTTGAGCCGGCCACGGCCTTTTTTCCAGTTGTGGCTCGTTGGCTTGTTTTAGGCTCCGTTTTTAGAGTCTTTGGTATGACTCGACCTGGGAATAGACTTAACCACATTAATGGAGTTATGAGAACAAGCCTGTGAGCCACAACTGGAAAAGGAGCCATCATGCTGGTCTGTCTTGAACCAATGGGTTTATGCCTACCTGGGCCACATAACCCCATCTTGGATTTAACCAATGACGCAACAATAATATCAGACATAAGTTTGCATCACTGTATCTTTTCAAAATGGTTTAATTGTTGACCAAGTGAACTATTATTTTTCAAGTAAAAAGTGTGTAATTTTTTGCAGATTTAAGTCTGAGATATAAATGCTGCAAAGACATAGACAGGTAATTGTACTATAGAATGAAAGTAATTTTTTTACATTGCTATAAAGAAGGTGAATTGCGATTTATTAGGGTATTATTCATGGCATTTAAAGATTTATTGCAATATCCTATTTTATGATCTAATGGCTAAAGCTTTTATGATTTCTGAATTCTTATACTTTGTCAGTATTGTGAAAAGAAACCCAGGAAACTAGCAACAAAACTTTTAAACATTAATTTTAATTTGTTATATTTAGATTTCAGTTTGTTGTTTAATCATTTATTGGGGCTGCAAAAGTAGAAAAGAATAAAGAAAGCTGTGAGCAGCAATTGTTTAATGAGTACTGTAAAGTTGGCAGTGTTAAAAGAATTAACAATTAAAAGAATGACTGGCTTTTTGTTTGCAAGGCTATAGTAATATACAAATACAATAGCAATAAAATTTTTTTGATGTTAATTGTAATTTGTTATAGTCCGATTTCAGCTTGTTGTTTAATCATTTATTGGGGCTGCTACAGCATAGAATAATTACGAAAGAGCTGACCGCGGTAATTGTTTAATGAGTAAAGTTTACAGTTTTGAAAGAATTAACTTGCTTTTTGTTTAAAAGGCCAGTAATATACAAAGTGTACACAGCTAGAATACAGTGTGAGTAGTACAAAAAGTTCAGCTCTAGCATTCTTAAAACAGAAATGAGGTAAGTTTCTATTCATTTCCCAATATTTCCCTCCTTTTTTAAATTTTGCTTTTCAATAAATTCAAAATAAAAATTTACAAAGAAAATTGTTATTGTTGCTCTATTACATTCCATTTCATTTCCCCTTCACAAACTTTGCAGATTTAGTTGTATACAATGGCACGGGAGGGTTCAGGGGGTTAGAACCCTCTCCCCCATGACCCAACCTTGCAATGCAAAAAACACCTAAAGTAGCATTTTTTTTCTCTCTCTCTACCTTTAGACTTTTCTCTCATATTGTGCCTCCATCCCTCACAAGACCCTCCCCATTACACAATCCTGGCTACGTGCCTGCTCATATATTACTTCCAGTCCTTCCCACTCCTATCTTCCCCTCATAGACCTATTTCCAAATAGCAATTACAATGAATTGTGGGATTGAGTGTTGGTGCATGTCAATTTTCACCACAGTAAAATGCATTTTTGCCAATGGCATTTTACTGTGGTGAAAATTGATGCACACCCAAAAATGTATCCCACAATTCATTGTAATTGCTATTTGGAAATAGGTCTATTGTTAGCATATGTTACATTTATTTATCAGAGTTGGTTGAACTGCAAACATGATGTTACCAGTAAATAGTCAATGTGTTCAACAGGAAATCAAGCCACTGCTCTCATGAGCAACTGAAATGCATTATTTGGTTGAAGCATAGGCATATACAGTACAGTACCTCCTATGCCTCCCTCTATACAACCACTTTAAACCTGTTTGACATGATACATCAAGTTGACGTTTATGCAGATGCTCATATTGGAGCAATAAACCCTTAATCCATTTATGTTATCATCAGATCAGAAAAGTCTTTGACCGGAAGGAAAATCTAGAGTTCAATTGGGTGAGAGACACGTAACAAAGTGAGTGTCATTGCTCCAGAGATAAAACTTAATTGGACAATGCTATTTAAAGAATTAAAATAATAGCCCAGTACAATAAATGTTGCCTCCCTTTATTTTGAAAAATGCAAAGATGAAAATTATGTAAAGGGAGAAACTTCTCAGGGTTCTTTCCCCCCTCTCAATTTGCAGGAGTCGACTGGAGGCGCAACGGTCTATGTGCAATCATGATAATGGAGCTTTATTCTCAAGGCATCCGTTGTCCCACAATTGAAATTAAAACCAGCGGCTATCAATCGTTATCAAATTTTGAAAATCTCCTTACAGTAGGATTTTTTGTATGTCTTTGTCCTTATGCACATTGTAGAAAGTTTGAAATTGTATTAAAAGCTCCCTATGATCTGATTTAGTGGGGGGCCTGCCCCAGGGCCTGTTGGTTGTCATTAGTTTCAAGGGTTGCCTCTTTTGTATGGGAAAAGAAAGGGAAACGTACATTATATTTCATTTTTACTCTATTTTCATTGATGAGAAATAAACCAAATAGGTGTTATTTTTTGAGCTTTGGAGGAAGACCTGTGTAGAGAAGGAAATAAATTATGGAAATAATAACTGCTGTAGGTTTAAAGTCAGAAGTATGATATGAGATATAGTGGTTTTAGTATCAAGTTCAACTACACTTTGCTCCATTCTTCGGGGAAGACTCTTTGGTATTGTAAAGGGCTTCTTGAAAGCTCAAGCAGTGTGTTTAGTCAATGAGATGAGAGTTAAAAAAGGCACAGAGAGTAAAACCAAGTCTCATTATAAATGCCATTTTCTCAAAATGTGTGTGCATTCAGATCATTATCTAGAGATTCATAAAGCCATTGGATATTGAGGAATGTTTCTTAAAAGCAATTCAATGCCCTTTTGGCCTCTTCTTGACGGCAAAGTTCAGGGATAGCTTTGCAGATCTCACCCTCCTTTTAGGTCAGTCATGGGTGCAGATGGCACAAGGGACAATCATTGAAAACAAACAAAGCAAAAAGAATGTGGATGGATATATAGAAGTTCATTAAAATTCAAAGTTGGTGGCCATGCATGGCAAGCCATCGTGTTGGTTATTATTCCTCGTATTTTATTGCGATGGTTATTCCGTTGATTGGGAAAAGACCCCTGAAACAAAACAAAAATTGGAGTATGGGTCATGGAAAAGATTGATCCTGTAGTATTTGAGATTTTTGTATAATATTCAACTTGAGAAAGCTATGATTTTAGACTTTTCATATTGTGGCATGCTTTACAAATGATTTCTTAGAATTTCAGGGCTTTTGCCCATGTAAAATCTCAAGAGGGGCAGTTTTATCACTGCTTACACATGATGCCACCATCATTTAACTGGTGGTGTATGTGCATTTTGGAAATTTCAGGGGGACTGCAGTTGTTTCACACAGGCTATTGCCCAGAACTTGCTCTTGATCCGATGTCATGTGCAGCTTCTTATGAAATTCACAGTTGGGAAGGGGGGAGCGATGGAGGAAGCGAGTGAAGAGAGAACATATTCATGGAAGACCAACAAGTAACAAACTTAAAATTCGTCAAACATAATCTCAGGGTATTGACCTTACTCTCCACTTTCAAAATCAGAAGTTTTGGTCATTTCTAGTAAAATGACCTGGAGAAGCACAGCTGCAAAGGATGATGTGAAACTTGAAGAACATGCAATTATCCGAATGTTGTATTACATGCAGTGACAAATTTGAGGGTTGTATTCCAATCAATTGATATAAAGGACTATCAAGGAATCAAATTTGAAGAAATATTATTGATTTTACAAATGATTAGATGGATGTGTGGTTATAGCTGCTAAATTGATAAATAAAATTTAAAAGCTAGTAAAAGATATTGTACTGAAGGAGTTGATAGTTCTTTCAAATTTATTTCCATGTGGTATTGATTGCAAATGTGACAGAATGGAAAGTGCTTATTTGTTGAATTGGATTGCAAGTTACAATGGAAGAGCCTACTGTAGATACTTCTTTGTAAACTTGATAAGTATTTGATAGGGAGTGGTCGGTTAGGGGCCAAATATCATGTAAATCTTCCATAACCCCGTTCAGTCTCTACTGCCATTCTCTCTTTCATACTTTTCCTGTACATGTTGCATGCCATTCCACGTAAGTGGTCATCTTTCTCTTGGCATTGATGTGTATAGCCTTCATCAAAAAGTAGTGGCAGCGCCGGAAGGTCACTTATTTTTGGTTTCGATGAAAAGAGAAACCTATGCATTCATGATGGCGTGTGTGTGTATGTATTTGTGTATGTGCGTGTGTATGTGTGTGTGTGTGTATGTGTGTATGTGTGTATGTGTGTGTGTTTGTGACACTTTGCTTGTTTACACGATATCTTGAGAAGGGAAAGTCCGACAGTTCTCAAACTTGGTACACAGATACCCCTTACTGAGAGAAAGAACCCTATTTATTTTGGTGGAGGTCAAAGGTCATTTGGGGTCACAGGGGGTCAAAAACCAAAATCTTTGTTTACACAATATCTCAAGATAGAAAACTTGGATTAATTTCAAACTTGATATGTAGATGCGTTATGATGTAAGGAAGAACCCTATTGATTTTGGTGGAGGTCAAAGGTCATTTGGGGTCACATGGGGTCAAACCCCAAAATCCTTGTTTACACGATATCTCATGGTAGAAAACTTGGATTAATTTGAAACTTGATATGTTGATGCGTTATGATGTTAGGAAGAACCCTATTGATTTTGGTGGAGGTCAAAGGTCATTTGGGGTCACAGGCGGTCAAAAACCAAAATCTTTGTTTACACAATATCTCAAGATAGAAAACTTGGATTAATTTAAAACTTGATATGTAGATGCGTTATGATGTAAGGAGAACCCTATTGATTTTGGTGGAGGTCAAAGGTCATTTGGGGTCACGTGGGGTCAAACCCCAAAATCCTTATTTACATGATATCTCATGGTAGGAAACTTGGATTTATTTCAAACTTGATATGTTGATGCGTTAAGATGTAGGAAAGAACAGGATATATTTTGGTGGAGGTCAAAGGTCATTTGGGGTCACAGGGGGTCAAAAACCAAAATCTTTGTTTACACAATATCTCAAGATAGAAAACTTGGATTAATTTCAAACTTGATATGTAGATGCGTTATGATGTAAGGAAGAACCCTATTGATTTTGGTGGAGGTCAAAGGTCATTTGGGGTCACGTGGGGTCAAACCCCAAAATCCTTGTTTACACGATATCTCATGGTAGAAAACTTGGATTAATTTGAAACTTGATATGTTGATGCGTTATGATGTTAGGAAGAACCCTATTGATTTTGGTGGAGGTCAAAGGTCATTTGGGGTCACAGGGGGTCAAAAACCAAAATCTTTGTTTACACAATATCTCAAGATAGAAAACTTGGATTAATTTCAAACTTGATATGTAGATGCGTTATGACGTAAGGAAGAACCCTATTGATTTTGGTGGAGGTCACAGGTCATTTGGGGTCACGTGGGGTCAAACCCCAAAATCCTTGTTTACACGATATCTCATGGTAGAAAACTTGGATTAATTTGAAACTTGATATGTTGATGCGTTATGATGTTAGGAAGAACCCTATTGATTTTGGTGGAGGTCAAAGGTCATTTGGGGTCACAGGGGGTCAAAAACCAAAATCTTTGTTTACACAATATCTCAAGATAGAAAACTTGGATTAATTTAAAACTTGATATGTAGATGCGTTATGATGTAAGGAAGAACCCTTTTGATTTTGGTGGAGGTCAAAGGTCATTTGGGGTCACGTGGGGTCAAACCCCAAAATCCTTCTTTACACGATATCTCATGGTAGAAAACTTGGATTAATTTGAAACTTGATATGTTGATGCGTTAAGATGTAGGAAAGAACGGGATATATTTTGGTGGAGGTCAAAGGTCATTTGGGGTCACAGGGGGTCAAAAACCAAAATCTTTGTTTACACAATATCTCAAGATAGAAAACTTGGATTAATTTCAAACTTGATATGTAGATGCGTTATGATGTAAGGAAGAACCCTTTTGATTTTGGTGGAGGTCAAAGGTCATTTGGGGTCAAACCCCAAAATCCTTATTTACACGATATCTCATGGTAGGAAACTTAGATTAATTTCAAACTTGATATGTTGATGCGTTAAGATGAAGGAAAGAATGGGATATATTTTGGGTGGAGGTCAAAGGTCATTTGGGGTCACAGGGGGTCAAAAACCAAAATCTTTGTTTACACAATATCTCAAGATAGAAAACTTGGATTAATTTCAAACTTGATATGTAGATGCGTTATGATGTAAGGAAGGACCCTATTGATTTTGGTGGAGGTCAAAGGTCATTTGGGGTCATGTGGGGTCAAACCCCGAAAACCTTATTTACACGATATCTCATGGTAGGAAACTTGGATTAATTTCAAACTTGATATGTTGATGCGTTAAGATGAAGGAAAGAACGGGATATATTTTGGGTGGAGGTCAAAGGTCATTTGGGGTCACAGGGGGTCAAAAACCAAAATCTTTGTTTACACAACATCTCAAGATAGAAAACTTAGATTAATTTCAAACTTGATATGTAGATGCGTTATGATGTAAGGAAGGACCCTATTGATTTTGGTGGAGGTCAAAGGTCATTTGGGGTCATGTGGGGTCAAACCCCGAAATCCTTATTTACACGATATCTCATGGTAGGAAACTTGGATTAATTTCAAACTTGATATGTTGATGCGTTAAGATGTAGGAAAGAACGGGATATATTTTGGTGGAGGTCAAAGGTCATTTGGGGTCACAGGGGGCCAAAGACCAAAATCTTTGTTTACACAATATCTCAAGATAGAAAACTTGGATTCATTTCAAACTTGATATGTTGATGCGTTATAATGTGAGGAAGAACTGGATATATTTTGGTGGAGGTCAAAGGTCATTTTGGGTCACGTGGGGTCAAACCCCGGAAATCCTGGTTTACACTATACCCCAAGGTAGGAAACTTTGATCCATTTCAAACTTGATATGTTGATGCGTAATGGTGTAGGAAAGAACGGGATATATATATTTCGGTGGAGGTCAAAGGTCATTTGGGGTCACAGGGGGTCAAAGACCAAAATCTTTGTTTACACAATATCTCAAGATAGAAAACTTGGATTCATTTCAAACTTGATATGTTGATGCGTTATAATGTGAGAAAGAACTGGATATATTTTGATGGAGGTCAAAGGTCATTTTGGGTCACGTGGGGTCAAACCCCGGAAATCCTGGTTTACACTATACCTCAAGGTAGGAAACTTTTATCCATTTCAACCTTGATATGTTGATGCGTAATGATGTAAGGAAAAACCCAAGAATTTTGGCGGAGGTCATAGGTCATTTGGGGTCACATGGGGTTCAAACACTGAAATCCTTGTTTACATGATACATCATGATAGGAAAGTTGGATTCATTTCAGACTTGATATGTAGATGTATTATGATGTAAAGAAGAATCCTTTTTATTTTGGTAGAGGTCAAAGGTCATTTGGGGTCAGAAGGGGACAAATCCTGAAAAACTCTTTAACACAATATCTTAAGGTAGGAAACATGGGATTCATTTCAAACTTGATATGTTGATGTGTATGATGTAAGCTGATTGTTTGAGAAATATCTTAAGGCACAGTATGAAATTTGTAGAATTGTTTGTGTTAAAAGAAAAAAACCAGTTACTAACATGTGGAGTCAAAGGTCACTTCGGGTCACCAGTTCTTACAAGAAATGTAGCATTTCATTGAAAAGAGCATGTATGTATCATCGAAACCTCAATGCATTTTTGCATTCTGGTTTTTTTTGTAGTGGGGAGCATATTAGGGGGAAGGGTGAAAAATGTTGGGCACAGGAGGAAACTGAGTCTGAAGTGTGCAATCCTCTGGGTAGGGATCCAAGGGGAAGTCCCCAGAAGCTTTGAGGTTTTAGGTTATCCGTCTGAGGAAGAAAAAATTAGCCTCGGGTGAGGTATATATTTTTACTTGCTATTTTCAGTTAACTAATTAGCTGACCTTTCTTGGGGGGGGGGGGGCTTGTGAGGGAAAAGGACAAAATGTGATGGGAAAAACTCCCTCTTTGCCCCTCTGCCTCCCCCCTGTGGTACCACCATATCAAAAATGTTCCCAGAACAATGTAAGAGGTGTGATTTGGAATCTTTACTGCAAAAAATTATTGGTAATGTTCCTTTTATAAGAATTAAAAGACTTTAAGTACTGCTAAAAAGGTGTCATTGGTTGTTTTGACACTAATTACAACAAACTACGAGTTTGTCCTTAAATTTGCAGTAATTGTATTGTGTACTTGCATGTAATTCTAGACATTCATATTCAGAAAAATTTATTGATTCAAAATATTTTAGTGTAAAATGTACCGATCTTGATTCATCATGTTAGCAAAGAATTTCAAAGATGTTGATGGACTCCAGTTATGTCGGAATAAATCAGACCATTATGTTACTGCCGAATACATATAAAACCACCAGCCTTCACACAATTTAGTCCATATACAACTATTTCATTGGTAAAGGAAATGTCAGTGACTGAATTCCATGTTAAAAGGGAAAATTCAGTCACCACAATTTAAATTAGCATGGTAGTCTATCCTATTTCTTGAAAGGCACTTGAAAATCATGTGGCAAGATTTTTTGCAAAGAATTGTGAAATTTATATTATATTATATTTATATTATTAGTTCATTGCCAATAATTTGAATGTGCAATATTTAAAGGTAAAGAGCAGTCCCCCCAAAATTATTTTGAAGAGAAAGCTAAATAACACAATTTTCATCTTATTTCTCTTCAATTATATTTTATGACTTTACTATTGCATATTCAAGGTAAACCAAGCAGTTATTTCTGGTGAATTTCACATGACTCATAACAGCCAATCATGAAACTGGAGAGTCTACTACACTTCTTCAATTTGGGATGACTGCTCCTGCCCTTTAAGTCCTAAAACATAATGAAAGGTGCTTGGAATGGAAATAGTAAGTTTGAGGTGACTGATCTTGCCATTTAACCAAAGAAAAAGGTATGAAAACTTCTTCCTCTCTCTCTCAGTCTATTTGGTGTAGCAGAAGCTATACCTCATTAAAATGCAGTTTTACATTAAGAAATAAATTCCATGTGGTAATTGTGGATGGGGACGACTTGTAGTCTCAGACACCTTCCCTCACCAGGTGCTTTAGAATTCACACAGGTGTATTGTCATGCTTTATGTTAGCTTGCACCAAAGAGAAGAATGCAGAACTATGGTCCTATTTGTTTTGTTGTAAGCCTGACAAGCTTCTCGGGTGACATGTTTTTGTTTAAGCCAGGTTGATCTTGGGTTAGGATTGTTTCGTCAGTTGGTTTGGAACACTTGGTGATTGAATCTGCGGCAGCTATCATTAGGTGTGAAAGTGTTGTAAAAGAATGCTAACAATCTGCAGTGTCAGTGCCGGAGTAAGTACTTTTTAGGTCAGGAAATTACTGAAGTAAATTTTCGGAAATAATTTCTTTGTCTGGATGATAAAAATTTACTGAAAGCTTTTGTGATAAACTTTAATCATGGAGTTACCATGCTTCAATCAAGGAGAATTTTATATTTGTTGACTGGTGTATTATGCTGACAGATTTGAATATGACATTTTAGCCAATATTACCCAAGAAGAAGGCCTTTTCCATGGTGAAGCTTATCTCTGTTATTCCAATCGTTAATCCTGTTTACAAACAAGCTTGCTCTAGTGAGCAGATAGTCCTTAAAGGGTTCAAACCCCTTAAATTTTGCTGATCTCAAGATACCTGAACAGGAAGTTCTCTGATAGATTCTGGACAAAGAGTTGGTCAATAAGAGATGCCTAAATTTGCTATTTGTTTCTAGCATCATGGCAAGAAGGCACTTCCTTGAAGGAGATCAAACACTCTGGTGACCTGAGGGAGAGTATCATGCCATCCTTCGATTGGAGAAATTTTTAAATATATTTAAGCACCCCCATGGTGTAATATTTAACACCATTGTGAAGTCTATTTCTTGTTCCATTGCAACAATCAGAAAAACTGCAAAGCAACAGCTTAGAAATGACACTACTCTTGCATAAATAAAATTGTGATTTCTACATATATCGTGAATATTCAGAAAAAATATGTGGAGGTAAGCCTCTTGCACCTCACTAATTCCCAGCAGATAATTCCCATTTGAGACCCTTTGCCCAATTTCCAATAACTAAAGGGTTTCAAAGGTTTCTAAAGGGTTTTCAAAAGGGTTTGCTATTTGGAAAGGGTAATTTAAAAATTTCCTTAGAGATTTGTCCAGTTTCCATCAAGAACCCAAGGGAATCCTGACATGTGGATGCAAAGGGTTTTTCCAAATGGTACCATTTGAAATCCTTTGGGCTTAAAGGGTTTTATCCCAAAGGCTTCCAAAGGAAATTTTCAGTTGCAGTTGAAAAAGTGATATTTAATGTTATACGGAATACAGTAGTTTCATTTCAAAATTGTAGCTTAGTGGTGTAACTAAATCAACCAGTCTTTAGAACCAATTGGCCTTGTCATGTCCAATATTGGTTTTTGAAATATCTTTTTGTTTTCTTTGTGGAGCTTTTTTTTTTTTAATTATAGTCTTTAATCTATCTACTCAAGTGAGAAATTTCCGCCTAAAATCATTACATGCAGAGTCAATTCACTTGTTCTGATCACAAAAGATATAAGAAATATGTTTTCTTTGTAGGTCACTCTCCCATAGAGCTTGCAACAAAAGCTTGACAAAGTGAATACTAAACCTTGCTTTTCTCTTCAAGACAATAACATCTGTACTGAAGGAGATGTGAACACCAATTTACCATTCATAGTTAATTGTGACAAACAAAGCTCTTCATTATAATAACCATTGTGTCAATGAAAGAACACCGCCTTTGGTTTTCATATGAAGAGCTTTATGAAGATCAATAGTTCTCAATGGCCACTGTCATCATAAACACAGAGACAGTTGTCGTTAAAATCGACACCCAGCGCTTTGAAAAGTTCACAACTGACAGGTGTTTGGTTGGTTTGTTTTTATTTGTAACAGTCGGTATCTTATGCCTGCAATTGTTACCCGGCAAACATCGATTGTCCTAAAGTTGTTTTAATCTACCTACTACAAGAATCAATGGGCAGGTAATTATGACACTATAGGTTTTTGAAGTCTAACCCAGGAGTATTGAATCAAACTGTCTTTTCTCTCCAGTTTGGCAGTGAATATGGATTTGAGAGTCTTTTGTGCTTATCTCGTCAGATGTAAATTAAGCCTTCTGTGATTGAGGTTTAAAAATCAATGGGTGTTGGTTGAGTGAACTTTTGTTTTCTGAAAAATGTAGAAATGATTAATGCCGGGATAGACTCGGTAAAACAGAATGGTAATATAATCTGGTTGTTACTCAGGGAGAGGTTTGACAATTGTTGTTTGAGATGCATTGATCATGATGAATACATTTGGTCAAGAATTGTTCTGGTGCTAGATTTTCTAAGGGTAAACAGAAGTTATGCATGTATTGGAGAGTAGGGCCCAGCATGAAGGAAGGCAGATTAGGGAGTAATTGTATGTTTTTTTTCAGAAAACATGTGGTCCAAGTCTAGAACTTCACTTTGTATTTGAGATGTAGACTTGCCAACTCCAAATGGTTGAACTGAAATGCCCAGATGTTGGAAAGTTACAGGGCTCCCAAGGATCCTTTATTTCCTATATATTCCTATATTTTAATAATAATCATATATTTTCCTATAAAAAGGAAATCCCCCTGTAATTCCTAATTTAATTTCATTTCTAATGTCGTTTTTGTACTTTTTTGTGCAGATTAATGAAAAGTAAAGAAAATTTTCATAAAATAGCAGCCAATAAGTACATATAAAGAGAGTATTGTCTTTGTAAGCAAGTAAAAACCCCCCGCCAAATGCAGCAAATGTTGCAATTTAAAAATTATATTGTTGTGTTTAGAGCAGGCAGTATTTGTGTCCATAGTTAGGTAAGTACAATTTCACTCAGCCCCACCATTGTTGGAAGAAGGGGAGGTGTGTAATTCAGCTGCTTCTTTTGGGGGCCGGGGGGGGGATAGAAAAGTAAAAGACAATTCCTGAATGCATACATTTCTTACGACTTGAGTTTCCACTTTGATCTCAAAGATAGATAAATTTGTGCTGCAGAGTTCATTTTCTGTTGTCTATGTAGGTTGCCCAAAATTTAAGAAAAATGCTCACTTCAAGCCTCAGTCCTGATTGGGGCAGAGTGGACTATTGGGAAATGGAGACAGCTTATTTGGCAGCTTTGCTGATGTTATAATACTGTCCAGTGCATAATTCAGTCTGCAAAGAAGCTTGTTCACAAGAGAAGCAATTCAACATGTTCAGGATGTGAACTGTGATTAAAATATGAGAGAGAATTTAAACTTAAGCAAAAAAAGCGCAATTCAGGGCATGTCTGAAATATTACTGAAAAAAATTACTGAAGATGGTTTGCAAACTAATTGTTGCCTGCATTTTACTCTAATTTTCTGCTATGTACACTCAAATATTCTACTATGGGAATATTAAAACATGAAGTATAGATAGATACAAGTGAATTAATATGTTGCACTTCAACAGGACTTTCAATCTGTTCAGTGGCATAACTATCGCAAGTACAGTCTGTGATCGATAAAACTAGAAATCATGCCCTTTATGTGGTACCTACAAAGAACACAAATTTTTGCACAATCTCTAACCATTTTGGTTTGACTCGACTTGAGATTAAAGACTTTAAAAATGGAACCGGCTGTCCGGCCTTTTGGGTGATGCTCTGCATAATCAATGGAGTAGGGATAACAAATCATTGACCCAAACGTGGGAAAAACCCATGCTGCATGCTGCCAGAATTGAATAGGATGTTTTAGCCAATGTTACCGGAGAAAAACCCATTTTCTAGGGTGAAGCTTGTCTCTGTAATTGCAGCAGTTAACCCTGTTTAAACCAACCTTGTTGCTCTTTTGAGCAAATAGTCTCTGAAGGGGCAAACGCCTTAAACTTTATTGATCTCAAGGTAGCTGAACAGGAAGTTCTCTGATAGATTCATTCTGGATTATTAGTTGCCAGCTTGGGATGGCTACATCTTGCTATTTGCTTCTAGCATCATGGATTAAACTAGAAGATTATATGTTGAGGTATAAAACATATGGCATGTGAAATTCTACAAAAATGGTTCCCCTTGAACAGTTGTCTTGTATAATGTTGGTCATATGTCATAATGATACTCCATTAGGGGTACTTACAGAGTGGTAAGGAATTCTGAACCCAAGGCCCAAGATGGACCATAGGGTCCATTTTGTGAAGTGTTGCAGAATAGGTAGCACTTGCCTTAAATTAAAGTTTGATGATTTGGCTGACTGACATAGTGATCATTGTTTAGGGATCTGTTTATGGTATTCTACAGTAGCTGAAAGTTTTTAAAAGGTCCCTTATGGGCCGTATGGCTGATAGTATGAAATTCTACAAAAATGAGTTGATGGTCTAACCCAGTGATATATTAATTATCTCTTATTTACTCATCAGAAAGTTTATGGTTTGATAATTGAAACTGATGATTTCAAGGAAACTTCCAAAATAATACCCCTAGTCTATTTCTATTCTTTTGGAAAGGGGGGGGGGAGGGGGATAAGTCCCTTTTACCCCCTTGATAGAAACCCTGCCCTTGTCTACATACCAGCCTTTTGCCAATTTCAAATTTGATTTCCTGACATGTTTCTCTTTTATGTTTGCTTCTTATGTTTCTTTGTTTTTTAAACCAGCTTCCTCAGGCCTTGAATTTTGAGGCGTGGCAGTGCATTTGCTCACCATCAGTTACTTCAATTTATCATTAGGGGTGTGATTTTAACTCACCTAGATGAAGATTTGGAGGTTATAATAATCTATTAAAATTAAATAAAACGACACACCTGGAGAATTTAAAACTCAAGGCCTGCTTCTTCCAAGTATATAATCTCTCAAAATCTTCCCCATTTTGAAAGAATTTAAGGTTTTGAAAGCTCATGGAGACAATGTGATGAATTGATATTATTGTTAATTTAAAATTTGCTGAGATGAAAGTAATCTTTAAAACAAAATATGTATCCTATTTGGTTTTTATGCTATTGACCCTAAGGGCTTTTGTTCTGGGATAATTGTGGCTTTTCCCTCAAAGACCTGGATAACAATGGGTTCCATTTACAGGCTCAATGGGGCTCATCTTTTGAAAGCTGGTTTCAAGTCGTGTCATGGGTTCTCCCATTGTTGCAGGTGGTAAACATATCGGTGGCCGATATCTTGGGGTCATTGTACTTTTTGTCATAACTGGAATTTGACTTTGCCTTTGAAATTAATCAAAGAAGGATTATTTATATTTCTTTTTATAACAACAGTCATAAAGGTTCCTTGTATCTGCTTTGCCTGGTGATGTACTGTTGATGTTATGATTGGATGTGATTTGAGCTTCAATGAAATTCAGGCAAGGAGTTGTTCAAACACGAGTCAAGGAACAGGCAGTCATATACATGCTTGGAAAGTCTACAATCCTCGACAAAAATACATGGGACAAATCCCACTCACTGTATCAATGCTGAGGTTTCAGGACGTCTTGAGCTGCCGCAACATTGAATGGGGGAGTGGGGGATGGTGATCCGTTCATTGCTTGTTTTGTCCCATCATTTTTGTTGAGGATTGTAGCTGTTTGAAACAATTTATATTATGGCACTATTTCAAGTAACAAACATGTTTCTCATAATCATGAATGATTTTTTTCAGGAGTGGGTTGGTTAGAATGTGCTTGTAGCTGTTTTTTACTACTGTCTGCTAAGTCAGTGGCAAGTCACCCATAACAACATATCTCATTTTTGGTTTCTGGAAAGGGAAAACCTATGGACTGGTGCAGACAAGACTTTTGCAAAACATATGTAGGATCATGCATTTTAGTGTTGGCGTACACTTTGGTTCATCGACTTTCTTATTATCGATGCACAGGTACTACGCGACTTCATATTGTTCACTGTCTGAAGCCAATACCCTGTTTTATCAAAAATTGATTTGATGACTCAGCCAGATGAGACCATTTTAATGTGTGCAATTGTGTGCCAGCTCTGTTACTACAAAAGTAGTATTGTTTGGAATTGAAGAAAAAAAGCTGAAAAGTTTTTATTCTGTTTGATTTGTTTTAATCCATTTCATGTTAACTAAAGGTTTTTATTCCAGAGTTTTAACTTTGAAGGACAGCAACTTTTGATGAGAGAAATATTTTTACCTCCTTTGAAATATTTGTAGGCTTTTGTTGGCATTGACTTGCATAATATCTATTGAGTTTCACATGCAATTTTAAAGGTTTAGAAGCCGAGAAAAAGCTTACAGAAGAAAGGCATATGCATTAGCACTTTGGGTAAACATTCCCTCAGCATTTTTTTCAAGGCTTTCTGGTGGCTTTCACCTGAATTTTGTAAAAAAAGAAAAAACTATTCCATACTTTGTCTGTCAAATTCTGTCACAATTCCTTTTCCTAACTTAAAGATTGGTTATTTTTGTTAAAAAAGCTTCTGCTTTTCAACAAAGCAACAAAAAGTTATGAAATGTGGGCACAATTGTCTCTGATTCCTTTTGTTTTTCTTTTTTAGTTAAAAGCACTTTTGTCCTTGAAATTTCACATTGTCGGAATGTTTAAATATCTTTGCCTGTAGATGAAGCAATACCCATCACCATAATTATGTAGAGTACAACCACCGACATTGCTTAATATTTCCTGCAGTGACATCAAAATTATAATTGAATGTAATGTCAATTTAGTGTGCTGTGATAGCATCACAGATTTCACATGATGCAAATCAAAAGAAAAAACTGTACTACTGTATAAACTTGCATCATCCGAATGCTGTATGCTATTGAGATGCAGTTTGTGCCTCCTAAAAAAAGAAAATTTTCCTGCATGTCTCGAAGTTATTGAATATTTGTCTCCGGAATGTGCCTCTAATTATCCGTTTGGGAAATGTTTCACTATTCAGTTTTGATATGTATCTGCACCAATCACAGTCATGAAATGCAAAAGACATTTGCATATTTCAAGAGAGGGATGTTCAATCTAGAAACAGTGTTCTTTTGAAGGTCCTCTGAACTCTCTGGTGAAGAGTGAAGGGAAAAAAGCCAAACTTTTATCAAGAGCAAATTTCTGCTCTCAAATGAAGCTACATCTTCGAGGAACACTCCAGTGTAATGTGACCAATGCTTGATCTTAATACCTCTATATAGTATGGGTCTGTCATGCATGGCCCTAGTCTGGACTTGATGAAATTTACAGATGCTATGAAGAAGTTAACCTGTCTGTCATGCATGGAGAGTGCATGGAGGCTGCAAGCTCTGCAGTCAGATAAAATAGGACTTACAGCATTCAGCCAGGAAAGAAGTTGCAAGTATCTTTAAGGAAGTGCAACCGATGTGTAACAATATCATATATTTTGCACGGACTGAAGAAGACATATGTGCATGGCCATAATATCAACTTGAATGGGCTATTTGTGTTTTTAAAAGCTGTTGGAATCTATGTTTGGAAAGTGCATGGACTAATGGACTTTAAAGCTTTGTCTGAAAATTAAAGGAAGGATAAATTAATTTGGATGTGGAAATAAAAGAACAAACTATGCATCCTTACATATTGAATATGGAACTATGTTGTGACCCACAGGACTACATTGTACATTATATCAGTGCTAAATATTTTCAGGTTTGCATTCATTATTGTAAACATGATGATTGAAAGCAGAAATTAAAGATATGGCCATGCATTTTCTTCAGCTTTCGGACTACTGGAACTTCTGGTCAAAAAGTGACTTTACAAACATGCATGTCAATGCAGGAAAACTCACATGCAATCCCCATAGGGAGCATTCCCCATGGGAATTATTCCCCAAGAGGAATGATTCCCATGGGGAATAATCCCTGGGGGGAATCATTTCCCGTGGGAATCATTCCCCGTGTCAAGCATTTCCCGTGCCAAGCATTCCCGGTGGAAAGCATTTCCCGTGTCAAGCATTCCCCACGGGAAGTATTCCCTGTGGGAATTTTCCCCCATGGGAAGCATTTCCTGTGTGCCCAAATCCTGTGGGAAATTCCCCATGGGATTTTTATGGGAAATTCCACAGGTTTTTTTTTGTAAGGGAGTTCAAAATGCATCTGACTAAAGCCTAAATCTATGCCCTCTGTTTACATTTATCATGCGAATAACGCTACACTTTGCTGTTAAATAGACCTTATGCATTAATATCAATTGCTCAACACTACTTTGGAGGCAAACAAATTATAGCAAGGATTTGTAGGACTCTAAATAAGCCAGAGGAAGGGCACAGCCAAAATGGTCAATGTGGTCAAAGATGTATGATGTATATCGTAGGATGTTTCTGTACTATAACATATTTTTAATGCTTACATGGAGTGTGGCAGACAAATGCACAAAGGGCTCGGTTTACCAATCAGCTGTCCTTACCTGCATCCATTAAAGAGGATCAGTCTGATCTCTGCTGCCATTTTCAAGGTATATACTGAACAGGGATATCCTTAGACAAAAACAGTGAGTAATGCATGATGAAATGGTTACGGTAAAAAAATACACTTGATTTCCTTCCTTGCCCAATTACACAACTTGATGATTGACAGACAGTAATACTCCATGCAAAGACATTTAATCCAAGTCAAGAAACCCTAGCCAGTATGCAGAACACATAGAGGGGGTTTTGATTACAATCCTGCTCAAAAAACTGTAATTTTTTGCAACCTAAGAGGACAGGAAGCTCGGTGAAGTGGTAATAATAGACCTCCAGCAGTAGGTTTGGAAACTTGATATACCTCAGTTGAACAATAGATTACTGAGGTTAGAAAATCAACTTTTTTACCGCAGTCAAAGCGGCATGTTTGCAAGTGGATAACATTAAGATAGCTGAAACATTGTGAACCTCAGCGACCACTGGAGACATGGATCAACACCTGGCTGGAGCAATGTAACATGGTTTTTTTCACCCAATAGCAATCTATCTCATTTGAAATGGTCTTTAAAAAAAACAGATCCCTTTACATTTGTGAGTTGGTTAGCAGCCTACATGAAGCTGTAAAACAAAGCTACTTCCACATTCAACATCACTGAGCATTATAGAAAAAAGTAATTGCCATTCCTTTATTTAATATGCAGTGTTCATAGACTATTTTTTGTCTTTTTGGCAATTTAAAGTTTATGAGGCACTATATTCCTATGTCAGTTTGAAGTCATCCTGTGAGTATCGACTTCATTCATAGTTACATGGCAATAGATGTCCAACTCCAACAAGACTAGATATTACTTAAATTGTCCTGTCAGGCTTTATACTATCATAGTATTTTTTCAAAGATTTCACATCGACATAGCATTTTCAAAGATTAATTTTAACATATGTGGGATAATTGGTGAAAAAAAGATAACAAAAGTAAGTATTTACTAAATAGACTGACAAGTCTGACTTTATGGGCTTTGCAGTCAATCGAATTTGCCTTGTTGTTTACTGTTTTAGTCAAGAGTACACACTCTTACATCCATCTGTATCAACTCATCCACTTGTTCTTGTTGCACTTTCACAAAAGTTACAATTCAGACTTATAGTTCTCGAGTGACCTGCAAAATTAATAGCATTTAATATTTGTCTCCTCACTTAAGCTTCCATGTCACATAACTCTTCTTGCTATTGACGGTGAAAGAAAAGGGGCCAATCGTAAAATATAATGCACATCATCACAGCGTTTTGTACCTGGGCAATGTTTCAAAAAGAGCAATTCGATACAAATCAGATTAACTTTTTGCGATACTGACAAAAATTTTGTAATTCCATCAGTGAAACAAACCCTCTATCAGATTTCAAGAGTAAGGTTGTTTGCTCTTCAGAGTCTATAATCTTATTGGTTTTGAGATTTAACGCCTTTTCAACTTTCTTCCATTCTTCGTTTTTGTTTCCGTCTCGGTGGTATATCAGCAGAGCGGAAATCAATCAATAAAGACTTTTGTCATGAAAGGTAAAAAAAGATGGATGTTTGTAACAAAATTAGATTTTTATAAATTAATTTTGTCTCCTTAAACGACAGATGACAACTTTCTGTCAAAATTTTTTAACTTTCACAGATTGAATTGTAACTGACCTAGTAATGTTGCATTTTTAAGTTTGGTTTGAATACACTTTTGCATAAGTATTATACGGTGAACATAAGCTTTCTATCTCTTTTTTTATGTACAAATATCAAATCAAGCACAAAGACTTCGAAACCATATTATTTCCTAGTGTTTTTTTATTTAGAGAGGACAGCTGAGAAAAGATATTTTGGGCTTAAACTATTCAGTAATTTGGAGAGGATTTCCAGATATATTGTGAAAAAGTTAGAAACCAGGAAAAAAAGTGTGTTAAAATGTTGCATTCAACAATCACTTTCAATCACATACTTTGAATATTTATATTTTTTGAAATGTAATCACATGTTAATTCAATACTGTATGACATATTTAGCAGTAAGGAAGCTGACCAGGGGTTCTCCAAATTATATTAAGCTCTGATGACATAACACAATTTTAAATTTTAGCTGCTTATGGAAATGTACACTTAGAAAAAAGAATGGCTGTTTTATTCTGTATACAGGGTCTGCTCTGTAGTCTCTCTTCTCATTGGTCCCCCCTCTCATTGGTCCCTCATTTAGCCTAATGGTCTCATAAGTCCCTTGGCTCATTACTCCCCTCTCTTATTATTTTGTCTCATTGGTCGCCACTCTCATTAGTCCCCAATCTCATTAGTCCCCCATCTCATTAGTCCCCCATCTCATTAGTCCCCCATCTCATTAGTCCCCCATCTCATTAGTCCCCCATCTCATTGGTCCCCCATCTCATTGGTCCCCCATCTCATTAGTCCCCCATCTCATTAGTCCCCCATCTCATTAGTCCACCATCTCATTAGTCCCCCATCTCATTAGTCCCCCATCTCATTGGTCCCCCATCTCATTAGTCCCCCATCTCATTAGTCTCCCATCTCATTAGTCCCCCATCTCATTGGTCCCCCATCACATTAGTCCCCCATCTCATTAGTCCCCTGTCTCCTTAGCCCCGGGGTTAGGGGTTAGGGTTAGGAGACCAATGAGACAGGGAACTATTAAAATGGGGGACCATTGAGTCTCCCAGAATGCATTTCACCATGAGTGCTGAGGGTGTAAATTTGCGCAGTAGCGAACACAAATGTGAGGCCAGCTACTCAATTGTTAGGTTACTTTAGAAGGTACAGGAAAACCAAGACAAAACTGTCAATGTTACAATTATTTTGACATAAATAAAAATATTATTCACTGACCATAGAAAGGTCATAGCTAGAAAGTTTTTATGGACAGCAAGGGGCTCCGCTATTTTACTGAGGGCTTTAAAGGCAGAAACTGTATAGTATTACACCCTTGAGTTTTTCTAGGGGATGAGCCAAATGAGACTTGTGGTGGTGGTAGTGGGATGCTCTGCAATTATAACATTGAATTATGGAACAGCTTTATAAAAAAAAAAAATACCACCAGCATTCTGAACAGGTGCAAAAAAAAATACTTTTGCAATTAAGTCTCTGACACCATTATGTTGGACAAAGTGATAGTCAAAACAGATAGATGTGCAATCGGACTCAATATTTTGGGTGGATGTCTCAAAATTTAGAACCACTTATAATTAAATTTCAATACATCTCATTGAAGTGCATGTTATTTCTCTGCATGAATAGGAATAAAATTTGACAATTGTTTTGTTTTTGATAAATTACTTAATTTATGACCTTTTTAAGAGTGTTTTAGCTATAGACAAGCTTCTAAGAGAGATAAAAAAGTACATGTCTTGTAGTCTATCAGCAATATTATATAATTAGATGTCAGTTGATCAAATAATTTCAAATATCTGATAATGACATCTCTCATAAAGAAATATCTCTCTTGAAAGTAGGTTGGTTTAAAGTTCTCTGTCCTTTCTTCAGGTCGTTTGATCATGGTACCATGATGTCCATGTCCTGTGCTTTTAAAATAACTTTTATATTTTGAGAAAGCTTACCAGTACTTCTCCATATGACAGGATACTCAATTTATTCCTAATTGTGTATCTTTAATTATCGTTCATGTTATCTGTAAATTAACCTATTTTTTGGCTTCAAATAATGGTAACCTACCTTCGGGCTCCTTTCCCGTTTGTGTTATAAGCTTCCTTTTTTCATTGTTGTTACCTTAATTGATGGTGCTGGTCAATTTTGAAAGAAAAAAATTGTGCCACTTTTCATTTTCCCAGTGTCTCATTAATTTTGACCTCATCTTTCCTTTTCGGAAATTCTTCGTATTGTTCCCACTGAGTTTGCAGCTGGTCAGGGAGAATCATCAGCTACACAAATTTCAAAGGGGTGCTTATACACATCAACCTTTATCCCAAAATAATAGCATTTGACAGGAGGATGCCATCTTAGACATGATTTGAAGACGAGTGCAATGAATGAAGGTTTATCATTGGTTTTGTTTAAACTGTCCCACATAGAACAACACATTTCCAAGGACTTTATGCATGTCACCAAGGTGTTAGGTATTTTTTTTTTTTTTTTTTGAGTGGGGAGAGATTGAAAACCCATGACCCAAGGTTGCAATACAAAATAATGGTAAAAATGCTCACTAGAACCTTCTGCCTTTGAAGCTCAGACATGGCACCATTTTGCATCTAGAGATATTAAAAGGAAGGGGGACATTGGTCATCGTCCTGATTTCACTTTCTATTGATCTATAAAGCCTGTTTTCCCTGTAAAATTTAGATCATTAGCTTTGACCACAATTCATGATGAAAATTTGCTTCTTGCTTTCGTTTACCTTATCCTTCTTTGCCTTATTATAGTGCATCTTAGAGGTCAGGGAGGAATAAAGCTCAGCATATGCACACTTGATATAGTCAAATTTCACATTTGATTAATTGTTTGGCATTTATACCAGATATATATATATATATATACAAAAACACACAAAACATACGTAATGTTTGGGGTTAGCTAACAGGCCAGGCAAGTATGTGTTAATTGCTTTTCTTGCAGTGTGAAGACAGCGAACGCACAGATTACTTGAGGGCACAGATCATGTAACAAACTTAGATACCAGTTACACCCCATAGTGCCTTTCATCTACTGGGGTGTCTGTGAGCCCTGCAAACTCTAAGAAGAAAGGAGACA
Source organism: Holothuria scabra (assembly GCA_037179385.1). Taxonomy (NCBI): domain Eukaryota; kingdom Metazoa; phylum Echinodermata; class Holothuroidea; order Aspidochirotida; family Holothuriidae; genus Holothuria; species Holothuria scabra. The sequence goes on along the minus strand of CM074190.1, from coordinate 11,214,355 downwards.
GCATGTAAAATGTCTTTACAACCAAAATAAAAGATAAAAAATATTTCTCATTATTGAAAGGGATCCCATCAAAATCCAGTCAAAATCCAGTTCTACAACATTCTCCAGCTTATTTCCTACTGTTGCACTGTAGTAAGTGGTCGTTAATTATTTTCTGGGTAGTGCCTTCTTTTCAAACTCAAAAGGGTTTATCTGTGCATATTTAATACCTCACTTACATATGTTTCTTGTACCATTCTGGTTATGATTGTAGATCCATATAATTTCATGAAGTGATACGACAAATAAATGCAACAAAATGAAGTAGCAGCATATGATTCCCTTTAAAAACAGAAGTCATACATGAAAACTAAAGTTTAATTTGTGGTACAGAGAGTGACATAACTGTGGTCAATGAAAAGTGTGGAGTCTGGAGTCAGATACCACTCCAGCTATTAAATATCCTAGGTAGAAGGGTTGCGGTTAAACCCAGTAAATTGACGCACTTCTTGACAAGAATGTAATTTGTAATGTCCTGAAGTTAAGGTCATTAGGAGTAGGGAGGGAAGTTCAGTCGAGTTCGGCACTCAGCAGGAGGAGCCTTTTCTCATCTTATACAAGATTGTAGGTCGAGGAGAATGAAGGGTCGGACAGTTCCTTGACTGTTATTGTTTGTTTTCTGTTGGGATGTTTTTCATCGGTGACCACGCAATCATTTGTAGTTAAAGAAATGCAGCTTCGGCTCAGTCACGTTAGTCATGACACTTGGAGATTCGTAGTAACCCAGCAGGGTGGCTATAGTGGTATTAGTGGAGTTATTATTGCATCAATTTTTGGACATATGATACAGTCAGTATTTACTCACTTGACACTTGTAAACTGGTCTGCAACTTTTTTTGCAGGGGGCAGAGACTGTTGCCAGCTACTTTGGAGTAAAATTGTCTAGCATGAAATTTAAAGGATTTTTTTTTATCTTGTACTCAGAATATTCTATCTTGATCACAACTCCTGTGAGCAACCTGTATTATGGATGGTACTGCCATTTTCTTACTTCCCCACAGTAAAATGGATGTACTTTGTAGTTGGTCCTTTAGTCATTCCGTCCGGTCGTACACTCAAAGCCTTGAAGGTAGTTTGCTGTTTGATAGATGTACTTAAATTGATTTTTCTGGTTTCACTTTCCTATTAAACCTCTTATGACTGAATTTTGTCATGTCTAGAGGTACATTCAGGGTAAAGCACTGAAGGAAGGGTAGCAAACATGAAAGTGGTGCATGAAAGTGGTGAAAGGGTGGATCGACAAAAAAAAAAAAGAATGGGGGAACCAATTAGGATTCAGGTTCCTGTGGTACAAAAGTTCTATGCAAAGTCACAGATGTCATTATACACTCTAAAAACAAGAGTGAACCTTGTCACTCTCTAACAGAGCGAAAAGTTTGAATTCCATTAGAATGTTAATTCACTCCACAAAGAATGAAATACACTCCACAAAGAGTGAAAGTGAAAATTCACTCTCTAAGGAGTGTCTCCTGAAATCCACTCTTTTTTAAGAGTGGTCTGTGGAGGCACTCCCTGAAAATCACTCCAAAAAGAGTGAAATTTCATTCTTCTAAGAATATATTTTCACTCTTTTGAAGTGAGTTTAATAACTCTCACTCTTCTAAGGAGTGAAATTTCACTCTTCTCTATTTTAAGAGTGTATTGAAGGGGCAGAACTAAGTGAAGACAGTGTCATAGTTACTGGGTACTGTATATGTGGTCCATTACCATCATATTAAACAGATCCTGAAGGTCTGTTTAGTATGATTGAAGAAAGTTTGACTTGGTCCCTGGGAAATGATCATTTGGCATGCAGTTTCTATTTGTTATACCATAGCATGACATTTCAGATTCACTCCAGGGGCAGAAAGTATAGAAACTTTAAAACTTTCTCTTTAGTACAGCATCTAAGACCTTTTTCTCCTATATGTGACTTGTGATATAAAAACCTTACTTCTGTCATGGTCATATGGATCTGTAATCATGATCAAATTAAGAGCTGTGTGATTGAGGTCATGAATCTTTTAACAACCTCTCAATCCATCATTGAGAGAAATGCTCCCACTGATGGTGTGAATGATGACCTGCTGGTAAACAATAGATCGCTCTCTGAGTGGGGACAAAGACGCCCATCAAAAGTTGTTTCAGTGGTATTCAAAACTACAGCAATTAAAAGGAACCAAGTTAAATTTTTACCTGGATCCCCTCCTGAGATGATGAGCTCACCAGATGCTTATGTAAGCTTGTCATGGATTGGTTGTTGATCATAAAGCATAGGATCTCCTCAAAAGAAGATTGCCGTCAGATGACTGGTATTTTGGTCAGTTTTCCATCTGTGAAAAGTTCACAGTGATTCGATTTGAATGAAATGTCATGAGTGCTATTCGTGAAGTGTATTTAAAAATCATGTGCCTGAAGAGTTGTCGTTGTTATTTACTTCTCTTTTTTTTTTTTGCCTTTATTCTGCTGTAGTTAATATGATTCACAAAATAAACAGGTATGGAAACTTGAATGCATTTTAATTTAAATTCATTTGATCATCGACAACAACCCAGGGTCAGTAGTAGGTCAGGGAGGAGATATGTCCTTCCAATATTTGAGGGGTGGCTTTTTGACTTTGATTTTTCATCCAGTAGAGTAAATATTCACCGCCCCCCTCCCTCCCACCAATATTGGGAAGAAATCCCTACCTCTCACTTGCACTTTCTTGTAGTGTTAGTAACAGTTTATTTTAATGACTTATGAAACTCAACAGATCATGAAAGCTTTTTACGTTTGAATCTACGTAGCCCCTCCTTACCTCCAAACCAACAACAAAATTTGTGCCCTGTACTATGATCAAGTTTGTTATCACTTTATCTACAACATAAAATGTAAAAGGTTTCCATTTCCAAAGATTTCAATAATTATTCATCATTGGATCCTTAAAGCACTTTAGAAATTCACCTCTCTTTCCTTTTTATAGTTATCTCTTATATTTCCTTAAAAAATGTTAGTATTATAAAAGGCATCATTTGGTTGTACTGTCAAAATTTCTATCAAATGATTAATCAGAACTAAAAATTCTGTTATATCCCAACAGACTTAGTAATTTGAAGACAAATAATTCAATGGTTTTTACCAACAACACATGACTCTTGATTCTGCAGTACAGCAACGGTGAAAAGAGGTTTGTTCATCCAATCTTATTTTTGAATAAGGTCTTTGACAAATTGGTCCCCTTCTGGCAACAGTCATATAGAGACTATAACACTGTTTCACTGATCGGCTGTGTTACATTGCCTCACGTAATAATCTAATCATACCACAGTCATTGGTCTTATCACAAGTTTTCTGGATTCTCCTCTCGTGTTTCAGGCAAAAAGTCTTCATGGAAGTTTGTTTCATGTTATTTGATTAGTCAATTGCTTTAACCAATAAACTAACCCTCAAGACTGATGGGTTGTCGTATCAAATAATCCACCATCTCCACTCAATACAATGCTACTGGCAATTGTTTTCTTCTAATCAAATTGTCGCTGATTGCCAGGGAATTCAAGGCGCAAATCCTCCACCTAATCAAATCAAGAGGAGCATTTATTTTTTTGAGAATGTGGTCCTTGGTCTCGAGGAAATGTTGACAAAAAAGTTGACAAATTGGATCGAATGGGTGACCTTTTTAAAAATGGGAAGAAATCATGTTCCGTCATATTCTGCAGATGGGTATATAAGTGTTTTCATCATTCTGATTGAGGGTACATGTTTCTCCTCTTTCGGATATTTTATCCACTTGCCAAATGAAACTAACTTTTGCGGTTTTGATCACGATTACGTGAGAGAAAGCCTTGTCATGTGACGCTTAGACACGAAAGTTATGCTATAGCCTTGGGGCAAGTCAAAATGTGATTGAATCTTTATCCTCTATCATTGTTAAATTATATTACAAGTATTTACTTGCATGTGTATCTGGACTTAGATTGGTAAAGGGAGTGTCTATTTCATCTCAAAAAGTTGCATCACTTTGTAACATGCCTCAGTGTCTTTCTTTGCAAAAGTTTGTATTTATATTGATAGAAAGTTACTGGCTTAAACTTTGACCCAAGTGTCATTTTTAATGGACAAGAGCAGACACTCCAAACCTTTTTTGATGCAACAGCTAAATCTCACAATTTCTTCTTCTTCTTCCTTTTGGAAGTATCATTCACAATGATTTAGGACTTTAGTATTGCATATTCAAGGTATTTCAAGCAGTATTACCCCCAGTAAAATTCGTAGTCGAGGAGCAAAAAATGTTGTTACTTAATCTTCAACAGCCAATCATAAAACTGGATAGTCTACTACACTAATTCAAGTTTGGGTGACTGCATTTCCCCTTCATGAACCATTTTTCCATCATTTTCCAATAAAAATGGGTAAATGTACTTCATAAGGAGTTAAATTTGTGATATTTTCTACCAAATGTAAAACTTTACAATTTGTCACTCATGGTAGGAAATTATTTCAAAATGTTATTATATTACTGTAAATGACCAAGTGAAACATCAGGTTTGTTTATAATTGTGATTGAAAACTTTGATCCCTCTCCTCACCCCTTTCTCTTCTCAAAAATAATAAAAATAAGAGAAATCCCACAGAAATGAAATGGAATATTTGATTAACTGAATGTTCATTACTTGAAATAGCCCTTACTCAAATTGCCTACAACTAAACAGTCTAAAACCAGACCTGTGGGCAGTAAGTCAGGTTTTACTTGATGTTAATATCCACAGTATATAACCACCCCAAAGGCTTACTAGATTTTATCATATTTTTATTGCTTTTAGGGTTGGAATGGCTATAAACTGTAAATGTGATCATCAAGAAGAAACCCGACTTGCCCATGATGAAACGTTCCCTCTTACTTTTTGTTAACATCTTTCATTTCTGCCTGATTAAATCTTATGGCTTCAGGGAAGAAAAGAAGCCCTCCACGTGCAGACTTGATAAAGCCAAGTGTTATATCTTTTTTACTGATGGACAGTAAAAGATGTGTTTCAATGCACAAAAAGTTACGTAACACTTGGGGTTAGCTAACAGGTCAGTCAGGTCAGTGTTAATTGCTTTTCACGCAGCGTGAACACAATGAAAGCATAGCTCATTTGAGGTCACAGATCAGGTAACAAACTCAGATATTAGTTTCACCCCATACCGCCTTTGTACTGGGGTGTTTATGTTCCTTTTTCAAGAGGCGAAGTCACAGCATGCCACCCAAAAGTTGTTAGTGGTAGTTGGTATTTCACATAATTTTAAAGGTAGTGTGACATGGAAATGACAAATTGGGTATTTGATTTAAAAAGCACTAAAAATGAAGAAAATAACCATAATTCGCATCAAAATCCCTCAAAAATTGACCATTTTACAGGGCAATTTCCGATTTGCATTTCATCATGAATAAATATGAACTCAATATGCAAATCTTGTGTTGCCATGAGAGGGACATGCCATATATGGCTAATGTAATCCTTTGTTTTTACAATATTCATTTCAAGGAGAGTTGTAACATTAGTTTGTCCTGAGGGTTTTATTTTGGAAGTTTAAATTGTGTCCTTGAAAATCATCAGTATCAGTTATTCAATTAACAAACCATTAACTATCTGATGAGTAATTACGAGATAATATAGAGTTAACAAAAGAAATGTCAACACTGTGCAACACTGCACATCATTATTTTTGCATAAGCAACAAGTTGCTTCAGAAACGTTCAAAATTTGAAGGGGTATACATTGAGAACTGTAACAGATATCGACATAATTCGAACGGATTCTTCCCTAGTAAAGTTCACTCCTGAACTGCCAAGTGAGGTTGAGGCATTTTGCTGACATGTCACACTGCCTTTAAGTATTGGTGTATAATACTGTTCCATGTTGACAATGTTTGCACATTTTCTGTTTGGTTGGTAACAGACCTGTAGAAAATACCGCATTTTCAAACTTCAGTGTTGACCTTAACCCTTAACCACATACTTATCTGGGGGTAGCAAAATTCTAAATTGGTACTGCTCTTTTCTTGACATCAGTTTCAGGGAAGAGGATTCTCTACCTGAAAACTTGCCCATAATACTGAAGTGTAGCTCCACCATCAGTTGGCTTGGAGCTGCAAAAAATTTCTGAAAAATTGTGACCATAACTAGAAATGGCATTTCCCATGCTTGGAAGGAAAATATGAGCAGTTGTTATTTTATTTTTTTGTTTTTCAATAAAGCTTGGCCTAAGTTGGCCTAAAAATACCTTCTGACTCTTTGCCTGTTGAAGATTGCAACCCAATGTTTTCTCTTGATAAATCAGTTCTTTGATACATATTTAATATTATGATAAAATTATTGAGTCAGATGTCTTGCCAGCCCAATTGCAAAGGTGACAAAATCATCTTCCTGGTTTAGGTATGTAAGGTGAAAATGGAAATGGAACAAGTTTGCCTCTGGGAGGGGACTAAGATGCAAAATGGTGCTCTCATTATATGTTTAAAAAGAACTTTGATGTTCAACATTTTTGGTATAACCTGCCCCCCCATCTTGTAGGCTCAATCTCCCCTCTCCTCATCTGAGGTACGCTTATGTAGACCAACGTGAGGCAGGCATAGATAGGTGGACTGACAAGCTGAAAAGAGGATCTAGGGTCTTTCGAGAAACATCAGAAACTGAGCAAACCATCATCATTTTTGAATAATAATATTTTTTAAGTTGTTACTCATGCATTTTTTTTTTACTGTGTACTGTGTAACTATTATTCACTTAGAAACTTTGAGGTGGTGGAAAATTAACTGTTGGAAGGGATGAAGTTAGATGTCATTCCAGGTGACAGCTGCCCACAGGTCAAGGTTACACCCTACAAGACAAAGGTGAGCTTATTAATTTCAATATCATTTACAATGCAATATAGGGGACCTATGTGATGTATTAGCTAGTGTATACTATAAGTATACTATAACTCAATAGCTGACCAGGGAAGAGAGGGTAGGCAACAATAGCTGCCTTCATCGTAAGGCATTGAATAAAACTGTATTTTTCACATATAGATATACCATTGCTCTTTCCATCCCCCCTCCCCCCTCCCCTTTCCACCGAGGCTAGTCCCGACTCCATAGGTGATGGTGGTGTTTATTAATTATGAATATATGTTAAGGCCGGAAGGTTCAGTAATTACTTGTTTGGATAGATGAGTTGAATGCCCTATGAACATGTGCAGGCTTGTAGCCAAGATTGTGTCATGGGGAGGGTTTTGGTGTCAATTGGGGCACGATATGAGGGAAAAGTCTAAAGGTAGAGAGAAAAAACTGCTATTGTAGGTGTTTTTTGCATTGCAAGGTTGGGTCATGGGGGGGGGTTCTGATCCCCCAAACCCTCCCAGTGGCTACACAAAAGAACCTGTGCTACAGTACTTTATATATTTTGATAGCTATTTCTTGCCTGCAGTTTAACTCTGGCCAGAAAAGTGCAGTCAACCTTTTTAGACGTGCCTTTTTGAAAGAGGCAAATGTCAAAACAAGTCAGGGACAATTAGATGCATAGTCTCGTTAACAAATAAGGTACAATTATTGAATCAAAGTCTTTAGAAGCGAAAAGAAAGAATAAAATTTATGGCATTATTTGACACTAGTGACTAAAAGCAAATAGGCTGTTCTAAAGGTGTTTTTCAGAAAATAGAAGCACAACTTTCAACATTTTCTATAATTGTTATTGACTGCACACAATGAAACTTATTAATCATAAAAAGGATGGCAGCATTGTCCCATTGCAAAAACATATCTTTGAAGTCAAAAAACACAAAAAGCTTGCACAGGATCATTAACAAGAGTCAACTTTTATGCAAACAGTGGGAGGATTAAAATGAAAAGGTTATTTCATGGAAATTGAAAAGAGGGTATTACCAAAAGTTGTTTTTGTGAATGAGAAAGGAGGGCAGTATTCAGGCAGTTGCTACTTGTGAATCTGGTTTTAAAATAATTGTGAATTTTGTTGTAGAACCTTTAAAATTTAAAGCAGGTATAATTGAGTCTTTGGTTAATTTATAAACCGTGATTTGTTCCTATTTCACATTTTGGTATTCAGAGTTGACTGGATTTGTAGTTTACTTCTATTCATGTCTAGGAATACTCAGCTTGCACTCCTGGTGTATATCTCTCACTGTGGGGTTACATTCCTGGGTCGAGTCATACCAAAGACTCTAAAAATGAAACCTACTGCCATTGTCCGTGATGGTTCGCATAAGCAGTGGAGTAGGGAAAACAAGCCAGTGAGCCACAACTGGAAAAAAAGCTGTGGCCGGCTTGACTTGAACCAGTAGGTTGGAAACAGGGCCATAAAGCTCCATCTTACTAACTAACTCTCACTATAAGAGTGCTTGAAAATATGTGATAATGTCACTCTTGCTGCTGTTGGTATATTCCTTTGCTGGAGAAATGACTTGTTGCTTGAGTTCCAATGACCTTGGTACCAGGTATGCAACAATGTAGAACACTTTAGTCACCCGAGCTTCATGTAGAGCTAGTACATTTTAATCTTTTAGTGTGTACAACTGTTAAGGTAGAATCAGCAAATCCCTTCAGGTGCTCTACCAAAACATGCATGACATAGGTTGTGAGTTCTACTCAAACAGACCTATGGGCATGGATGGACTGAACGGGAGGGGGGATCACTGTCACTTACAAAAACTTAAATTTATTTCAGTGTTGCCTTAAAAAAATCCTCCTATAGAAGGTATCTTGCCCCATCTCCCCTAGTAACCTGTGTACAGAGTTTTTATCAGGAGCATCCATCTGTTTTGTGGATTGGGGGGGGGGCAAAACTTTACCAACAGTTGCAACCCTAGATCATGTCCCAGACTAGTTTTTTGTCAATAAGCAACAAAAAAAAAAAGAAAAGAAAACACCCTGAATTTAGGGTTAGAAGAGTGCTTGAATGTGGATGGGATTGACTCCACTCCTATATGTTTTAGTATTTACCAACAGGACACAGTAATGGCATCACAACAAATTCCATTCATAGCTATAGTTGAAGTGAAACCTCTAAGGAGTATGGAACCCAACTGCAAATGGGGTCTAACTGATGTTCCTGGGGTTCAATGTTTCCCATTCGGTATTATTTTGATGATTTGGTAATCATTATTTTCAAGTTCCATTATTTCCAGGGTTCAATATTCCCAGAAGTGCCAATGTTCCCTCAGTTCAGGAACATTGAACTTCGGGAATGGTGAACCCTGGGAACATTGACATAGCCCCCTACAAACATATGGAAATCATCCAACCAATCTTTTAATAGGACCCATTCATTGTGAATTCTGATTAATAAGTGAGTTTTTCTCTCTTCCCAGGAAACAAATGTAAACTAGGTGTGAATGTCGTAGAGGAAGATGAAGACGAACCTTTAAACAGAGTTTCCTGCCAAGTCGAGATACTCATTCTGTACTCAGAGCTCTATGACAAAGAAGTTGACAGGGATAGCTCTTAAAAGTAATAAATTTGTAAGGAACTCTAAAGTCAGTTACCAAGACAAAAGTCTTAATAGCATCCTGCATGGTCTGCTATCATGTGATCTGTCATGTGGTATTGTAAGATTACAGGTTTCAGACCTAGGGATTTCCATTTTAACAGTCAAGGAAGTTTGTATGGTCTTGACAGCACTTGAATTTTGGGTATTACATCTGGAGGAATTGCTGTACAGGAGGATTTCAACCTAGGAACAATCTAGGAGTTTAGGGGAAGAAACTACTGGCTCCATCAACAATGTGTGGCATACACTACAGTAGTCAATGGCTGATCTTGCTCGGTCACTGTGTGTTCCATATCGATATCTCCAGCATTGCTGCTTTTCTGGTATGACATCATTTTTGTGAAGTCGGGGAAACCTCTTTATAAAGACTTCTTGGGATCAGGCTGTAGTTGGACAATGTTCTAAAAAACGGGCCAACTGGTTTCCTGGGGAGGGTAGGCAAAATAATTTTTTGGAGGGTTATAACATGTGGAAATGTATCATTGAAGTCAATGACGCCTTGAAATTTTAATGGTGGAGGGCAAGAGTAAGCACATACTTCCAAGTTCCTGTATGATAAGGAAGGAGTTATTTGACACAAATGTCACTGATTAGGATTAGATTTTTTGATAGTCTGGCATAAGATCTGCTGTAAGATTTCAGAAAGTGAAAATGTACAGAGTGCTGGACTTTGGCGGCAGAACTGGGAGGGGGGCCTGGGACCTCAGTCCTTCCAATGGAAAAGGGTGACTAAGGTATGTCTAGCACCCTCCCTCAAAATTTGCAAAGCACAGATTCGAGAAGCTATTACGTTACATGCAACTTAAAGCACTTTGGAAGTGCCATTTCCAGCCACTTGAATATTGTGTATATTTCAGACGTTGAAAATCGTTCAGTTGGACTTTCAGTAAGTCAAAAGTGTGAGAACTCTTAATCTGCAAGGGAAAATGCAATCACCCTAACTTGAATTAGAATAGTAGTCTATCCTATTTCCCAATTGGTTCTTGATGATTGTGTGACAGTACTTTTTTCCTCCTCATTTGTTAAATTTACCAATAGAAATAAACAGGTTTATCTTATAATATGTATACGATATTAAGTTTTTTAATATGATGAAATGTACTTGGAAGAGAAATAAGAAGAAAATTGTGAAATTTAGCTGTCATTACTTGAAGCAGCCCTCACTAAAACTGCCTACCACTAAACAGTCTAAAACCCGACTTTTGGATGGTAAGTCGGGTTTTCCCTTGATGTTAACATCCACAGTGCAATTTATAGGCACTCCAATGCTCAATGCTTAATGGGTTTCATCCTATTTTTATTGATTTTAGGGTTGGAGTGGCTATAAACTGTAGGTGCAAAGTACGTCAAGTAGAAACCTGACTGAACTGCCAAAAAGTCAGGTTTTAGAATGTTTAGTGGTAGACAGTCTAAGGTAAATAGGAGGTAAGTATCTGGGCTCGTAGATTCCCAACCAGGGAGTATTGGGAATTTCATGTAATGGTTGCTGTCAGAAGATTTGCTTTAATGCCTGGTACCTTTAATATCTATTGGGATGGTCCTTTTTATACAAGAAAGCCGTTGTAGAAGAAGAATGGTATGTTGAGCTATACCCTTGCTAGAACATTATTTATTCTATTTGAAGGGAGAAAAGTGAGGCTGAGGTTGGAAGAGGGGAGGCCTAAGGGGAGGAAAAGTATTTAAATAAATGTAACAGGTTCAGTACATGGATCTGCAGGTTCCACTAACATTGGATAGAAGTTTCCTTAAATCATAATGAAAAAAGTATCACTTACAAAAAATTGTAGCAATATTTATTTTAAACGTCACTTTTGCAGGTAATTAACTGTAACCAAAACTGAAAGGCAGCGCCAGAAGCCAAGCAGCTTAATGGGCTCATTTACTTTATGAAATATTCCATGTAAACCCCACAATTTTAGGTTAAGAAACAGTTTGGTATTTTTATAAGACAGATAAACTGGGAGACTTGCCTCTTTTTTCCCTGTCCTGAAACAAGGTTTTTTCCCCCCTTTCCTGCCCCCCCCCCCCCCCACACACACACATAAATGTGTCCTTGAAGGGGTTTCATTTCTGAAAAAGATCGTTCACTATTTAAAAACTTTTAAATAAAATCCCCAATTTTCAGTCTTTCATTTGTTTGTTTTCCTTTGACCTTGTTCAAATCATGTGATCAACATTCTTCCTATATGAAGTTGGTAATTAAAGCTACTTTCAAAGAAAGTTAAGGATGGCATTCTTGAATTCTCTTTAGACTTTTCCCTCTCTCTATTTTTGTCTGCCTTGACATATAAAATAACTTTACAAATTGGACACAGAAGCCAGTTCTGAACCTCTCATGAGGTTATGTATCATAAAATTAGATGATCTTTGATTAAATATTAACAGCTTGTTCCCCCAAGTTGGTTGCCAATTGAGTAATGTCTTTAAAAGCCTCCGATTATAGGAATCTTTATCTGATTATATGGTTTATATGTCCAAAATAAGAAATCACATGAACACTGATTTTATTTTCAAGGAGAAGATGAAAGCCATGCTGCCATTCCTTTTTTTTTATTTGCTGATATTTGGGTGGATTTATTTATTTGGTTTTGGCAATTGGCTAATTAAAGGTGAAAATCCTATATTTATATTCTCATGGTCTTCAATCAGCTCTGATACAATGAAGCAAACTTTAGTTTGGGATTTTAATAGGATTTAGTCAATGGCAATAGGTCCTTAAATGGATTTGAGAATTTCATGCTGGCAGCGTGATAGCTCATTGGCAGAATTCAATTATCAGGGCACTGTGCTGACAAGAACCCCAGCCAAAAAAGGGATACAGATATTATGCTTCCCAGTTGTCAATGCCAATTGAGGAAGGGGAATTATCCCTTTATCAAATTAGTATCGATGAGTTTTGTGGCCTGGCTGCCTGCTTGTGATTCAATTATTGGAATCAATCTTGTCTGACTGTGGGACCGATTTTCAGCCGTGTATTGATTGGCTTTTAAGGAGACCTCGTATGATTTAATCACAATTGGCATTGGGAAAATTATTTATGACAGAGAAAAGAAAAGTTAGGAGATGAGCCAGAGAAAACAGAGAGGGAAAAAATGAAATTCATTTTGAGGATTGAGAATGAGGTTTTGAAAGAGAAAGACGACTAATGGGATTTTGTCTTTATCCGGCCTTGGTGAGACAGAGAATGAGATGGATAAAAGAAGTCTGTAATAACGATCAAACGAGCCGTGTAATCACCAGGCAGTCTGAAGCCTATTATCGATCACACAATTGTGGGTAGAGGTGGATGATTATTGAAAATAACAGATTTGAATGAAGATAGACGCCTCACTGATTTTTCACGTCAGGAAATTGTTTTTGAGTATGCAACAGCCTTAAAAAGTGAATGTTCTTCCTGTCACAGAAGGACAAGTGTTATAGAACTAAGTGTTTTGGTATGGGGATGGTGGGGTTTCAAGGATATGTTTCTCTCTCCCACCACACCCTCTAGACTGTTCTGGTTGTTTTATGCTGGTTTTGTCTTGGTTGGTTGACAGGATCTTATAAGTTTTTTGTCCAGTGTCTAGTTTTATCTGAGAAATAAAGTTCTTATCTTTGTTAAAGGAGTGAATTCAGAAAAATGTAACAATAAAATGTTAAAGTGTTATTTTTATGATTGTTGCTCCCAATTTAAAGGGTGACAGCAGTCATAGCAAACTTATTTTGAAGCAACTGATAGATCTATCAATTTTCTTATTTCTCTTATATCTGCTATAATATTTTAGAATTTTCAATGTTGAATATTCCAGGTACACCAAGCAGTTCCTGGTAAATTTCACCATTCTGAGAAAAACATATTGTCACATGATTGCCAAGAACCAGTCTTGAAATAGGACAGTATCCTATACTAACTCAAGTTGTGGTGACTTGCATTTGCCCTTTAATTGTCAGGGAGAGTTGAGGAACCTCAAAATGAAAGTTGAAAATCATTCACTTGTTATAAGTTTAAGACTGGTTTTAAATATGCTGTTTTATAATTTAACAAGAGAAGCCATTTGAAAAAGAAAATTATTGGAAGATTAGCAAGTCTAAATAATTATGCCTAGTTAAATAATCTGATCTATGATTTGTAAACAAACTGAGCTCAGCATGTAGTACACAAACTCCTTTATTTTCTGGATCCCAAGTGTGGCTATGAAGTGTAGCCATCTTAGTTGACAATAGAGTTCACTCTCCTACTTTCTTTGGGATGGGTTCAAGAAAGATAATTCACCCATATCTCAAGTAAACTTACATTTTGGAATTCATGTTATAGGCCAAGGGTATGTTTTGGACTAAGTGTGCATGTGCAGGAATTATTGAGCAAAAACCATTTTCAAAAAAGTTTGGGAAAAAGAGCTCTTTAGGAGGCAAAAGTTAATATCCTGCATGTTATTGGATGGCAAAGCAAATAGAAACTCTAGGTCATTGTGAAAAGCCCCAGCAATTCAGAACCTTGTAACTTGAGGCATGTGGTGAGGAATTGTAACATAGGAGAGGAGGGGTTAGGCAAAACTACTGTATAGGGAGAGGGGGCAGGGGTCCCCTATCTATTCTTTGTGAGGGAGTCAGTCATTTTGGCACATTAGTTTTCCAATTTGTTTGTTTGTTTTTTTTGTTTTTTGTGTTTTATGCTGCATTTTTTTTAATCATTGCAAACTCTGAGGGATAAACCAATCCACAAAATACATCCCATTAGTGATGTTACAAGATTTTTTGAATTGGAGGGTTAACAAGATAAGGTTTTATGGCAGCTCAGTTATTAAAAAAATTGGCTCAAAGGGGAAGTTTAATAAGCAAAAATTTGTTTGTCATGTGGAAGAGGAATTAAATATACACAGTGTGATGAAGCTTCAGTTGAAATATTTCTTGAGATATCAGCAAATAAAGTCCCTAGATTTGTGTCCCAAAGTGATACTTAGGGCAGTAGAGGTTATATCACTTCCTCATATTGACAAGGAATGTTTTGTTTCCCCATTGTGTTGACCTTGAAGATAATAGGGATAGAACCTCCTCATGGTGAATGCAAAGATTGTAAAGTTCTCATCCCAATTATACAATCACATTCTGATAACATGGGACTGCTGAGGAAACAATGGTTGTAAAGTTTGAAGAAAAACAAGACTGTCCTTCAAATGTGAGAATATGTTGTCATAAGTATGTGCTTGCTTCTAATTCACATTCTTGAAATTGTGATACCTTTTACCTTTACAACATATTTCCATGCAAATTTCACCACAATGCATAGAATAAGTACCCCTCTATCACATCAAGACTCCATGTGACAATTAAACCCTTCTTTTAGGTCAAGCCATGAATAGCTTTTCCCAGTTGTGGGTTACCAGCATGTTGTCCCTACTCCATTGCCTGTTCTGAGCAGGGTGACATGCACTGTTTAACAAGGAATTTCGTAGCTGGCTAATGATAACCATAATCCCTAACCCTAATCCCTAACCCGAACAAAGAATACAATCGATACAATACAATTGCAACAGCCAATCAAGAAACACCTTGTTGAACAGTGCCCATCTACCCATTCTGAGCATCAAGAATCATGGAAGTAGTAGGTTCCCTTTTAAAAGCCTTCGTTATAACCCGGCCAGAAGTCAACCTCCAGACAAACAGGTTGCAAGACTTGAAGTGGAGGGCAGTAGGGGTACTCTGTTCTTCCAGAGAGGTACATCAACAAAGAAGATCAGAGCAGAAGTGGTGTCATGCATTAAAGGGGCTTATTGATTTGGTATCTATCACTTAATGAAAGTGTTTAAGAGGAGAATCACATGAAAATGCCTTAAATTAGCATGAAGTTTAATATCCACTAGTTACAGAAAAAGTTAAATGTTGAATTTGTGGTGTCCTGACCCGTAACGGTTTTGCATAATTTAAAAGAGTGTATGGTCACCAATTTTTAAAACCCAATTGAGCCACTAAGTAATCACATAAAACAGTAATTTGTATGTAGGGTAAGAGGATTGTCTAGGTTTAGTCATTTGTCCTTGGTATGGAAAACAACTTTGGAAAAAATTTGTTGAATTTCATGAACCAAATCACAGAGCCCTCCAGCTTTCTCTTTCCCAAATAACACTGTAAAAAAGGCATCAATAAATCCAGATATATGTCACACCAATACTTCTTTACACGTCTATCAAGATATAGAAGCTGTCTTTGAGAGAGTTGAGCTTTGGTGTTACTTGTTAATAATTCAACATTATGCAAGTTCAGTATGTTTATTGGAACAAGGAAAGTTATAATAGGAAGTTTTGAAATTACAAGAATATTTCACTTATTGTTAAAGCTATACCAGGATGAATTTCAACAAAACATGTTATGATCTCCAAAGTTTGTTCTTTTTGGAAAGTGAAATTGTTTACAATATTAGAAAAAAATGTGGAAATTCCCAATCTTTCCTTACTTTTAGAGACATATCTTCTGTTTTGTCAGTAGAATGTCTAAAGTTTTGACAATAGATAGAGTATGATGTTGAAAAACATTCTGACTAGCATCAGAAGCATGTAGAAACAAGCTGGAAAAAACAGGGTATAGACATTTAGAATCCTGGTAAAACCAGTTGACTTCCTAAAGCCGAGAATGAGCTAGTACAGGACCAGATCCAGGATGTCTGTAAATCAAGAAGTTGGGGGGAAGGGCAGTGGTACACATTGCCAGCTATTAAATACTAAAACACTCCCAGTGCATTGCCTATAGTGAAAATATTCCAAAATGGATGTTTGCATCCTTGTTTGTGTCATATGCCTTTCTTTGAAGTTTTCTATTTATTCTTCTCAATAATAAGCAATTCCCCCTCATTTCTGAGATGATTAATTTCAAGATTTTTTTAAAGGGAAATAAAGCATTTAAAAATAAAAAGCATACAAAAAAAACAGTTTCATTTACTCATTCATTTTCAGTTAGGACCAAAATTCCCAAAGCCAGTTTTCCAGGACAGCAAATTGTACAGGCTGTTCAATTCATTTACCACTTGTCTTGTAAAGTGAATTTTTATTTTTGTAAGTGTTTATTTATATATTGAGTAATTGATTTTTTTTTTAAATCACTATTTTTATAATTCTTTTCTTTGAGTATTGGCAAGTTAAAAGTGGGATAATGGACAGTTATGCATTATTATTCATCACAGCAGTACATTGATTTGGTTCATGAAATTTTACCCCATTTTTCAAAACATAAAACAAAATTTTCTTCACATACTAATCAAAAATGGCCCAATTTAGACAATCCCCATTTCAACATATCAAAAAATGTTTCAGGACTCAAAAATTAACTACTTCAAATCCTTTTATCAAATTCCTGACCAGACATATTTTCAAAGAATTCACAACACCATTTCAAACCAGGATGCAGAAAACCTCAAAACTGTTACTTAATTTTAATATTGGTTGTGAAACTTGACTAATTTTGGTAATAACAAGCATTGTCATTTGTTAATTCCCTTTAAGTGCCCTTGTTTAGTTGTCAATATAAACCCAAATATGTCTCTTTAAATGAAATAAAATACTACAAAAAAGTCTAAGCATGACTCAATCTATTTGAAGGGCATAAAGACAATCATTTTTGATTCCTTGCCGTAGGCAGGCAAGGAATCTATGCGATGGTGATGTTGTGTGTGTGGGTGTGTGTGTGTGTGTGTTTGTGACACTTGCTTGTAAACATGATATCTTAAGATAGGAATGTCCGACACTTTTCATATTTGGTATATAGATTTATCATGTTGAGAGGAAGAACGCTATTGTTTCTGGTAGAGGTCAAAGGTCATTTGAGGTCACCAGTGGTAAAATTGCGACTTCAAAAATAGCTTGTAAACATGATATCTTCAGATAGGAGTGACCCACACTTTTCATACTTATTATATAGATTTGTCATGTTGAGAAGAAGAACCCTATAATTTTTGGTAGAGGTCAAAGGTCATTTGAGGTCACCAGCGGTAAAATTGACTTCGCCGAAAATGGCTTGTAAACACGGTATCTTCAGATAGGATTGCCCGACAATTTTCATACTTGGTATATAGATTTGTCATGTTGAGAGCAAGAACCCTATTGTTTTTGGTAGAGGTCAAAGGTCATTTGAGGTCACCAGCGGTAAAATTGCGAAACACCGAAAATGGCTTGTAAACATGATATCTTCAGTTAGGAGGGACCAACACTCTTCATATTTGGCATATAGGTTTTTCATGTTGAGAGAGAGAAGCCTATTGTTTTTGGTAGAGGTCAAAGGCCATTTGAAGTCAATAGCAGTGAAATTGCGAAAACTTCGAAAATGGCTTGTAAACACGATATCTTCAGAAAGGAGTGACCGATAATCTTCATATTTGGTATATAGATTTGTCATGTTGAGAGAAAGAAGCCTATTGCTTTTGGTAGAAGTCAAAGGTCATTTGAGGTCACCAGCGGTAAAATTGCGAAAACACAAAAAATGGCTTTTAAACATGATTTCTTCAGATAGGAGTGACCAACACTTCTCATGCTTGGTATATAGGTTTGTCATGTTGAGAGGAAAAAGCCTATTGTTTTTGGTTGAGGTCAAAGGTCATTTGAGGTCACTAGCAGTAAAAATGCAAAAACACCGAAAATGGCTTGTAAACATGATATCTTCAGATAGGAGTGACCGATACTCTTTATATTTGGTATATAGATTTGTCATGTTGAGAGAAAGAAGCCTATTGCTTTTGGTAGAGGTCAAAGGTCATTTGAGGTCACCAGCGGCAAAATTGTGAAAATTCTGTGCCTAACATGTAAAGAAAAACCTATCAAACACTGTCAATTTGAAAGCAGGTAAGGTATTTGATGGCAAGGAATCACTAAGCCTTTTGGCTTTCTGGTTGTTTATATGAGAAAGGGCTAGAACAGTTGTTCCTAGTTTAAAAATCCTTTTGATAAACAAGTTGGAATTATTTTTGTAGAAACTAAAAACACATAAGAATCTTTTTTAAGGTACTTGATTTGTTTTATTTGTAAGACAGGACATAACAAGTTCCAATGTACATCAATATCTGTACAAAATGTGGCTGACATTCCTTTCAAATCTTGCACAAAATATTCAAAAGCTCTGGAACTGTCAAGGTGACATTTTAATAAAGTTTTGTTCTATCAAGGTGCTAATATTTTTATGATACAAAGACAATATAGAGTTTTTTCGTTGTGTAACTTCATCAAGGTGTAGCATTTCTTAAAACGTAGCAATATTTACACATAAGAAAACAATAAATATAGGCCTACAAGGTTTCCTCAGTTCTGCATAATAGAATTAACATAAGCTTCCCCTTCCCTTGAAGTTCATCCCATCACCTTCATTTGTTTCCACCACATCCACTTTCAGTAGTCCTTTTAGGTTCATGTTAATGGAGAAAGCACTTTATCACTGCTTGCCACCTAAATTCAATCACAAGAAAGCGTTACACTAATCATAGAAAACACTCAGTAAAGGGTTCTATACGTACAAAGATTCCAACCTTCCAGCAAAAATAATTTCCCAATAGGGTTCATGTTTATATGCACATGTACTACCATCACTGTTAATGGTATCAGTAAGCACATGAATTTAAGAAGCAAGAGTGATCTTACAGTGGGAGAAAAAGTAAGTTTCAGCATGTGGAGTTGAGGGAGGTAATTACAGAGAAAGGGATCCTCTGGTTACATTTCACAACTACTTAATTTTGAGAGAGGTAAATGAGACTGTGTTTGAGAAAAACCCAAAGGGCATGTTTTTTGCACAGCAACTTTGTTAGTTCACCTCCCTCTGGCTTCTTTTCCCTTTCAACCACATACACATAGACAATGTAGAAATATACACAGTCTTATGTGGTATCAAACGGCAATTTGCTCTCAGTATTTTGTCTTGAGGGTTCACCCTTTAATCATTCCCATCTGATACTACCTTTCCATTCAAGGGTGGGGAAGGGGGAAAAACCTTATATTGAACATTAACGAGAACACAGAGCCTCCATAAATAATTCCTTCATTCTGATTTATTTCCAGGGTCTCAGCTTTTCTTTTTTTTTGGGTTTGTTTGAGATACCATAACAGTATTAGGGTGAAAAGACCCAATATAAACAAGGAATTGTCAAAACTAAGATCATTGCCATGGAATGTTAACAAGCACATCTTTGGTTATACTATTAAAGTTTCATACTTCTTGCACTACCCTTGCTACTGGCAGCACTAGCTGGTCTGGAATCTCTTCTTCCTGTAGAAAGTCGCGATGTAGATCCTGTGGGTGAACGACCATCCTTTGGCGATCCAGAGCGACTACCCTGAGCTGAAAGACCAGACAGGTCAACTGTTTTGATGGCAGTCACACTACCAGCCCGACTAGAGGCTGCACTTCTCCCTGATGAGGGTGTCCTTTATGATGGAGAAAAGATATTTTGGTAAGTTTACTCAAATTGGTCATCTAACTGTCATTTTGATTTACAGCAACATGACATGATACCTTAAACAAATTTGTCAAAGCTGTAATGAAGATTATATGAGCATTTGTTTTAAAATGATTCTAACCGACCAAATAAACTTACGAAGTACCCATCCCCCACCCCCATCGAAAAGGTTTAGAAACACCACCCACAAAGGAATACTCTTTTCCTTCTCACCTCACCTGCTCCTCCAGACGATACGGTTCAGGAGAAGAAACTCAGTTTGTCACTTTGTAACCATACCTACCAGAGGTAGTGGATATAATGTGATCTTTAATTTAAAAAGTTCACATAACCTGCTTACTTCATCCCCCCCCCCTTCCCGCAAAGCAGAAAAAACAGTAAAAATGACTCACTTGGGTGATAACACACTTCGAACACTTATTGAAGACCCAGAGCGAGATGTTCGCATTCCTGATGCACTTGGTGGTGGAGGTACTGGAAGGCTTGCCTGCAAAGGCAATGAATCAGGGAGTCATTGAAAGAAAAATACCACTTTATTTAAACTGTAATTTGGAAGGTATGAAGAACATAACATTGAATGAGGTGCCCAGCCTCTGAAAATACAACAGCGCAAATGTTTCAGTAAATTTAAGTTAAAAAAGTGCAAAAATGACATCTCTACAGAATGCCACCTTCTGGCATTTGATGGTAATTGTAGGGAATGAAGTTGAAAGTAACAGGCTTCTACATTTTTTGAAAAACTCAGAAAATTTACGTTTAGTGGCTAAGTGAACTCATACGCAATGTTTTTAAAGTTATGGTGATCAACAAAACTTTGAAAAGCAGTGACATGAGCTAAACTGATATTGTAAAACCTGACTTCATATAAATTGGTGCTCATCTCATTGCAAGCACAACAGGTGGGAGGCCTTTTAATTTTGAAAAATTTGAACTACTTGAAAAACCTAGATTTAATATTGGGAAATATTTATCCTCTATGCCATACTTAGTTGTGCACATCAATGCAGAAAAATCCCATTTTCAGAATCCTGGGGATAAGCCAATCAAATTAACCCTTTACCGTTGTTTGGGTCCTTTTGGACCCATACGGAGAGCCGGGGTGTCACCCATCTTTACTGTTTCACGCAGAGCTCGAAACTGCGAGTAGCTTCCCGAAAATTCGGCCACAACAACGAGAGGGACAATGGTTTAAGGTCACAGGTTCAATAACCTATGGAAGCTGATGCAGGGCGTGCCATGTCCGCTTTTCCGCCCACTCCCGAGGCGCGCAAATATGCCCTGATTGGAGCACAACGGTAAAGGGTTAATAGCCAAAATGGAAAAGACAGATGCCACAAAGGGTAGACGGACATGGTAATGAGTGTGAATAAGGCTTCCATGGTCATTTTTTCAAGGAGGCCAAAAGTGTAAAAATGTAATTTAGGGACAACTTCAGAATTTCCAGGGAGCAATGAAAAATACAGGGAGATGGGAGCAATTAAAAATTTCAGGGGGAGGGGATCCCCCCCTTCTAGGGTCAATTTTTTCAAGGAGACCATAAGTGTAAGAATTTACTAATTAAGGGACAACTTCAAATTTTCCAGGGTGCAATAAAAAAAAATTCAGGGGGAGTGGAGCCTCCACCCCTTCACCCCCTAGTCATGGGCCTACAAGAACAGATGGGTCTAACACATCCCCTTAACCCTGTTGTCCTACCTCAACTTACCCTAAAGGTTCTCTTAAGAGGTTGGCACTATTTAATTTCCAGCTGAAAAATTTTTCATAATGCTAAGATATTCGACAGCACATGCGGTCATCTATTATGTTTAGTTGTAAATAAGCAAAGCAATTTTTTTGCTTTCCTTAACTTTAGGGTCTACCAATATATGTGAGGCTACAATCCTGTTACCAGCTTTTACCATGAGGAGATTAACTTGTGGTATAATATTTCTACTGTAGAACACAAAAACATGTATGTGGAAGACCATGGTAAGGCTTTAAAGTATATTTAAAAGGAGCTATCAAAAATTGTTCCCCAGGTAATTTTGTCCTAAAAATGAAGTTAAAAAAATTTTCCTTCTTATTCAAAGCATTCCATATGTCTGTCAGCCTCAATGAGAAAGTACTTTGTTGCTCTGTAAATCAATCTTTTCAGACAAACAAGGTGACTAATTCGACCTTTCTATTTTGAAAAAAAAAGTGGAAAATTTCAATTATCACAACAAAGAGGACAGAACTAAATTTCTCAGCTTTTGTTTTTGTTTCATAAACCTCTTCCTTCCTCCTCATTTACCTGGCCTTCCAGAAACACACTTCATTTAATCCTTATGACTCACATAAACTACCGAACAGCAGCTGTTCACACACAGACCCACTACTGGAATTACCCATGACGTTTGATGCGAATGTCACAATTACCTTCACTACACACCAATCAATGGAAACAACGGAACTCCTTTGACATAAAGAGAGCTTAACTTTTAATAACTAAACAGTTACCGATGAAAGAGTTATTAAACAATCACTTTTATACAGAAGTCCTTTTGTTCCAATCATCTGGGTTTTTTTCATGCGTTTTCAGTTCCTTGTTATAAACCTATGAGGAAGTGCAAAGCTGTTTTTTTTTTTTGTTTGTTTTATGCTTTTTACTTCTTCACCCTTTTCTTCATTTCCTTTCTCTCTTTCATTTTGTCAAAACTTTACTGTTACCAATTGTTTTAAATTGCTTTTGTTCATAAAAAGAGGAACTTTGTTTTCTCTGTCCATCCTTTATGCTTCCATTTGGTTATAACTTCTTTTTAAATATTAAACTGCATAACTTTTATACTTTTATGTTTCTGTTTTGACTTGAAAGTTTTTTCTTTGGGAGTCTTTACAATCCTATTCAAAAGGAAAGAAAACGATTTGCTATTGAAATGATAAAATGCTATTAAAAAGTTCCCCAAAAGAGGAAGTTTTATATGTTGTAATGTTCTAAAAAAAGAAAGAAAACAGAACACAAAGGAATTATAACTTTGTATAATCAAAGAAGTCTGGTGAATTTTCCTGGGGATGGTTATACGCATACAATTATAGTCAAGGATACGGTATTCTAAATGACATAGTCACCTTTAAAAATAGACACAGGAGGTTAGATGCACTCTTGGGCAATGACCAGATATGAGTTAGACTTTTTGGATTCATTTTTCTACATTTTCAATACTTATTTTTTGAGATTTAAGACTTCAGGAGTATTACAGTCATTAGAATGACAACATTTTAAGTGGTAAATAATTACAGCATCAACCAAATTTTTTCCAAAACATTTCTGCCAGACTGGACTCTACATTGATATAACTCATCATGGGCTAAAGTAAATAAAAGATTAGAGGTGTAAGGGTACTGACCTGTGAGAAGAGCATATGAGCTGAAGGGGCTACATCACCATGTTGGTGAATGACTTCCCCTACCTGTTTCATAACATTCTTGTTAAAATCACGCATTTCCCTCAGATCAAAATCACGCTGAAAGAGAGAGAAGATACAGTATCCTGTTAAATATGGTAAATGAAGACCAACCAACTCAATGACACTAATCTACCACCCAATGCTGAAATAAAGTGAACAACTCTACAACAGTTGGGTGCAGGGATATTTGACCTGTGCTGAAAGGATTATGCTGGAGAACAGGTACCACAGAGAGAGTTCTCTGCAAAAGCTGATAGCCTTTTCAAGTAGTATGGCCAACTTGTTTTTCCAATGAACTCCACAACAATGAATTTTGTTTTCATGCCATTGACAGAATATAGATGTAACATAGAGGTCAGTTTAATTAGACCACCATTAAACTGACCATTTTATCCCTCCACCTGATGGACAGACAGTAGTAGGGATTAGAGGATGTGTTACTGCATTTCTTCAGAATGACAGGAAATTTACAAAACACAATTTCAATTTAATTTCCATATTTTGATCATGTGTATTATTGCGAGAAGTAGAAGAAAATTAGACACTTTCAGGCAGTTACTGACCCTCTTCTGTAAAAAAAAACAGCCTAATTGCCTGTTAACTCCATATCAACTGCATAATTGTTCTCCTTTACAATGAGTAGCAGAAAAAAATGACCCCTTCATGCTGCCAGAAGGCAGATAGACAGCCACTGCACAGAGACTTTCATAAACACTTGGTGTATCCAGAACCTCAGACTTCTAAATTCAGGAAGAGAGGTCTTAAAGTATGTTGCAATTGTTTGAGTTCAAGGCAAAACCAGCAACAGGATAGAGTGAACCCTCTTTACACTTGAGGACAGAACAAATTACAAAAACATTCTATTGTTTTGTAACAGTGCCAAATATTTACAAAAGAAATTATAATATGTGGTGATACTCTTTCTTCTACACCAGAGGAAAGCAAATAGCTCATATCCCTTTCAGTTTATTATTATTATTTCAAAGTGTCATTTCCATGAACAATTTGTTTTTGATACATTTCATAAATGGTATGTATTAAAACAATTTGGGACAACTTGATCCATTGTTGAAAAGCTGAGGTTGTTTTTCACCTTTCAAAGGGGATCCATTTCAAAACAAAATTTAAAACTATAGGTGTTTACCACATTTACTGGTGAGAAGTTGGAAAACTAGGAAAAGAATTTTAAACAACATTTCAAAAAGTTTTTACATTGGAAGTTATACTTCTAATATTTCCCTAAACAAAAACCTGGATGAAGAAATACGCCATAAAACTTTCGGAAAACGGAGACCATTAAAGCAGCCATAATGTTGACAACAAAGGGTCAAATAGTCAAATATTATTTCCAAAAATTATTACAACATTCTGTGTAATACTAACACGTTATAAAACTGAATTTCTGCTTTTAACCATTTCAAAAACAAAATGGATTTATGCGTTAGATCATACAAATATGTGATATGCATACAAGACTTGACAAAAATCCTTGAAAACAACTTAAGTGTTTCATAACACTGCATGCAACAGGTTAAATTGTTTTGCAGGTCTTGTCAGGAAAACAGATTGAAGATGTAAAGGTCTCAACATTATTTCCTCGTTATTTTTGAGAGCCATGCCTACTCCTCAGCTCTCTAAAACCGATAATTAAATAAGAAAATAAAAGTGAAGACATTGTTACCTCTTCATGTGTCTCTCCCTTCACTTTCTGTGCACTACGAACATCTCGAGCATACTTGATGACAAGCTTCGAAGCTCTTTCTATCTTAGCTTTCTGCTCTTCAATTTCCTTTGTAAGCTGTTGTACCTTGTTCTGGAAAGAAAAGAAATGGTTGTCAATTGTCAATGGTGGCAAGTTAGACAGGTACTGTTTCAAGCCTCAAATTCTAAACTGCTGATTTATTTTATCAATGCCAATTTCCATTCACATCAAACATGTACTTCCCTAAACATTAGCAGTGAAGCTAGTGCATCTGTGACCCAAAATGATCTTAAGGCAAGTGGAGATTATATCACTTCCTCACATTTATAATGAATGCTTTGTTCCAGTGTTTTTTCAGGCTGTCACACTGAACTTAACATTTCATAGGGGTAAGGACTAGGGTTGGGCGGTAAACGCGTATTGATGTGAATACCGGTACTAGAAGTACAGGTAATAAAAATACTGAAGATATTCGGTGTGGTTCTTATACAGGTTCTTGAAAAAATACTGGTACTTGACAAAATTACCCTGAAAGCAATAGTATTAATTAGGATCGTGCATGACTGTAAAGAAATGTGGTAAACGAAGTCAAAGCAGAGGTTTCTGCACAGTAACAATGCAATCATATGCCCAGCTGCACCAAAGTACAGGATAACAGGGGTGCCCTGCACAATTGAGGTTCCTTTCCACCTGACTTTCCTACTCGAGATTTGAGAACTGGTACAGCCTCAATACCAGTTATGTGAGCTTTAAAGTACCAGCACCAATATTTTCATGGTATTGCCCAACCCTAGTAAGGACCTCCCCGTAAATCAATACAAAGTTTTTAAAATTTCTCATGCCTATCAGATCAATTAAGTCAGCTGTAAAGTTTACAGAGAAACAAAAGTGTCTATTAAATGCAGGCCTCAAGTTTTTTATTTCACAGGTGTGCTTCAGATCAAACTCCTCAAACAATTACGGAGTGCAGTAGGTGTGCTGTTTTATTAAACTGAAATAGAGTTATATGAGCTTCCGTTCTTCGTGAAGGTGTGCAAAAAAATCACACTTTTCACAGAGATCTGAGGCAAGTCATGAAGGCGTGCGATGGCACTCGTATGCCTCAAAATTCCAGGCCTGTAAATGTGAGGATATATTGTCATATGTGTTTGTTCCAAGTTCAATTTTTGTTAAAACGTGACAACTTAAACTGCTGACATCTTGATGACACCACATCGGATTTCAACAGAAAGTTTTCCAGATTGCTCAAAATAAATACCTCTTATATGTCATAACTTGCTATGAGCTTAATACTCTCTTAATACCAAATTACACAAATTGCCATAAAAGTAGCTCATATCTTGCCCCCAAAAGAACACATATTCTTTCCAATGCTCACATGTTTGGTATTTCTCAGCCTTTCCCAGCATAACTTCACATTCCTTGCACCAATGGCAATGCAGCATTCTACTTTGTGGGCAGTAAAGGTAGATCAAATCAAATCAAAATCATTACCTATAAATCAAATTACAACACATAATTTTTATTTCCAGGGAAGAAAGGTGAATTTTCCCAAATGTACCAAAATATAAATTTCATGCAGCCAAAATCTCTCTCTAAACATTCGATCTTTCCTGGAAGGAGCCACCCAGCATGCCAGCCGACTTTACCACCTATAGTGCACTTATCAATTTGTCACCTCTCTGGTTTACTGACGTATTGAAAATACTCGCATTTCACAAATCGGTGGATTTTCTATTTCACATAGTGACTTTTGTTGGCTCAGTTGGAGGCATTTTGCCTTATTCATTGAATTTATGTTTAAAATTGTAGAAAATTAAATATATTACAAATTCTTTCCAATTTTTAATCATAAGATCAACAGGTTTGGGAAAAACTTGCATAAATCACTACGCTAAAAATTGCCAGATTATCACATTCATCACTATGTCAACTGGCAACTCGTCAGTATACCAGAAAGTGGACAAATTGTAACGAGCACCCTCTGAACTCTGGACAAGGTCAGTCAATGTTCGTTAGGACTGTCTAACATTTTTGTTCATTCACACATCACTTTACCACACAATCCAATTTTAAGTAACATTTTAAGAACTGATGCACATTTTCTGTAGACAATGCCACACTTGTTGAGGTTTTCTTGATGCAACATGTGGGTAACTTTGACACATACCCATGTCACAACTCAGATGTACATGACCTAGATTTGACTCACCACTTGCCAAGGGATCAAAGTCCAAAGGGAGGATTTTACAATTGATATACTCCTTGTGCATAAGTCCCTAGACAATGACTTGAGTCAAAAACAACCCAATAACAGAAGACCTTTCTACCATTAAAAAAAGGTCCATTCACAGAACTGTACAAATTTAAGGGAAGGTTTTGTCTTCTCCAGATGACGATAATAAAATGCATAGAAGATCTTTATCATTTATTGACAACATTTCGCCAATTGATGGTTACATACTCAACAGTGTGAATGCCTCCGATTCTTCCAGTTTTGTTACACTGGATGAATTAAGTCATGACCTACACAAGAGAAGCATAATGCAAGGGTGGAGATTACTGCCGTAATAGGGACATGCAAATTTACTCAGGAAAATAACTTCCAGTATTATGAAGCAGAGGGAGGGGTATGCAAAGGGTGTTAGTGAATTGATAAGCAAAAAGTCACCTGAAAATTCTATAATGAGCCATTAGTACTAGCAAGTAATCAAAATTAGAATTGATTAGCAAATTGCTATTCTTGGGAAGCAAATTGCTATTGAAAAACCCAGCAATTTTGTCCCTTGGTATGAAAAGCCAAGTTGAAGTTGAAGAGGAGGGCTTAAGGCCCATATATTTTTGACTATGCATTGATTTTAGTGAACAGAATTTTACATCTGCAAGTTCACTACAACCACCCTCTTCCTATGCACTCTACAGTGTGAATGCCTCTGATTCTTCCAGTTTTACACCTTTTGCAGATGGTTATACCCCTGTCTCATATTCCTGTTCCAGTATGAGATGGCTAGTGCATACATCTATCACCCATTTAAAAAACCCTAACCCTCCGACTGGCCATGGTATTTGTATCTTCCTGGTTACATACCTGCAGGGTTGACATCCCCATCATTGAATGTAAAGTAAAATACATCTACACATGCAAAGCACTGATAGGCCCTCACAGGTTTTGAGCAGCATTAATATGAAACCATGGCTGCATTGACAGCCATCCTGCCATGGCAGAGTATCATACATGCAATAAGAGTTCACAACCTATCCTGCTTAAAGTTAAAATAAATATTTAACTTATCATCTGTAAAAAATCGTTGACCTTTCTTTCCTAATTTGTTGTTAGCTTTTAAGGAATGAATATTAATAAATATTGCCACATAACCAGGTGTTCCTATTTTTCGGCACAGGTGTAGAATCCTGAAGTGAACTAGAGGATTTCAAACAAAACAATTCATTAATATTAATGTTGGGGGCGGATCTAACAAAAGACATACAGTACCTAAAAGTTATATACTAACAGAGAGAATTAGGTTAGAATAAAAGAAACAAAACCAAGTGTTGCAAAATAGACTAATATCAATGCTTGATAAATTTTCTCAGATCTTTTGAGATTATCAAGCTTTGACATTAGTCTATTTTGCAATAGATGCAGAGAGAGGTTTTACATGAATATTCATAACCATAGTATATACCCTTGAGTGTGGTAAATGGCATTCCATTTTAAATTTTAGAATATTAAAACAAGGGCTTCAAGAAGACCTCACAGATTAAAAAATTCAGAGAGGGCTTATTTTGATACAAGGCTAATTTCAAAAGAATTAAATGCTTTTGCAGAGGAGCTAGTTTACTTTCAAAACATGCCTAAAAGAATAACAAATCAGTAAATAATGAATAGGTCACTTGTGAAGCAAGTTCAGGTACTCCAAAGTCAGCCATTGAACTTTGAGGCATGCTAGTACAATCACACACCATTACTCTCCTCAAATTACAATTAGGAGAGCATGTTTTGGCACAGCTACATAATGATGGGGAATCATACAACTTTTTAAAACAGCACACCTACCACACTTAATTTCCTGAAAGGTGTCACTTGCAGCATACCTAAGAAATTCTAAAAACTTAAGGCCTGTGAAGTTAAATAATATTAAAAGATTTCCAGTCCTTAAAACATGAAATTTTTCAGAGGGATTCTTCTAGCCAGGACTCACACATTTGCATTTTACACACTACAAAAACTAACATGTAAATGGTAGCCAGGTCTTTCACAATATGTTAATATGTCGAAGATTGCCAAGTAAGTACATAATTTCTTTATCAAATCATGAGGTGGGTTGGCATGTCGGCTGGGAGGTTTGTTAAATATTGCCTTATTGTGTTTGTTTGTTATTGTATATTTCCTGGGGAGCACTCTACCAGATAAGCCCCCTGGGTTCCCGAGAGCACTTCCCTTCTCAATCTCTTCATCTTATACGTTCATGTATCCATATATTGTTATTATTTTCACACTAATGTGTGTCTTGAGATTATGATGAAACAAACAAATGAAATCACATGACCAGGTGTACTAGCCTTCTTATAATCTTAGAAATCTTCCAAATGTTTGCAATCACCAGGCATTGATGAACTACATGGATAAAACTACTTTGTGAGTTGATAAAATTGACACAGCTGTAACTAGTTGGTCACTAGTACCATCTTCCCATATCATTCACTTTATGTGGGGGTTATGCTTAGATTTCTAACCTTACGTCAGTTACCGTATATTCTGTAATAAACGCTCCCCCTCTAATAAACGCCCCCCCCCCCCTCAAAATTTTTAACAACTGCATAGGCCAACGCCTCCCACACTACAGGCCCAAACCACGGATTAAGCTAGTGTTTGACTGTTTATGCATAATCAGTATTTAATTTAACAATCGGCCCGATGCCGATTACCGATTATTAGAAAGAGGGAAGACATGTGTTTATTGTCCCTAAAGTACGCGCCCCTTGCTTTGTGCATATCGTTCAAGTTGAAAAATATTGGGAATAGTTCCGTTTGTTTCGCGAATGGAATATCATTTTGTAGGCCTGATATTTTCTTTTCAAATGTGGAGATATAAACCAATCGTTTATAGAGTAGGATTGTTTTCAGTCGATGTCACATACCCTTTGATAATTTAATTCTTAGGCAAACATCATGCTCTGTTTAGTTTTCATCCCCCAATCATGTCGGAACATTTGCAGTATTTTACTGTATTGGGTTGTAGTTGCGTTAATGTACTGTAGAATCCCGCTTTAATGAGGCCATGTAGAAATACGCAATCATAATAATCTTAGCGGTTCTGGGGCAGCAAAAAAATTGCACTCAATTAACGTATCCTATGGTTCCTTTCGGATATAAATATCCCCGTAAATTTTTAGCAGTTCTTGACCAAAACTTACGTCTTGTTTGAAAATAATCTGCGATTGAAATGCACGCAAGTGAGATCCCCGAAATATCCACGTACGCAGAGATTTGCGATGTCGTTTCTTGTTGAATTTAGCACGGGGCTCGCCCGGCTGCGCTAGCCGGTTTATCAGCATAGGAAATGTGATCGTCGTAACACATAAACACTCAATAGAAAAATTCGCCTTTAGGCCTAGTATTTTCACACACTAAATCACATAGGCGATGGGGCGAGTTGTGATTGGCTGGCTAGAATCATCGCATTTGAACCAATCACGATACAGGGGCAATTTAAATTTTGCAATGGATCGTATGCATATGATGTCACCGAGCAAAACATGATGCCTTGTTTGGCGGTAAAAACGGAAACGCACGTAAGTCTACTGCATGCGTGGGCGAAGAAATCGGCTGCATGAGACCACGTGCATCACTGTTTTCGTTTGCAATGACGTTCACATTTCAAAGTCCTACTGTAAATAATATTAGGAAGGAATGCAAGGAATGGCTTAATTTATGCAGGATAATAACCACCGAACTTCGAAAGATTCTAGGTGTACAAAACGTGCACAGATATACATGGTAAGCTTGGGACTTGAAAATACAGCCAAACACTGCAGCTCGATAGTCTGTACTTGTGTTTTTGTATGGAACAATTTGTACAGCAACTTAACACGGCACTTTTTTCCAGACAGCAAGGAATACAATTCCAGGTTATACTACATTGTTATGGGGAAAATAACGAACGATTGCGTCCATGGCAGGGGTATAATTTATACGTTTGTGCTTATCAATGCATTCCGTTTTGGCGGGAGGGATTGAGTACGGTATTTACAGGAATTTTAACGAAATTAAGAGCAAGTTTCAAGTATATTTGTGCCCTTTTTTCAGTTTACAAATAATCGGTGGTAATGATGGGTCGAATGGCAGAATTTTACCGATGCCGATTAGTTAATTTTTTATTTAAATATACCCTCAAATAAACGCCCCCCTTTTCAAAAATGTAACGCCCCGGGGGCGTTTATTACAGAATATACGGTATGTCACATTGATATGGGACTAAATGAACAATGTACACAACTTGAAGCCGTAGTTCCCAAGTAACAGATGGCAGATCAGTTGCAACCCCAGATGTACAGAATATAACAGTGTCCCAAAGGAACTATGAGCCCAAAATTTAAATCTGAAAACTAGCATGTTGTCCTGGCTATGGCTAAGATGTTTAAATAAAATCTCTAATTAAAGTTGCCCTTGGTCCAGAGCACCTGATAAACCCTACCTTGTATGAAAATAAAAATAAAATGGTTATAATCTACACTCCTACAGCTAACTGCTATGGGGGGGGGGGGTGGAATAGTTTTTCCTGAAATTCTGAGCAATTTTTCTTTTTCAAAATATAGTCACACTTTGCACAAATGTAGCAAATTTTCTGCCGACATGGGGGTGGAGGTATAGACTCTCCCTCATACATCAGTGTGTGATAAAAGCAACTAGACTACCAGTGTTGCAAATTTTATTCCTACCAGCTTTAATTGTACAACAAGGCTGCAGGGTTTACAGAAAACTCGATATTTAAACATTTCTATAATATTTTCTGCCATCTTTTGATCTAAAGAACAAATCTTACAGGAGCTTTATTACCAAACTACAATTATTACCATCTCATAAGTGGTCTCAAAAAATAAGCTGTGCTACAGGTGGGGAACTCACTCCCCCACCCCCACCCTGACAACTAGTAAACTACCATTACCTGTTTTTCTTCCACCATTTCCTCATAAGCACTTTCATCCCTGGTAAGGTTCTCCATGGTGTTTGACATAGTCTGCAGGTCATCTTGAAGTTCTCTGATCTGACGGCGTTTGTACTTGTATTTATCCATGGCTGCACGGAGTTGTTCATCAAGTCTCTGCTTTTCTTCATATTCCTCACCTGGTGGAAGAAAATTTAATGCTGTAACTATGGTGGCTGTCACTTGATTATACAATGGGACACCATGATAAGCCAGAACGGCCCACTCTTGAGAAAAGTCCACCCTGCTAGAGATTTTTAAATTCTACACAAGAACACAGAACAATCTTGCCCACTACAAATAATCAATCTGCTAAACAAAACATGCAAACAGTCACTCTAATTTATTTATTCCGCATTCAGTATATTGTCATTGGTCCCTGATTTCCATTTTGCACAAAAGTAACTTTAACACTACATAAGCAACTTTAACTATGAACAAAATTTTTGAGGGGTTCCCCCCTGCCATGGATCCCTATATTATGTTGCACCCAGCACCAGTTCTCATAGCCTGGGTTAACACAGATATGAGCAATAAACTTACAATTACAGCTGTACATTCTGATACCAAAATGCAACCTTCCACAGACTCACGTAAATGTATTTTACTGAAAAGTGCACTACTAAATGACAATACAATTCTCAAACATGATGAGAGCACAAATTATTGGAATTGAATTTGATGTTCACTGGTACAATAAAAAGTCATCTTCCTTGTCATTACATTTAAGCCCTCTTTATAACCATGTGACTTTTATTGAGGTCAACAAATGTCACGAACACATTCTCATACGTTTCCATCAAATCTGAATGTACCTACTTTTGAAATGTCCAATCAATACCAAGACCTTAATAACTTTCCATATAAATGCTCTTGAAAAGGGGACACTTTAATATTCCCAGAGAAGTATTTTTAAAACAATTATTTTACTAAAAACAACAATCAAACTTAGTAGTAGCTAGATACTACACAAGACAAACATCTCAATGGTGTGTTACCTGACATCAATAAACATCTGAGCTAAGCATGAAACAGCGTAACCTTGATTTGGTGAATACCTTACTCATAACTCCTCTTATCCTAAACTAGCTTGCTTTTACAAGAGCAAGGCTTTTCAAAAGTGTAATCATTCTCTCCCCCAAGAAGGAATACTTTAATCCAGTACAACATTTCAACTTTTCCATTTTTTACTTGCTGTGCTTTGTCAAGTTGCTGCATATCAATACAAAACCTTATCACAATTTTGTTCCACTATCACCTCACAGCTAATAAAGACATTCAGATAAAGAGCTTAATAAAACAATAACTTAACTTGATAAAAAAATATTGTACATACTTGTTTCTGTTACCCTGTTGAAGCTCTTACGGTACTGTTCATTTCTTCCATTCATCAATCGCAGAGTGTTCTCTAAAGCCTTAATCTCCTTCTCTGCTTTACGAATCTTAGCATCCAATTCGTCCCCTTTACGCTGCAACTGTTCCTTCTCTTGAGCAGCCTGGAGAATGAAACATAAATATGAATTTTTTATGAAAATAATGAAAGTGCTCTTTTCTATCTATCAACAGTCACATCAGTCAAATCATTTACACAGAGGAATGATGAGTCAGATGGAATGTATTAAAACAATATCCCTCATTTAAATATGCATTCATTAAAAGACAACATTACAACCTTTTCTCAAAACTCAACCTATTCAATATTTTTCACAACTTTGTAAGGTTCAAAATATACCACAATATACCATCAAAATCAACTTCAAAAGTACAGAATACACACTAATATCAAATTTCACTACCTTTCATAGTTTCTCTAAAAGCTATAAGTTTCACTGAGCCAATATCACAGAGATATAAGCACATTAGACATCAATTTCCTAAAACTTTGTTAATCAAGATGTCCTCTGTGTAAGGGGAAGATTTCCATTTGTATCGAAAAACCCACACTGAGGGGGTCTAGGGGTAAAAGTATTAAATCTTACTGTCTTCAGCAATGTTCACACAGTAGAAATTACACCCCACCCTTTCCAAAACTTTTTGTTCAGTAAAATGGATTTCAGGAGAATTTTGTGCAATACTTCTAATTTTTGATTAATTATTTATATTCATCATCATTTCAATTATTTATATTCATCATCATTTCTCAAAACTTTTTGGATGCACAATATGGTTTGTAATAATAAAAAATTTCAAAACTTCCATCTAAAATATACTAAAATGTTGGCTAAAAACCATGAAGTTGTGATCCAAATCAAATGTAACAATCAAAGGAATATATCTACTAATATTCAGCTTTATTGTAATTTAAATGGAAACCTTCAGCGTACAAAGACCAATGAGAGTACAACATGCCCTTCAGATCCATGACACTGATGGTCAATGGTGAAAGTCCAACAATCACATTCCCTACAGAAATTAATACAGAAGAATTGCTCTGGGTCAAATTTTAACCATGCCAACAGTTCCCAGACTTACAATGTACATTAATAATGGAAGCATGATTCCCCCCAGCTGGGGAAGAGAAGGGGGGGGGGGGGGGTTAGAAGAGAAGGGGGGGGGGTTATTGCAAGAGGTATCAAATACAATGATAGCATTGGTCCTTTGCTTTAGACATTGCCAATATAGATGATTTCACTTATTTTCTGGCATGCAGCTTTCCTTTTGTTTTTCAAATAAGTCCTTTAATTTTCCCACTGCCCTTACACATTCACAACATGAAATAGCATGCTCTGAACAAGTTAAAAAAACACCCTCTCATACCAAAATTTAAGCACTAACACCACATGGAAAACCTTCACAGATAAACATAGTGCTCTATTTCCTGAGAAGCATAGCTGCTTATCAAGTTCATATCACTGTACAACACTGATGGTAATAGTATGTACTAGTAAACATCTCTCACAATCTCACCTTGATCACATAATAAGCTTGTGACATTTCTTCTTCAGCCTCACCTTCTGGTGGTGCCATGGAAACCATTAAAATTTCATACCTGCATTAGGAGATAGATTTGCTTACATGAAGTGCTTTACGATGAGGATACGCCTGAAAGCAATTCACAACTATTACCCCTGTCAAATGGTAAAATGTCCAAGAGACCACCCAAAGAGTACTGCAACATCTCTAACAACTGACAAATGACAATTTACAACAAAGTTACCCATCTAATTTCTGGTGGAGAGATACAATGAAGGTCTTCAAAATCAAGAATCATTTGCTGGTTTAATTAGATGCATCAGGAACTAAATGCGAGGATAAGGTAAACAAGAGGACTCAGAATGCAAGTTGCACACTACATGCTTTCAAAATTAACACATTAAAGGGTCTTTTTTCAATTCATTTCATTATTCTCCAGCTTAAGTTGAATTTATCAAGGGTCAGTTAATAAGTATATAAAACTGTAAAATTTTCTTTACAGGTCACAGACCTTACTGTCTTCTTGTGGCCCATTGCAGCAACTGTAACAGAGACTCCTCACATTTAAAATCAGTTAAAATTAAGACCAAATTTAGCTGTAGTCAATTACACAAAACTTAAGTAAATGTTTCTCAGCATTAATTTTTTTCTTTGTCATAGTATTTTATATACCACCCCTACCTTTTACGGAGTTTATCAATCTTATTAATCCTCTCATGTAGTTCTGTGCTCACAGTACTTCTTTCCTCCTCTGCTGTCTTCAGCTGGGCTTTCAACATGTCCTTGTGGATGCCTATCTCATGGTGGCGTTCTTTCATAGCCTGAAAGATATGTCAACAAAACTCTTTCAACCCAAATTACATTGGAAATGACAAACCAAAATATTATCTATTCTAGGAGAATGCAAGAAAAGCTTCTTTGCATTTTGGCTGAGATTATTCATAATATCTGCAACTTTCATCCAGAGCCATGTATGAAAGATCTCTGATGTAAAGGGTCTGAAGGCTTAGAGCAGTTGGTTAGTTCATTACTGTGTCCTTTCAAGGAACTAGCTTCACTGGGAAGCAAAAGTACTTCACCAATCAATTCTCCAACATGGAGACTCACAAAATGCAATTTTTCATGCTCACACAAAATGACCAAAGGTATGGACAAATCTTACCAGCTAAGTTTGTTTTTTTAACCGTTACTGAGTTTCGTGTCACCGAGCAAATCATGGTCCCTTTTTCAGTGGTAAAAACAGATACGCACGCAAGTCTACTGCATGCATGGGACCATGTGTATCATTGTTTTCGTTCGTAATGACGTCATATGATAACATTCCATAAGTCCTACTGTAAACAACTTTACGGTAGCAATGCTGGGAATTCCTTAATTTATGCAGGATAATAGGGCTTGGTTGTGATGTTTGCGGCTGGTGGGCCGTTTACAGTGCAATTGTACAGTTCGCTACTACGACAAACACGTGAGCCCTGTACATGTATTGAACACTGCATCGCAAGCAAGCTGCATCAAAGCAGCGGTGTTGGAGTGTTTCATGAAGTAACTGGCGATATTACATAGGACTAGGCGGGAAAATACAACAGTTGGTGTAATGTTAAAAAGTGCGCATGGTCTGAAGAAAGCTTCAGTAAATGCGGGATGGGCTTTTACTGTGAAAAGATGATATAAACTCAGCGCAAAATACCAATATTTTTGCTACATGCTTACATCAGCGAACATGACTTACGACGCCATTTTTAGAATTGTACTTTACTGTAAAAAAGTGATGGCGCTCTTTGGAAATGTTGACTTTTTGTTGTTGTGGTGAACATTACGTCATTTTCGGTTAAACGGTTAATCGCCGGTTAATAAAATCGGTTAAACGGATAGTGAATTAACCGAAAATGCACAGCCCTAACAGGAATCAGGAATGAAAAGGTTGATGGCCTCCAGTTTTGGTTTTTGTTGATCTGACTATATTGAATGGTTGATGTTGATCTGACTATATGAATTTGTATTTGGCAGTTGATCTAGAGCAAACTAGGGGTTGTGCAGTGCATCATTTATATATATGCAATACTATGCAGGCACACATGGCATCCATAATGCATTACAAACTCTCCTTGTCTTTGCATAACACTCAGTTACTAATTAACATAACATCACATGACTCTACCCTACATCACATGATATGAAATAACTCCTACAGCTGAATTACACCTATAATTCAGATATAAACCAACTGAATGAATTTCATAAAAGATCATTCAATCAATCAATCAATAAAGGTATCAATCAATCAACAAGTGAGAAGGGTGATGCGGTCCAACCTTCCAAAGTTTTTTTTTTCAATTAAACAAATATACACATTCATGGTGGACAGCTGAGATAGGTCAAAATTATTTTACCACAGCCAACTCAAAGCATGGAATCCAAAACACCAGGATTTCAAACTCACTCTAGAGGAAGAGATGGCCTGGCTGCTTAAGGCCCCAGTGGCCAGATTCAAAATCCACAAAAGATTTCACCCATATATCGAATTCTGCTAAGGAATATGCTGAAGGACTACAAGGGCCCAAATGATTGGGTCAGCCTGGTAAATAAAATTTAATACTAACCGTGTCCAACTGCAACCTTCTCTTCTCAAGACTGAAGACAGTATCTGCTTTGTTATTCAGCATATCCCTCAGACGTTTGATCTCAAGTTTCAAGATATTGTCATCAACCATCAAATTCTGAAAAAAAAATGCCATTTTGAAACATGACAAGATCAAAAGTTAATCTAAGCTGTAAACTGAAAGATTGAGGGTATATTTGGTGTTTTCTTAACCATTATTAGTTTGCATAAAAGAGAAAAATTCAAGAAGCAAGTGTGTAGTCAGGAATTTGTCAAGGAAAAATCTGTAAACAGATTAGCTAAGAACATGGCCACCATAATTGGCACAAAGGATATTTGGGGTGAAAATGCCAGTCAAACTGCTGGGAACGGCAACTTTTCCAGCCTTGTTATTAAGTTGCAATTAAGCATATAAATAAATAGAAAAAATAAGTTCAGCAATATCGTAAAAGAAGCATTAAGAAAAACCAGAAATATGTTCCAAGAGTTGAATGCTTCCCCCTTGCCCCTCTCTTAGCTACCCTTGTGTCATCAAAAGTACACTGCAATTATAATGCCTTCTCTGTTCTTTCCTGTCTAGGAAGCTATGGTCTTACTTATGGAATGAGTTTTTCATCTCAGTCTAATTGCCAACACTTTTCAGAGAAATGCTGTAAATTATTTATGTTAAGTAAATATAAATATTGTGCAATCTGGTTTGGAGAGATGAGAATATATCAGGCTTTTTATCCATGATTAAATGCCATTTACTAAGAGGTTTTGTAAATGAAAAGAATTGCAATTTTTCACAGAGAAACTGTTCTTTGAGAAAAGTCCATAAATAGTCTTAGCTCCCAGTATTGGCCAATCCAGTGAGAAAGCACATTACCCACATCATATGAAGAAGGAACAGG
Source organism: Holothuria scabra (assembly GCA_037179385.1). Lineage (NCBI taxonomy): Eukaryota > Metazoa > Echinodermata > Holothuroidea > Aspidochirotida > Holothuriidae > Holothuria > Holothuria scabra. The sequence continues at coordinate 11,175,687 of CM074190.1, read as the reverse complement.
GTTATGTTTCATAAGTTATATATCATGAAAACAATCTGTATTAGACCAGTATCATCAGAAAACCCGTGGCACACATGACGCCTCATAATATATCCCTTGCCGTTTCAGCTCGTTCATGGCTACACATCATAGATTATCCATAATTCAAACAACCATCAATTTTTATAAATAAGAGCTATGTGTTTACGATAACTGTTCTGTTGAATACATCTTCTAACTTCTTTATTTCCACAAAACAGAGATGATTGTTAAAGGTACAACAAAGGATTTACAGCTGATACAATTCTGTAAATTTCTTTACACACTTACTCACCCTTGATTAATTGAATATTCTTTTATACCAGTATCACAGTGGTAAATATGTAAACATTGTTTACCTGTTTAGCATTAATAATTCTCTTGAGTTCCCTCTGTGAGCTATCATTATGCAGATTTAATTCTTCAATCTTACTGGTAAGGTCATCTTTCTCTGCCCCTCCCTTCTCTAATTCTCGTTTCACCCTCCTGATATCATCCTGTAATGAAATGTAAGAAAATAATGAGATCAGTACTAGAAGAGAAAAGACATGAGATTGAAATTATGAAAGCCAATATCTCCAACAAAGGCAGCTTGTCATAGGAGCACAAAGGACAACTCTTCCCCCACCCCACTAAAAATGCAAATCATGGTCCCCATTTGTCAAGATGTATATAATCAGAAAATAAAATGCCATTATGGGTAACAGCATTCCAATTTTCTCACAGATGTCACACATTTTTACTGCAGCATTCAGCCACTGGTCATGTATTAACATTTTGGGATAAAGTTATGATTTCAAGATTTTGCTTCTGTATAACAAATGTTGTAACAGCTGCTATTGATCTTCTCTGGCACTTATGAAAGTAAAAAACAAGTATTATAAGGGATCTCTTAAAACTGATGAATATATATAAGGAATGATCAGCAACAATAGATGAACACAACTTGGAATGAGCGGAAGAACCTTTATACATGAAACGTTTTACATAGGACTCAATAAGACGGGATAAGTGTGTTTGAATTTTATTGACATGGAAAAGATTTAAAACATGCTGTGAATTAATTAAGTGATCAGGAGGTATCCTGATCATAAATAATTTGTAGGTATGGACTAATAAATTTGTTCTAGAAGTGTAAGGATCAATCATTTCATTTATTTCAGTGTAAGAATTATATTTGTTGAAAGTAAAGGTACCTATTAACGAGACTTAGTATTGCTTAACAATCCACATTACAATAGATGGTTCTGTATGGCATACACAGTAATATCATGCTAACTCAGAAAATTACAGATTCTATGAAGGATAGAATGAGATTTGCTGACATAATGTCTCTAAATATAGTCTGAAAATATTTTATAGAGGTACAATTTACAGAGGGGTTAAATTTCATCTTTATGGCATTGTAAAGTCCAAAAATGAAGAACAGATAAAAAAGGACAAAGTGTTTCTTGTATCATATAAAATCTCACAGAGTTTCCTAAACTGTGACAATCTTGTGGTAATATTATCAATGACAAATTTTTCAAATGACAATGAGGCTATCCCCCTAACCCAAATTGTCATGTCCTTAGCACAGATCAAATTGTAAGAAACATTTCAAATATTGTTCCATTTCAATACATGATTTGACTTCTAGATTATATAACTCAATAAACAAGGTCAGTCTAATAACAGCATATGAATGTAGCACTAGCTGCTTGGTCTCTGACAAAATCAAAGATTATAACAGAAGCAATGATATGCTGAGATAAGAAATTGTTTGGATTTTTTTTTTCATGACCTGCAAAATTCCTTAAACTTCTGGATGAGAACACATATATTGAGGATTGGCTAGAAGAATGAAGACAGAATGAAATAAAGAAAAATAAAAAGTATAACATGGTAATACAAAAGTACCTGTAATCTTTTAAGCTGAGTGTTCAGAAGTGTGTGAGTGTTGTTGCGCTCATCTAAGACCGTTGTAAGTTCTTTTATCTTGGCATTTAATGCATCCATTTCTTCTGTACTTCTCTCTCCCTGGAGCCTGGCAATCTTTCTCTCTAACTGCTGGATAGCAAAATCCTGGACAAAAAAAATAACATCAATCGATAAATTAATACATAAAAATTTAGGAAGGGTGTTAATACACATACTTCTAAAACATTTGTCTTTTTGTTATCCTTTCAAAATGACAAACTTCTCTAATTAACATCTTCTTGTTCTTTACTTAAATGCTACATATGTGTTCATAATGACTTACTACTAGGTTTAACTTCCATGATGATTAGGCTTTGGTTTTGTGACAACCAACCAAAGGAATTAAACCAATGGTACACAAACTTTCCACCAGTTTTCAGTCTTCTTGTTTCATTATTGGTCTATGGCATTGCAGGTTAGCACACAACACTAATGCTTTGTAGCCAGTTGCAACCATGGAATGTGTTCATTTCATGAATTTTATGAATGTGACAGAAAGCCAACTACCCCTACCTGTTCCATACATCATACATTATTACTACAAACCAACACATTGTTTATCACCATCATCCAAAAATTCTTACCTGGTTATAAATAATTTCTTGTTGCTTCAAGGAATCATGGTCTAGTTTGTTGATGCGACTGCTGAGGTTTCGGCTTGCTGCCCTACCCCCTTGAATCTCTGCTAATGTGTTCTTCTCCAGCACCTTGGCTTCATACAATTCCTGAAATAAAAACAGAGTAATACTTTTAACCTTAAAAGACTCAATAAATCATAAGGCAGTCATAAGCATACTAAAAGGGGCAAAGAAAATAGACAGCAACTAACCTGTATCAATCTCCTTTCCCCCACCCCCACTGTTGGTCCCCATACTACTTACTTGTGCCTTTATTTAAGTTACCCTAATTTGCTGTTACAAATAAACTTTTACTACATTCATGACCCCCCTCCCCCTTGGCACCACCATTTAACAGTAGTCCTGGCAACCCGATCAGTTGCACATTAAACAAGGGGCTCCTGCACCGATAAGGTAATTTGTATCATAGAAGGAGAATGTCTTGCCATCTGCAAAACTTTGACAATAGCAGGTTGCACATTTCATGTATCCATGCATTATAGCGCAGATTCTTCCTGCTTCATTTTGTGCAAATTAGAAATACTTTCCATGGGCAAACAGTGATATCTGGAGGTTGCGTCGATCTGAAACTGCTGACTAAACTGTTGACATGTTGGAAATGACTGCTCACTGATTGTTGAAAAGGGATTTTTAAGTTGAACTTTTTCAACATTGATATTATCCTGATAGTGCTTGGTGTTTTCCTACTCAGCCTGATATTCATATTTGATTGAATATACTTAAACCACTGAGTAATGCAAAAAAAGGGAGAACACAAAGCAGGCCACTCAGACCTCTATTAGGTATTGCTTCACTGTGCCATCACATTAATGAGGTAGTTAGGGAGGGGGTCAAGTTAATGTATCATGTAACAAAGGGTGACTTTACAGTACAGCGCTGCCACTGTAGTAAAAACAAAATACTGTTCCTTCAATTATTTATGAAAAGTTGCCATCTTTTTGCAAAAAATTAAGCTCCTCAAAAATACCAGATCTCAGAACCTTGCAACTTTCTAGTCTAAAATTTTTGGCTACAGTTTGGAGTAAAGTTCTAAAGACTCAACTCAATTTGACAATTCCATCTCACGTACCTCATGTAGTGCAGCAAAACTTGTCTGCACTACAGATCCTAACACTCATACAGCACATAGAACTTTGAATTGTGCGTGTCAGGAAGCTCCTTTAATCCTTTTGATACGGAAGGGGTTTCATCCCGCCATACTGAACTATGTATTAAATTATGTTTACATAATGTGTATGTACAGGTTCCCCGAAATACTACGTATTGATGCCTCTATATTTGAGTTCACTATACCCCAAGAGGATGCATATGTGTTAAATGTCTCCTCTGCAAGCCTATTCCATGTCCAAAACACTACTGCTCACCATAGATTTATAATTAGTTATGCCAGAACGCAGCTGAGTGCTATGGTTTCCCAGCGAAACCATGCGTATAGAGTCACGGTAAGTTATGGTTGGTTTCGCAGCGAAACCATGTGTAGCGAAGGGGTTAAGAGAACTTTTGACATCAGGACATGTATTTGGGCTACAGACAGTATGTGAAATATTGGTAGAAATTAGACTGTTTCCTGGAAAGTAAAAGATTTGTTCCAGCCTGGGTTGTGAAGGTTTCTGCAAAAACCAGACTACATGTGAATTTGAAGTACATACTCTCTCCCTTTGCACAACACTGTGCTGTAAAGAAGTCATACCTGAGATTTCTTGTATTGCAAATCTCTCAGTCTCTTAAGTTCTTGCTCCATTAGTTTTTGGTCTTCCTCCTCATTCTCCAACACATTGTCCATGATGGCAGCCCTCTCTTCTGCAGAGATGGTTGCATTACTTGCAGCTTTCAGCTTGTCCATCAGTATACCTCTGTTCTTTTTTGCAAGCTCCACTCTACAAATTTACAAAAGTCACAAAACAATCTGCCATGTTACAACTTCAAGAAAGTGTATTTGCTCTCTTTTGACCTGAAAGCGAATGTTTACAGTGAACAGATTGATGACCATGAATACCAAGAGAGTAAGAGGGATGAGACTAAAAACAGATGTAATGAAAGTTGTTTTTCTCTGTTTCCTCTGTGAATGCAAAATGTAAATTGCCCCAACTCAATAAAAAAGAGAAAAAAAGAAAAGAAAAACACAACTTAATTGGGATCAAACAATTCCAAAATTTCAATAAAAGCATGGATTATCCTAACCTTTTGGGGAAAATTGATGACCACGTGAGCAAAATGAAGACTCCTTTAACCTGATATTACTCATTTTGAAAAGTTTTTAAAAGTCTAAAGGATATATATCTTAAGTAATCACTTTGTTTTAACATCAGCCCACTGGGTGCCTAAAATATTGAAATGTGACATGTTTGATTCATTGCATAACTAGTGTCAAATGGTAAGGAGGACAGGACAGCTGAATTTACTAAACTGATCTATTAAGTGTGACTTTATGTCTACAGGGTATGTATATTCCTTTTTGCACCTCTGTTGCAGTGCAAATAATTTATGTGTAACAAAATAGCACTTAATTTGTCCTATGCACCACTGTGCTCCCCGGACATGGTACAAGTATAACTTACCGTCCCTTCTTTTCTTCAACTTCCTTCTTCAGTTCGTTCACCTGTCTACGCATTCCTTCAAGGTCAGTTGCAGTTCTCTCCACTGTGAATTTTAATGTTTCCACCTTTATAAAGAAATTATAGATGATACAACAAATTTACATAAACCACTAACTCTGAGTGAAATCACTGTTTGAAAACAATGTAACTGGCCTTTCAATGCAGGTTGAACATCAAATGAGGGTCCTTCCATCTCCATCTTTCCTCATATTTATTCACCAGGTTAGTGTAAAACAGAATATTTCAAAATGCAAAACATTAAAGTAATGTAACTGTTCCACCTTAAAGTGATTGGGGGGGTTATTGCATATTAGCAAATATGAAATAACATCCTCGTTTCAATCCATGACACAGTTCCAAAAACTCTTGCTTCATATCTGCAAAACCAGCTATGCCCTATGCCCATGCGCAATTGTAATAAGTTCTAAGCTTTCGAGGTTTCAAATTGAACCCTTCAAAAAACAAGAGCCCAATGGGCACTGTGGTTCCTTGCTGGATATTTTAAGAACTGTACAGCCAGTCTCTGAAATAGAGCTAAGCAAAAGCTCTATTTAATGTTTATAACATCTTCACAAGGGATAATTTAGTACTAATTAATTTTTGTGGCCTTACTTACATTACACTTGTAAAATGCTTGGTGATCCTTCAAAAACATTTCCTCCTTTCCACATGTATTTATGCTTGTAACCAAACTTGATATTATCACCAATGAACAATACACAATGTGGTCAGAGAGAGAAAAACACCCCTTGTACTTCTCTCATATGTTATTTAAGCTTGCTCTCAAATAAAACTTGATATAACTTGAAAACAATCTACCATTTGCCCTGTTTGCTATCTCTATACAGAAAACAGGGTTTATTCAGCAGTTAAGCAGAAAGCAAGTGATTAATGGGGTGTGATAATAGAATATGGATTAGGTTACCCCACAGAGCACAGCAGTATTAAAGAGACATACTGTACAACCCATGCATTGCTTCCACTGGCAGAGAGACCACTTTAATGCAGTGTGACCTGTGCTCATTGAAACCTACAGATTTCAGTAAATGCCCTCTTACAACTTTGAATTATCCAAAATATGTGTACAACCCGGAGGAATCATTACTGAATGAACGTAAAGGCCAAATTCCTAGGGTGTTTGGGTGTGTAAGCATGCAAAACCAGGTGAGATAAAAAATCTATTGAACCTATCTTTATCTAGCTTACAAGATTTTCTAAATAACATTTCCAGTGGCTGACCTCTAGTGACCTTGATGACCTTTGACCTTAACCAAACACAGATTGATTTGAAATTCATCCTTTCTACCTTAAAAAACTATGCTAAATGGTTTTTCCGTTTTTGACCCCTGGTCACCCCAGATGACCCTTGACCTTCACCAAACATACCAGTTTCCATCCTTACACCACAACACATCTACACACCAAGTATGACATATATTCAAGTTTCCTACCTTGAAATATAGTATTGAGAAGATTTTTAGTTTTTGACCTCTGGTGACCCCAAATGACCTTTGACCTCCACCAAAAACAATAGGGCACACCTTCTCCTTATGACAAATCTATGTACCAAATCCAAGTTCAATCTAACCTTCCCTTGTTGAGTTAGAGCATACCGAAGCAAGTGTCACACACACACACACACACGCCAAGCTGACTACATAGGTTCCTTTGCCACTGCAAGGAACCAAAAAACTATCCCTGACAAGTCTGGTTATGCGAAAGCTCTGACTATTTCTCGTACAGTAACTAAATTTAATGACAAATGATGAGGAAAATGAGTGTCTTGATATATATGTCATTTTTTTTAGCATGATGTAGCATGCAAACCAATATTCAGTCATTGTCATACATGTTGATTGCTGCAGCTTTTAGGGGAATGAAGTCCACATGACCCGACATTCTTGAAGTATGATAATACAAATGGTTGACAAGGTTGAGAGCAAACTGATGACTGAATGGACAGCCTTTTCATGTTTTGTTCAAAGCTGAAGATGTTTCTATGACATTGTAACAAGAAAGACCACAAGCAATAAAAATATGCTAAATCCCTAGTAAACCATGAAGTGGCTATAAACTGTACTGTGCAAGAATAAAATGGAGATTTAACTAACCTCATCTTGAAACTGAATGCGTTGATTCTCATTTTGTTGGTGGTCCTGTCGTAAACGGGCAGCCAATCTGTCCGTCTGTTGTATCTGCTTCTGTTGCTCCTGGTTATTTTCCATTTCATTCTCCAGGAAGGCGCGTTTCTCACCTACCTGGTCTTCATTACTGCGAACATTTGCTTTAGCTTCTGCCAATTGCTGGAATGGGGAAAAAAATTCATCATTAGCCACGAACAGAAGATTTGCAACTGTTATGGTTACATTGCTAGGAAGAGCTCTGAATGAAAATGGAACAGATGTCCAAAGGACAACCATTTACAGAAAAACTGGTTGAACTGCAGGAAATCTGATAGTCCCATGATTTTTTAAAGATGCTGGATTTTGCAGGAATTCGAAAACTCACACACTAAATCAAGAAAAAAACAATTATATGGTGATAACAAATAGAATTTATTGATAAGCATGGTAAAAAAAAGTCTGCTGACCTCATTTTAAATCTTGATGCATTGAAATAACATTTATAACACTTTTTTGGATATGCACAGGACTAAATTCAAAACGCTTTCTTGTTGTATTTGGTAGTTCGACAGAAATTCTAGCCAACTCGGATGCCCTTGTTTAAATTCTCCATTGTCTTTCAAATGCTGATCAAAGCCTTAATGACAATAAAGGTGTGTCAGGAGTTTTACTTGCTATGTATACATGGAACTGCTCATGACAAACTAATATGGCAACTAAGGTCCACACATTTTGTAAAGAGTTGGTAGTAAGGTCCCCTTTCCCACCCCCATTGCAAAGTTTTATGTTATTTTAGCCAAAAAAGCTTGGTTCCTTTTATGTTAAGTTCTGAATTCAAATTTGAGTAGAACAATATTAGATCACACTTGATTGGAAAGTAACACAGGTCTATGTATTTTTAGATGTATAAAAGATGGCTCTGTCTAAACTTTCTCATTGTCATAACAATCTGGTCTCTTTAAGTTGGCAAGACCCATAGCTGGAATGCCTTGGCAATAACCCTAGTGAAGAAATCAACAGGTGAACTCACCAAAGCAAGACGGTCCATCTCTCTATCTCTTCTCTGCATCTGTTCAATAGTGGCCTCCCACTGAGTGATCAAATCTTGCCTATCATTGTGAGCTTTTCTGAATTCTTCTGCTGTTTTATCAAGCTCCAGCTACGAAGGTAAAAGTTAAAATAAGATTTATTAAAAAGGAAGAAATGTGATGGTGTCTGAATCACTGCTACTTCATGGAGAAAGCAACAAATTTAAGAAGATGAGTGTGATGTTAACAAACCATGTTACACCAGGGGCCCATTCCACAAAGAGTTACGCACAATCTTAAGTTTGATTCCCCATACTTAAGTCAACAGTAAATCAAACTTAAGATTGTGCGTAACTCTTTGTGGAACGGGCCCCAGGTCTTTTTCTGTAAATTATAATCATTCATTTATCATTACCTAGTTTAACACTTTAATTCCATCATCCAATCTAGAAAACTTTGAAGTCCCTATCCCTCATTCAGTTGTAATCCTTAAAAGACCACATTGACGTGATATTGAGTTGAGTTAATATCCATAATTTAGCAACATGGTTGAAGGGTACTACCACACATCAATGAGTATTACTGGCACAGTTAGTCAAGGGTCACTTTCAATATTTGTGCAAAAAGTTAAAACTTTGCATTTTTCTAATCCTGGCTTGAAATGGCTTTCTGAATAATTTGGAAAAATTCTTTGATCATGAATTTTAACAAGTCAAATTGAATGGTCAATTACTCATTCAGGAAACAATTACTTGAATGTAAGATATAGGATTGTCTAATTTTGACCATTTGTCATTAGTATGTGAAGAAAACTTAAAAGGTTTGGAACTAGAAAGCCAACAGGCTTAGTGATTCCTTGCCATATGATATATCATAGCAAACATGGAAACAAACATGACATGCATGAGATCCCATACAATTATCCTACTTAACTGAGATCATACTAGTAAGGCCAAAACTTTTTGACCTCATGTGACCCAAAATGACCTTTCTACCCCTTAAAAACAATAGTGATCACCTCACCAACATGTCCATCAACATGAGCAATTCAAAATTAAGCTTAGTACAGTATGAGTATGGAAGTACTACCTCCATGGTGTAAGATCTCTCACAGTTATCCCCCTAAAAATATTATGTCTAAAGGGTTTCATCTTTTGTCACCTCAAACCTTTGATCTCCACAAACAAGAGGAATTTCTCACACAGCTTTAACATGCCACAAAACTGTTTTGTCTCATTACTTGATAAAGCGGTATTTTGAAACCATTTTTATCAAAAGTTTGATCAATGGGGACAGCTCTCCATTCTGAAGTCTCTATGTTCCGATGCCTCTTTGTTTCGAAAAGTCTGCATTGAGGTTAGTGTTTAAACAAGCCCTCATCCAAACACTCTCCTACATGCATTGGATCAAATACTGTGTTCTCACATACCCCATGCTTGGGGTAACACTGTGTTACCTCACGCTCGAGTAACGTGGGACCACAGGTTAATGCGGGGTAGGTGTTTAAATTTCGATCCACCTCAAATCACAGGGTTAAGCAGTTTTAAACATCGTGTTTGTTTTAATCAAGCAAGGTCACAGGTATTCATGGCACTGATGACAGGTATTTTCTTACATTTTACTGTAATCGGTGTGGGAAATATTTGACCTTGTTACTATGGTAACACTATCCAATCAACGAAACACTGGGTACCTGAGAACACAGACTGGAAAACACAGGGTTAGCCTGCGGTTTTGTATGGTTGTAAACACGAGTTAACACTGGGTGTTGCAGGGTATGTGAGACCAAGCCTAAAGAGACATCTGAACAGAGATGTGTAACCTTGGCTATTAGTGATGGCAATTTTTGCTTTATGGGGGAAATGCCCCACGCATTGTCTATGGTATCCTTTGCAAATTAACAAAAGCTGATATCCCTATTAATCCATAATTTAACAAGACTTTTAATTTGCCTTTTGTCTACTTATACTGTAGGTACAGCATAATACACAGTACAAGTTTTCCTTGTTTGATACACAGTATACAACATTATGCTTGCTCTTATTACATGAACTTATTTGAAACGACAGCAGCAATGCAAAATAAAATCTCAATACTTTTGAAAAGTGTCATTAAGGGTAATCTTGAAGCAATGGTTCTGTGCATTAAGCTTAATGATACACTTTTTTCTTGGGGGGGATAGTGACATAAATAAAAATGAAATGTGAGACAAGAATTCCCACTCGATGATGATATTTGACACAACTATAATCCTTCACACAGGGGTTACTTTTTTGGTGCTGTTATCCAGATATATGCTGAGATGAGGCAAGTAGTATGCTAATACATTTTATGCTATCAAAAATTTAAAACAAATTCTAGAATGAAACTAAGTGATATATAATCACTGTAGAGCATATTGAAACTGTAAAGCAGAAACATCAATCTAGATAGACACCAATTTTTTAAGTTGTGTTCAACAAAATCCTATTACAAACACACTATTTGTTCAATTCCACCAGCTCCTATGTAAAGGACACTATTTCTGAAGGGTGTCAAGCTACAGCATTTCTAAGATGACTTTCAGTTTAGAAACTTGATCAAATGTACATGAACTTCTCCATCTCCAGACAATGGCTAAGCAAACAACTTATTTGTGGTCAGATGAGACAAGATAATGTGGACAGTTATTTTATGCTTGATTTGGCAGAGGTGTAACTTTCATGGAGGTCTGACATTTTGACCACAAATAGAGTACTGAATGCCTGCAGGGAATGGCAGGAAATAGGGGTATATACAAACAATGGGCTGTCATGGTTGTTATGTACTGAGATAAAAATAAGCTTTCTTCAGAGGGTTTACAAGAGTCAATTAACACCACTTATACAGTAAAAAGCTTAAGTCAATTGAGCTGTATGTTTGTATGAGGTAATCCTTCAGGACACTGTGGGGATAACTGGCAGTCAACTGTGAAAAATAAGGCCAGATAACTGTGACCAAATGGCAAAGAATGGGTCAGTCACAATTTGATTCACTCTATTAGGCAATGACAGTTCATGTGCGCTGAAGGGTATTTGATACCAAATGATCAGTATAAATTAGGTTTTTTTTTGTAAAGCTAATTAACTGTGGTATATCTAATTAATCAATTCCCATTTCCAATTCATGCATGCTTGCATGCACATGTCCTCATGAGGACAGTAGGCACAAGGGATGCCAAACATTAGCACTTTTTGCCACTAAATTTAATGTTTTCTTCAGGTTTTCTTTAAGGAAAAAGCAATGTAGGTATGTTATAAAAGAGATTCTTGTGCATCACACAGAGTACTCTCTGTTCAAAGTTTACACTTATTAAGTTCCACATCAGTCATCTACTTAGTGTGCATAGAAGCATCTTCTAATATTTTCAGACTATGTCCCTAAATGACCCTTATACAGACTGTTTAAACTCACATGTTCCACATCATTTTCATGAAAGTCTATTTACTTGTGGCTGCAAAATCAGCCTACCCATGAGCATTGAAGCATATATGCCAGCCTGATGAACAGATTTTGCCTTTAAAGATTTTATATTTTACTCTGCCCACTTTTTCATGTATTAATGCTTGGAACTTAATGTATTAACAGGGCTTAATTTCATGCCAGAATCAACATACTGTACAGTAACTACCATGTGATGTGCCTTTTTTTGCACCTAAGACCTTCTTCCTATGAGTTTGCTTCAGTACTTTACAAATACATTTTCAAAATTACCTCACTAAAGAATTTACATAGTGAAGTTAATAAACTGTTCCAAAAAAATTATATACCTATGCCTATTACATTACCCATGCCAAATTATTCTTACCCTTTCACCCTAACCGCTCATGGATATTAACTTCAACAGTTATATACTCTTTTCAGATGAAGTGTTTGCAAGGTTTAGATGTTTTGAACTCTGATGACCCCAAATGACCTTTGACATCCAATAACCAGGAATGCAAAAATGCATTGAGGTTTCGATGATACACACATGCTCTTTTCAATAAAATGCTACATTTCTTGTAACAACTGGTGACCCAAAGTGACCTTTGACTCCACCTGTAAGTAAATGGTTTTTCTTTTAACCAAAACATTTCTATATACAAAAAGCCAAATTTCATACTGTGCCTTAAGATATTCTGCAAACAAGGTTTTCAGAGTTTGATTCCAGGTGATACCAGATGACCATTGACCTCCACCAAAAACAACAGGTACAGTACTTCCAACTCACCATAACACATCCACATACTAATTAGGAAATCCATCCAAGTTTTCCTACCTTGAGATATTGTGTGAAAAAGGTTTTCAGGATTTGTCCCCTTCTGACCCCAAATGACCTTTGACCTCCACCAACATATGTAGGATTTTTCTTTACATCATAATGCATCAACATATCAAGTTTGAAATGAATCCAACTTTCATACCATGATGTATCATGTAAACAAGGATTTCAGGGTTTGACCCCATGTGACCCCAAATGACCTTTGACTGCCACCAAAATTAACTGGGTTCTTCCTTACATCATAACGTATCAACATATCAAGTTTGAAATTAATTCAAGTTTGCTACCTTGAGATATATAGTGAAAAGCAGGTTTTCGGGGTTTGACCCCATGTGACCCCAAATGACTTTTGACCTATGCCAAAATAAAATAGGGTTCTTCCTTACATCATAAAACATCAACCTATCAAGATTGAAATGAATCCAAGTGTCCTTCCATGATGTATCATGTAAACAAGGAATTCAGGGTTTGACCCCATCTGAACCCAAATGACCTTTGACCTCCACGAAAATAAATTGGGTCCTTTCTTACAGAATAAAGCATCAACATATCAAGTTTGACATTAATTCAAGTTTCCTACCTTGAGATATAGTGAAAACCAGGTTTTCAGGGTTTGACCCCATGTGACCCCAAATGACCTTTGACCTCCACCAAAATTGATGGGTTCTTCCTCTCATCATAATGCATCAACATATCAAGTTTGAAATGAATCCAAGTTTTCTACCTTGAGATATAGATTAAACAAGGATTTCAGGATTTGACCCCTTGTGACCCCAAATGACCTTTGACCTCCACGAAAATAAATTGGGTCCTTTCCTACAGGATAAAGCATCGACATATCAAGTTTGAAATTAATTCAAGTTTCCTACCATGAGATATCATGTAAACAAGGATTTTGGGGTTTGACCCCATGTGACCCCAAATGACCTTTGACCTCCACCAAAATCAATCGGGTCCTCTCTTACATCATAATGCATCAATATATCAAGTTTGGAATTATTCCAAGTTTCCTACCATGAGATATTGTGTAAACAAGGATTTGGGGGTTTGACCCCACGTGACCCCAAATGACCTTTGACCCCCACCAAAATCAATAGGGTTCTTCCTTACATCATAACGCATCAACATATCACGTTTACAATTAATCCAAATTTCCTATCTTGAGATATTGTGTAAACAAGGATTTTGGTTTGTGACCCCCTGTGACCCCAGATGACCTTTGACCTCACCCAAAATCAATAGGGTTCTTCCTCTCAGTATGGGGTATCTGTGTACCAAGTTTGAGAACTGTCAGATCTTCCCTTCTCAAGATATCGTGTAAACAAGCAAAGTGTCACAAACACACACATATACACATACATACACACACACATACACACGCACATACACACATACATACACATACACGCCATCATGAATGCATAGGTTTCTCTTTTCATCAAAACCAAAAACAATACAATTACAAGTTTTTGAGCTTTTCATCTCTGATGATCGTGTTTACAAGCAGGTGTCACACACACACATACACACACACGACATCACCATCGCATAGATTCCTTGCCTGCCTTCGGCTAGGAATCAAAAATCATTCAATTTCAAGGACCAAGTCATGTGACACATGTGATACTTTAACTTATGTATTTCAACTCCTAGTCTGTGATGGTTAACTGTGGTAAAAAAGTTAAACAACTTTATCACAAATATACACTCCAAAGTCTTGAAATTTTGAACTGGTATCTTTCAATATTCATCGCACCCATTGTTTTTACAATGATGCAGGGGACTTCCAAAAACCTATATTCACACCAGTACAACAATTTCCAATACACTTTGAGAATGACATGAAGCAAGGGAAATGCCACCCTAATGCTGCATAAAGCATATTATCAAACTGTGCAATCTTTTGACTAACAAAAGCTGTTTAATAGACCAACCGGTTGTATATAACTGATTCAAAATTTAACTAGCGCAGGTTTTTTATGTACAGTATTTGGAAACCATACCTGAGCTGTAAGTGTCTCTGTCATTTCATGGTTCAAGTTTTTCCTTTTACGTTGTGAATCTTCTGTCATTTTCTCCATCCTCAAAGATAACTCCTGTCAGGATAATGAAAAATACTGATTAAACATAATAATTATCCAGTTTGGGTTTGAAGGACATGGTCTGGAATATTTTTGTCTTTCTGGCAAGACCTTGATGAAAAGTAACAAGAATATGCATTTAATAGGTCCCCTTTGTCTTTATTTCTATGGATTGAACAATACTCAGAACCTAGTGTGTGAGAGGTTGTACCTGAAAAAAAATTGTGAGAACCTTAAAACATGGTAAATGTAGAGACATATGACTATTTTCAAAACATGAGATCATGCTATAAATATCTTCTTCTTTTCCTTACAAATATCTTACATAATGTTCCTGTATATATTCATAATTAGAACTTTGAAGTTATTCTGCATGAATATGGCAATTTGTTCACAAGAATTTTCTCACATGGTTAACAAATGCCATTCAAGAATGTTGGAAACTGGGGTTGATATTAATTCAAACTAAGCTAACTGAACTTTAGCTTACTTTAATCTTGGCATCATCCACTTGTGAATATTTAGCCAGGGTCATAGCATCTTCATCTTTCCTCGCAGACTCCTCCAGCCAGGCTTCAAGAGCTTGTTGATCCCACTTTAGCTGTGATTTCAATTCTTCCAGCTTCTGTGTGTTTTTGAATATTGAATTCTGGGAATGCAATGAAACAGTGCAATGTCAATGAAGGTTAAAAATGTTGGTTCTTTTCAAGGACTGTTTTCAAATGTTTTGGAAAATATCATCAACAAAGATTTTGCAGGAAATACCAACGAGGTTATTGTTCTTGTCCTTTTTAAGAAGGAGGGGGAGGGGGTTCCTATGGCCTGATACTTTTTGCCCTTCTGAAGGTCTTTCTGGGGGACATCTGTAGTTGACATAGCCAGGTACTGCTCGGCTGCATTTGAATTCTACCAAGTTCAAATAACCATTTGTAGAGTATTGATAACCATTACAATATAACCTCTTTATGTTACAGTTATGAGTACATAATGCCAACTTGGTCCACTTTCACTCCAAAAATAACCAGACAGTGACAACTGAGAGTTAACTGCCATCATACAGAATTTGAATGAATTCAAAATTCCCATCAGAGAATTCCATAACTATCTATTGTGTGTAATCCGGCCTAGTTGCATTTCTACACAGGTAGCAATCAGGTATCTTGTCTGTTTGAGGTCACAAACTGCAATCACCAGGGGGAATTTCATCTAGGAAAGGTTATCTGTGACCAGTGGTAATATTTTCTGTACCTTTGATCAGAATTCAGTTCATAAAAAATTTACCTTCTGACATTTAAATGCATTACATATTTGTCTATCTTAAACCAATATTTTTGAGCAAATGACATGCATACACTTAGTAAGCCACCCACTACTCAGGCATTGCTGTAAGTGGCTCCTTCTAAAACATACAACGTAATCATGCTACTCCAAGTGTGTTTTGGTGTAACATACAACATCTATTTTTGCCTACAGCATGGCAATAAAAACAAATTATCACAGGAAATGGGTCCATAAAAAAATATCATCTAACCTCATAAATGTTCTTCCTTTCTTGAAGGTCTGCAAGATTATTTTCCAGTCTATGTATTTCCTGCTTCAAACGTCCTTCTTCCCTCTGGGCTAACAAAAGCATGTGGTTTTCCGTCTCAATTTCCTTCTCCCTGGCACGGCTTATACCCTACATGAAACAATACTTGACAAGGTTAAATGATACCAACAAACAGCTTGCTCTATCAAAACTTAACTGTACAACTTATCACAAGGTAGCTTAAATGGAAAACATGAAGAAAAGACAAAACACAAACACTTTCGAGTTTATGAATGAACAGTTTCCAGATAAATTTACATAGTAGGATACACTTAGGAAGGGCACTAGATTAAGTGCAACTGTATTTTGATTTGGGAATCATTTTCCTAACATATTACCTTTTACTCAAAAGCAAAGTGTAGCTGCACCTGTTTGATTTTTTCAAGCGTTTCCTGTGGCACAACTTTAAAAGCTTAAACCTTCCCTGTTAAATTAGTCAAAATGGGTTTTTGCCATGACAACAATGTGCCACAGAAAACTATCCAATACACATCTCAAACATAGTAGGATAGTGCCCTCTATAAGCTGGGGGCTGTAGAATTAGAATATGCCCACCGTATTCCCCTCATGTCCCAAAGGACGACTAATGAGGAGGTCTTGATACAAATCTGAACAATATTTGAAAACAAATTTGAACTTTACTTTGTTTAATTTAGCTGACACTACACAACACATTTATGTTAGTGCACATGTCATTAAATACCATCTAACTTATTAACTCAATCAGTTTAGTAATTCTGCTGGATCTCATGTAACCTAGAAACAATTGCCTCGGTACTGATTGAGATTATACTGAACATAATAAAACTGGATGTGCTGGTTATGTCTTAATACTTGGTCTAGCAGAGCCAAGTGATTGATTGTAGTAAAACTTGCAAACAGAAAATGCATACTACAGCTCTTATTTTCTATGCTTAAAATTGTTATGATACTACTGTCCATTGGAGGTAAAATATTACCTGCGTATTATTTAACTCTTGTTGGACATTTCTCATGTGTTCTTGCAGTGCAAACACTCTGTCTTCTGTCTGAGCAACGTCAAGATTTAGTTTTGTCATTTCCTGCTGTTTCTTTTGAAGCTGTTGAAAGAAATTGAGGAAAAGATATTAGTCAGATTGCTGCCAATTACTGTATGTATAGAGGTCACGCGCCGAAGTCATTGTGTGGTTTGTGTCTCTATTTTGCTATCCAGGCATCCATTTTGCGACATTTGTTATCAAGGTGTTGCCGTGCACCTGTACTGGTTTCACATAATCAGTGACATCCAGCATGCCAAATTGAGACATGTTGATATGACCTCTATATGTAAACTAATGATTCTGTGACATTGCACTTCTTTCATGCATTTCATTTCTTTGGTTTATCACAACACAGAAATTTACAAGTAACATTAGCAATAGCAGATAAATAACAACAGGTGTGATAGGGTGTGCACTTAGAAACTCTTTGGGGGTCATCGTGAAGTGCCATTCCCATGAGAAACAAATACACAGTAACCTATAAAGAAAGTAAATGCTACGTAAGCCTAAGAAACTATTACACCTGGCTTAGTAGAGAAACCGCACCCCAGAATAATCCCACCCTGTCACCCCAATTCCAGGCACCCTGACACCTTACCCAATCCAGGTTACCCATTCATGGCATCTGAAAGAGGTGCACATATACAGTAATGTTTAGTCCTTATCTTTTTTAGTTTTCTTGGTACAGAGCTTTGAGTGTATTTGAAAAGCATTTTATAAATAGCACCATTATTATAATTATTAATGGTGGCACAAAATCATATGAATTAATTACAAAGTTATGATGTACCTTTGAAGTTTTTCTCTGAAAGATGCTAACGAAGGCTTCGATTTAAGTGTATGAGGAAAAAGGTTCCTGAGTGAAAATGCCCAGTAATGGTGACTTCTCTTGTACAAATTGTTGTGATAATTCCTAGTATGCAGGCCGTCTGCTTTTCTTGTGTTATTGATGTGAATGAATGCATGACTTATATGTGAAGTAAGCTTTCAATGAATTAGGGAGCATTTGGTGTAAAGAAGGTAGAAAAAGCTAGCCACATGTTAAGTTAAAGGGGTCAGTAAGTTTAAAGGTCTGTAAGTACAGTTAAGGACTTGAATAGACCACTTGTATGATCCATTGCCTGAGAGAAGGTGTTATGTCTTATGGTCTCCTTTGACGGATGGTCAGTCCTTATAAAATGTCCCAACCAACGAGTACAGGAGTAAGTTAAATATAGGAGAATAAGTGTCTGATAAAGGGGCCTTAGAATGCTTTCAGGAAGACTATGTTTGGCTTTCAAAGGACACCGGCTCCTTCAGCAACAAGAGTAGAAAAAGACATAGTATGGTTGTGCCAAGTAACTTTGGGGTGAAAAAAGACACCAAGGAATTAAACAAAATCAACTCTTTGATACAATATCACTAGAATATATCTTGAAACAATTCAAACAATAAGGTCACGTAATGTTTTTAACATGGCAAGTTTTAACACAAGCCCTTAGAAAGAGCCATTGCACAAAATTTGGATGAAACAATTAAACTCTTTCTAGGCTACAAGATAAAAATTGGAAACAACTACATGAGGATTAATGGCACTGCTTGTAAAGTGTAAGTTATTGTACAGAAGCAAGGCAATGCCCATGGTTTGATCTAATCGATGCACACTACAATATATTTTTAACTGCTGCATGTGATATTTGAAACAAATACTATTTCAAATTAAGGGTATTGGTAGTGACAAGATAACATTACACAAATTCTAAATAGATGCCTTTCATATACTTACCAATTCTTCAAGTTTCTTGTTACTGGCATTGGCAACTGGTACCTGAAGCCCTTCATCCCACTCCATCCCACTGAGAACACTTTTGACACTCATTATGAAGAAACTTGTGCAGTGTCTCCAGAGCACTGATCTGAAATGAAAGACACACATTTTGTAACTAATAACTGAGTTGACTGACAGATAGGTTTCCCTGGGCTCTTAGTTTAGTAACACGATAAAATACTAAGGTCAGTAGACTATGTAGTGGTCTATCCCTAGTCATCAAGTACAGGATCTTTTCTTTGCCTCGAAATCACCAGTCCATACAAGTTAATACCAGACTGTTCAAATACCAGGGGATAACAATTTTTGAGAAAGTGAAAGTTGAATTTTTCCAACGGCAAATTTTTAAACTAAATCCCTAATTTATAACCAATATACCGTATTTACTCTATTAAACGCTCCCTCTCTAATAAATGCCCCCTGGCTTTTTTCATCACATTAAATGTGGTGAAATTGTGAATTCCTGAGAAAAGTGTAAATGGAATAATCCTACCTTCACGCCACAAAATCACATCAAGTCCCATATAATGTTGCAAAAAATGTTTCTGCAATTTTTTTGTTAATGTCAATCAACCTGAAACATACCCCTAATATTCACCTCTTAACTGACGTGCTGGGAGTGGTAGCTTTCTTGCTGGTAAATTTGACTCTAATAGACGCCCCCCTTCACGAAAATTTCACGCCCCCGGGGTGTTTATTAGAATAAATATGGTAACGTTCTTTTGGGAATTTGTGAAGCATCATACACAACACCAGTTGGTTCCACTTTTCTTCCACAGTCTTTGGTATGACCTAGTCACACAGCCTGTTTAAGGTGTACATATGGGGAAAGTACTACTGAAGAGATGGTATGTTTTGTTTGACATCCTAATGTTTTGCATGTGATGTTTTACTTAACCAAATATTTCTAAAACTACAGCAAAGTTTGAGGAGTTGCAAACTTGATGATTTGATTTCAAATTTTCAGGCATTGTCAGAGGCTTTAGTGAACAAAACAACGATAATGCTTCCATACACTATTCATTAGCGACAAAGGTAGAGGTACAGAACAGCACTGTAACTATGTGAACATATTGGTGAAAGTTCACCACTTTACTGCACCTACAGATCATCATTTCACATAGGGTAAATGAGGGGGTTTTCAGCACCCTGTTTAGTTTAACCCTGTGAACCTAACGCTTTTATAGTGAAGCTGCAATAAAATCAGGTGCATATAGATTATTTCGTTTCCTTCTGACTTGAAATGCAAATAGTGCAGATTTACACTTACTTATGATGAAAAATCCACAAGAAGTATGGTTCATCCACACTGGGTTTATTGAATTTTGGGCTTTTTAACTTGTGGAGCTTGTTTTGAAGACAATTTGAAATTTTTGGAAGCAATTTAGATTTTTGTTCAAAGACTATTAAAATAAGTGGGTGTTGGTTGAAAAATTTGCCCTTCGTATGATCAAAATCCAAAATGTTGTATGGGTGACAGAAATTCTTTTGAGGTAAATGCATTCTATTGCTATTCTATTGCCCCAACTTACTAAGCTTTCCAGTGGAACTGAAACTTCGATTTTCCTCAAAACTTTTTACCTGGAATAAATATTTGATGATGAAGAGCTTACACTGGAGTAATTTTGGAATTTGATGAGAGAAAATATGGATTTTTGGTACAGAGACATTGAAAAAATTTGGGGTTTTATTTAGTGATCTGCCTTTTAATAGCAAAACTATTGAATAGAATCCCAGGGTCAATTCAAGTTGTGGCTTTTCTTTTCATTGCAAGAAGTATCCACCAAAATTTGCAGAAAATATTTTGCCATTTTTAACAAATGCCTGAAGGCTCAAATCTGAAGCTCATATTGGAGAAAGAATTGTAATTTTATCAGAAACTTTTTGATTTTCATTGAAGAAACTGATATTTTTTTATCAGAAAGATCAAGTAGGTTGATAGGCGGAACTGTAGTTTTTCAGGGTTACTGAATATCATCAGGTTAAAAGGGCAAGAGCAGTCCCCCCAAAATGAAGTAGTGTTGTAGACCGTACGATTTCATGATTGGCTCATGAGAGTCATGTGACAATATTTTTTCTCTTCAAATGTGAAATTTACCAGGAGTTACAGCTTGCTTTACCTAGAATATGCAATATTTAAGTCTTAAATTAATATAGCAGATACTGTGAAGAGGAATAAGATAAAAATTGTGAAATTAAAGGCCCAGTTCTCTCACCCCAAACAGCACCAATTCTCCTAACCTTCTTACTGAAGCCCCTCCCACAATTGTCTGAAATTCATCCTCATCCAGACACAATCTCAGTTAATTGCTTCAGTGTGAGTATAAAAAAGCTCAATGTGCATAATCAAAACACTCTCAATACAGTTCATGCTGCGTAATATAAGCTTTCGCACTCTGCATTGTTTGAATTAGATGTCAATCAAAGAGCTGAGCCAATTGAGAATTTGGGTACCCAGGTTCCTAAATTGTAGTTTGGGGTGAGAGGTTTGTCCCTTTAAGTTGCTGCTTCAAGACAAGTTTGGGGCGACTGCCTTTGCCCTTTAAGACCCTTGGACAAAACTGATAAATTTACCAAAAAATTTGGCTTCTCCTTCACATACTGTATATTTGAAAACAGGAGCTTATGTGTATAATAGGCCTACTAATGGAATTCCATGGCAGAAAAAATAGGCATAAAGAGCTTAAGAGGCATTTCAGTTTGTTGGGGGGGGGGGGGGGGTAGGGGCAGCTCAAGATTTTTTGGCCAAAAACATGTAATCCCACCCAAATATATCTAAAGGGACATAAAACATTGGTTGTTGCTACCCCTCGGATAGTCGGAAATGGCATTTCCCAGGCTTGTAAGCAGGGTCTTAATAGTCGCTACTGAGCTTCTGTTTGCAATTAAATGTTTCACAATTAGCAAAGTGATCAGAAACAATTCCTAATATTGATACAAAATGAAATACCATGTGGAAGCCAGCAATGTGGCGTTTTACAAAACAACATCTACAAAAACTGGAAAATTAATTAGAGTTGGGGAAGTAGTGAAAAGCCTTTCTGAACAGGTAGGTCTTGAGCTTTTTCCTAAAAATTGTGAAGGAACCACACAACTGAAGGTCTGCAGGAAGGTTGTTCCATTCCCTTGGACCTGATACCGAAAAAGCTCTGTCACCAAAGGTCCTCGTCTGAGTTCTCAGTACAACATAATCACCTTGAGACCTAAAAGAGTACCCACTTTCCTTTTTGATAAAATAACTTGACAAGTAATTTGGGGCCTGGTCATTGACACATTTATATGACATACATAAGAGTCTGAATAGGATTCTGTACTTAATGGGAATTCAGTGGAATTCCTTAAGACATGCAGACTACTTATACTTAAAAAAATATAAGTCTGTGACTAGACTTGTCGTTTAGAAAAAAGGCCATACAATTCATTCTTTTCGATGAAGATACTGAAAAATTTTTAGGCCTATCCACAAATTTCATTCCCTTCTTGTACTTGGATTTGAAATTTGCAGCTAACAGTTATTTTTAACACTTGCAAGTTCAAACATTACTTTCCGCCCTAAGATTGTTTGGGGCGGAAAGTAACGGTTGGAAAATAGCGAGGGAGGAAACTACTAACAACCCCCGTTTTTGTCAGTTTTACAGCAAAATTTTGCACTCTTTGCATCTTGGCAAGAGAAGAATTAGGTAAACCATAGTAAGCTACAACAATAGTCTTGCTGAGATAAGACCAAGGCATGTATAATCAGCTCAAGAAATTTTCTTCTTAAATGACTACGTAAAACTCTAATACAATGCAATTGAAACATAGCAGTTTTGCATTTCTCACTTAGCTATATGCTTATAGAAAGACAATTCAAATGAACCCCTGTATATTTAATAGAAATACTTTTATCATGTGTGTCAATAATATCAATACCCACAATGATATACTTTTGAAGTATAGTTGAAGAGCCAAATTTAATAAACTCCACTTTTGAGTAAAGGCTCAGTCACAGTGCCTGCTCTGAATTTGCATTATTTTGCAGTACAAATCAAAGACATGTATTTGCGTGTAAATATATGAGAAGTTAGGCCTAACTGTTAGGCCTAAATAAGTACACTGAGCCTCCACTTTAGCAGTCACAGAGTCCGTTTCATATTTGGGTATTAGGTTAACCAATAATCAGATGAGAAGATTTCTTGCATTAGATGTCAGTTTTTTCTCAACGTTTGTTTTGTTTTATCAGAGAAAGATGAAGGAATGTTTTCGAGAGATTTGAAGGGGTAAAATCTAGTGGAAGGTGAGGAATCATGAACAGTTTTGTGCGAAGCACTGCATTGGTGTTGGGCGATGTGACCAACCTTTTCCTTTTTATATATATATATATATTATATAATGCTAGGACGATATGTGGCCTAGCCTACAATCTTGGACAAAACTGTTGGGACACTTTGCCATAATATTCTTGAATTTCAGTTCAAAGGCTTACATGAATTCCCCTCCCCCGCTCCCCCTTTCAATGTTGCGCTGAAAGAGTGACTGTATGCCGTGAATAGGCTAACTGTGGTCAACATTGCGAAGGGGAGCGGGGTGTCCCAAGGAGTTTTGTCCAAGATTGTCTGAGCTCCACGCGTATTATTTACAAGAACAAATTCAATAGATAATGCTTCATTTTTCGAGCCGACTTTTTGGGAAAAGCTTTTTCGGAGGCTTATAGGTCTGAGCATTTTAGCATAAAGAGTTAGTAGCATAAAGTGTTGTTATAATGTGTTGTTTGGTTCATTTGTATACATTTATTTAGAGTCGGGACGAAAATAAAGAATAGACTGTTGCAGGTATTCTTGGGGAATTTGCATCTCGTAAGCCATGGGCAGAGGTACGGGCGGAACGCCTACCAATTCCTCCTCGTAATACAGATGCAAAACCAGTTAAAACATGTTTCAACTTGGAGGAGGCAATTTTAGAGCCAATAATTTAATATTTGAAATATGGAAAGAGACTTTTGAATATTTTTCAGGCCCGGGAAATTGCCAGGATACGTACTATTCCGATAGAGAGTATATACATACATATAACTAAAACAATTTCTTGGATAGAAAACTCTGACTCCTATTGCAAACTGGTGTTAAGGAGATGAGATTTTAACTGAAAGAGCGCCACGATCTACCATGAAATGTTAAAGGCACATCTGAGATCCAAGCTTTTAAAATATAACGATGGTAGATCGTTAGTTAAGGCTGGTTTTTGGCATATTTTGAAGCAAATTGCACCCCTGTGACTCCATTTTTCACGTTACATGAAACTGGTTACGCATGCTTTTTTCCCTCTTTAAACCGAAGCAATTTCATTGCGTTTTGCTTCCAAATTTGCTTTCAAAATAAATGGTAGACCGTTGGGTTAAACTTATCTTTCACTGCCGGTCTCGTCAAGTTCGCATGTACGGCATATTTTTTCGTGAGAAAACACGGTAAATTACTCTAAAATGAAGTAATAGGCAGGATGCATCAGTGCCTCTGTTCTCCAAAATGCACTTGTCAGGTAACACGTCACTGTTTTGAACAAATTTAAAATACATTAACATGAACATTTTTTCAATATTCTTTTTATTTTATGACAGTGTAAACCAAAAACAAGTCACTGTTGAGAACAGCTACATAAACGATCGGGCGCTTTAACTTATTCCCTTTTGCAAATCAACCCATCAAGACAAAATGACACTTTCTACTGTGTGACGCGAGTAGTTCTAACTTCCCGAAATTCTCAGACAATCTTGGACAAAACTGTTGGGACACTTTGCCATAATATTCTTGAATTTCAGTTCAAAGGCTTACATGAATTCCCCTCCCCCGCTCCCCCTTTCAATGTTGCGCTGAAAGAGTGACTGTATGCCGTGAATAGGCTAACTGTGGTCAACATTGCGAAGGGGAGCGGGGTGTCCCAAGGAGTTTTGTCCAAGATTGTAGGTCGGCTAGGTTGGCTAGGTCGAACTTTAGTGTTAATGTAATGTTCGCCTAGCCTAGCCTAGGCTAGGTGAGGCTAACGCTGTGTGTAACGTTAGGCTAGGCTAGATTTAATAAAAACCAGCAAAATATGTTTGTGGCAAAACTTATGAGCGCCAAACCCCTCAAATTGAGTCTACTGTATTTTACAATACTTATAACAGATAGAATAATCTCGAAGACTCGGTGAAGGGAAAATCAAGGAAGATACAAACCAGAATTAATCCTGTCGTTTAGGGTGAACCATACGCTAAAGTTGACTTTACAACAGGAATGTTGACAACTCGCGCATAGCAACGAGCGAGCGAGTACGGTATGTACGCCGTATACGTACATGTACGTAAGAACTGCTTCATGTAGGTGGCGCACCACCATTAATTGTTGCCATTGACCTACACACTAAATAGGCTTCGTTATTCTGCCTCTAATTCCTTGTCAAAGTTTTCAAAGCCAGTGAGGGTACCATCAATGCGAAGCCTACGAGTTGCTTATTAATGGCACATAAGAATTCCCATACCATGACCATTGACTTTTTGAGCTACAGGCGTATGAATAAAAAAGTAGTGATTCGCCCCCCTTGTCACTACCCAGAATATGAGAAAGGTCCGCTGACATTCAAAAGCCTCTCAGTCAGCCCAGGTGTAACCAATTTCAACCATTTTCTCACAGAATAATCTCCAACTCAACCACTACCAAAAACATGTAACAAACCATTCACTACTTTCTTTTAACACATTGAAAAATTCATCCAAACACAATTTTTAGGGACTACGGCCAGAGGGTTCACTTTTTGGCCAAAGAGCAACTTTTGGTAATGGTGGAGCGCCCCCTCTAGCCTGACGGCACGTACTGGGGATGGCGCTCTGCCAAAAATTATGTATAACACTATTTTGAGTAGAAGGATTAGCCAATTCGAGATTACAAGTTACTAGATTCTTAATTTGTTTTTATCATGAAATATTTTGGTTGTTTTTACACTGAGGAAGACAAAAGATTTTGCACATGAATTTATTTGCCTGCATTGTATAATATGCTTCATATGTTGTGAAGTTGAGGATCACTGATCTGTGTAAATGAAAACGGAAAAAGGGCTTTCGTTAGACCATCACAAATTGACCAGATTTTAATTGATTTTTCATAAAAGACATAAATCAACTCCCTCTCCCAATATAGGAGAGAGACAATCCGCGACAGGAATGATAATTTTTGTTAGTAGTTGAATGTGGGCGGCGTCTGGAAACTGTTTCGTTTGCGCAACTCAGACTTTAGCCAGGGGTGGTGCCAGGATTTGCCCGACCGGGGCCAAGCTCCCCGACAGGGGGGGGGGGGAGGGGAGGCAGTATTTCAAAGCCCCGACAAAGGCAATGAATTAGTCAGGGTGGGAAGTTGCTCGGTGGAATTTGAGGCACCCGTAGCGCGCCGAAATTTTTTACTTCCTTTTTTACAAATACTTAAAAATCTGGAGTTCATTTTCAATAAGAAAATTTAAATTTTTTGGAACAATTTTGGAAAAAAAAAATGGAAAATTTTGCCACTTTAAACAATCTGAAGTTTATATTGGGGAAAAATTGTAATTTCACGACAGATTTTGGGGTTTTTCATGGAAGATTGTGACCTTCCTATTGGTAAAATCAAGTAAGGATGATCTGTAGCTTTGTCGGGGTTTGAGGCAGATTAAGGCCGCGCCCTCGGACCATATTGGAAAATTTTCCCGCGGAAAAAGTTTGGCTTCCCATAAATTTGAAGTTTTATATTTTATATATTGAAATAGGCGCACGGGAGCGTTTCAGTTTGGGAGGGGCGGATTTTTTCGCGAGAAATGTAATCCTGACCGAAAGACCACACAAATATTTTTGAAAAATTGAGAACTCTTAGACAGCAGGAAAATGCATTTCCCGGGCTGGTAACTACAAACAAAGTAGTATTTTATTTGAGCTTTCTTTCGCAATAAAATTTTCACTTCATAATACTGCCCCAAAACGAAGAATAATATGCAAGCATGCATTGTTCTGTTAAGTAATCTGTTCGAAAAAATATATTATCTGAGCGGAGCGCCACCATCAGTTTGCGCGGAACGTACAGAAAATTATTAAAAAATCTAATCCCTGCCGGAAATGGCATTTTCCAGACTTGTAATTAGAAATGAAGCCATCGTTATTTTGAAAAGTTCTGTTGAAATGAACGTTTAACTTCTATTGCAAAAGCCCAACTTGCTATAATTAGTGATCAGAAAATTACCAGATAAAAGGTACCGTACTGCTACAATTAGATGTAAGGCATGTCTGTAGGAATCTTCGTTGTATTCAATTGCAAGATCCACAAAATAGATGAAATTTTCTACAAGACTGCCCAAACTCCAGGCTATAAATGATTTCACTTCCAACGTATTTGAAAATATGCTACTTTTTATGATATGCATGTGTAGCTCAAAAGGGTCTGGCCGATTTCCATTACCGTTTCTAGAATTCGGCTGTCGAGGAAGGTCAGATGGCAGACGGCATCGGGCAATGCATGCACATGAACAGCGCCACTCGCCTTTTTTGTACGGAAAATTCGGAATTGTGCGTTTCTTAAAAGAATGTGGTGTATAAGTGAACAAAATCAAGAAGATCTTCGGGGTGATTGAAATTATCAGCGGCCCACATCTTTTATCGGCCTGTAGATGAATGCTCCCAGACGAAATTTTATTTTCTCAACAGGAGGAGGGCAGTCATCCCCCGGACAGGGACATGACCTGGCGCGCACGGATTGAAGATGGGATGAGGAATAGTAGAGCTAGTAAGAAGTATAATTAAAACCGATTCAGATGTGCATTAAAATAGCGTTACAAAAGAAAAAAGGGTGTTAAAGAAAAAACAGTTAATCATCCATCCAGTAACTTCAGTCCTTTACGTTTTTCACAGTTTTTGGCCTCCCCGAAAAAATACCCTCCTTCCCCGACGGGGGATGAGATAGGACAAGGCAAATGGATGAGACAGGACAAGGTGTATGGAATAAGGTATAACAGAGCTAAGAAGAAGCGATTGAAAATCGATTCCAATATGCATTAAAATAGCATTACAAAACAAAAGAAATGTTCAAAATCACCCACCCAGTAACTTCAGTCCTTTTAGTTTTTTTTTTTTAATTTTTAATTATTTTTCGGCCTCCCCGACGAAACCACCAACCTTCTCCTGGCTGGGGGAGAGCATCGCCCCACCCCGATGGAGCCACCCCTGACTTCAGCCTCACTGTGACTAATGGAATTTCACTGAGGGGCTTCGATCCTTGATGACAGGCTAAACTTAGCCGGGCATTTTAAACTCTAATCCAGAGGTTTTCAAACTTTTTCAAAATACCGCCCCATAAGGCATCCATGACTGATCCAACGCCACCCCCCCCCCACCCACCCAACATGCTATCATATTTACATAAGTGTTTGACTTTCAATTTCCAGCACCAAAATGACCCAGATAATTTTTATATTGGTTAAATTTTTGTCAGTAGTTGCTAAACCTTTCGGAGAAGACAGTCTGCGTTAACCACTCTGCAACCTCATAGGTTCCCTTATTGCACGAATGTATGAGAACCTCCAGGGACCCCCTAGTAAATGCCAACGCCTTTCTATTGCTTGCAAACTCCTCAGCGCCCCCTTGAAACTTTTCAACGCCCCCCCCCCTCCAGGGGGCTGTATAGGGACCACTTGAGAACCACTGCCCTAATCGTTCTCATCTCAGCTTCCAGCTCCCTTTTCTCATCAAGGAAAACTCAATAGTGAATTTAGTTTTAGTAATAAAAATTAACAGCGGCTGTGGTCTAGTGGTTTACTGCACTAGGCAGTTTTCGATGTGCAAGCGACAAAAGGGATATGAAGCCAACACTGAAGAAATGACAGTGCTAAATTGCAAAGGGCAAAGAAATGTTTGACCATTCACATAGTCTCCCCTTTTTGTCCAAAAAAATGAAAACACAAAATGAGAAGTGTACTTCACATTTTGAGATGCGTTGTTTCTTCGCCGCAAACCACCAAATGGGAATAACAATAGGCCTACTCTCCTTTCCCATTTTTTTTAATTTGAGGGCTGATGACAGCAGCCGGGACTCTTTATAAAGTCCTCCCGACCCTCTGGCAAAGGGCCGTTCGGCGAAACCAAAACTTTCACTGCATCGGGAAGGAACTATTACGCCCACTGAAGGACAATACCTGACCAACTTCACGGCCCTCAGACCATTTACATTATTGGTCTGTCATGTATGGTGTAGGAGACGAATTTGTATTGTGTTTTTGGAATTTAGTTGTATTGTTACTCTATATGTTAACTGTTATCCTTGTACCATTGTGTTTACACCTGTAGCTTAGTGAGTGTGTTAATGTTTGTACTGCTGTGTATTTGTTATGCTAATTAAGTTACTTGCACTTTTTGATATGTGATGATCTTGACGAGTAGTCTTGGATCGGCCACGAGAGAATACACGTCGGCACGGAACCCTGCTGTCTGTAAACTGACTCCTTATTTACCTGGTTCTCTGGACAAGCTTATAGGCCCGCATTTTACCAAGGCTCGGACCACGTTACATATGGCTCCATTCTAGACTGGTTGGAAGGAACACGGGATTCTACATATTATCTTAGCCAAAAGGCCGAGAACAGCAGCCAGGACTCGACGGAAGACGGAACTTGATAGAACACTGAGACGCCCCGGCGGATCAAATACGTCCCGATTGATCACATGAAAGATAGGATAGATCCTAACATGAAAATCAGAGCCATCCTAATATACGGCTCTGATGAAAATTTCAGTAGAGCGCCATCAGCATCGTCTGCTAAGCTTGGCCGGCCGGCCAGGTCATGTAATTTATGCGAACAGACAAAACCTTAAAGACAGGTACACATAGTTTGCGAGGTTTCGTTCTGAACTCAGAGGCTGACCATCCGAAATGTCATTTCCCTCTACCATCAGAGACAGCAATCAAAGTGCAGAAGAGGATGACGATGTTTATGGTCCAACTCTTCCACCTGGTAATTATCTAAACAAAGATTTCCAATTCCAGTTACTTGCCTAGTTAGGCTATCTCATAACGTTACGGCTGGCACTGACTCAGTGATGCACTGATTGTGTTATGTTTTTTAGTCAACGTTAATAATAATAATATCATTGACTGTTAGGCAAGGCCAAGACCCCAAATTGTAGTCATTATAAATTATAATTTGCACACATGATAGTCTGAGCCTAAGTTACAGTACCTCAGTCCTATGCCCATTATTAAAGGTGCTTGTTACCAGTGTACAGTGTACCGTGAAATGTGTGCTAAAAGAGCTAGGCCTAGGCCTGCAGGGTAATTTCAAGATTTTTACATGTTATGTAAATGCAGATGCACACTCGATGGTCACCCCATCATGCTGGCCAAGAGTATGCATGTATCACATGCTGGGATTGTAGCCCTCGAACAGGGCTGTGTGTTTCTTACATGGCCTAGCCTAAACTCATTCCTCAAACAACACATTACACAGCCCTTGCGCAGCTAGCGTTCACAACATATACCCACTAACGTTAGTCAGGACGCCTGCTGAACGTCATCTAGAGCTAGTCTTGGGTCCCTTAATGACAAAACATTCTCACTCAACTTCACACAGATGAACTCTGCCACCCCATTTATGTTTCTGCAAAAGATGTTCACAAACGAAGTTTCATCAAACGATGGCCTTTATTGGAGTATTCATCTTCTGTTTGGGATCCCTACACCGTGTCCCTATCCAATAAGGTTGAGCAAATTCAACGTAGGGCTGCTAGGTTTGTTTAATATGACTATTCCCGCTATAGGAGTGTGACTGAAATGTTAAATGACCTAGGGTGGGATAGTCTCAAAAGCAGGCATACTGCCAGCAGGCTACTGTAGCAATTCTTTACAAAGCCAGATTGGGCCTCCAAGCCTTGCCAATCAACAACCTACAACCGGTCCGGCGGCCCTCCAGGCATCACCATTCTAATAGCTCTACAAATATACCAACCAATAAGGAGCACTACAAATACAGTTTCTTTCCTCGGACCGTCAGAGACTGGAACCTACTCCCCCAGAACATTACAGATCTCGAGGACCCCAAGCAGTTCAAGAGCGCAGCCTTGAGGATCCTCAGACGGGACGACTAACTACATGCGCACACTCAACCCTGCACGTTTGACTCCACCAGGAGTGTTGTGCAGTATTTTTCCAGATCCAGATGGCTAAATTTTCGCTGCCAATTTCGACTGTAACAGTAAGTCAGTGCCTCATGTTTTTGAGTTCTCAGCAACTGTTCTCAGTAGAGGTCAAAGGTCACAATGGGAGCAATTGTCAAACTTGATACTTCACCTGAGTAGCTGTCTTCATAAGACCATCTTTGAGTAACAAAAGGCAGTGTATATTATTTGGAATGCTGCATAGACTTAAGTGCTTCTGTTACTTACTGAGTTCCCTTCCTGTCATACACCAAAAGAAAATGGCAGCTTCTCATGCAGATGACGACACAACACAAGCTAAATTTGGCTTGATATCTTGTTCCAAACTATCCTTTTTTGCAGTTATTTCATCCTTGAGATCCCAACAATGACGCATTTTTCACTCATTCAAAGATACTAAAAGTTGTAAAAGTACCAAACAAGCTACGTCATTTATTTCATATCTTGTGCATCCTGGCTAGTGGGTACGTCTGTAAACTTGAGCTGCACAAGGGCTGTTGTGAGAGGAATGGGGCTAGGCCATGTAAAGAACACACAGCCTTGTTTGAGGGCTAGCTGGGATTCATGCTTTTCATTCTCAGGGTTTAATCTTAATTTTACTAGGGTAGCTTCAGGTATTGTTGGACAGTTGATGGTTTTTTCTCTATGCTAGCTTCCAATTACATAGTTGCCCTACACTGATGCTTTCCAGATACTGTACCAACAGGCGCAACTGTACTAATGTGATATGTACCTGATTAACGCATACCTACGGAAACCTAAAACAGTGCTTAAAAAATGTTTAGTGTGTGTTGGTAGACTCTTTAAGATGTTCTTGGATGCTTTATTATTTCAATTTAATTCATTTTACTATTACTGGGGCATTCTGCAGTAAATTGGACATGGAATTCAAAATTTTAAATGCTTAGTATCAAAATATTTTCAGAGGAGTTGCTTACTATACATATAAAAATTTCTTACATGTACTGTAAGTTTTTTATACATATGTTATGTGATTTAGTATGCCTAATTAGTACTTAAAGCTAACGAAACTGGGAATAGTATCAGTCACCGACGGACATCACATGGTTGAAAACCATGTGGCAGTGCTTCAATGGAATGACATAAAAGAAGTTGGGACTTGTTAAGGATGCTGTAAGACACATTTGAATGATTAACTGCAATTGTGAAATTTTTCTTAAGTATATTATTTACCCGGACAACATCACT
Organism: Holothuria scabra; assembly: GCA_037179385.1. Classification (NCBI taxonomy): domain Eukaryota; kingdom Metazoa; phylum Echinodermata; class Holothuroidea; order Aspidochirotida; family Holothuriidae; genus Holothuria; species Holothuria scabra. The sequence continues at coordinate 11,143,166 of CM074190.1, read as the reverse complement.
ATGTCCCGTCCGTGACAATTTCGGACGTATTTTTTTTAGCCTCATTCAACACTTAACAAATCAATCATGTCTATTTCAAAAATTCTCATACTTATCACATTGATACATCTGCAAAATTACCTGGTTTCTAGTATCAGCTAATTAGCCCCCTAATTTACTAACAAAGAAGTGTCACGGACGGGACAGTTTGTCACCGACCGGACAGGTATGCACTATTTAACATTGAACACTGAGTAAGCTTGACTTGGTTTGGTACTGTACATTAATGAACTTTTTTAGTAGAGTTGGGCTTCAATCAAGGATTATACCCTGGGCCCCTTGACCATGGAGGTACAGAGGTAATAGGCTAGTGCCAACCTGGCACTGCTCTATTGAATACAGTCAATGACCTATTGTTAAAATAGTTGTAGTCCATGACCATTCGAGTGATAAGTTTATTTTAGTGAACCAACTGCATATAGAGTTAAAACAGTACATGTGCTTGTGAACATTGTCTCTGAACCCACTCCCCTTGCAACCTCCCCCAGGCCAGCAATCCACCAATGGACAGATCAGTTGCACCCTTATCTAGCCTCTCAAAACTCAGCAGCTATGTGTTCATTCTGTGCGCAATTAACAAACTATGCAATCTGGCCCTAATCCTAGGCTATACTTTGTGTAGACCAGAACCAGTATGAAATGAAACCTGCTATGTAGGTTACCCTTTGAAGGCCTAATCCTATTCCCTTTCCTTGTTGTCTATTTTTGTCTGTTTTATCTTGAGGTACTGTATCATTACATGAAGTAGGCTTTTTTCCCTTTTTCTTACAGACTTTCTCAAATGTTACATTGCATGCAATTTCATGCATTCCAAGGTGAAACCTCTAGGAATTTAGGTAAAAGACATAATGAACATTTCACCAACTGATATGAATGCAGCACCCTGTTATTTGTTATCACAGAGTAGAATACCATCATGGTGATTGTGATTTTGAATTAAATGTTAAATATGTATTTCTAATACCCATACTGTACTTGGAATCCAACATGGAAAGAAGTGACTGAACAGGTAACATGTGTACAGTAGCTGAGCTTAATTCTTTGCTAAATAAGACTGAAGAGTGGTCAAGGCTGGTAGGGTGAGAAGCTCAAGACTGTAAGCTTCCAGTGTTTTGGTTCATGTTCATCCATTTCTAAGCTCCTTTCACTTCCACCCCCTCCCCCCACCCCAAGTTTGGCATCACAATTGTTGTTCACTTCCTTATTCCTTTTATGCATTTTATAGTTAACTATACCTAGCTTTTTATTGCTGTTATGTTGACAGATGTGTTCTGATGATGTGCAAGGTTAGATCACATTTAGTATTATACAGGTATGGAAAATGTATCTGTACACTCTATTTATTTTGCTTGATGCTTGTAATGGCAGTAACTCAAACAAAAATCTAAACTGAGATCAGAAAGGACTCCATCTGAAGTCAACCAGATTCCTTGGGATTTCATCTTAAATTGAATTAAATCAGCTTTCATTCCTTTATTCCTAACAGAAAAGCCTGTTATCTAATTAAACTTGATACTGTACATGTCATGATGTTGGTTAAGTTGCAGTGATGGACACAGAGAAATAATCACAAACAAACAGCTTTTGTTAGTTTCACCAGAAATTATTTTATTCAAAGTCTCTTGTCAGAAAAAAAGTGTTCAAAATTCTCAGAGATTTGACTTGATGAAAATCAACTGATTGCAAGATAAATTTCTAGACTCAGTTTAACACTCGAGCTTTAGCTCAGGCTGTTTAGCTCCCATTCCTCTTCATGGTCAAGAAGCAACTGTCTGAACCACCCTAGGACCATCCCAAGTAATTCCCTGTTGTTCCCCACAATGGTCACTACTTCTAAGGACCAGTAGAATGTTCAGAGCACATTTCAAACACTTTCCATTGCTTGAGGAGTTTGGGCCATTTACATATCAAAACTGTGTATGAATTATTTATTAACAGAGTCAGCAGTTTCATATCAGAAGCTTCTTGGCTTTGATGGATAGATACTAGCTATCTAATTGATAAAATTACATAAAATTCCTTGGCCCATTTCAGCTGTGCTAGCTGTCAGATTTGAGGACCTTATAACTGACTGTGTTTTAGAGCCAAACATTGTGGGAAAGTTTCTACAGTACTCCCAACCTGGGGGGCCTGGGGAAGGCAAAGGTCAGAGTGCACTCAGTGACATTGATTGTCACAGAGACAATTGTCAGTCACATTATCACAGCAACAAGACAGAACATTTTTCATGCCCTGAGGTCTTTATATCATGACAATTCAGTATAGCAAAACACATGCATTTAGCATTTTGGGTGAAATTTTCATATACAGTATCCCACATATTTGGTTCTCAAGAAATAAGCAACAGAAGATGTTACAGTACCAACAAAAGATGAAATTCAGGCATGCAAGTGTGACCTCATGGATCCATGAGGTCACATTTTTTGTATTTCTTCATTTTTCATACATTGTCCTAGATGGAAGGTCATCAGGGGTCACCAAAGGTCAATCTTTGAAAACTTTGTCAATGGGATATCTCAAGTTAGGAAACTTGGATGGATTTCATAATTAGTTTGTGAATAAGTTATGATGAGTTGAAAGTCCCTGTTGTTGTTGGTGGAGGTCAATGGCCATCTGGTATCACCTGGCATCAAACTCTGTAAACCTTGTTTGCAGAATATCTTAAGGCACAGAATGCAATTTGGCCTTTTTGAATATAGAAGTGTTTTGGTTAAAAGAAAAACCAGTTACTCACTGGTAAATTCAAAGGTCACTTTGGGTCACTAGGTGTTGCAATAAATGCAGCATGTTTTTGAAAAGAACATGTACTGTATGTATCATCGAAACCTCAATGCATTATTACATTCTGGTTCATACATTGTTTTGACTTTGGATTGATTAGAAGTACTTATCGTTCCATAAAAATTTAAATTAAAAGAGTCATTCTGTTATTGATGTATGTTAGTTTGCTCTTTTATCTTTCTTCAATTTGTTACTGTTCATTTTTCCAAGTGAAATGTAAACCTGCTGACATTGCATTCCTACATACTGTAGAGTATTTGAGTATCATACTGTATGAGACACACAATGTTAAGGAGTGTTTCCAAAACTACTTTTTATGTTTTAGAATTGAGGAAGACTCCATCAAAGGAAGAACACAAGCATTCCACATCTAGTCAAGGCAGCAATGAAGTTCTGGGACCCCCATTACCACCAGGCTTCAAGCAGTCAGCAGAAAGTGATGATGATGATGGAGCGTATGGTCCGTCCCTGCCTCCAGGATTTAAAAAGGCTGAAGACTCTGAAGAAGAAGGTTGCTTTGGTCCCCCTTTGCCTCCTGGCCATGTTAGAGAAGAAGTTTCCTCTGAAGAAGAAGGGGAAATTATTGGTCCCCTTCCACCTTCATCATCTGACATGAAAAATGTGAAGACAGTTGCAGAACAGTTTGAAGAGAGAGCAACTAAAATGAAGAACAAACTTCAAGGGAAGGTAAATATTATTGTTATGAACAAAACAAAGACTGAAAATTTCACATGGAGGTTGAAAAAATTTCTGATAGTGGTCTTTTGCTGATCCATGTCTCAACAAATACAAGATCAAGAAATGCAACATTACTTTCTTTAATCTGAAGCTAAACCCATCAAGTTATGTTTGTTAGGAAATAAAAAGAACTTGAAGTGTCAAAGTGTGGAATAAGGGTTGCACCAGGGGTGCCATACAGTGATCTGGAATTCATCCATTTTAATATCTCACAAAAAATTCAATTTTTTTTTTTTGTGTCATCACAGGGCAGGTGAGCAGTTAGGTGTCCAAGTGAATTCTTGAGTTTGCTTTGTTTAGAAAGCAAGGTTAAGAAATCAAGGAATGTTCACTGATGATCTCTGATCCCCCATTAGAAGATTCTGCTCCTTGAATGCTGGACATTTATACTTTCTGAATCCAGCAGTGCAGTGACATATTTTTGCAAAATTTTATCCTTAAGATACTGGGCATCCACTTACAAAAGATTTTTGGGGATCAATTTTTATTTCCTGATATAATGTTACAACAGTAAATTTCAGTGGCCATATTAGTTTTCAAATGATTCTTAAAATATGAATATGGATTCAGATTTAGTAAAGTTATGCATGAAAAGAACATTGAAGAACATTAATAAGAAATGTGGGTGAAGAATTAAAAATATCTAGACCAGTCTGTCAAGTTATTAAGATTTGGGACAACAAAGGTTCTAAGTAGGCACTTTGTATTACAAAAATAATGGAAGTATTATTTCTTAATATTTCAGCAGTACAGTATCCTATTAATCTTTGTTTGGTCTGTGAATACATGGAAGAAATACCATGGTATGTTTGATATAAGCAGTGTGCTTTCCTTGAAAATTGGCCAAGTCCTGACACCCAGTTTCAAGGGGCATAAGTTTTTAATGCTAATTTTTCCATTAATTTCTTTGACAGGATGAGCCAGCTGCCCCCACACGTGAAACCTGGATGACAGAACTTCCTGACAATTACAAGGCCTTCGGTCTAGGTCCCAGATCTTTCAGAAAGAATGCGCTGCCAGAAAATGATGACCGTTCTGTTTGGACAGATACTCCAGCAGATCAGGAACGAAAGTTAAGGGTAAGTTGATTTATTTAATATAGGTTAGAAAATGAATTGGTACTGGTAGCTTATTTAGTTTGCTGAGATGTACCTGACTATTACAGATGTAAGTTAGTGAGAGAAATATTTCAATATGTGATTGTCTCTTTATGAAAGAAAAGTTACAAATATAAATCTAGAGATGTAAGAAAAAGAGAGTCTGTACAAGGTGATGTTATTTGGATAGAAATACATTACTTCTCGAGTCAGGTTTGCTCCACCAATGTCATACATTCAGTCTGTACCTTGCACAGTGCATGCTGTTTGGATGCGGTAAAAAGGTTGATTTTCTAACCTCAGTAATCTATTGTTCAAGTGAGGTATATCAAGTTTCTAAACACACTGCTGGAGGTCTATTATTATCACTTCACTGAGCTTCTAGTCCACTTAGGTTGCAAAAAATTACACAGTACTTTGGAAAGGATTGTAATCAAACCCCCCTACGTGTGTTCTGCATACTGTGGCTAGGGTTTCTTGACTTGGATTAGATGTCTTTGCATGGAATAGTACTGTCTGTCAATCCTGAAATTGTGTAATTGGGCCAGGAAGGAAATCAAGTGTACATTTTTATGATGACCAATTGGTCATGGCATGGCATGTAAAAGACTTGATACTGGGATGGGTAGTTCATTTTAACGGGAGTTTTCATCTGATATATTGGCTGTAAGACAACAAATTATGATCTTATTTCTCCTTGAGCCCCAAGCTCAGTCTACTGGAAAACTTTGTAACTAACTGGAAGAGCATTCCCATTTGATCTCCTGTGCAAGATCTGATCACCTCCCTGTGCTCAAGTAACAGGAAGTTGCATCATCAAAAATACATCTTCAGGTCAGGTTGCAGATGAGACTTAATCTGTTTGGTCTGTTGAAAATATGTGAACAAAATTGATTATTATTTTGGGGAGGGGAAACTTTTAGAAACTTTCTGGATTGTTGAGAATTTTGCCTCCACAGCTTACATGCATTGAAGTTTATTTACTAGGAAGGGGAAACCTCATTAATTTGTTTCAATTAAGTAGTGGACTCTATTATTTTGACACCAATTGCTTGGCTCCTTTAGATGTTATGCACACCCCCTCCCCCACCTCGAAGACATAAAATTTTACATTATGTAACATAAAAGTATACACTACGTAAGTCATACTTGACTGGAAGAAGAGAAGTTGGACAGGTGAATGATTGTAAGAAAGAGTTCTAAGAATGTCAGTCAAACAAACATGCAAAAGTAGGAAGGATTTTACCAAAAAAATACTCAAGAGAAATGTCATTGAAAAGTATTTGATTGAATTAATGCTTTTTCAGGAAAGACTTTTAGCTAAGACTCAAGGCAAGGACAAAAAACCACAAACTGAATCTAAAATGTCTGAGAGAGACAAAAGGATAGCGGACCAAGTGGATTTATACAACCAAAATGAACGAAATCAATCCTTACTGGACATGCACACCAGCTCACGGAAGAGAAAAGCGGTAAATATTGTGCAAATGAAATTTAGGTTGCGTTGTCATGAAAATTTCTTTTTGTATTGCATCATAGGGCAATTGAAAATGAAATCACATTAGGTGACGTTCAGTTACAGATTTCAGTCTATATTTACAAGCAGGTTAACTTGATTTGTTAATTCTAGAGTATGTTAAGGGCTGGTAAGTTTTTCTTTCCTGTATGACTAATCACCCTGTTGGGTTTTCTTATGTTTTGTTCTTCCTTCTTTTTACTAAATTGAATTCTGAAGACAGATGAGAGAAAAATCATGAAAGTAGTACTCATTTTGAATTTCTCTTTCTCTACTTTTCCATAAATATTCATATTAATAAATTAAATGCATACTCATTGCCTCTCAGTTGTGAATCACCCGATTTATGCAATATTGCATGTTTTTTAGTTTTCTTCATCAAAGAACTATGATCCATGCTTACATGTACCAAGCTTGAACAGTACATATCATGATTTAGACTGTTAGACATACATGCTGACATTCATACCCAAAATGTGACTAAATATTTACTAAGTGTTGTGACTGTTTGGATCTATAAATATATTCTTGCACCTTCATTTCTCTATAGGAGGAATCTAATGAAAAGAAGGAAAGAAGGCCATTTGACCGAGAGATTGACCTGCAAGTCAACAGGTTTGATGAAGCCCAGCGTAAGAATTTGATAAAGAAATCAGCCAAATTGGATTCCAGATTTGCACACAGTAAAGACAAGGTCTTTTTGTGAAAAAAGAGGCAAGTGATTGCATTTGTTCTTGCCGTTATTTTACATCACTGCAGTTGATTCATTATCAAGAATAAGAATTTATGTGAAGAAAAGACATTTGCTCTCGAAGGATGGATCAACATGCTTATCTTTTGAAGAAATTAATGCTAGCTGCCTTGTATTGCTCTTTTGTCGTAACATGCTTCATTTTGTTGATGTTTTTTTTTCCCTTTACACTATGGCGATCTCTCAGAGTAAACACTTGATTACTATTTTTTGATCAAAAGTAGTCGTCAGGCAAAGCATCGCAACTTGAGCCAATGAAATATCATTGCCACACTTAATCAGGTTTTACTGTCTCAATTTTCCCATCCCAAAAATAACTTATTTTTGGTATAACTTATTATGAGTTATACCAAAAATTGTATTTGTTTTGAAAAGTACTTCTGGCCAAAATTTGGATATGAAGCAAGGTAACACTAATAAATCATCAAAACTGAAATTTTACCTACTTTGAAAGTAAAGCCCAAGTTATTTTACTACATTAAGAAAACTTCTTTTCTGTAATGCGCATCAGGTAATGGGTGCCATTTTACTTAAATCAAAGAAATCCTTTCTTCTGTTGGGATAGTTTTGCTCCATGAAGCATCAGTCCAGCTCCTGGCAGTTTAAATTTGGTATCCGTGCTTGCAACATCTTTGGTTAGAATTTAAATATCAGTTGTGAGCCAACATTTTAGATTGTGTTTACAGTTGGTAGAACCAGTAGTGGATTCAGGACTTTTGAAAATTGATTTGTTCCTCACATTCCAGAATCCTGACAAAAGTGTAGGGCTTGTAGTGTTTAATCTTATACTGTCACACGGTAGGAGATACATTGAAATCAAATCTCGTATCCCCTATATCCCTTCTCCAGCAGGTCCCCTTTAAGTGGGAACTCCCACTTTGACAAGCTGAGATGCTTCAAGTGTTTGAAATTTGGGAAATTTGTTAGATATTAAGGTTGTTTCATGTTGCATACCTGTTTTTGTTTGTTTTTTATTTGTACTTTGTTTTCTGGTGTATGTTTTTGGTTTTTACTTAAAAAATAGTGTTCAAAATGATAATAGTCTTTTAAGCTGGTCAAGTCACAATATTACATAATCAACTAAGCTTTATGAAATGTGTCATATAACGGTTTTAAATCTTGTTTACTTTATAAGTCATGTGACTTCACTCTAAGTTTATTTATCAGAGTGCAACTGTCATAACTATCTTTTAGCTCTCTGACCTTTGTGGCTAATATGTGTAGTATCTGTTCTGTTACATCAGTCTGGAGTGAAGCCAGGCTTAAAAGACTCTTAATGAACAGTTATAAAGGTCTCTTGAGGTTGCTCTCATTAATTCTTGGTGTCCCTTCACTGGTAATTTCCTTCTTTGGGGTAGCAGAATCACTTCAGAGATATTTGTCTGCTGTTCATAAATCCTTGTCCTTTGAAGACACAGCTTCTTTGGTAAGCAAAACTCCCTGGGGAGTTAATATCTGGTTTTGCTGTACAGCTTGGGAACCTGGAGGACTTTAGGAAAAGTCTGGAATTGGGCCGTCAAGTCCTGTGTTCCCAAAGCATCGTTGGGCTTGGAGAAAAAGTAGTGTGATAAAACTTTCTTTGTATCTGGTAGATAGTGATAACCTGTTCATTCCACTGTGCACAGTTTTTCAGTAGGCTGTTCCTAAAGAGTTTCAACATCAGAAAGATAACCAACATTGTCAAGCAGGCAATAATCACAGGCCATTTTGACTTGCATCCATGATTACAACATAACAGGTTGAAGGGCAAAGGAGGGCCAAGGCCCCATGAGATGCCCTGAAGTCCAAGCCTTAATCGTTTGGCTGATCAAAGACCCTATGCCAGAGTGAGCGTGGATGAACACCGGCGAACTTTGCCTTCTCTTTTCAACTAGTGCTCAAAGGTAAAGAGGCAGGCGTGTACTAATCGCTCCCAATCCTGCTCCCAGGACTGCCATTTAACATCCCCATCCGATGGACGTGAGCGTAACCCCAGTCTTTAGCCACTTTCCCAAAGGCTGGATGGGGTGGAGATTATACTTGCTCTGCACCACTGCTCAACAGCTGAACTGAGCAAGCGGACCTGAGTCGGACAACTTCCTGAAACGGACAACCAAATACCCAATTTTGTAATTCACCAATTTTTAAGTCCCCTCAGCATCACTGTGAACTGAACAAGCTAATTTTTAGACCCTGGAAAATTTCCAAGTGGTTCCACCAGGACTTGATCCGGGGACCTTCAGCATGCAAGGCAGTATGCTCAAACCACCGAGCCATCTCCACCCTAAAAAGTATGTTCTAAGCTTTAAAAACAGTTAGGGTCTGAGGTACCAGTCAAAGTTTGGGAGGGTTAGTCATGTGATTCCCTTTCAAAAATGATATTTTGAATCATTATTCTCCATGTTTTGATTCCATTTTAGGCCTTTCTGACTCCATCTTTATTCTGTTTGGCTGTGAAATTGTAATGCAGACTCCAATACTTTTGCAAAATGAAAAACGCAGGAATCAAACTGATAATCCAGGTGCGACACCATAGCCAAAAGTTCACTTGGAAAGTAAACAGTATAGAAAATTTTGAAATGACTCCTACACACACCTGCCCGTCTTTACCTTTTTGTTTCTTTAGCCCAATGTTGCACCATTTTTCTATGTTCTGTGCAACACTATGACTATAGAACATATTAGTCTTGGGGTGTCATAAAATCCCATATAACTAACTAACCACACCCTCTACAAATTTAAATAAACTTGAAAAATGGCATTACTTGACCTTCAAGAATACAAGAGTTTGTGGGTGGCCGGGTAGTGTTGGGGGTTGTACCGGTACTGGCATCAATACCGGTTACTAAAGGTACAGGAAATGAAAATACTCAAGATATTTGTTGTGTTGCTAATACCAGTTCTTGAGAAAATACCGGTACTTGAAAAAAATTACCAGTACTCATTATATTTGCTGACAAAAATAACTGTTAGGATGTGTGGATGATTAAAATTTTTACACAAACATGTAGAACAGGGGTTCGTGCATGGTTATTAACCCAGTCAAACACCCAGATGCGTTAATGTGCAGGATAACATGGGGACCATGCCTGGCTTAGGTTCCTTCCCACCTGACTTCCTTACCGGAGAATTGAGAACGGGTACTGCCCAACCCTGTGGGTGGGTGTGTGTGTTTTTTTTTTTTTCATTTTTTTAGGGGTGAGAGGAATTTCAAACTTTTGCCTTATTATGGAATACATTTTTCCCCAAATGTAGTGGAATTTACTGCCAAAATGCAAAAGTTGCAATCTTGTTGCAATCTTGTACAGTACCGGCGCTGTATCTGTCACACCCCGGGTTGACTTCCAACTTGACGGTGGTTGATCAACTAGTAGAATCTTTTCAGTCTCAACTCCAAATCAACTCGAATCAATGACCCCTCCTCCTTCCCCTCCCTCCCCTGCCTCTGTCCCCTTGTAAGTCTTGAAGAAGACCATCTTTAGCATGCTCTAAATTCAGATGGAGGGCAGTTTGCATTGCATGACATAAACAGTATATGATGCCTTTGATAGATCAAGGTTGCAAGAAAAAAACAGTTTTCATAAATCACAGAATAACGCAAAACTCTGGTAAAAACTGGAGCTTACTGAAGTTGACTTAAGGTCTTTGTGATTGGTTCATTTTGATATTGTCGTCTTGAAGGGAAAATTTGATTGGTCAGTTTTTTCTAGGTTTAGAGTTTGATGGCAGGAAAAAACAAGGGGCAGGAGAAATAGTACTACTTACTTCATATTTGTATAAAATCTCTTATGTAAAAGAAGCTGCATGTGTTCTATGAGCTTAAGAGAAAGTTTCCAGAAGAAACTACTGCAGGGTTATAGCTAGCCAAATTTGAGTGCTGGGTACTTGTCTGATGTGGAGAAAGTGCCTCACCCTATCACATGGCATTTACCCCATTTTTCAGCCATTTAATTCTTCATTTTTCCCTCAATTTAGGAGTAAATGTGAGGCTAGTTTTATGTCTCAGTAGGCAGATTTGTGGTGGACGGGGATATGTGTGCTTGCCTGGAGTGCCGGGTGGTATTATTGAGTATTGAGTGCTGGGTGCGGCCCCCTAGCGCTGCCCACTGTTAGCTACAACCCTGGACTACTTAATTCCTAAATTTTGTGGGTATTCTATCATCTGAACAACTTTATTTTTAAAGAAAATTTATTTTACATTCTGCAAACGGGATGGTTTAGTTACTAAGTGTTTAATCCATGTGCATTTTCCATCAACTTCACTATGCCAGAAGTGGATTCTTTCTCAAGACCTTTTGAAATTCTAATTTGAAAAAGGGTCACAGGAAAAAGGTCACACCTGTTATGCAAATAGTACATTCAAGAAACTGATGGTAAAAAAATATGCTCTTTTATTACAGTTTTGGCAACTGTCATAATCATATCCAAATAGTAGTGTCCACTGTTTCTATGCAAAAGTGACATTGAACTCCAGTTGTGTTGTAATTATTACATATATTTTAATCTCAACAAAGGGTATTGTAAATGTTGGGGTGAAAAAACACATTTCGTCTGATTTGCTGTAAATTTGAAAAGATTGTTACCAACAACTTTTTAGGTATGAAACCTGCTGTTTAAAAAATAGATGTTTCTCTGTTATGTATATGACTCTGAAATGAGAAGTTTGTTTTGCAAGATATACATTTTATATATTCCTTGGGAGAGGGAATGGTGCAGATTTGGTTTTGTAGTAAGTTTTGTTTGTCCACTCCAAAATGGTTGTTTCTTTCATACAAAAATGACATAAGTGATGGTATCTGAGTGTTCCACACATTAGTTAACCAGGGCTAGCAGGTTGTATTTTGAGAATGATAGCAAAAAAATCTTTCAATGTATTTGGACGATGCGAACTGTTTAACAAGAAATTTCCTAACTGGCTAATGATAGCCCTAATCCCTAACCCTGACAAAGAATACAATCGATACAATACAATGGCAACAGCCAGTGAAGAAAAACCTTGTTAAACAATGCGCATCTAGCCAATGTATTTTCCAATTAACTAGTTCTATGTTCATGTTGTTTTACTATGTGTTGAAGAGTTAACATTTTGTTTTGAACCATCCAGTCTAATATACTTGTTATTGAAATGGAAATTCCATGAAAAAATTATTATTTAAATATACTGCATCTAGTGAGAGTGTAAAGACACAAGATGGTCCCATGGAAAGTTTATGAGAATGCAAAAAAATTCTTTTAGTGATATTATTCCTTCCCAGTTAATTTTTGTCCCCCAACTATGATTGAATTCAAGGTTGCTCACAGTGTCTGAGCTCCAAGGTTCATCACTTCACTTTTGTAGAGCACAATAAGACTCCAACAAACTACATTTTCTTTAATTTTCTCTCAGCACTTCTTTGCAGCAGTAGCTAAAAACTTTTTCTTTATTTTCCAAACTTTGTGTTAGCCACCTGCTGGTGAGGAACAGTGAAGGGTGCTGTACTCCCTGAAATTTGGTTGCAACTGAAACAAAAGGGGCATGGAAGCAGGGGTGGATGTGCTGGGAAATGGAATGATTCTTTACTTAGGAGCACCCCATGAGTGCAGAGAAATCTTTTTTTGATCACAGGTTGTTAAACTTGTGTCACTTGTGTAATGAGACAAATAAATAAAAAAAAATGTCACACTCAGCATCAGGAAATTATTATTTTATAAAAATGAAATTTTGTTTCATAAAAATAAATTATAATTTTATTTTTATGAAGTTATTTCACACAGCATGCAATTGAGCCATCCTCTCTCCTCCATGAGGACCAAGGTCATTTGCTTTTTGCCCTCCAAGGGGGAGGGGGGGCAAACTGTCAAAATTTGACGACACAATAAAAGGCATAAAATAACACAAGAAAAGTAATGTAACTCAAATAGATACAATAAGAGTTCAGGCAAATTGACATCATAGACAGAGAGACCCCACAGTCAGATCCCTGTCAACAGATGTTACATAGCATACATCCTCAATTTCAGGTATGTTCAGCAGCGTAGCCACCAGGCGGGTTTTGGGGGTTAGAACCCCTCCCCCATGACCTAACCTTGCAATGCAAAAAACACCTGAAATAGCTGTTTTTTCTCTCTATCCTTAGACTTTTCCCTCATATTGTGACACCAACCCCCCCCCGTGACACCAGAACTCTCCCCATGACACAATCCTTGCTACGCAAATGGGTATGTTTAAGTATAAAAAATAACCTCAAAGCAGGTAAGAATGATGCTTAGACTTCAATTATTGGTAAATTGAATTTCCTAAATCAGAACCAAAATTTCCCATAAAACTGTGGAATTGTTTGTTTATTTCTTTTTATCACTTGGTGCAATAAAAATAAAAAAAAGAGGGAGGGGAAATAAATTATGAAATTTAATGTTTTATTTCATGCAAGAATTGTATATTAATGTATATTAGAACTTTTTCATCTTTCGTACTCTCTTTTTCAACAATAAAGTGCTTTAAGTTCTAACAGGTGACTTCCGTGTTTTATTTTTTCTCTATCATTTTGTGACGCCATTCAGATTTTAAGGTTTATAGTGATGTTGCTAGTTAGTATATCTCACTCTGTGTTGGGGTAAGAGCCTGTTAGTTGGCCTTTGTCTTAGGATCATGGGTGTGACTAGGAGGGTAGGACAAATCCAAGAGTAATGGGAAATTACAGTAGTGTTGCCAGGATTCAAACTTGATGCTCAGGGCCGATAATGACCTGAAGCACCAACAAATATGACAAGTCGCCAAAAAGATGAGGAAAAAACAGATTGGCACCCTCCAAAAATTTTTTGTTCGCAGTATGACTATGACAAGATCAAAAATTTGAGTTTTATTGAAGAAAGTTAGAAAACTTTGAATTTTTCCGGAAGGAAATCCTAAATAACATGAAGAAAATCAGCAATACGAAGCATTGGGCCTTCCCCCGCAAGAGGTGTCGTCCACGACCTCCCCAGAAGGGGGACCAAAGTAAACTAAGCAGGGTCACACAGGGTCAACTGTCAATAATTCATCCTCACTCTGACACAATCTCGGTATCTTTCTCCACGGTGAATATACAAAACCTCAACGTGTAATCGAAACACTCCCTGTACGGTACGTGCTGTGAAATAAGAGCTCGTGTACTGTGCTTTTATCATGTTGTCAAACGAGGAGTTGTTCCAATTGAAAATTCTGTCGACTACTACAAAAATTGTGGTTTGTGGTCAAAGGATTTATAGCCCTTTAATATTACGAATTGTCTTTATTTAAGAATGCAATATGCGTGCAATCATGGGCGTCCGCAGAAAAAAAGTCAGGGGGGCAAAATTTCTATACGGGGGCAAAACCTCCGAGTCACCATGAATTGACATGAAACGTGCGAAAATCGCCGGAAATGGCATTTCTAAAGCCTATTTTTGGCATAGAAACTTGGAAAACACATTGTTGCTTTGATTTTTATACGTTTTTTCATATTTTTGATTTTCCGAGGGGGGGGGAAGTCCCCCCCCCCCTTGCCCTTACCTGCGGACGTCCATGCGTGCAATCCAAGTTTGTGAATTTAATTTACTATAGACAAATAGTTTGCTATGAAACCCAAATTAAGGAACGGATGTAAAACTATATGTTTGATAATGGTTGTCATCTTTATGCTCAAACGCTGAACATGATCATCTAGTTCCATTTACAATCCAGGCTTTTGAAGTGTTTTATTTTCTCAAATAGACTACCGCATTTGTCAAAAGTTATTCCTATAGTAGCTCCCACGTAACAATATATATTTACGTGCACACCCCACAGAAAGTAACAGTTCCAAAAACAGTAATTAAAATGAATTAATAATTGATTTCGCAGTTAATTCGCTTGTACCGCAGGTGCATTTACATTGCATGGAGCATGTAAATTTTAACTGAAATAAATTGTTTGTCGTTGAAAGAAATACAAACAAAGAAATAACTTTCTGAAAACAACCCGCTATTCAAACAATCCAACTTTCAGTTATTAGTTTATGCGTCTACTATGGGCGTGTACAAGGTAATAAATGTCGTTACACGATTTTATCTATTACTTCAGTTACAACGCCTATGGGATATGCTAGAAACTTTCTCATTGAAAAGCATACGTATTCTCAATTTCGTTGCTGATTGGTTGAAATTTTTGTGGGACAGGCAATATCAAAATTTGATTGGACATGTATTCCCATTTGCCAGTGGGCAAACCCAATGTGTGCTCAGCGTATATACTGCAAAGTTTGATTACCACATTATCAGATTATATTCAAGCTGAGCCTAAACTTTGTGCTGGTTGTGTATCAAAGATTTTACGGCGACGTTAGACGTATAAATTCTACAACCAGCAAATTCTCCACTTTCGAAAGTGTAGTGGTTTCTTAAGTTCGTACAATCGACCGCGGTCCCTAGTATCTTTGAGCTTCAATTTAACAAAATGTCAAGTACTATTTTGAGTTTAGTTTTTGCAACTCTCTTGGTACTGTCTTGTGCCGACAGACAAGTTGCCAAGTATCGTTATACCCGTGACGCGGTTGCTTATGAAGAAGGTACAACACCTCATTTTGAAAATATTTTTCTTGGGAGATGCTTTGAGTATGGCTGTCTCTCGTGTACAGACGAAGATAGGTAAGTTTATACTCAAGTTTAGCACACTATCAGGACGTTCATCGGTTAGGAATTGAAAAGGAGTTTATGTTGCAAACCAGCGCCTGACTAAGAAATGATAAATACAACACTTAAAGTAAGGTAAGTTCAATTTGCGGAAGGGGGGGGGGGGGTATACTCGGTGTCACTATCTAAGCGGAGGTTCACCATCAGTTGGCGCGGAGCATACAAAAAAAATTTTGGCCAAGATCGGGCAGGATCGCCCAAGATCACCTGAAATGACTTTTTCTGAGTTATCTAACGCAATATCATAGCAACTGTCAGAAGTTTATTTCATAAAAGGTAGAAAGAACTATCGTAAAAAGTACAGAAAAGTAAAAGTTTTCTAATTGCCTTAAAAGTCCGACAAACACCCCGTCTGTAAGCTCACACAGGTAAGCACTAATTTATCAAGGAAGGAACGACGCATGTATCTGCTACAATCGTCACAATAAATTGGCGTGAAGTGTACCAGAGAATTTGGGTCGAAAATGCTTACCACGTGATCATGAAAATATGGCACCGTTCTCAGAACGTGTAAGTTGCATGTAAGCATGTAAATATGGGCAAAACGCTAGCGATATCATAAATAGGACTTTAAAAGATTCCAAAAATATACTGAGAGGGAAATTAAAGGATCGATTTCCTCCTTTGTGCTTCCATCGTACACTCCTGGGTACACATATATGATAATTTGTTTTCATTAAATTATACATTGTATGTCTTTTCATCTATTGCCGACTGCGTTTTTTCTTTGTAGAATGGCAAACTGTCAGAATATATACAACGCTTTCCTTGAAGCTGTTTTATCCGCTCCGAATTGTAGGTTAGAAGACAGTGCCTATGACACGTTTATTAGCATGGTAGCACCGAATCTTCCAGCAGACATGGTAAGTGGAAACGTCGCCACGTTTAAAGGACTTTATCTTATAGCCAATGGCCTTAGTTGTCGATTCAACAACTTGAACTCACTGTCTATCGGGCCAATATTATTTCGATATGAAACTTGGTACAACAGAAATGAATATTTTTGGTGCGTGTTGGGGGGGGGGGGGGTATGTGTTTAAAAGGTATTACTCTAGAAGTGTACCATACACAAGAGCACATAAAACGGGACAGATGTTCTCTCTTTTCTCATACTTTTCACAAGACTATAGTGATACGATAATGCTTCCATTTTTAACCTTTGTGCCACCGTGGTATCGTCTTTTGTTTCTTTACAACTTTGTTGTTGAGTTATACCAGTACAATTACCTATACTGCTACCAGCTTATGTTTGTAACATGCGCATGTCGTATAACGTCATGTTTGTCATTAAAATACTGTGTAGATCGCCAACAATCAAGCACGTCTTCACTATAAAAAAAAAACCAATACGGCAGCTAAGGTTCTAGCCTGAAGACATAAAACTAATAAATTCTATTGACAAAAAACCGTTAAATGAAACATTTTACGGGTTGTCTTCTATTTTTCGTTACGCTATATAACATTACAAAAATAGAAAAATAGAGGTTTGGAATTGAACATTGCTTTGCTTTCGTAAGTAAAAGTACACAGGCACACATTTTTTCATAAGTATATACGATTACAATATTTGGTATCAAGTTAACTCACACTCTAAAAACGTCTTTAGAAAATAAACACTTTTTTTCGGCAATTGAACGTGTTTTCATGGAAAATGTTTAGGAATTAGATACGTGTGTTCAACATCTAACGAGTTTACAAAGTGAACGCAAAAATATATAGAAAACGTTTATTTTCTAAACGTTTTTCTAAAGCACAATGCAAAAGTTTAGAGTACTAGGCCTACCGGTATATAGTGTGAGTATACAAATATCTACACTCTAAAAAAGTTGGTTAAAAAACTAACCAACACTGGTCACGTATGTCAAATACCTGAAATTGGTTAAAGGTTACCCCAAAATTGTTGATTAATGGGTTATCCAAGAGATTTTTACCACTTAATTGGGTGAGCAGCTGTGGGGCAACCAAATAAACAACACATATTGGGGAAAACTTTACTCAATTTCAGGTATTTGACATACGTGACCAGTATGGGTGATTTTTTTAACCAACTTTTTAAGAGTGTACAATTGTCATGAGTACGGCAACTGTGCTAAACTATTCATTGTAAATGTCTAAATACCTTTGCCAAAAAAATTATCCCCAAAGGACCATTCAGACACGATGAGGGGAGAATTTCCTCCCCTTCTCCGTCTCGTGCGAACATGACTGCACGCCCTATACATGGATTTTGACATTGTTCTTCGGCTTAGTCCACAAAATTTGACGCATGTTCATTTCTTTATATTCAGTTATCCCAGTGATGTAGCTAGGATATTTTCCGGGGGGGGGGGGCACTGAGGTATACGAATTCCCCAAAACCTTTCCCGGTCGGTGGATGTATTTCATGGCAAAATATGCAAATTTACAAGTACTTAACAACATTATCATGTTATTTTGTAATGTTACCTGAACAGGCGCGTAGCCAGGATTGTGTCATGGGGAGGGGTTTTTGGTGTCATGGGGGGGGGGGGCACACAAATTTAGGGAAAGTCTAAGGATAGAGAAAACCCGCTATTTTAGGTGTTTAGCATTGCAAGGTTGGGTCATGAGAAGGGGGTTTACCCCTCCCCCCAAACCACCCCGTGGCTACGCCACTGTACCTGAATAACACGGTCCAGGCTGGCGGCATAGTTCCACTGGACTGCATTGATCATAACACCCGGGAGTATAGAAGAAAACATTTAATCTGCTGCGTGGTGAGGACATTTCTATGGAACGCAAGCCGGGCCGGTTCATGCGACACTAACGAAATCTGGGGTAAAACGTTGCATGAAAATACGAATTATGCATAAGAAATGTCTCACTATTTCCTATTCTAAGAAAAAAAATGAGAAGTGGGAAAAGAGCACATCATTTCATCAAATTTTCCCAAATTAATTTCTACGGCAACGCCACTGCATTATCCCAATAAGTAGCTTATAAGCCATCATTGAAAGATTAATGTTTTATAGGACTAATTAGAATAGTGATGAGAAAATGAAGGATTTTTTCCGAAACACTTTTTTAAATATATATCGTTACAGACGGCGTTTTGGTCAGGTACCTATGACATAGCACACGAGTTGAGTTCCATCACACGTGATTTTTACACAATGGAAGATTCTTTCATGGGCTATCTGGTTGATGGCCTCAACTGGTGTGGAAATGCAGACCAGACCGGTCTCGGTTACTCGGAATGTCCTTCCTGGGATTACGACGATTGCTATGGACAAGCTACCAGCGTCTTTTGGAACAAGGCATCGGAAACGGTATGGTACAATTACATCACCACAGTATCTCATGAAGAAAAAACTTGTAATATCATAATTGGATACGAACGCTTAACAATCCCAAATATATCGAACGACTCTCTGATCCAACGTCGGCGAACATTTAATAAAGGAAAAGATAAGATTCCCCTGATATTTGAAAAGACCATGGTACCAGCTGTTTTCGTTGAGTAAATAATTAGGGAGTGAGTCATTGGAACGTGACCTTGAAAACTTGTAAAATCTTGTAATTTTTGGCAATAAACTCTAAAAGTTGGTTAAAAAACTAACCAATATTGGTCACCTATGTCAAATACCTGAAACTGGTTAAAGTCTACCCCATTGTTGTTGATTAATGGGTTATCAAGAGGGGTTTTTACAACTTAGGCCTAATTGGGTAACCAGCCTGTGGGGTAACCAAATAAACAACACTTATTGGGGTAAACTTTGCCCAATTTCAGGTATTCGACATACGTGAACAGTGTTGGCAATTTTTTAACCAACTTTTTAAGAGTGTAGCTAGCCTGGAGTACTAAATGGTTATTCTTGTATTATAAGAATAGGCATATTCATGTCTCACTTATTTACAACGGACATTTTCGAGCCCGTAGACGAGGGGTGGAAATGCCCAATGAAGTTAAATATTTCTGCCCCACCGGATGAAAATTGAAATTTCATAATTACTAGTACACGGAAACTTAGGAAAATTTTTATACCCCTCAATCACAACCCCCCCCCCTCCCATAAAATGTAAAGCTGGCTACTTCACCTGATGAGATAACCTTCCCTTCTCGCATTAATCGCCAGTCCTTTAAATTTTACTTTTTTCTTGTCATTGTCTTTTTAAAGTGTGTTTTAGAAGTAGGTTCCGAAGGGTAAAGTAGCTACCAATACCCCGTACCATTGAAGGTTTACATCCCTGCTTGTATATCTTAGGAAGGTTTTGGATTGTCTCAAATGCTGTTAACCGTAGAAAGAAGCTTTTTAATAGGACCATTATCCTACAAATTTTCTTGCACAAAGAAAGAGGAGGTCAAAGTTCCTCCGGAGAACCCTTCGCTGGGCGGTCCCGTGACCCCTTGAAAAAATGAATGATCCCAAACACCAGTTTTATGTAATTTTGTACTTCACGAACGTTAAAAGAAACCAACGTAAAGTTTCATGAAAGTTCAATTTGAAATAAGGTCTGTCAAATTTTTAATCGACAGATAGCAACGCAGGCAAGTGGTGAGATTTCCGTTGTTTTAAACGGTGATACAACCGACGGAGCCTTCAGAGATTCAAGGTATGTCTAGCAGAAACCATGTTCATTTATAGGAAAAAGTACCATTGTTATTACTGGGCCTGGAAATAGGCTATCGATATTTATCGGCAGACTGCAAGGAATAAAACATTTTGAAATAGACCTCATGCTTTGAAAGCCCACGAAAGATCATGAAACGTCATTCTCGAGGACAAACATTGACACTAGTAACAAGCAAAAGAACAGATTTGCAGCACTTTCTGATCTTTTTCTGTTGTTCCTTGAAAAAATCTGTAAAAAACCTGTTTGTTGGAACAAAAAGATCAGGAAAAGAACAGAATCTGTTGAAAAGCAGAATATTCATGAGCTCGCAAAAAGAACAGATATCCACCAGAAATTTTACAGTTCTTACACAGATCTCTAAGTGCAGAACAGGTGATTTATTGCAACTGTATGTGATTGATGAAAGGTCGTGACACCAAAA
The DNA here is from genome assembly GCA_037179385.1 of Holothuria scabra. Taxonomy (NCBI): domain Eukaryota; kingdom Metazoa; phylum Echinodermata; class Holothuroidea; order Aspidochirotida; family Holothuriidae; genus Holothuria; species Holothuria scabra. The sequence goes on along the minus strand of CM074190.1, from coordinate 11,122,584 downwards.
GAACAGAAATGTGATTCCAAATGGTCCCTTCGAGAGTCCTTGTCAACTTAGCTTAATTTAAGCTCCTCATGGAGAGCAATGACATGATAATTATGAATCTGACCGTTGACAAACAGGTGATCATGACTAAGTGTGACCTCGGAGCGGTAAATACACTGTGCCTAGTTACAGTATTCAAGTTCAGAGTGCATGTTTAATGGACAACCACAGCAACTGAATGAGTGTGCACTGAGGGTATATACCCCATGTCAAAGTTGTTACAACATAAATGTGCTAACTAAAAAATAGGTATTTGATTTGTGATGGAGCATTCTAATTGCCCGATCAGTGCTTAGTTCGAAACAAGTTTAACTTCCCGAAATAGTCTCAGTCTGTAAACCCACCTCACCCAAATTGGGTTTAGCCCGATTAGGCTACTACTAAATGTAGGTTGGCCTAGACCTAAATTACATGAACGAGATTCGAATTTGAGTTTAAAAAAAGGCGTAGGCCTAAGGGATTCTCAGTTACGGGATACCTTTAAACTGTCACATTATAAATGGTAGCACAATAAAAGCCCGTGAAAGGTGTGTCCAAATGGGACTAAAGTAGCCCCACATGCACACACACACATTTCAGACAAGTAAGACTTTACTAAAGATCAGTTTATTCTATGGAGAAATCCTTCAACGATAATTAGCCTTAATCCCCGACCCGTATTGTTATCATTATTGTTACCAATATTATTTTTTCATTAATTTTTTTATCAATTTATTTATCTCCTTTAAATTTATATTTACCTTTGCTTTTGATATTATTATTTTATTATAATTATTATCTTCATTACCGTATATTCTCTTGAGTTTCTTGATTTATTATCTGTACTGTATCAGTATGAGCGTTGCTTTCTCTTTCACCCTTTTTCTTTTTTCACTTTTTTCACTTCGTTTTTCTTTCTTTTTCCTTTCTTTTTCTTCCTAAAAAATTATTGTGTTCACCTTGATTGTTATATATTTTCTCAGTCTCTTGTACCCCATATTGGGGACGGAGCCATAGAGGATAAATTTAACTTGAACTTGAACACATATCTTCCTAGGGAAAATTAATGGGTTCTAGTGTATTTCCGTCCTCCTAAAAGGTCTAGTCCTGATTCCAAGAGGAAGCCTTTTGTTTTCTCAGAAAAACTGTATCAGTGCATTTATTTTACTTCAAATGTGCGCAATTCCTCACACCAAATCGTATCTATAAATTTTACTCAATGACGTTACAGGAGATGTCAGGAAGTGCAATGTCTTGCCCTCTGTTTGTCCCCACATGTAATGGAATAGAAGACAAAAAACATATTTGGGGCAATTGATTCACTTCACAAACATCCCTGGGGAGTTTGAACCTAAGAATTTCCATTTAATATTTGTTCAAAAAGGTCAACAACTACTAGCTTGTCGGACAATTGCATCGTCCCTCTTCCAAACCCTGTATGACTCTTACCTATTTTGTCAAGGTGACACATTTTGTGAAAAAAAATTCACGATCATGCACATTCTAACCCTTGAATCTCAACCCACACTTAGAGGGTGCATCAAATAAATGGAATGTCCGTATTCTGATTCGGAGGTTTTGGGGTTTTTGGTTTTTTTTTGTTTTTTTTTTTTTTTGAAGGAACGCTTTTTTCAACCTTCAAATACATATAAGCAAACAAGTATTTACAGAATTTTAAGAAATAAATATAATATTTACAAGTATACACATTGATTATTTAAACTAAACACTCGTAGGTTCTATGCATGGCCAGTCTTCTATCACATTCGTTCTGATCCCTGACTCAACCTGTAGGCCTAAAGGTGCAAAGAGTGGTAAATTTATTCACACTGTGGTGAACATAAACATTTGTTTACCAGACAGACAACAATTGTAAATACTCAGGAACTTAGTACAACTTACTCTGTTGTCTCACAAGGCTGGCGCTTGATTCTTCGGTCTGAGTTCTTAAAGATTCTTCCAATTTTGCTGGCAGGATTCGTTTTATATCTATAGTCCGCCTTCAGAATCAAGAGTTATCCATCCAGTGACAATAATCTAGCGTTTCATTTGTTTCCTCTGAACTGGCGGGAAAATCAATATTACTGGCAGCTCTTAGTAAAGCCTGGTAGAAAAGGTCGCACAGGGGCACACTCTGGTGAAGGGTTCCCATTAGTCAATAACAGATTACAGGTCAGGGCAGTCACTTTCTTTCCTGGTTGTCTTTCCCAGCGATATATAAATGCATGGGTGTAATAGAAAGCATTTAACTTACCGAGTGCAACCTATAGGCTATATCAGTGGAGCTAGGGAACTTCGAAGTGAACCGAGGCACGGTCATAGACTGAGACCGGGGGCAACAGAAACCCTTTTCACAGTAGCTCCGCTACGGACGATGGAGAGAGGGGATCAGTCCCGCAGTTTTTTGCTCCCCCACCCCGCCATCAAGTTAGATGAGTTAGGAGTTACAGTAGGTTAACCGATGAAATGAGTAATATACCTCTCCAGAAACGTAAATTTTCATCATTCCAGAGAAATGCTAAAACCGCAGAACTTCCGGGACTTTGCTTTGGACCCCCATCCGCAGGAGCTGGGGCTAAGTTGGGCTCGGTCTCGCGCTGTGTTCGAAAACATTTGCCCAAATTTCCCCCAACATTTTTCTTTGCCTTTAATTCCTCCCCCCCCCCCCCCCAATTGTGGCTTTCTGGCGCCGCTTCCGCTTTCCAAACCTAGTTGTGCAGAGTAAATGTAATATGAAAGGTAGAGGAAAATAATACCCGTGGGGACCTAAAATTCCTGCTACAGATTGGGGTTGCATTCACCGTAAATGACAGAAATTTGAAACCGCGGTATGCTGTGGAAGGGCATAATTGGCCAGATACAAGGATTTGGAGAAGTACTTGTCAGCATGTCATGGTTGCACGCACGGAAAGCCTCGGTGGGGTGTTGTACTAATGCAAAGGTATAACACTAACGTATAAAAATATAGAAGACTACATATGGAAACCACCAATACTAGCCTAAGCTTTGAAGACTTACTCTGTCAAGTTGAAAATATTACATCATTATTTTGCAGCAAGGCTCTTTGGAAAGAGAAACAAACTTTTAAGGGGGGGGGGGTGGCAGTTTGTCATGCCCTCCCCCGACCTACATTGAAAAAAGGGAGAAAAACACACACACAGGTCACTAGCTACGGGTTTTATGAGAAGAAAAGACTGAACAAGTTCTTAAGAGTTAATTGGATGTATTTTGGGAAAATATGTAGGCTTATTTAAATGCTTTCATTCTGCAAATGAATGGGTTTATTCTTAACAACAGTCTATTTATCAGCATTCAAGCATCTTTCAGTCTTCAAGTTTCTTGTTTTCGCTGAGATTTGGGAAATTTATAGTTTTGTTTTTGTTCATACATCATTATTCGGCCAACACAAATGGTACCATGTGAAACCAGAAACATGACTGAAAAAACGTGTCGCTTGATTTGGGACTAAATAATGAGCACACACCATATTCAAAGGATTACATGTATTACTGGTCTTTGCCTTCCTCTTAATTCTTCCACCCTGGAAGAAGTCATCGGAAAGTTGAGAGTTGAATTTTTCCCCTCGTCTATACTGAGAAAAAGATTTTGAACGGCTAGAGAAAATACCATTATATTCGTATATAGTAAGTAACGGTCACTACAACCCATGCCGCCAAGCATGCAAAATTATGTAGTCATGTCATTTTCTCCAAGACTGGAGCACCTACATTGGATCTTTCTTTTAAAATTTATGGAATGCATACGGTACTTTTAATTTCTATATTACACAAGCCCGTCTGGGGCGAAAAAGCTCTGATTTCCAACTTTTCTGCAGCTATAGTCGCAACCCTGTGTGGGCCTCAAGTGGGATTTGATTCTTAGCGATTGTTGAAAGATGCGCTTCCTTAAATCAAAGTGGAATTCTTGATCATCGAGACTTTTGCCATGATATTGTACTGAAATATGAAGTCCGATTATGAATACTTTCTCTCACACGAAGAGAAAAGGTAGAAAAACAACCTTTCCAAACCTTACTAACTTACTTTGAAATTTCAAATTGTCATAAAAAGTAATAATAAAAGAAAATGTGCCATAACGAACTGGTAAAAAGGTCAATCAACTTTTTGTCAAATTTGTGAGGTAGTGCTGTCACACATTGTATTCTGGAATATTGACCGTAAAGGTCAAAGTTGTGGCAATCAGAAATATTTTAACGGTCCTCTCTGGAGATGATCAACCTTTCATTTGTACTGTGTAAGTGTTAATGTGTCTAGTAGGCTGATTTTGGAAATTTGGTATGTGCGCAAGCATTGCAAGGTGCAGTGCACATAAGGGTTCGGAACGTGTTAGGACTTGGAATATGTCGAAAAAAGAGATTGAGCTACGGAGGGAGAAGGACCAGGCTCAACAGCTGTAGAGGTTCTGTGTCCCCTTTTCACGACCAAGAAATCTACTTTTTATTTTAACCCTTCAGCGCTGAGAATCGCCTACACAGAAGTGCAACTGAGTTTGCTGAAGGACTCATCAAATTTTCTTTCGTATGCCCAATGATCAGCTATACCACTCTTCATTTTGCTTTCTGGAAGTTTTGCTCTTGTGCATCTCCATCCCTGTTTTCTCACTGAAACTTCCCTCATCTCACTGTTACACTATGTTAACAGGGGTGGAGGACTCGAGTCCGGACTGAAGTCCCTTTTTCGACTCGGACTCAGACTAGGACTCGGATCTCTGGACTTGGACTCGGGCTGTTTGGACTTGGACTTGGACTTAAGTTTGGATTCGGGGTCAAGTGCATCAAGTCCACCAAATTTTTCGTCACATTTTTTAATTTTCTAATCCAGCCAAAAGCGCAAAACTCAACATGTGGACTTGAGAACACTGGCTTCGGGCTTGGACTTGGACACGTACTCGATCTTGTTGCAAGGGTGGCGCCAAGCGGGAAGGGTCCGGGGCCATGCCCCCGTCCAGTGACGTAGCTAGGATTTTTTCCAGGGGGGGGGGGTAAAGGTATGAAATTTCCCCAAAACTTTTCCCGGTCAATGTGTATGTATTTCATATAAAACATGCAAACTTACAAGTATAACAACATTACCATGTCATTTTGTAATATTACCTGCATTTTAATCTTAAAGTAAAACATAGAGCTATCGGAAATAACAAAGTATATTATTTTGGTAGACAATATCTGGTTTATTTGTATGTACTAACGCAGTGGCGTACGCAGCATTTCTCTGAAGGGGGAGGGGCATGCAGTATGGTCTAAGGGGAAGGGTGTCCGGAATTTTTTTGACGTTTTCAAGAAGCCGACATGCAAAATGGTGCAAGATTTTCGACTTTGACACCTTACGAAGAAAAACTTGTCATAAAATTTGCACGCTTTTAGGAGTCAAAATAAAAGAGCATTGATCGGTATGTGCGGTTTTTCTTGGCCACAAAATGTTATTTTGTCATAAAGATTATCTAAGCGGAGCACCACCTTTGGTTAGCGCGGAGCGTAGAGAAAATTTGGAAAAATCAGACCCCTTAGATGGCCGGAAATAGCATTTTCCAGGCCAATACGAAGAATCTAGCCAGTCGCTTTCTGCTTTTGTGGTTTGAGATAAAATGCTCACTTCAAAATATGTTCGCAAACTGCTAAGTGATCAGAGAGTTAAGAGCTAATTTTACCCCCAAAATGTAATTTTGCCCATAAGACCGAGCGAAGCGCCACCATTGGTTGGCGCGGAGCGCAAAGAAAATTTCGAAAAATCAGACCCCTCAGATGGTCAAAATAGCGTATTTATGCTTGTAAAGAGAATCTTAATATGTAGTCTTTTTTACCGATGCCACCAGTGGGAAACAGAGTCTACCTTTTTTAGTAAAAATTGGAATTTGACAGAATTTGCCTAGGTCTATTTGTAGGAATTAAAAAAAAAGTTGGAATCACTGCAAGACCTTGCTGGGACAATCCTTCCCCTTTGAAAATTTCTGAGAATTGGGTGTCCTTATAAGCAATCTGGTGCCACATATGCTATCTTTTGAAGTAAAATCTGTGTGAGTAAAGTTAGACTACGTATTTTTAAGAACAAAGAAAAAATGGCATCTGTGAGGGGGGGTGGTCCAATGGTCTCACGCCGCTAAGGAGGTCTAATAGTGGCTCGATCCACAGGATATCCTGTTAGAAAAGCAGTCTGTTAAGTGTAGTAGGCTACAAGGTACTCATTGTCCATTTATTGTTACACTCAAAGTGAGCAGAAAGCTATTTTCCCGAACTAGCTTGTCAGCCTCCAAGGATAGGCTAAGTAGAAAAATCTAAGTGTGCCAACGGATCCCGCTAATTCTAATTTCTAGATTAACTTTAAGTTTATCGTTGGCCATAGATTGTTTCAGCCCCATCCATCGTTATGTACACAGAGTAAAATCGTACAGCTACTGCTAGCTTGTAGAAGAACATAACAACCTCGGGGTCTACGACAGTGACTTGTCAGTTTTCACATCCTTTGACTGAATTCCCAAAGTATCACCTGAATAACAGCTTCCTGTGCACTGAAATGCACTGATCATAACCCCCGTGCGTATACAAGCACAAGAGAACATTCAATCTGCTACGCGGCGAGGACATTTCTGTGAACGCGAATTGGGCCGGTTGGTGCGATACTGACGAAATCTGAGTTAAATTTGTTGCATGAAAATACGAATTATGTATGAGAAATGTCTCACAATTTCTTATTCTAACAAAAATTTTGAGAAATTTTTGTAATAATAAGAAGATTCATCAAATTTCCCCATTTTCATCAAATTTCCCCAAAAATTTTTCCAGGGGGGGCAACTTTCCCCCTGCCCCCAGTAGCTACGCCACTGCCCCCGTCACGCAAGCCTGCCCCCGACGATCATTAGATTTTGTTTACGGTAGAGAAGCCCGTGTTCGCCATGGGAGCTCTCAAAATTCCCAGTATTCCTTACAAAATTCCCCTTGTTTTCAATATACGTTCCAGATTTTCAAGCATTCCGGAAAGAAAGTCAAAACATTTCCCGTTTTAACCGAAAAACCTCAACCCGACTTCAGCATTGATTTTGGACAGGTCGATCTTTAATACTGAAGACTCCAACTTTTCAGTTCTCTTCTGAAAATAAATTCATTTCTTTAAAATTTCTGCATACAATTCTTTCAATATACTAAGTCGAACAAGACGGGGAGGGATCGCGGTGGACGTAAAATAGATGCGCCCGAAAAAGGAGGAAAACATATTCAGTGTAAAATTTTCATAAAAACTCAGCAAGATTGCAATGACTTAGCTACACAGTCGGGTAGGCCAAGGAAAAAGCTGTTTTTCGTAAGTTTTACTTCAGAGTCAACACAATGCCCAAAAAGGTCGATCAAAATTCTTTCAGACGTACATTTGCGGTTCAAATAAGAAAAAAGTATACTGTCTCAGACTACATAACGTGTGCGGCGCGGTTACTTGCCGTTTGGCCTACCCCCGGAAAATAAAACGATAATCCGGGTGTTACATGATCAACGAAGACACCAAATCTGCCTTCGCTATCTCCGAAAACACAAAATCGAGACACCAAATCACGTGATTTTGTGTTTTCAGAGATAGCGAAGGCACATTTGGTGTCTTCGTTGATCACGTGACACCCGGAATATTGTTTCATTTGCCGGGGGTAGACCAAACGGCAGATAACCGAGCCGCACGCGTAATGGTATAACATTTTGATGGAAAACAATGAAGATAATACAATAAAGCGACGTTTTGGCGAGCCTAAGGCTTAAAAGAAACAATAATTCCTCAGCAATCTCAACTTGTACCGGTTTTTAGTCTTCGCAACCCCATGCCCGAGATGGCCACTTATCTGAATTCTTTCAAAACTTGACCGGAAGAATAACAATAAAACGTTTTTTTTTCCAAGTAAAATTTTGAAAATACTAAATGATTACAAGGATTTGTGACAAATTCAGGCGGCTAACGCTAAAGTCTTTCCTTACTTCTACTTCATATTTTATGCAGTCGAAAACAGGGTTCTGGGTTTTCACCCACGAATAGGAGGATGCGTACAGGTAGGTCTGATGCAGTGCTCAATGGTTTTCCATCTGTCCTTCCCCAACAGCCAAATTCGAGCAACGTTCATGAAAATTGGTCAGGCTATTTTCAATTACATATAATGATAACAGGTACTGTGAGAGAGTCTCTCTACAAGTCTAACTTAATATTCATTTGAACCCATCTTGTAAAGATCTTGGAAGCAAAATAATTTATGGACTTCGGGCATCCACATCTGTTTCAAAAATTCCAGCAATTCAGTAGATCTTACAATTGAATAAGACGGAGAGTCGCAATATGAGTATTCTTACTAAATTTTCCGTATTACAGTGAAAATTAAGAAAAAAGATACCATTGTATCTAATGGTAGTGGTACAAACATTTTATTTTGTAATTTTCTGATCACTTAGCAAGTTGTTTTTATTTTTTATTTTTGAATGAAAAGATACTCAAATGGCAAAGACAAACTCTAAACAAAGACTGATTCATTTCTAGTTATAAGCATGTGAAATGCTATTTCCAGGTGTCCGTGGGCTCAATTTTTCAAAATTTTCTGTACGCTCCGCACCAAACGATAGTGACACTCCCCTTTGATTGTATTTTGGTCAAACAGATTTCATAGCCGTTGGCAGAACATTGAATGCTTACCAATCATTCTTCGTTTAGGGGTCAACATTAGGCATGATGGAATCTGCATTTTCTATCACATAGCAAGTGGCTGTGCTCTCTATTAAAGTAAAAATTCTATTGCAAAAACTGTCATAAAACAACAACTTGTCTCAAATATATCAGATTTTTCAAATATTTGTTATAAATGGCAAAAGACTATCCGGAATATGCCAATTTTGGTGGATATACTCCGTACAATAAAAAATTCCAAGCCAACTCCTGTCAATCCCCCACATTATTCTTAATTTCGCTCTTGACAGGGAGACTTTGACTTTATAAAAACCCCGGGCCAAATTTTTCAATATCACCTTACAAAATAGACTTGAAAACATCTTCTTTCATTAAATTCCAACGTTTCTCCGATACAAGAGCTAATTTTCAAATATTGTTCAATAAGGCGAAAATGTTCAGTTAATGCGCACTGTTTAACAGGAATTTCACTGTTCGGAAAAATTTTGTTAACTGGTTAAACAGTGCTCATCGGCCCAAAAAGTTTTCGGTCAAGTTTACAGTTTTGTCCGAGAGCCCGTAGCGCATCTGCCGGGGGAAGGGGGTAGGTAGGCAAAATGCTCCCCTCCGACAGGTTCGACCTGGGAAATCAGTTCAATCCACCAAGTCGCAGTAAAAGTGAAAATTTATATGGAGAGAAGAGAGGGAGAAACGGAGAGAAAGAGAAAAGAAGATGAGTGAAAGGGAAACAGATTATTTAGTTTCAGACAGGCTTCCGCAAATTCTTTTTGCGTTAGTTGTCCATCAGGTTAGCTGTTCTTTTAGTCTCCTTGTCCGCATGCATATCTATTATTCTGCTTTTAATATGTCTTTGTGGAGACTTTCCTTCGTCATACTTGCCCGGTGGGCTGTACGACATTGAACAGTGTACTAGTGCAAGTAACTTCTTACTGGTCCCATATGATATAACGCTTGAATGTACATCATATTAAAGCAGAGAAAGTTTCTTAATAGTTGGTTTTAGCTATTCCCATCGTTTTTAACTGTAGTTAGTTACATTAAGTTTTACAGTACAGTTTCCAACCAACTGGTTCAAGTAGAGCGGGCCGCGGCCTTTTGTCCAGTTGTGACTCACTGACCCATTTGACCCTATTCCGGTTCAATTTGAACCAGACGTTTTTAGAGTGTATGAGTGCCCCAATCGTTTCAAAAATTTGAACATAACTTATTATAGCCAAAGTAAAATTTTCATTAAAGATCAAAACAATTACAAAAATCGCGACTCATTCCGTCAGCTTATAAAACAGTTATTCCTCAGCCTCACTTATAGTCTTGGTTAACAAGGCTTTGCCGGAAATGGTAGAAGATTCGGGCGACACTTGCAAACATGTCCTGAGATTATTTCAATTGCCAGATCGTACGGGAAGACACGAGTGGACAGGTGTATAAATATACTAAAACTTTTCACCCAAAATTGCTAGTGGTACATTATATATGGGGTATTTTTCTAATCACTTTGAAGGCTAATTTGCTCTTTTTCAAGTTGTAAAAGTGAGCATGTTATTCAAAAAGCTCAAAGTAATCTATTCACAATTTTTTTTTCACATTTTTTTAAATTTAAATTCACAAGTTTAAATTTCAACATTTTGGGGGATCCTCCGGACCCCTGAGAAGACCTCCGGCGCTCGCTTTCATATAGCCTCCCACTTCCCAGAAATTGCCGATTTGCAAAACGAGTTTGGAACTAAGCCACTTTTCTGCTCGGTAGCGGATTAAATATTACAAAACCTTAAACTGCTTGAAATGACAATTAACTAGCACGTTTGAAATTACGTCAGGATTATTCAGTGGGGTCACCAAGGGACAGAATCAGTTATCCTTCAATCACAGCCTCCAATCCCCCTTCCCAACCCCCTCCATCAGTTCTTTAACTTTGCTTTTGAGTATGTAGTGCATGTGCCTCTTTCAACTGTTTAAGTCGCAGAAGCATTAAAAATATTTACAAAACTTTAGTTCCAAAGACCTGCCAGGACTTGGGTGACCATAAGAAAGCTTGAACGTTTCGATTTCGGTGCATATAATCCTGCCCAAACTAATTTTTGTCAAGCAGCACTATATGTAATTGACTTATTGCCTATATCAAACCTCACCGTACCAACCCTGAATACTTTTCAAGGACTCTCCCATCGTCATCGATATGGACTACCACTTTGAGTGCTTAAAATTACTTTAAGCAGTGACCCAAAATAGTTTCGGTATTAGCCGTACACTATCTAGTGAGAACGATATTTTCGTGAACTTGCAGAATACACGCTGATATTAATATGCACCAAATAAGCTTCCTTACAGCTGCACTTGCTTTCATGAATAAAGACTTTAAGTACTTTTTGACTAGCGAATTGCCAGCAGTAGGTAGCTTTTGGTGCCACAAGCATGCGTAGTAGACTACGGAGCTTTTAAGGTGTCGTATGTAATAGTCCTAATGTCCAGACTAATAATTGGCCTGTCTTGTGAAGTTATATAGGTCTATGATCCAGATATTTTTAAATACATTAATTTAGTAGATTAGGAGAACTATATATCAAGTGTATTTATATTTAAGCATTTTTCAAGAACGATATTTAAATGTTAATATCTGGCATGTTTGATATTTCAGCTTATATTTCGGTTAGAGAAAAAAATAGCCTACATTTCCACTTGCAAATACATTATTATAGTGTGTATATATTGCCACTACCACGATGAGCTGGGGAGGGAGGCAGTAAATATTTTAAACGGGGCCCTTTGAGCATCCCACGTCGATTAAAAATGTTGGGGTGGAACTAAACCGAAAACGTTATAATGAGCAATTGAAAGATAGCTTTACACGAATTTGACAGGAGGGAGCACAGAACTTGAGTCCTCACATTTCTTTACTTTGTTAAGGGTCTGGTCTCATCTCCCTATCATGTGTTGGCTTAAAACAGAATTCAACGCAGCTGTAACCATATGCGTACCGGGATAATTTTGTGGGGGCGTAAGCAAAGTTTGCCCGAATAATGGCCTCTTTATCATGTTTTGTCCAAATGGACCAACCGTTTTTGCTCGAATTGGGAGGGCGGGTGCGCCCCTGCACCCCGCCTCGTACGCCTATGGCTGTTACTCTTTTTCATGTGTAGGTAGACACAGATTAGTTCAAACGGACAAATAGAGAAAAGTAGTGCTAAAGTCGGTCAAGAATCTCGACAAGGAAAAGAAGAAAATGTTTCAGTCGTTCTTAAAGCGTCCTAAAGCATGTTCAGTATAGTTCAACAAGTTCTTAAATATAAATTTTGGTATTCAGTGATGATCAACATCATATATACTTCAGCAAGATAGGTTTCTACTTGTGTTATTAACACAACCAATAGACCAACCATCGGTAATGTCTGAAAATACATTCCGATAATTGAGTGTTTCAGAATATAACTACGTAACAAGCTCCAGCTTTTTAACTACCTGCACTCCGAACAAGAGAGTGAGAGTGAACCAAGTCACTCTCTAATAGAGTAAAAAGTGTGGATTCACTAGATCAGAGAGTTAGTTCATTCCAACGGAAAATGAAGTTCACTCCAAGACGAGTGAAATTCACTCCAAAAATGAGTTTGGATTTTTTCACTCTTCTTGCAGTGAATATCTGCTCCTTTGGAGTGAGATTTTCTTTTTTAGATTAAGATCATAGTCCGGGTCAAAGTGCTGCATGAATGCACACCTGTAGACTGTCTAGGCCAGGTTTCAAATAAGCACTGAGTCCCTCATTGACATGTTAGCGTCACCCAAAAGTAAAAATTTAATTTCTGTCAACTGTACCCCCGCACGCCGATGTTCGACCAAGCTTATTAAGAAGTATCTAAATGACTCTCACTGATGTAAACACTTGGTTGCACATTTTTTATGGCTTCAGGTTCACTGTAAACACAAATTAGTCAAGTTGTGTCTGAACTGACGAACCACGTTAGTCACTACTATTTGACTAATTTGTCACTTACTGCTTAGTAATGGACTAAAGACTATCACTCAGTCAAAACTTTGTCGAAGAGGCGTAATATTTGTTGGAGACAAAATTCAACTGGGTCAAATATTAATCAAATATTAGTCAATACTTTTGACTAACGCCATCGGTTGATTCAGGCACTGTTAGACTAATTTGTGTTTACAGTGTTATGCATGTCACCACCTGGAAGCAAGCTTTTTTAATATGGGGGAAAGTCTGACACCATCCCTGACTAAGCCTCGCATGAAGGGTTGAACCATGTATCATCAATTATAATTTATGCACACTTGAATTGTGGCACACTTCTTGTGGCGCAATCCTCACAATTGTTTCAGACAAATAAAAAATAGGCTGTTTCCCAAGCAGTTAAAGAACGCACCATATCTTTCCTGAACAAAGGAGTGGCGCTAGGGTTTTCCCGAAAACCTGGTAGCAATTGGGTGTACGACAGGGAGGGGGGGGGCACTAAATCGAACCCCCCGACAAAGGAAATTGCCAAAAACTGGGGGAGGAGGGCAACGTTTTCGGTGCGAACCAGTCGCGGAGGCCATATATTAGATTAAAGCTCCATGCGAGTGTTCAAATTTTACCAATTGGTTTTAGACATCTCGTTGCTTTGGCTGCAAACAAAATCGTGTGCTCCCCTTGCCCTACACCCCTTCCCATGCCAGCATTTCTAGCTATCAGTTTTCATAAAACTGTAATGTACCTTTTCCGATTGAACGGGCCTTAAATTACAAGACAAAACCTTCTCCCTCCATCATGGTTAAAAGATATTCATTAGCTTTTGTCTAGGTATCATTTACACACAGTTTGGAGGAGGAAATTAAAATCCGATGAATGCTGCAATGGTACTTGAAAAAAAAATTAAACATAATTTTGATTTGTACCTTCCCCACCTGTTAAAGTAACTATGTTTTCTAGGAAAATCCTTTGTAAAATCTGTTTTGGATAAGGGCCTCAACTAGGTCATGCATGGGTAGAACCGTACTCAAGGGCGAATATTTCGGCTGTCAGTATTTCACCTGAACAAAATGATAATTATTATTCGATTACGATGCAAGAATTTTTCATAACTTCACCTCATCCCTTTATGGCACCTTAAAAGCTACGTAGAAAACAAAAATACACAAAATTAATAACCTGTTTGCTTCATATCTCTTCTTCTATGTTTTTGGCCTGCTGAGTCTTCTAGGGGAGTACAGTATAGTTGTTTCGCCATCATGCAATAAGAGATAATGCCAACATACATTTCAGTGATGCAGAAAAGGACGCTGAGGACTATTAATGAATGTATTCGTGTGTGGGTAAAATGAAACTGCTGCCACATTGCCGCAGGGTTTGCACCAGAGGAGGGGACGAGAAATGTACGTATGCCGTCGGGGATTTTCTTTTTCTTTGGAAAGCTGTTATCTGTATGATAAAATATGTAGTCCATCGATGATTGATTTTTCTGATAGGAAGGGAGTTTTTTCAATGAAAGAAACCAGATATTCCAGGCTAAAAGAACCGTAATTTCTCGCCGAAAACATGATTTTTCTTATCCTTTGGCGACTCACCGCCTCTGTCGGAGGTTTCGTATTATTGACCCCCCACCGGTCACCCCTCGGGGAGCTTGGTCCACTGTCAGCAAATCTGGTCTGTAAGACAAGTTACAAGCCAGACTCCTTTACACAGTTACGTGTAAAGAAGCGAATGACAAATCTTTCCAACTGTATAGCGGTGGTGCATGTTCGAGAAAATTTGTATAGCCATACTCTCGGAGAGATGGTCTAAATAACTTGTGCCTCTCAAATCCAAATGGTAACCGACATACTGGTTACCCGAGGCTCTGTTCATTGAAGATACAAGTCTTAAACAACTAAGACACAGTCTTTTATCCTAACGGAGACTGTAATGATAGGTATGCCTCTCCTCAATGTGTTTTGCACATTAAAACTCAGTAAACGAGATTTCTGACATGTATGGGTACAATGGGTATAATGGATAGTTGTAGCTTCCTTTCCTCGACTGAATAAAACATTAAGCATCACCCCTCACCTACCCTACATCGTGGCTGAGGGTACCACCAAAAGGTGTGAAAACCAGTTGTGGTGTAAAGTTAAAGTAGGAAAAATCAAACAAAAGAGGTTACATTTCTCTCTATCAATTGAACCTGAAAGTACCTCTTTTCCACTCAGTCAATAAAATGCTCGATTAGGATATCACTGTAGAAGGTTTCAGTATTCAATAATTTGTCCGAAAAGGCATATTCCCCAAAGCAGAAGAGCCTTCAAGGGAAATCACTACCCCCCTCCCAGTTTGAGCCAATCAAAAAGGGGGATCACAAGGGACTTCAAAAGTGACTTGGGCAATGTTCAAACTGAAGCTGTCCCAAAGATAGTGGATTGGGGGGTTTTAACTACGTCTGAATGCCGATTGAAAATTTTTAACCTAGATGCAAAATTGTGCGCAATTTTCCAGCCTGAGAGAATTCATTTTGAACTCGAAGGTTTTAGTTGTGGTGTTTTTGGTGAAATATTTTTAAGCCTTCAATGCAAGACATTTTTTATTGGATGGAGGGCCGGGCACATTCCCACATGCGGGCCTTTTCTTAAGCATCACCAAAGAAGACTTCATACCAAAATAGCTGGATAGGAAACTACTGCTTCTTCACTACTTGGCATTCACCCATCAGAAGCCATACACAACTGTATGGTTTCACGGGAAAATGTCTCTTCCAAGAAATTGGACACTTTGTCATTCAACCACCTGTTGAAAGTTTTACTCGTGACGAAGATATTTTTCAACAGATAATATTTAATGTATGATCAGAATGGTGAAAATTCATTTTAACAAATGTGCTTGTTTCTATTCGGAGTCAAAACGTACCCATTTTTATTACGGATGTTTTCTCCTAGGCTGTCCTTGGCCACCAAAACTTTTGAAACGCCAATTTAAAACGAGTGTATCACGATGACCATTATACTTACAAATCAGGTGTGTCTTTTTATCCAACCCAATTAACTATAGCACGCATTCGACCTCAAAAGTGTTCATAAATTTTACTTTTTGTCAGGGTCTTGAAATGGTCGCTACTGAGCTATAATGTGATTCACATGTTCATCGGTTCAAATCCCAGTTAACTAGCTGGCTTTGTCTTGGAGGGCTGTTGCGGCTCAAGCCCTCCAAGGAAAATTATCCGGCGGAAGTAAGGCTTACTTCCACAATACCGAGTAAAAACCCTGTTTTAGTTGGTTAAATTTTTTCAAAACCTTTCCATTTTCCTTGCAGAAAATTCCATGTATGCTAGAGTGCCTTTAATTGCAATTCACAATCCGTTGAAATTGCAAACACTTTTAGGGAGGCACCACCCCTCCCCCAGGCATGCGATCACCCCCCCCCCGGCATGCGATCACACTTATGCCCTCTTCTGGAAAATCTTTGATCTGCCCGTGCTGTTTGAATTCTTCTACCACTCGTTAAAAATCCCGCCAAAGTGAACTTTTCAACCAAAATATCCCTTGGCACCCTCGCATTCTTTTAACGTGGTAGAGTTGACCTTACAACCTTTTGTATTGGGATTGTCTTTTCTGTGTATGATTTCTGTTTGTGAATGGTGGTAAAGCATACTTGAATATATATAGCTGCTGGAGAACAAGTTGGTTGAAGTTTATTGTTTACTTATCTGGCTAGATGTGCCAAAATTGTTTTGTTCACCCACGTATGAATCATACTGCAGTCCTTTATTGCTTTAATATTACTTGTCATGAATATTCATCTCATTAGTTTATATCATGGCAATTGGTGTACCTCAATTAGTTTAGATTTTTAATTTGCTGCATAGAGTGAAATAGCGGCTTAGATAGAAACTGGCGTGACTCTGGCCCCCACTAACAAATCCAGCCCAAGAGAGTTAGGTTATGGATATTGCAGTGAGTATTACACAAAAGTCCTCCAATATAATTGCAAAATATCCATGTGACAAGGATGGGTATGATGGGATGGGGATGTGGTGTATGTTCTTTTTCAGTTTGAAGGAATTACGAAGGAATAAAAGGAAATTAGGAATACAGTTTACTGCTTATAAGATTACCTGGTGGTTGAAAACATTTACGAAGTGGAGCGAGGGCCACTCCTTACGGTCCCTCCTTATAGACAGCGAATCACACTAACAATTGACCCGCTCCCCAATTTTTGGAAATAGATCCACTCCCATATATAATGCACCCTCCCGGGTAAATGCTTTCGCCCTCGTGTATTGAGCCTTACTCGATCCAGTGGTATCCTCCAGTTTATGCGCTTTTCGGGCGTTGTTCAGGGGTGTACAGTATGACTCAAAGGGAGACGATAGGAAGTAATACCCCGGTGGGGTATGCTGCCCCCTCCGGTTGGGGATTTTTTTTTCGTTGGGAGCCTTAACCCGTAGGATATAACATATCATTCGTATACAAGTCTGCATGGTTACCGGCTTGAACTTCGTGTACATTGAGCAGATACTAACTGTGTTATCAACATCACTACCGCTGCCTTGGTCACTCTTAGTGAGTTGATATATCATTACCAGAAGTAACAGTTTCTGTGCGGCCTTTCACTGATAGGCTATCGCCGCTTACAGCTAATCCCCTTATCAGTAAGCTTCTGTGTGGAGTGACGTAGCTGCAGGGGGAGGGGTGATTGGCCCCTCCCCCCGGCTGAAAAATTCGGACAATTCGGAAGTTTTGTGCTACACGTGACCTACATTACAGCTGCAGCAAGTTGGTGTAGCCAGAGGAGGGGCCAGGATGTTAAATGTTGCACAAGATGGCATCTAAGGGTACTTAATATTCAAAAATATCCCTTAAGGTGGGATTTAGGCCCTGCAGTTAGTTCTCCAAATCTAAAAATCTGGCTACGCCAGTGGAATGCAGAACGTTTCAAAGTGAAGTAATACTCGTACTTTGGAATAAAAAAATCAGAAAATTTAGGTGCTTGCCCCCTGGGAAAAAGTCTAGCTGCGCCACTGTCTGTGCGGTCAAAATTTGCTGTCAGTGCTGCTAGCGGTGCTAATAGCTCTTTCAACGATTCTGTGCGGCCGGTACACTCAGGGCTTCAAGCTCCCTGGTTCAATGAACAACAGTGGAAGCCTTGAATTACCGATAATGTTAAAAGAAATTACCGATAATACAAAAATTTCTATAAAGCGATAATGTAAAATAAGAAGTAACCGATAATGTAAAAAAAATCTTTGAACCGATAGTGTAAAAGGAATTTTTTGATAATGTAAAATTTGTATAAAATGAAGGTTTCAAAATTATGGTCCTACCAACAGGGGTTTATGTGACTTCGCAAGTTTATGAAGGTAGGGAGGCAAGCTGACAGGCGGTAGGCGAACAAAGCAGGAAAGCAAATAGGTTGGTTCGTTGGTGGGTACGTGTGTACATTCGTATGTGCGCATTTTAACCTGCGTCAATGTATTGGTTTATGCATTGACTATGTTGTGTCTGAGTCACGGTGTAGTCTTCACGGGAGTAACCGCCAGGACTTTTTATTGGGGGGAGGGAGGGGCGCCAATTACTGGGCCTGATCACTGTCTGGGGCACTTTTGGAATATTTAAGTACCCTGTAGATGTAATATGGTGCTAATACCATTGGCATCATATGAAGTCATTCTTTTTGTACCATTGCAAAATATTTTTGCAATGTTAATTTTTGCAATGGTTACATATACATATACAAACAAATATAAACATGTGTGTGTATGACATGCATGTATGAGGATACATGCAGTTTCTATGTATTTCGTGTACACTTTACACTTGTCAGGTCACTCAGTTGTGACCGACCGCCTTAGTTCAGAGCACGATATCGAATAGGTTCTAGCATATCTCCCCAATGGGCTAAGGTGGAGCCAGTTCTTGAAGATGGTGATTTGAAGTTTGATTATTTCCAAATTTCAGCTTAAGTGGGCTGTAATACAAAGAGCTAATAACTAAGTCATAGAAATGCTCTCTATGGAATTGATTTTTACTTCTCCGTCTAAGAGGATCACTTAGAGTAAATTATAAAAAATTGAAATGTAATTATAACACATACCCCTGTACACCGAAATCAAGATATGTTCTCAGAAAGGGGGCTCTCGATACCACCTATACGTAATTGCACATGTAGGCAACACACCCACGAACCTGCCTATTTGCTTTCCCACTCCCTACCGGCCTGGCGTCTGTCAGCTTTCCTGCCCACCTACATAAACTCACACACATACAAACTTGTAGGTAGGACCATATGAAACCCAGTTTTACACTATGGGTTAATTCTTTTTACTGTTTTACATTATCGGTAAATTTTTCTTACATTATCGGTTCAAAGAATTTTGACATTATCGGTAAATTTTTCTAATATTATCGGTTCAAAGGATTTTCACATTATCTGTTTTTGTTTTTCATTATCGGTTGTTTTTACATTATCGGGACTTTTTACATTATCGGTTGTCACTATGGTGGGTTAACAGTTTCTGCATGATGATTGAACTTGGCCACTAGCGGTAAGGCACAGACGATTGCAACAATTCGCAAGGGAGGCTCCGCAATGCCTAGATGTCACTTAAAGAGTGACAAATTGAAAAGAGGTTCAGTGCTAACCTTTCGATTCGAAAACCAAACAAAATGCAACCATAGCAGCACTTCGGTCATGAAACTGAAATTGGTGTAAGTGTATTTGCTGTCTTCACGATGCAGTGTTGCATAGGCCTACCAGTCGATTAGCCTGGAGAACTCGAGCTGTATATAATTTGTAAAAGGGAATTTTTTTCTGCATTTCAAACTTATCAGTGACTGAAAGGGCGAGAAGTAAACTGCTGTAAAAAATTATAGAGGTAAGAATGTTGATTGTTTTGCAATTTAGGGAAATGTTAACAACTTAAAGGCCCAGTTCTCTCACCCCAAACAGTACCAATTTTCCTAACCTTCTTACTGAAGCCCCTCCCACAATTATCTGAAATTATCCTCATCCAGATACTATCTCAATTTATTGCTTCAAGTTGAGTATAGAAAAACTCAATTTATGTAATCAAAACAGGCTCAGTACCGTTCATGCTGTGTAATATAAGCTTTAATACTCTGCATTGTTTGAAGTAGCTGCCAATCAAAGAGCTGAGCCAATTGAGTATTTCGGTACCCCCGTACCAAAATTGTAGTTTGGGGTGAGAGGTTGGGCCCTTTAAGGTGATTATGACATGGCCAGAGTAAGTTTCCCAGTAACTTCTTATGAACTTGAAATAAAATCAATGTTTACCGGACCAAACTAAGTTGATATATATACGTCGGATTACGACCATGTGAATAAAAAAATGGGTAGTCCACGGAGTTGCAAATCTCATCGCAATTATGGCCCACTTAAATCACTGCTCATCTGTAAGCTATATTAATTCAAGGTATAAGCTGATAGCTGATGTTTTCAGAACATTGTCTTGACCGTCAATCTATCCATGTTTTGTTTTAGAGTATTTCTTTCTGTAAGGGGTGTCAGTATATCTTCAAGGCTGGCCCTTGTTTTCAGTGGCCACACTTTGCATGGTATTGTTATTTCTGTGTCTACGCCGATGTCTCTGTGTGTGCACTATAAGAGGAAGTGTCCACATCTTTGAGTCTCCTTTGCTAGCTAGGGCACATGCAGCCTAGGTATCACAATTTCTCTCTAGAGGTTTTTCACCGAAGTCACTGCCCTGCGCATCTCTACATTTTTACTAGACGGCCAAGCGTTCGTTGTAATACAGTTGTATCTATGATGGGGAATCTGCCCTCCTGCTCTGCCCGTATATACCGTTGAGGCGGCGTCTGCTTCACACTTGACGGCAAAAATGAATTTGTTCATGAGAACGCAAATTTGATAGACGGTTAGTTCTCATGCTAGCAAGACAACTTGCTACTTGCGTTTGCGTTCTGCGTTGTTTGGAACTTGGTCCAACTTCTACTTGCAGAAGCAAAGAGGCGTGATACGCAATGTCATTGTAAGAGTTGTACGGTTGTGTGTGCGCTGTTCGAGCATCATTAATTTCCATGTGTACATTTATTATTTTTGACACTGTCTATCGCGTGCTCTGAAAACACGACCGCGCCCATTAGTTAACAACTACAGGCAACTAATAAACGTGCTGCCTAATTTGCAGGCACCGTATTAACAGGATTTATTTCTCTGTGTACGCGCGGTTTAATTTTGGCTGAAAAGGAGCGCACGCTTCCTTGGGGATTGTCTACATTGTTTCACAGTATTCACGCCCGGCCCTAGGGCATCTTTCAGACAAATGGTTTCTGAGCGTAACGCAAAATAAAAACATTCGAAAATCAGTAAAGTTTCAACACAAATCTGCTCGGAACGCACGGCACATAAGCTTCAAATCATCTCGCACTGGACGGCAGAAAGGCATTGTAATCACATATTTTCATATCACAGAAGAGTCTGGTTAAACATTATAATGATTAAAATAAATTCGATTTATGTAAAACCTTATATAGGACAAAGCGCTGAACAGAGTTAACCAATGAAAGCTAGTTAGATCAGGAAAGTTTCGAGTTTTAATCAGTTTGCATTCCCCAATGAGTTTTTCTGTTAAAAAAGCAATCCTTCTTCAAAATTTTGCCCTTTGACCTCTGACATTTATACCAAAAGGTTGACAAGACACAAGGCATATGAGTTACTTTCCTTTCAAGTTTGAGGCAGTTTTTAAAACTAAAAAAGTAAATTTGACCTTCTGTCGCATGGCCTTTAACATTGATTGACATGGAAACCACATATTTTGGTAGAACTGGTAAGCCTTATTTTGCATGTTAAGTTCCATGTTAAAAAGTTTTGGTTTCCGGTTCAATCTGAACCGGATGTTTTTAGAGTGTACATGTGAAAGGACATTTATACAATGCTGTATCCAATCTTGCAATACCCAAAAGTTATTTGGCCGTGTCCGGGAACGCAACGGCAACGACAACGGCAAAAATATCCCAAACAATAGAAAGTGAAAGACTGTTCACACTAGCACGGCAACAGCAATGCGGCAATCCGGCAATTCGGCAAAAATGCGTCTCGAAAAAAGTAATCGCACACGGAGCGATTCAATGCCATTTGCAAAAAAATTCTGCCAACTTCAGTGTTTGCAAGCACTTGCCTGTCTGATCGGCGGGAGCCAACGGTACGGGGCAGAGACGTTCTGTGAAATCCCGCCAAAACACTACACAAATTATTTTGGTCCGTACAAACTACAAGATGCCTCGTAGATCTGACTTATCTGCCGAGATTATAGAAAGCTGGCCATACTTGTCCAAAAAGAATGATTCATATACGATGCATGATTACCATGATAAAGTAAAGTTATTTATTGTGTGGGAAAAATAGCAAAGGAAATGGGAAATCCCCAATTCAATGGTAACTATTCATATCATGTACGTTGATAGCTGGTACTGTTAGAAATATTTTTAAAGCCATCAATCATAACTTTTAAGCTTTGTCCATGATGTAACGTATGTCAGCTTTGAAAATAATACCTGATTAGGCTATAAATTATTTCCTCTTGAGTACAAACCTATATTGCATTCCAATGTTTATTGAAAAAACATGGTTCGCTCAGTTTTTTTTTTTTAAACGTACGCCTATTTTCCCTGTCCCGACCTGACCTCTAACTTTGACTAGCCTAATAAAGTGGCATAGGAAGCAATATGAAAGTGGGAGGGGGGAGGACTTATTTTGGACTGTGCACCTCCCCCTTCTCCATTGACCAAAAGGTACACTTTTGATGCTAATTTTTTGGGTGGGTTTGCTTCTTCTGCGAGCAAGAACGATTTTTTTAATAAAAGAATTTAATGCCTTACTTCATTTTTTTCAAATGAAAATGCGCAATGAAAAAGGTGGAAATATTCGTTTTTCCAGCCATGCTATAAAAGACAAAATTTCCAGTATATCTATGCCAACGGTCAGTGGCTTAGCTACACTTTTTCCAGGAGGGCGGGGACAAGCACCCAAATTTTCTGATAACGCTCACAAACGTATTTGGCTAAAAGTTCTGTTCAGACTTTTATTTTCAAATTTAATTATTCTGCTGTAACCATATTTTCCTCTTCCGCCCTTTCTTCTATTTGGTACGATCTTGCCAATACAAAGATCACTTCCTCATCAATGTCTGACATGTTCGATAGTCAGATAACAAAAATTTGTCAGCTTCAGAGACCCGTCAGTATCATAGGGTAAATTTTTTTTTCCGTACGCGGCAATTATTTTTGCCTTCATATGCTGGATTGCCATTGACTTTGACGTTGCCGTTGCTGCTGTCCGTACATGTGAACGCACCTTCAAGTTATTTTCACTAAGAAAATTATGAAACCAAACAAGGCACATTTGGAGCAGAAATGATATTAATTCCAAAACGCTTGAAACCAAGTTTTTCAATTTCCTGAACATGTACGGTATAGCAGAGAAGGGGGATTGCGAAGCATTTGACGGTCTACACCAGACATTTAACTCTTTACAGCGGAGGTATAACAGTACACCTCCCTGATGAAGGGGTCTGAAAACAACCAAACACGTATTTTGCATTTTTGCAACCCAATAGTGAACTTCTCGGCTGTCAATTAAGTACACTGCGTTTTCAATTATGTATAACCATGTAGGTTTACCTGAGTCGGTGTAACATGGGGTCCATCCGATATTCGAACGGTTCTTTATTCATAGGGGTTATTATTCATAACGTCTTTTTTTGGCAAAAATAAGGTTCATGGTTCATAAGATTCGGTATTCATAATGGAAGAAAAAGTTCGCTTTTCATAATTGCAAGAAAGGTTCGCTGGTCAGCATGGATAATAAGATTTGATATTCATAATAGTAAGACGGGTTCGTTATCCTTAATGGAAAAAAGTGTTCAATACTCATCAGTGAGAAAAAGATTTCGATATTCATTATGAGAGAAAAGGAGAAAAGGGAAAATTAAGCCGGAACAATGGAATTGCATTTTAGGCCTAAGTTTGTGGACGGACGAAGTTTGGTGATTGGTGCTGGTTGGCCTTCTGATGTTCGCACTTTGGCAAAGAGTTCTACTTTAAATGATTAATGTGAGACCGTCGGAAAGTTGTGGTGCAGGGATCTAGTCCCCTGTAATCTAATCTACCTTAAAACAACGATTTGCTATACCGCACGAAGTCTGAGCCTGCAAAAATGACCAAAAGTCAAGGACCTCATCCAGTCAGCATGGCGTGAAAGACAGAAGAAAGAGGAACAATGCTTAATGACTTTTGCTAAGCCGTTCCACGTACTACTTCGCTGTTGCGTACAGAATGTTACTGAACTATCATTTCTTTAACCGAAATCAAATGAAATTCCGTTCAAACACACTTTCTCTGATAAAATCAAGGAATTTTCACATTGAAGTTGATTTTCCGACAGACCTCAGAGTTCTTCAACAGGTGTAAATTTCTGTGGAAATAGCATCACTATTTATACCCTCTCACCCAAATATGACACCCCTGTGAAATGTGTTATCAATAAAGTAACAAAATTTACATTAGCGGAAAGAATATGATGATAATGATGCTAATTGTGAAATATCTGTGAACAAAAGCTGTCGGTAGAAACCTACAACTTTAAAATCAGCATGAAAATTTTCTCCGGAACACTGACAAAATAATATACTTGTGTGTGCTAATATTAAGCAAAATAAGTCACTAGTAAAAGATATATTTACCCAACTGCCATAACATACTGAGTTTTTAAACAGTGAGAGTGCCTGTAAAATGTCAACAGGTTCAGTGCTGTTATTAGTCTCGTGTGTAGCTGTAATTATAGCAGTGTTCGTCACCAAATCTGGTATGCCCTCTTGAACTCACTCACAAAACAGGGGCTATTACACTCCTGACGCTTAACCTTGTTACCTTTTACACATCTATCAAAGTTCCAGTCCCTTTCGAGACATCCGTTTAACCTTTCGGGTCAGGGAGATCAACCTTAGACAAATTTCTGTTCTTTTCCTGATTTTTATCTGTGGACAGCGAATTGAGCTGACAGTTTTGACAGTTTGACAGTAATGAGATCTCATGAATAATGCAGCAACTTAAATTCTGTTTAATATCTGTTCTTTTTGTGTTCTTTTTCTGTAAAAGAACAGAAAAATTTTGCAAACAACAGAAAAAGATCAGAAAGTGCTGCAAATCTGTTCTTTTGCTTGTTACTAGTGTGAAAGCGCTGTTCCCACGAGGTAAATAGTTTTTTCCATTACGTCCATTAATTCGAATGTTTTATCTAAGCTTACTTACTTTGGCGTACTTTTGCCTATAGACGAATTCAATCAGCGTTTGTGTTTAGTGTGTTTAGTGACTGCATGTAGGCAGCCATTAGTAGGGCCCATAAGCCTTAAATTGTCTTCTTTTATTTCTTAATTTCAAACCCTCATATTCAGTGAAATTGAGGAAATCAGGATAAAATTCAATGAACAACCATCCATGATACAGGTTAGCCTGCGCAGCACCTCTGTGGCTACAGCCCCTTGAGACTGCCCCCCCCCCCTCGTAGCTATGAGCTGAATGAAAAGACTTCGTCCACTCCGTGGGCTAGATACAGATAAAGAAGGAAATGGAAACACTAAAGGTAATGGACCCCACCCCCACCAACTCCACCCCCGTGGCTACGCCACTGGTCCGGGGCTACACCACTTGTACGGATTAGTCTATAAAGATCCCACCTAGTTTAAAAAAATAATCAAAATGATTTAAGGAGACAAAAGATCCAGCATTTTGTAGACAACCTTTTAAAAAGATTTTGGATTGGGTCAATTTGGTGCACGTAATCCACGAGATGCGAGGGAAGATGAAGGTGATCGTGCCGATTACAGTAAAAGTTAGGAATGTAGAAGGAGAGTTGTGAGAAGAAATATGGGGATGTCAGATATGGTGAGAAGTATGTAATTGCTACAGTGATATTTGTGTCGGGTGGGTCCGAACAGAGAGACTTCGTCGAGAGGAGTATAGATGACATGGGGAGAGGTGGTGTATTGGTAATATGTAAATGGAACTCCCTCTGGTGTGAGGGGACATCTTCCAAGACTGATGTCCCACTCCTGGCAACTTAAACGAGGAATTAAAATCCAGGGTTAAGCATCATCATTATCAACCGTACAGACTGTGCTTTGATGACGTCATCAATCATCTGTGTCTCAGTTTGTTCTGATGTTCTAATGCATTTTCTTTCTTCTCATTTAGTTTCTTCGCAAGGGTAGAAGCTCCTAATCTGGATCCAACCAAAGTAACAAGAGCTAATATTCTTCTCATCCACGAATTAGGATCAACACCTTAGTAAGTTTTTTCTCGTCACTACTTCCAAGATTATGTTAACGTGAATGATATATCCACACTAAAGTACTGACCTCACGAACCTTCTTTAAATTAATTAAGAGTAAAGTACTCCATCTGCAAACAAAAAAAGTTCAGAGTAGAAACAACAAGACAATGTTACGGTCCCTAAAGATGCCAAAAGATTCCATTTCACTCCCTCAAGTTAATAAACTTCACTCTTACAGTTCCAGTTATTTCATCAGCTAAAACAACAAGAATCCAATGCTGTAATGTCCAACGCCCACAAATCTTGGGAATATCACTGGAATTTGAACCTCGTGACTAATGATCTGCATACATAACCCCCGGCCGTGTGCATGTAGAGAAGATACAATTCTTAAATATTCTTTTTGTCTAGGTTACAATAAACCCGGTTATATCTAAGTAACCCTTGTTTTATCGTATTTTATAGACGATGTTCCTTATTTTATTTGTCATATTGCCATTATCGTTACCGCCTTCTCTTCCCCGTTATTTTCAGTGAGACTTGCGATGACCCGATAACATTAATAAACCTGTGGTCTTTACTAGAAGAAAAGGGCATTGAATATTCATGCACGGACGACCCCGAGTATGTATTTTTTATTTAACTAGTCGTGGTCAAGATGATAATGTATTTTCACTTCTCCAATTTTACAAATAAATGGCGCTTGTCAACTAGACTACCACTAGAACATGTATGGCGTTCACTGATATTATCGTTAATACAGATGTAATCTGAACACAGGTTAGATGGCGTGTTTAGAGCAGCTTAAACGCGCTTTTCTATCAAGTAATCAAAATGGTACGTGTTAACATTAACTTCCACCTAGTCCGATTAAATCCAATACACATACGAGATAACATTTATCTATGCGTCAAGCGGCATTTATTAAACCAGTCGGATCTGGTGCACAAAAAATCCTCCACTTACGTATGCCAGTCTTGACACTTAATTCACTTCCAACTTCTTCCGTAATATTTGAGGACCATAACATTGCATATTTGAGGTGAACCAATGCGTAACTCCTCAAAAACCTCTCAACCGGAAAAGTCTTGTCACACGATTCTCAAGAATTAGTGGGGTAGCCACCAGGGGTGGTTGAAACCCCCATGACCCAAACCTGAAGAAAAATTATTGCAAAAACACATAAATAGTCGTTGTTTCTCCCTCCCCTTAGACCTTTCCCTCATGTCATGCTTCAACCCCTCCTCCCCCATCCATGGCACACTGGCTACGCTACTGTCAAGAGTATTTCATGAACTTGAAGGGTAGAGGGCTGATAAAATACTGTCATCACGCCAATCCAAATTAGGGTGGCTACTCATTTTCTCTTTTAGCTATAAAGGGATTTATCATTCTGAGTCACTCAATTAGTCCCCAGTTCATTGGCCAGGGTATATAGTTATTCAAAAAAAATTTACAAGTGGTTAATAGAAATCCATTACTCGCAGTGTATTTCAAACCCAGGGATCCACTACAAGACCCGGACTCACCATTTCTTGTATATATCACCACAATTGATCTTGATTTTCCACAGACTCGTAGCCAAGTATTAAAGGTGAGGGTGAAATTTTTTCTTTTTTTTTGGGGGGGGGGGAAGCAAAACAGTCGGGGGTTGGGAGATGTTAAAAATGTATTAACTCGATGGTAAAATCGAAATTTCAGGGGGTGAAAACTATTTTTAGAGTTGTTTCGTCCCCTTGAAACCACATTAGCGATAGATTGGATATTACCGCTTTTGTGTCTGACATGGATATCTGGTGGCTAATCCGTACAAGGAAAGTGACTCTATGGTTGCTCAAACCAGAATGTCCAAAAGGATTCAAATCCAATACAGATTTCATGAATTTTATATGTTTATCCTTTTTAGATAAGCAAGTGTTATAATGTTTCACAATTTCAAGACGGTTCTTTTTCATTAAATGTATATCTCTCCAATATTACAATTCCTATGAAATTAGCTTGTATACATACCAAATTATGGAATTAAATGTACGGTTACTATTTGGGTGCGTTAGAGATTGGTGCAAACCGAGAGGGAGAATTGTCTACATTCAAAAGTGGGGGTATTTTCCCCAACCCCCACTTTTTGACACTAGGGGTGGCAACGAAGGGAACTGCCCACCCGTTGAATATTGACGAAACGTTAGTGATTTGAAGAAGAAATTGGGGAGAATTTTGGCTTGCAACTAATTAGTATTGAAGCTTTGAAGCTAATTTTTTGTTTTTCAAGAATATCACCTCGTCCAACTTCCATGAATTCCGAAAGAATGATAATTTTCATTTTGTTTTCATTTACTTTTTAGGGAAGCTCGCTTCATTCAGTGCAGTCAAGACCCTGACCACGGCCAGTGTGCTACTTGTGAATTTACCGGAAGCGAATCATTTTGGAATCAGCTCTTAGGATGGTTTTAAATCCTTACATTCAAACATACATAAATAAGGTTACCAAGGAAACGGGCTTTTACAAACTTTTGCAAACGAAATGTTTTAATCTTCTCAATGAGGACTTACCTGTCAATTCATTCTAAGAATAGAATTTTTATATTCAAATTTCGCACCAGATTTAGGTCATGTGACATACTATTTTTCTTAGGGGAGGTACTTTCTCTTCATAACTTCTGAGGTTAATTCTTAACTTAAGTTAAGTACCTTCCAACATGTTAGTCATTTCGTGGGAAATTTCTTTCTGTGGTTCCCCGAATGGTTATTCTTAGGGTAAATAATATGCATGTCTTTCTTTAAGCTATATATCACTATCAAGTCGAAGTTGTTCATTGTTAATGAATTCATCTATACTGTTTCTGTTTCCTTGAAATGTCAATTGTTAACCTTAAGTTAATACATATATGAAAGTATATTCCAGAATTTCGCCCAGAGTAAGAGGTGGCCTGTTCACTAATTGTTCATTTCACCGATGTGGGCATATTTACCGGTTATGTGCAAATAGCCCACTCTAAATTTTCCTCACCATGAGCCCACACTGAGTAACCTACCCCTGTGGGCCCATACTGAGTAACCTACCCTTGTGGGCCCATATCGAGCCAGCTTAAATCAATTTATGGACACTAAACAAATATCTAAGTCCAATAAAGCTTTCCGATTGGTTTATGACTAGTCTAGAAATGTTCCACTATTCTACATGACACAGCATCTCAGATTACGGATTGAAGGATTAAGTTAGTGTCCTGGCTCCTAAAACGGGAGGGCTGTCAGCCACATGGTCCCGCTAGTCGATCCAATCTGGCCTGCGAAGATATTCAGTAGGGTCCCAAATAAAACAAAGTCGTCAGTATCTTCTGACGATCAATGGAAGGCTGTGTTCGATCTAGGATAGAACGGTGTCACTCAGGCTGGATCCTGTTGGGTGTGTGTGCATGGGGGGGGGGGGGGGGCGGGTATCCTCGTTTTCGAAGGCGTTGATGAGATTGTGGTCGGATTTTATACCATGATTTGATCCATGATTGCTGTTTCAATGTCATGAGTTGTTAGTAGTCTGTAAATGTGTCAGATCTCGACCTCCCCTTCACGAACAACACATACGTTCCTAAACGATCAGACAGCAGATCCTAAGACGCCTACTTTTTCAAAAGTCCTCCCGACCCTCTGGCAAAGGGCCGTTCGGCTTGGTTAAAGATCCCAAGACGGTTTTTTTTTCTTCAAAAGTCCCCCGACTCTCTGGCAAAGAGCGGATCCCAAGACGCCTAACCCAACAAACAGAACAGCGGTGTAATACTAGGAGTGTTGACATATCTATATTCTTAGTTGAGACGTTTGTAATATAATCACATGCATGTGAAAAGGTGCTTTGCAATTTTGAACGCTGTGCCTCTTCCATTACCTCACTCAACAACCTACTGCTATGCACATAAACAGCAAGCTAATTGGCCTGAAGAATAACGTACATGAATAAAAGTTTTAAAGATTGATACTTGTAAGCACTCCATCAGCCGATCAAAAGTGAAACTTCGCTCTTTTGGAATGTATTTCACTTTTGTCGAGTAAAATTAAAACGCCCATGGAGTGAATTCTCGCTTTTCACTCATTTTTTAACTATTTTATGGCTCAATTTGATACGGTGAGTGTTTACAGTGCTTCTAGTTGGCAACATAAAATATTAATACACATATCGTCAGATAGGAAATGGATGAAGTGCCCCTTCTTTTTATCTTCCTGACACCTGTGAATACAGAAGACTTTTACTTGAAACAATGCAGAAGCAGGGGGTGAACGTTCCCTGGAGATGCAGATACATCTCTACCCATTTTAGCGTAAAGTGCTTTGACCTTGTGCCCTAACTGGGAAGTACAAAAGTTCCTAACATCTTTTTTGTGATGTATCCATAGGCGTACGAGGCGGGGTGCCGGGGGCACACATCCTCCCAATTCGGGAAAAACAGCTGGTCCATCCGGGCAAAACATGATAAATGGTGCCATTATTTGGGCAAAAAATTGCTCTTGCCCCCTCAAAAAATTACCCCGTACGGCGTACGCCTATGGATGTATCAGCACTGCTTCAGCCTGCCAGTGCACACCACAAACTGATTTGTAAAGTGCTCTAGTTTACGAAGGATTATTTTCGAGGCAATGTGGCATCCTTTGGGAGTGGATGAATAAGTCGCTTTTAAAGAATTGCTCACCGTGCCACATCAGAGCCAATATCCTGCAAATCACATGGTAATTGTGAGAAGAAATGAGAACCGTGAAGTTGGTCAAGTGTTGTCCTTCAGTGGACGTATATAGTTCACCGAACTGCTCTTTTCCAGAGGGTCGGGAGGACTTTTGAAAAAGAAAGGAGTGTGGATGTCTGTATTACATTCATGTGACATTGCAAAAGTGTGAAAAGTGAAGGAGATTAAAATTCTATTTCAATTTCTCTGGTCTATCGTTTTTTATCATTTGTTCTCAGTTTTTTGTTCAATAGTCTTTTTATATAGTAGTCTAGAATAACCCGGACAGATTGTGGTGGTCTGAATTTAGTCGGCCATTATTGGGGTCCATCACTTTAATCTTTAAATTTCCTTCCCTACCTGTTCCATGGATGGTTGTACACTGAAGTGTATCTTGATTTTCTCAACTTCACTGAATATGAGGATTTGAAATTCACGTAGACAATAAATGAAGATGATTAAAGGCTGATAGACCCACCAATGGCTGCCTACAGTCACTAAAAACAAGCGCTATTTGGATTCGTCTATAGGGTCTCCAAAAAGTGGTTGGCAAAAGCCTGACGTAATTCAACCAAAATATATGAAGACGAGGGTTGTTTCCTCTGCTATTTCGTGAAGGCGACTTACGCCACAAGACTATATACCTTAAGTTTTGTTACAAATGTAGTAAAAACGAAAACTACAACTTGACATAGGCCTTGATCGATTGGACCACGTTGAAAACGCGAATCTGGCCTATAGGCTATTCTATAAGTTTGTGATACTGACGTGGGAGGGCATTTTTACCAGATTATCATCTCTTTTAGGGCGTTTTGCCCTTTTCATTTTAACATTGTCAAGATATCCAAGTAACCTTGTCCGCAGACCATTAGCCAACATAGAATAAAAATATTAAATTAATACTTAGTATGCGATGCAGGCTAATCAATTCACGATCAATCAATTTAAAGTTCTTTTTTAGCAACTTAAATTGGATGAAATAAAAGTTTACGTGAGGACGCTAGGGTGCCTTATAAATGTTGGCTGTGACGCGGTGAAATTCCATGGGTTTTCTAGAGAGTTATAGTATGATTATGATTATGTAAAACGCCTCAGATTGCCCACGGAAATGTCACCTCCAGGGTTTTGAAAGTTACACGTAAAATACTAGGACTAGATATTTTTCTCAATTCGAGGAAGAAACACAAGGGATTTGAAGATCTGCTCAAACTTTCCTAAAGAAGTAACGACAACATAATGTAATTTGAAGTAGACGGTGTGTAGAGTGAGAAACCCAGCGAAAAGAAGTATAATGAAAATGTTGTCATGACTCATAATGTTGTACACATCATATCAACTACACTGTTAAAAATTTCTGTGGATTTACAGAAAAAATAAAGAAATACATAAAGAAAACGGAAAAAATGCTGTCAATTTGTTTCAAAAAATTGACAGCACTTTTTCCATATCTGCTCTGTATTTCTTTATTTTTTGTTCTGTAAATCTACAACATGTCTGTGACATTTTTAACAGTGTAGTTATCCATTAATTCACATTTACATTCACAAACTTAACACAGTATTTGCTTTTTCTTCCTTTCTCCTTTCTTTCCCTTAATATGTGATTCGACGCATACTTTATGCAGTACCTTGTTCGCGTAAGGGACATATATGTACTTCATGAACTATTTTGTAGGAATAACAATAAAGAAATGAAAACACAACCATTGCTATACACTCGAAAATCAATGTGGTTGATTTGACCATTGGTTCGGTCAACTAATCCCTGACCTAAAATGTGGGCAAATTTTGGCGTAGACTATGATAAAAATTGACCAGTACATGGTGAAATCTGACCATTAATTGGTAAACTTTGACTTAAGTTAAGGTCAACTGTTTGACCATTGTTTGAGTCAGTGCAAGTTGACCACAGTGTTTTTAGGGTGCGATTATCACAAGTATTCAGAATTGCATAACAGCTTCAATCAATTGTAAGGTGTTGTTTTCATACAAAGGCCTACTACCGGAACTAGATGCCATATGTGCCTGATATGGTAGGTTCCTGCCCATTGGTTGGCGCTATAAACGCGAAAAAGGAGTGGTAAAAAATGCCTGTCGGAAAGCCGGAAATGTGACAACTCAGGTCTAGTTTCCTTCATATAAATGGGGAAAACGCTAGAACTATTGTAAAAAAACGACACAACATACCAGACTTTTGGTCAAACGACTTACCCTTTGCTTCCCTCCCCCTCCCCTCCGCTGACTACTCGTCTCCCTGGTCCTTTACTTTCTAGCACGCTTCTGTCTTTCGCACCTTCTTTAGAACCTGCCTGTTTCAGTAGGCCTTTTACTCGTCCAGTGGCGTACCTAGATATTTTTTCGGGAAGGGGGGGGGGGAGGCAAGCACCCGAATTTTTCGAACACTTTGGAAGTGTGAACACCATTTCTCTGGTGATGCAATTTGCAGCGCGCGAGGCACGCCGGAAATTTTGCACTTTTTAAGCAAATGTTTAAAAACATGGAGATGGTCACAACTGGGGAAAATTTTGGATTGTAGGTTCCCCATTTACTGAAATAAGGAAATGTGAAAAGTTCGGAAATTTCTAAAGATTCTGTATTTCTTATTGGCAAGTCTGAGCTGGTTACATTGCTACCAAAGATTGTTGTTGCTGCACAAAGTTTTTCTTTGAAATTAAGTGATGGAAAATTCATAAAAATAGCGCTCAGGCTGTTCTTGCCGATAGTCACTTTATTATCATCTTGATGATTTGGTAATTTTCAGAGTTCGGGAACGTTTACCAAGCTGCCTTACGAGGGAACACAACTGCATTAGCAACTGCAAATTTCTGCGCGCGAAGTGCACGGAAAAGTTTGAACAAATAATTACAAAAATGGGGCTTTTACTTGAAGGAATTCGGAATTAGGAAAACCATATGCCAACTGTAGTTGACTGGAGTTACAAATGGCAAATTTACGAATTTTTCCCATCGAAGCAAAAGCCTCCCTGCCCCATGCAGGGAGCTGGAGTTCTTCCAGCTCCCTGACCCATGTAGCAACGCCACCGTACTCATTCTATCGATCGTTGAACAAATTTTAGAATACTGGTACGTCATAAAATAAATTTCCTTCTCACATCATCTCCAGTCGTTTTTTCATACAACCAAAGGACAATAATCCCCATCCTATACTACTTTGTATTTTCTTTTTCATATTCATAGTTTCCTTTTTCCAGTCTTCCTCCCCTTCTCCGATGGCCTAAATTTGACTTAGGAAGCCTGGGGTTGGGTTAGGCCTTACCAAAATGACATATGCGCATGATGCATCAGGGAATTAACTAACAACCATCATCGTGGATGCAAGCCTTCTCTCGTAGTGCCTCTATAGCTATCCTATGAGATTCTCCTATGGGCGGTTTTAGAGGGGAGGCTCCCGGCGTCCCTCCTAGACTTCCCAAGGTTTATTCTTTTCAAGTTTACTTTCTTTTGTGACTTGAATTTTCAACAGGGGTCCTGGAAATAATCGATCAACCATTATAATCCAAAAAATCTGGTATATTTTAAATTCCACAAAACTCCTAAGCGAGTACGAATTCTTTAATTTTTCATTGAAAAGTAAAAATGAACTCACGCAGATATGGTAAAGTTTCAATAAAAATTCAAAATGACAACAAAAATTTGGTATGCAGTTTGAAAGCTTAAGGAAACGCCACTTCTCAGCCTCACTCCTTAGTCTTACACAGCGCTTTGTCCGAGCAGGGAGGTGTTACTAATGACTGAATGACACCTCCCTGGTCCGAGATGGTAGAATGTGCGGACGAAAGTTGCAGCAGATGGGTAGGACTATATGCTTTCAATTGCCAGATTTCATGAATAGACCTGAGGTGTGCAGGTGTATAAACATCCACCATCCATCCACCCGAAATCATAGTTTGACCCAAATATAAATTTAGTAAAAAGTATCTGAGCGAAATTTACTTTTAGTTGTGGTTAATAATTATTTCACTGAAGAAAAAAAAGCAATTAAAAATTTCTATAAAACGTCATTCCCGGTGATCTGGGATGCATACGTATCTTCGTCAAAAAAATCCCTTAGCTAATAGTGGCCTTCCACTTAGTATATTCAGTGGCGTAGCTACGAGGTTGGCAGCAGGTGGGCGATCATCACTTTGGCTCAGAAATTAGCCCTATGTGGCACCAGATAAAATCAAGTTACACCGGTCATCTACGGTGGGTGTTTTCCAAAACTGTCTTCTGTTAAATTTCATGCATTTCTTGGGAACGAAAATTCGGAAATCTGCCATATTTGACACCAGATCATTAAGTGACCGTAACACCGTGACCGATTATACAGTGCATGTTTTCCTAAGTTATGTCGATAACATGACAAATTTTCTCCAATATATGCTCTTGATGTTGACATATTTGTCTACAAAAAGGAAACAACGAAGATTTGGAGACTTTTATAATGTTGCCGGAGAGAATCCGACTCAATTCCGCATTGAAATTTCAAATCAAAACTGTTCCGCAATACAAACTCCATATTTTCAGATATTTATTTTTAAAGTGGAACATCCCGATGAGCTATGGTCTCGTAACACACCCGCAGAGCTGAACCGAACGCGAAGTGCGCACTTCTCAGGGTGGGGTCCAGGGGAAAAGTCGCGAAGGTGGTGATCCAGGGGCGAAGCCCCCGGAAGGTCTGAACTTTTATCACATTAGATGTGTATTATCTATTTTTTCGAATGACCTAACTCCTAACTGACCTAACCTTGGGTAGGACAACCAGTCATACCTCCGTAGCGCCGTCACCAGGTCACTGTGTTTTATTTTGATAACCCCCCCCCCCAGCAAAAATTACCCCGCCCCCTTTCAAGTTGCCCCCATGGCTCTGCGGAGACTGGATCCGCCATTGGTCAGACCCCTCTTAAAACACTTGGAAAAACGATCTCCAAACACATGATGGTAGTCATTGACCGTGACTGAATTTAGCTTCCCGGCATCAGGAACTTGCAACTCAATTAATGCTCCCAAACACTAATTGATCGAAAAAGCTGGGAACTGCAACAGACAGAACAAACATGTATTTCGTTCGCCCGGGACGGTAGACACACAACGATTTAAGTATGTATTGTATAAAATATTTGTATGTCATATATGTTACAGCCAAATCTATGTCTTATATTTGAAACCAGACATTTATGACTGGTGTTCCAATGAAATGAAAAGAGAAGAATGATATCCCTTTTAAATCAGGCGACAGGGAAGAATTAATAATTACCGGTTTCAATTCTCCCACAGTTCTCCAAAATTTTAGAAAAAAAGCTGTTTTAGAAGAGGCCATTTAAATGAATTTGCGATAAATGGAATTTATTAGTTGATAGTCAGTATGGTTTCCAACAGGCGGGTAGCCAGGATTGTGTCATTGGGGGAGGGGGTTGGTTGAGGGAACGAAATGAGGGTAAAGTCTAAAGATAGAGAGTAAAAACCGCTATTTTTGACATTCGTTGCATTGCGTGGTTGGGTCAAGGGCGGTTCCAAGCCCCAATCCCCCACCCCCGTGGCTACGCTACTGGTTTCCCATCTGGTCGCTCAGGCCAAGGACTACGTCACTATCCTGAGCTTGTAGATGATATTATAATGTAGAATGCATTCATTGATCTTAAAAAGGCCTTTGATGAAATTAATTATTCATATTTTATTATAAACAAAAACTTGAGTATTATGGTATAAAAGTGATCAAAGATACCTCTCAAACATGCATCAATTCGAACAAATGATTGCTCTTCAGACATTTTAAGGATTCAACGTGGTGTTCCTCAAGGTTGAATCTTAGGGCCCAAATTATTTATCCCATTTACCGGTATCTAATGATAACTGTAATGTGTCAATGGAGGTTAAATTTATAATTTTTGCAGATGGTACAAATATTTTCTGTTCTGGAAGGGATACTCAGCAGCTAAGTTCATGTTTAAGTAAGGTTTTGGGTAAATTGAGAGTGTGGTTCATGGTTAAAAAATCATCTTGAAATTTTAAGATGAAACCAACTTCATTTTGTTCTCAAAGCCTAAGTGTGTCGAGGATAGGCCCTGTTACTATAAAAATTGAAAAGATCTTCATGACAAAATCGCTTGGGTGTTCATTGAACACGAGTTTAAGTGGAAGGAACATATCAAAAGAGTGAACTCTTAAGCAGAAAGCCTTTAAATTATCAGGCGCGAATACAAGGGGGGGGGGGGCTTTTACGGCCTCAGTCCTCCCTTTTTCGCCCCATCAGCAATATAAAACATACGGGAAATGAGCAGTGCAACTCCCTCACACCCCTGTTTTAGGTCCAGCCCCCCCTTTTGGAATGTCTGGATCCGCGCCTGATTATGTTTATAAAATTTTGACCGCTAGGTATATAATCAGACTCCCTAGATCTCCCCTTATGTCAACTACTTTTTAGAAGTCTGGAGGAAAGTAGCCCGCGGAGCGGATGAAGTCTTTTCGTTCTCGTCGCTACGAAGAACCAACCAACATAAGGGGGCTGCAGCCACATACTAGCGCTACGCAGGCTAAAGGGGGAAGGGGCCTACATACAAAAGTGTGATTCACTCTGTCATTAGGCTACAAATCAGAAGAAATAGCTATGCGACTGGTTCATGAATCTGACTTTATTGCTCAGGGCCGCAGCGGTTTGTGGTGTAGCCTACAAACGGGTGAATAACCTTCCTGCAGACAAAAGATGGAGATGTTTTTCCTCTAGACATAAACTGATACAACAGTTTAATATATGTCTCTTAAATTATAGAACAAAAAGATAAAAAAAATACAAATAGAAAAGGTTCTGGCAACTTTTAAAACTTTGTTGCCAGTACTTTTTCTGTAGGCCTAGTCCTTATGTAGCCCTTTAAGCTACTTTTTGTTCTGTAAATTTACAGACAATTTTTACCGTGAAATTGACGAATTCGATCCGACATGCGTGCCGAAATTATGTATTGAAAATCATTTATTTCCATGACTCTTGCGCTTAGGAAAATCTGCTGCCTAGACCATGATCCGATTGTAAAATAAGTAAGTTGTTGTACGGGATCTTTAGGTGTAGCTCCAAACAAAAAAGATTCAAAGAGTTCTACTTGATTTCAAATGATTTTATTCGATGATTTGACTTCCAAAAAGAATTATCTCTTAATTATTTGGCCAGCCTAATATTAATCAACTATCTACAGATTACTCAAGTGCTCCTCGTCTGAAGTCTTATGCACGAGTATCCAGCTAGCGGGCTCGGTCTTGGGAACCGCGTGCGAGCTCCGAACACTTGCAGTCCCCTGATTGGTCAAAAGGTATGACGGACCAATGCAAATAAATGTAATAATATAGGTGACCAATGAGAAGGCTGCAACGGGGGAAACTGGCCACACCTTGAAAATATGGGTTACAGTGTGCACGTGGAACTACGGCAATATGAAATGTCAAGTTCACCGGTAATACGTGACGGGAAACAGGAAGGGCCCTGGGAATCTAGAACAAAAGGAAGAAACAGTTGCTCGTAAACAACAAGATGGCTTCTGCTAAAGGTCATGGAGAGTGCACCATACTACATGACACGATAGAAAACTTTAATTCTCATTTAAGGGACCAATCCCCTCACCCAAACTACAATTCACATAGGGATTTACCGTAATTCTCAATTGGCTCAGCTCTTTGATTGACAGCTTACGCTAAATCAAAACACGAGCAGGCTACCTAAGCTTATGTAGACCGTATTACACAGCATGAACTGTATAACACAGAGTTTCGATTATACATATCATTCAGCTTTTCTATACTCACCCCGATTAAAGCAATCAAACCGAGATTGTGTTTGAATGAGGCTGAATTTCAGACAATTGTGGGAGGGGCTAAGTATAAGAAGGTTAGGGTCGAGTTGGCCGATATTATTGGGGTGGGAGAATATAGGACAAAAACGAGGAAGGCTAAAATGAACATCCGCTTTCGCTGTATTCTTTCAAATCCTTTCTCCATAACCGTTAACCCATCAGCCATTACACTCACGCAAGCAGGCACTCAGGGGTCCGGTCAACAACTAAAGTGAATATTTGCATCAATGAAACTAGCAGGTGCGAGGAGCGCGCCAAAAACTAGTTAGCCAGTCGCCAAGCTATCATGGAGGCTACATCTGATTGTATAAAAATACACGTACAATTAATGTTTCTTGTTTCTCTTTATTTCACATGGATTTGTTTTGTAATTTTATTGTTATTCATTGTGTGGCATGTTAAATGGAAATTAAATTGACAAACATCTGCTGACTTGTCCTCAGTGGCGTAGACCCCCCCCCCCATGACCCAACCTTGGAATACAAAAAACACCTAAAATAGCGGTTTTTTCTCTCTATCCTTAGACTTTCCCTGTGCCCTCGAACCCCAATGACACCCCCCCCCCTCCCATGATACAATCTTGGCTACGCCTCTGCTTGTCCTTACCTTAGAATAACCATTGCGACACCGCAGCTGCATGCATTGAGAGCAAAATGAAATAAAATTATTTATTTATGAGGCGTAAGCAGGAAATTATTAAGTTAGGTTAATTTTGGAAGTGTGAACCAAAATGAAATAAACCCATTTTGAGGTTTTATCAGGAAATGTTTTTATGAAATGTGGAAATTATGTAGTGTGGTGCATACGATCGAAAACTAAAACAAACCGAAAGGTCAATGCGCTGGAATGCGTCGTTTGGAGCTGAGACTTGGTCTTGATAATGATACCGTGTGTATGGTAAGTTTAACTTATTGTGCAGCATGATTTCATGAGTAAAAGCCTACTCAATGTTTTATCTTTTATGCAAGGATAAACCTGGTCCCAATTCAAGTAGGTCATAGACTCTGCAATCAGACGACAAATGTTGCTAAACTAACAGCTTGACGGAGGCTAACGTTAAGTTAAGCCAAACGTTAGCCGAAAGGCCTAACGTTACTCTCGCCTAACATACTATGTTAGGCTTTACAGTTAGACCAAATTGCCTAGCCTAGGCCTAGGTCTTTAACACACAGCCATCCTGAATTTTAGGTCCAAATTAGGTTAGGTCTACTCTAGCCCTCAACCAGTACCTAGGCCAGGCTAGTAATAACTAATATAGCCTACTACACTCCACACATTATGCACCGAACAGGAAGCAAAGTGGAGAGTAGCCTAACCTTACCTTAGTGTGCATGTAGGCCTAGGGCCTGATGGAGTCTGCAAGTTTCCATGTTCAGTAGTTTCCGCCTGTTACTTTCTGCCCCTGGCCCTGAATGTCTTGGGGCAGAAAGTTTTTGTTTTAATTAAAAATAACTTTAAATTTTAATTTTCAAATCCAAGTTCAAGACAACAATAAAATTTGTGGACAGGCCTAGCCTTGGCCTAGGTTATACTAGCCTAGGCCTAGGCACAGGTTGTCCTAGCGTTATATAGTATATAAAGTACATATATATAAAAAGGAAAAGGTTGGTCACATCGCCTAACACCAGTGCAGTGCTTCGCACAAAACTATTCATGATTCCTTACCTTCCACTAGATTTTACCCCTTCAAATCTCTCGAAAACATTCCTAGGCCTACATCTTTCTCTGATAAAACAAAACAAACGTGGAGAAAAAACTGACATCTAATGCAAGAAATCTTCTCATCTGATTTTCGTTAACCACAACCTAGATCACTCTTCTCCAATTCCTGACGTCACATTACGTAATGGGAATTGCCCTGTACAAATCCGGTTCTCCCATTGGACCTGTGGGCCTAGGCCTTAAACGTAAATTTAACGTAACATAAATTTTTCAGCATCCTTGTCGAAAAGAATGAATTGTATGATTTTTTTTTTGTTCCAAATTTTAAGAACAATTTCTACCAAAAAGGCTGTTGTGTTTGGAGATTTTAACTTTTTTGATATTGATTGGCATTCCTATACTAGTAGTGGGTTGCATAGCCCTGAGGGATTTTGTAGAGGTATAATTGTGACAGATGGTTTCTTTACCCAGCATGTTTTGTTTCCCACTCGTAAGGATAATCGCCTTGATTTGGTTTTAAGAACTGATGAAAATATGGTTAGAAATTATGTAGCTAATGGTGGTAAGGTGGGGTCCAGTGACCATGATGTTATTTGTTTTGAGTTACGTTGTTTCAGCAGTCATAATGGTAGTGACAAAACAATCCTAGATTTCAGTAAGGCTAACTTTACTCATGCTGAGGAGCTTTTGACCATAGTTTGGGCGGTCCATTTGTCTCACTTAGGCCCTGCTGAGGCATGGAGTGTTTTCTGGGATGTTGTTTATGACACAACAAAGTTGTGTATCCCACTTAAGAAAGCTGTGGTTAAAAGAAGGCTCATTTGGATTTCTAGATTGAGAGGTTCTTAGAGCAACTAGGAAGAAATGTAAATGTTAACATCGCTATATAGGGACAGTAAAAGCCATGTAACTTAGCAGCTTACAAGAACGTGAGAAGCAGGAGCTCTTAGTTAAAAATTTGGTAAATGGCACTTAAATTAGTTTTGAAAAGCAGTTGCCCAAGGAGGTTAAGATAAACCTCAAATCTTTTCATGCCTATGTGAGGTCTAAGCAAAAACTTTAGGAGGGTGTGAGGCCTCTTAAAGGTGATGATAATACTTTGGTTAATGACCATCAGGATATGGCCAAATTGTTAAATGACTTTTTTGTAGCTGTTTTTACTAAGGGATCATCTTTGTTGAGGACTTGTAGGGTTCTGATGTCTGTTCTTCAACTAGTTTTATGTCATTTTTTTCAGAGGAACAGGTTTGTATAATGTTAAAGAGTTTGAAGACTAGTAAGGCCCCTTAGCCTGATGGGGTCCACCCAGCCATTTTACGTGAATGCTCTGAGATATTGTCAGTTCCTCTTTCCATCATTTTTAGAAGTGTCTGCATGGATTCAAGTTTTGTAGGTCTACTGACTGGCAGGTAGCAAATGTTACTCCAATTATTAAGGGGGATTGAAGTATGCCTTGTAATTTTACAGGCCTGTCAGTTTAACCCAGTGTTTTTTTCTAAGTTATGGAATCTTTAATTAA
Organism: Holothuria scabra; assembly: GCA_037179385.1. Classification (NCBI taxonomy): domain Eukaryota; kingdom Metazoa; phylum Echinodermata; class Holothuroidea; order Aspidochirotida; family Holothuriidae; genus Holothuria; species Holothuria scabra. The sequence goes on along the minus strand of CM074190.1, from coordinate 11,080,921 downwards.
GGATACTTTAGTTTACTTAAGTATCTTTTAGATAATGAGTGACTTAATCTGTCACAGCATGGTTTCCTGCCAAGTAGATCAACTAACTTACGGAGCTTTCTTGAAGATGTCTCTTCATCTCTTGATTCTTGGTATGGCGTTGATGTCATTTACCTCGACTTTTCAAATGCCTTTGATAAAGTTCCATAAGGCTAATGGTTAAACTGCATAGGTTAGGGGTTCAGGGCAATTGTGCTAGTTGGATAAATTTGTGGCTTCATGGTAGATTTCAGAGAGTTGCTGTCAGTGGTAACTTCTCTTCTTGGAAAGAAGTCACAAATGGAGTACCACAGGGTTCTGTCCTTGGCCCACTTCTTCTCTTAATTTTCATCAAAGATATAGTTCTCTAACATCTTATATATGTAAGTTTGCAGATGATACTAAGCTTTATAGGAAGATTAGCATTTTGGATAATGCCTGACTGCTGCAGAAAGATCTGGATAGGTTATTTTCTTGGTCTCAGACTTGGCAAATGTCTTTTAATGCAGATACTGTAAGTGTAAAGTCCTTCATTTTGGTCCTAAAAGTATTAGCTATGATTATAACATGAATGGTAGTGTTTTAAGTAATGTCACCTTTGAGAAAGGTCTGGGTGTTGTAATTACTGGGGATTAAAAGTCATCAAGGCAGTGTGCAGCCACTGCTGCAAAGGCTAATAGATCGTACTATCGTCACATAAGTGAGTTTCTTCTCACACATCACATGTATGTCACTTATAATCTTGCACGCAAGCAAGCTATCTGACGGCCGATTCAAAATCACATCATACTGTTTCAGACAGACATATCACCCTGCCCAGCTTGCAAAGACAGTGCCCATAACATTCGGCATTCTAGGTAAACTGAGCCTTGCATGTATACGATCTTATAACTAATATGGTATGTCACCTCCAGTATAATCCTCGATCAATTTCATGATGGTTAAACCAAGGAGGTGTAACTAGGTCTAATCACACCTCCCTGGTTAATCGTGTCAGTTTTTTGCAAATCAACACTTTGCCGCGATCTGTAAAGTAAAACAACATCTATGAAATAACACCGTAAACATTCACGAAAATTTTTTGAAACAGGCCATTACGTAGTATGTTATTTTGCCCCAAAATAGCGCTTGCGCAGACTACCAAGTTTATGTGTGAAAGCTATGTTACCATGCCTGGATGTCAACACGAGGCTAGGTACATACAGTAAGAACGTACATAATTCCAATGCACATTGTGCAGTAGAAGTTTGTACAGGGAAGTTCACAAACATGATGTCGTTTGTTGAAAAACGGTGATTTTGGACGTGCAAGAGAATACCATAATACAGGGCTCTGATTGGTTGATATTTATAAATCAGTGTTTTACAAGGAGAAGCTTCGAGCACTGAGTATGCATGCTCTTCGAGTAGGAAAGCGTCCGAAAATTCAATTTCAAATTGATATAGGCCTTGGGAAGTACTAATTTTCCTATATGACTGTTTTCTGTTACGTTTCTTTTACTTGTCATTTTGATTTAAAACAAAACGGGATGATAAGCCTTCTGACAAATCAAATGTTTTTGAACTTGGGAATGTGATCGCCATACCTCTCCAATACAGCTGTTAATGTTACCATCCAGGTCTTTTGGAGTATGCAGGCTTACAAAATGCTCACATCTTTTAGTCACCAAAACACCGGGTAACCCTGGTACCCGACAGGTGTGGCGATCGGGTACCCGGGTCCTATTTTTAGTACCCATGCAAACACTACTTACCACTTTGGAGCTGAGAGGGATTAGGGGGGACATGCTCCAGGTTAACAAGTTTCTTTGTGAAAGAAATCCCCATTTGTCTTGTAGTTATTTAAGGGTTCAAAGTAATACTTGAGTTTGTGGGTATTGTAACAAGCATGGAGAAGCCTTTTGCAAGGCTTGACATTAGGAAGTTTAGTTTCTCCCATAGAGTTGTCAACGAGTGAAATTCTCTGCCAGATTGGGTAGTTAACTTCCCGTCAGTTCACTGCTTTAAGGTTAACATTGACAAGTTCTTCCATGACTGTGGTAGGATCTGTTGTCTAGGTTTGGTGGTTTGACTTTTGATTAGGGTTTTGACTTCAGGGCATCTTATGGGGCCTTGGCCCTCCTTTGCCCTTCAGCCTGTTATGTTATGTTATATTATGTTACGTTATGTTATGTTATGTTATGTTATGTTATGTTATGTTATGTTATGCTATGCTATGCTATGCTATGTTACGTTACGTTACGTTACGTTATATGTTATATGTTTTGTTTTTTGTTTTGTTTTGTTGTGTTGTGTTGTGTTGTGTTGTGTTGTGTTATGTTATAAACATCAAGTAAAGTCACGGTCTTCTATTCTTTTACGTATAAGTAGTCTGTGTGTCTACATGCAGGCTAATGCCGAATATGTGAACAATTGTTCACAGCACTGAATGTTGCATATCTGTATGAAAGTATGTATTAGGGTCATTCAACAATGGTCCTCAGGTGACCATCTCAGATTTTGATGATTTTCACATGCTATGTTGCTGCATAGACAAAAGGAACACACTGAAATTGAAAGTGAAAAATTACATTTTTGAGAGTCCAAGTTGGCAAGTAGTCCGTACAGGGTATGACTGTGATTGGTATGGACTCAGTAGATGTTGATGGGGTATGTGCTGTAATTAGGGTTATGGATTCCCAGGTACTGAAAGATCTTATGGGACCTTTGCCTTCCTTTATGTGTCCCCTTTAACCCCGTTATTTTATCTTATGTTGCCCATCTGAGGAAGTCATGCAAGCAATAATGAGACATATCACCCTTGCCCAAATTAGTTGAAAATGTTAATTTCAGTGATTGATACAGAGAGGTCTGTCTTACTGCCCCATTCACTATAAACTTAACTTCAAAGAATTTGAAGAATAATATTGAAATTTTTTATGTTTAATATCTTGCTAGAACTGCCAAAAAGGAATCCTTAAAACTGGATCTGCAGACAGTGGTCACTGTGTTTGATATCTGACATTAATACCTTTTAAAATGGTCTGAGTGCAGCACATGTCAAACCTTAACTACAGGGTATAATACTTGTTGTGATTTAGTACTTTTCAGGTACTAATTTAGTAATTTATTCAACATGCAATTCAACATTCAATACTATGAAAAGAAAACTAAGGAGTATGAAAAGAAAACTAATGATGCACAATTAGCTTTCATTATAATTTATGTATGCAAATGAGTATAAATCAATAATGTTTTCTTTTAATATTGAGGTTAAATCATAAGATCATTGGCCATGCAAAATTTGGTGTTGGAATCCACCTGTACAACTGCTTCTACATCAACCACTGAGTGGCAACCATCAAAGCTGACCATTGATCCAGCCGCAGCCCAGAGCCCTGCATCAGGTATGTACATGAACCTTTGTCTGTTAAGCTGTTATCATGTAATGAGTGCATATAAAATAGTAGAGTTTGTGGGACTTTGATGACAGATCCCACCCAGTGCGTGCTCTAGTAATGAGTGGTGCATTTTACTGTATTAACCCATCAATGTTTATGCTAGAATATAAAATCAAAGCTTCTGTCTTTTGCTTTGGGATACCTTTTGTGTGGGATTTTGAAAAGTTCTTGTGCCTTTATTACATGCATGGTTTGCATTTGCTCCATTGCAGGTGTCCCACAATTGACTGAAGTGGGCAGGTAGAAATGTGTGACAATATCCTGCATGCTCTTGTAATTTTGTTGTAACATCTGATTAGCAGTGAAGAAGGTCTGCAGTTTTCTTCTCCTATTGTGAAATACAGGTTGAGGGCCTACCTTGGACAAAATGAGCAGTTGTTTTTTAAGGATGTTTTCCTGGAGCAACAACTAGCCCCCAAACACTTAAAAGTTTTCATTACCATTGTAACAGTCATAAAATTATCCTTTCTTTAGAAACTTTGCAGATAGACACTGGTTCACCATCTGCCAGTCAGAAGTTGCATGTAGGTGATCAACAGTGGATTCCTGACAAGGAGCAAGACTTAGATACTAGTAAATGGTACAGTATGAAGAGTAATGTTTAAAGGTTATACCCTCTATATTTATTACAGAAAAAAAAAACAAAAAACACACACACAACCACCCTTCAATATGCCCACCATGCAAACCTTCAATTGAATAACATGCTTTACAATGTTTTGCTGCAACTGAAAGTTCAGGGAATTTATGGTGATTGATGGCAACATTGAAAGTGCATGGTAGCTTCAGTATTTTCATATGCTTCAGTCGATATAAAAATCTAATTTGAATATAGCTTGGTGTGACTGGCCATTTAACTCTTGAAAAACTGTATCTGGATCTTTGGAATATGTAAGATATTAACAGTTCAGTTACATTTGAACACAAGCTCAGAATTACTTTTAACTCAAGAATATTGTACAAGCCCATTGCTAAATAACCAGGGTGCTATAGTCACACTGGCTTAAGCCAGCACTCATGCTTTCCAAGCCCCCAAGCATTATGAGCAAATTGCCAGAGGAATGGCCTACACAAAATTCAATGATACAGTAATCCCACTGAAAATGTCTGAAAATTTATGGAAGTAATATTATTGCTATACCAACCTATATTAACAACAAACAGCTTTATCTGATCACTCAATGCAAAATGAGGCAAAATATTACAAGCAAACTAGCAAAGCTTTCTTAGGGGTTCCTTCTTTCCCAGCACTGTTGCAACTAAGAGGGTCAGGAAGGAGTGTATTCTACTGGTTTTTGCACTCTACACTGACAAAGCACTACAGTCACATGCATCCGCAATCCTTCAACTCCATCATCACTGCCAAAATAAATGAAACAAAGTCCGGCCAAAGCAAATGGTATGCTTTTTGTCTATCTCCCATGCTGTTGTGGGTGATGCTCTGCATAAGCAATGGGGGTAGGGAAAACAAGCCAGTGGGCCACAACTGGAAGAAAGGCCATGGCCAGCTCGACTTGAACCAGTAGGTTGGAAACTGGGCCGTAAAACTCTATCTAACTAACTAACTGACCCATGCCAGTCTCACTCCCCCTGTGCCCCATTTCAATGTTGGTTGGGGAAAACTGGCTAAACCTGAGTATACAACAACATTGAATTTGTAATGCTGGAAAAAAGTTTGTTTCATTTACTTTTTGTGGTGATTGTAGAATCCTGTTTGTTACAATTCCTTGCCTGTTGACTTATTTCTATTTCATGGTTATATACCGTCACTACTGTGTGTTCCTGTTGGGTTCCAAACAATTCCCTTGAGACGGTGTACAAAAGACAATTATCCTCCTAGCAATTTGTCCCAGCTTTGCTAATTTTTGTTATTTGTTTGAGGGGTAATTTACATGGATGGAAATTTGCCATATGGGGTCAGGGGGGAGGCAGAGGCTGTCTTACAGGGAATTTTGTAAAGGAAATTGTTGATGGGAAGTTGTACCCAGACAAATCTTGTGTTATTTTTTTTTTTGTAAAACTAGCAAACTTTTTATGTGTATATTTAGGTAGCTATACATCGCCACTTTGAATACAGTAGGGGTAAACTAGATAATATTTGGAAATTGCATACTTTGGCATATGCTTAATAATAAACATCACCCTTTGCAACTGAAGCATTGACTTCATGAAGATGGTCTTAATGTTGTTGATCATATTCTCTGAAGTATTTATGGATGCTGGTATCAATATAGGGGTTACCATCAAGACAAGAATTGTAATGTGTAGGCATACACTTCCAAGTGTCACGAACATTAATAAAATGTTCAATGATTATGCAGCTGTTAATGATGACTGTAGCTATATATGCAACATTTTAACATCACCAGTATGTTACTTACCAGGTAACCAGGATGTTATGTGCCATAAAACTTGCTAATTCATATATTGAACTCTTTTTTTATGCAACACACTCCCTAGGTCTCCTTGACAACACCAAGACATTGAAATATAGCACAGGCTTTTGTGTGTCTGCATACCTACAAGCTGAAACAGTGCCTTATAATTAGCAGGTTCAGGCCTCTAGAGCAGGCTTCCTCAATTAAATTTTCAGGAGCACCACATTTTTAAATGTTACTGATTTAATGGGCCACTGATTGCCGTCCTGGGGAGGGGTATGAGGAGAGGGGGTGTCCTCCTCCCCTTTTGAAAATTTTTGCATTTCAGAAGGGGCTTACATGCAAAATGGTGCAAAGTTTGTTCAATTTTCCCGGCCAAAATTTTTCACAAGTTTTGTCGATTCACTGGCAACGATGAATTGACAAAGGACTGACACTAATGAACGTAAACAGTGACGGTGATTTTACTTTCTTGTGAGAACAAATAACACGTTATTATATTCTTGTCGGTATGTGACATCAGTCTGTGGGAGGTATTAGATTAATTTACTGTACCTATTTTTGAGACAGAACAATTATTGTCAAAAAAAGTTATGCAAGTTAAATTTTTCAATATTCACTTCAAACCACGGCAGGCGCTACAAGTGGCATGTGCGCAGTTATTTGAGGAAGCTTGCTCTAGAGAGTACTCAAGCCTGGCACATCCTTGCTCACCCTAAGCTCGTTACTGGTGTTGCTATCCAAAAAATCTGCTACTGTGATGGGGTCTGTCAGGTGATACCCCCAAAGTCCACCCTCCCTTCAGAAGCCTTCATGTGATTTCCTTTCCAGGAACTGTACTTATTGTAAGACAGTGAGTGTACATGTGCTGTATTTGTGGGTGCATACAATACAGTATGTATGTATCAAGGATACCATCTTGCATTCAGTATAAGATCTGCAGGCCTGGTGTTATTGTAAGGACAATAAAATAATTAATTTTGAATGCTTGTTAAAAGTCAGTTTACTCCTTAACTAAATAAGTATAGTTTATTTGTGTGCAGGCTGAAAGAGAATTACGAACATGGGGATGGATACTCTTTGCCAAAGAGCTTGATCTACAACCACTACTATGCCTTTTGTCAAGAGAAGGACTTTGTTCCTGTTAATACTGCCAGCTTTGGAAAGGTAATTGGTGTCACATTCAGCAGCCCTCAACTGTAATAGGCTTTATGTTTCACCTCAAACTTCGGCTATGGGAAAAGTGTTTAGGTTTGCAAGACTTGTTTCCCAAAAGTTTCAAACTACTTTTACCATAAATTTAGGGTTTAGTACTTTATAAATTAAACAGTGTTCTTTATTACTTGTTTTATTAAGAGTTCAAGGTGCTGGGAATAAATTATATTGCAGAAATAGTCTGAAAATTTATTTAAATAACTTAATTAATCTATTACTGAAAATTTTGCACTGTTCTCCCAAAGTAGCTGACATTGAGGTATTCAAGTATATGGATTTTGATTTGGTAGTACTTTTATACAAACTTTGAAGTTTGTGTCATGACAATGGGAAGAACAGCAAATTATTAAGGGCTTTTGTGGGGAAGTCATGGAATATGGAGGGACATTGGGCATTTGATAGGAAATTTGGCCTTTTCTGTGCAGACAGTATGTAAAAAGTGTGGAAAATCAAACTCGTAGTGCATCACATTCATGACATGCATAGACACTTTTCCAAATAGCTTTTGCAAAGGATTATGGGACAGAATGTTGGTGTGCATTCTTTTTTGCTACAGTAAAATGTCATTGACAAAAATTATGCATACCTAAAACCTATCCCACAATCCTTTGTGGTTGCTATTTTGAAAAGGGTCCATAAGAAAACACCTTAATCATCTGTGATTACCACCTTGCAGGTACTAGTTCACATCTGTCTTCTGACATAGTGAGACCAAACGTTGCAAGATGTTAAACAGGCATACCAGTATAAATCCCGCCTTGGAAATAAGAATACAAGCTATAGGGCTAGTTTTGCACAACACTCTTAAGTTTGCAACCATCCTATTTCTTCTCATAATTCAAAACAATTTTGTTATCAATATGGAATAGTATGTCCATGTTTATTGAATGAACAGATATTAGAGAAATATTATTTAAAACATTGACCTTAGTGTAAATTGAACTAAAGTTGGAGGATATTTCTAAAAGAAAAGCCAATGTCTAGGCATAATTGTCCAGTGTAGTTCTTTTTATACTGATCACAAGCAGACCAAGAATAGTTTTTGTATACATGGCTCTTTCATTGCTAACTTTTCAACATGGTCTTTTGAACATTGAACATAATGTTGCCGAGGTCAAGTGTATTTCTAATTCACTTGACTGGTATGTACGACATATGTACACACATTTATTTGTAGACTTACGGAAAAGCATTTGAACAATGATGAATGGTGGACATATTTTGTTATTGTCATTTGTTGAAATAGTAAAAGATATTGAGTAGCTTGAATGTCTGTCCTGCAGAATCGAACTTGAAACCCAAGTTTTGACACTGGACTCATACCTTTGCTTGTTGTATGCCTTAAAGGCAGTCAATTCTCACCCTAAACTACAATCTTAGCAAGAGTCTACAGAAATTATCAGTTGGCACAGCTGCTTGATATACAGTTTACTAAAAAATACATGCATAGTACTGCAGCTAACATTACACAGCATGCACTGTATTGCAAGTGTTCTCCACATCAGGGTCTTGTATCACCCAAATAAACTGGGATTCTGTCAGGATGAGGATTTGTTTTTGACAGTTGTGGAAGGAGTTTAGGTAAGTAGGTTAGGAGAATTACTGTCTAGGGCAATAACTACCTTTAGGTTACTTTAATATACAGTATTTATTTGTTATCTTACCACCTAGTAGGTCTTTGCAATCTGATACAGTTCTATCAAAATCAAAGCAGCTGTTCAAATTTCTCCATTTTTCATGTTTTTGAAATTGAACAGGTTATAAGGCATGCATTCCCTCAACTAAAGACACGTCGGCTGGGGTCACGGGGTCAATCCAAGTACCATTACTATGGTATCAAGGTTAAGTCATCGTCAGCTGATTTTAATTACCTTGCTAGTGAACAGAGAGTTGTACCATCAACTACTAGGCCATCTGAAACAGTGAAGTCTCATGTCAGTGAGAAGAAAGACGATTTTGTGCTTGTCACACCCAGTCAAGTGGTAAGTAGTTTTTAGCTGGGTAAGGCTTTTAAAAGGGAAGCGTTGCATAAAATAAATAACCATGAAGGACAAAGTATGAAACAAAGTTGGAAAAAGTAACTGTTAAGAAACCCTTGAAAGCCAGTAGCTAGTTCAAGCTAATCTTCTGATTGCATCTTAGTTACTTTACAAGTTCTTTGAAATGTTTTAAAAGCCATTAGAAGATCAAGCTAAAGAGCAAAGAAAAAAAAAAACAAACAACATACAATTGTAGACCTCTGCTAAGGGCTTAAAAAGTATCACACTACAATGGCAAAGTAATAATGATAGGTTCAAATATCTTCATGTGCATAAACCTTACTCTACAAGGTTTGCTTTGTGACATTTTTGGACCATGGAGAATGCTTTGCATAGAAAGGTGCAGAGAGTAAATAAATCATCAGTTTTAATATGTGTTGTTGGATTGACATGCTTTTTTGATGCTTCCTCTCAAAATTTGTTGTCATCACTGATAGCTAATCCCTCTACCAGTAATTAGATTCCTTACCACAACAGAATTTTTTATCAGTACTGCAAGTGTTGCTGGTAGCTTAACTATCAGCTCTTTGATTCAGCTAGTATAAAACAATAGCATTCATTCAAAAGTGGTGTACAACAGATAGATAAAGTTCACATCAGTCAATCATGTATCTTTCATTCTTTGCACAGCAACCATCTGAACCACTCCAACTTCAACCTCAGCTCTACTCTGCCCCTCTCATCTGTGCAAGTAGTTCTTTCCTTCCAGATTTTCCAGATGCATCTAACCTCAACATTTCAATGGAAATCTCTGCTGGTCAGGTGAAAAATATTTACCATAATAAGTAATGACTGGGAAAGGCAAAATAGGAGGGAAATGCAATCACCCCAACTCGAAACAATGTAGTGAACTGTCCTGTTTCATGATGGCTCTAGAGATAAGATAAGAAAACTTTATTGCTCCTTCACAGAAATTTGAGTACTCGCACAAGAAAAAAATTCGCTCATTCAAACAAGAAATTTCATTTTTTTAGGCAAAGGTATGATACAAGATTGTTTCCATAAATTAGGGATATATTTACCTTTAACTAAAAGACAAATTGAAAATGACAATTAAAATTTCAGACAATTGAATTGCACATTGTTTTAAGACTTTACATAAGAGCTATCACGTCCAGCTGCTTTGGAAATATTAAGGTGGAAAAATGCATAAAACCTCACTTTTAAGTTAAGCTCAGAATCAGAAAGCAAGTTATGCAAGCTTACATGTTGGGCAGAGAAATCATGATAATCAAACCCATTTTAAAATTTGTTCAGGTCATTGGCATAATCAACATTAATACAAGACAAAGAAAAAGAATTTTTATCGTTTTTTAGAGTCATGTGAGAATAGCTCCTCTCTTTATATTATATACAGGGAACTTATTTGGAATAGCATTGCTTAGTTTGCTTTTGATATGCAATATTAAAATCCTAAAGTATGATGAAGGATGCTTTGAAGAGAAAAAAGAAGAAAATTGTGAGATTTAGCAGTTGCTTTGAAATGCTGACTGTTGGGTGGCTACTCTTAATCTTTAAATGGCTTTTCATTGGTACAAATTGGCTGGATAAATTTTTATGAAGGCTAAAGGAAGTGAATTCCAGTATTTTAAAGCAAATGGCAGAAAAGAAAAAATAAAAGATAGGCCAAAGATCATTACGGCCCTTGTTTGTGCCAGGAGGGTGGGGCATTATGATGATGGCATTGTGCAGCCTTAAGTAGAATATTAATGTTTAATATTTACAATTAGTAATTCAGATGTATTTATGAGTTGGTTGGTGAGAGGTGGTTATATACTGGCTGCCAATAAAATGCATGACTTCATCTCATACTATGACGTTTCTTCTTGAGAAAGCAACATAGACACCCCAGTAGGTCAAAGGCAGTGTGGGGTGTAACTGATATCTGAGTTTGTTTCATGATCTGTGCCCTTAGATAATTTACACTTTCATTGTGTTCACACTGCACGAAAAGCAATTAACACAGGCCTGACTGACTTGTTAGCTTACCCCAAATGTAACGTAACTTCTTGTGTATTTTAGTTTATCTGCTACTGTCAATCAATTAATCAGATGTTCAACCTGACTACCTAAGTGTGCATCAGTGTAGTGAACTTCATTTCCTCCCTGAAAGGATAAGATGTAATCAGGCAGAGAAGAAGGATGTAACAGGAACTAGGAAAGTTTCATCATGTGAATTTGTAAGCAATCTGAACAATGCTTCTTAGAGCTAATTTGTCCTGTTAACATGTCACATAAATCTTCATCCAGAATTTGGTCTCATGAAACTGCAATAAAGTTGTTTTTAAAGATGGAAGGTTAAGCAATACATGTTATTGGAATGTAGGCCTATATGTTATGGATGTATTCATTTCGTAAATTTAGGGAAAGATTGTAATTAGTTCAAACTTGTACTATTTTATTTATTACTGGCGACCCTTTTGATTGTTTTACCAGGTTAACTATCTCATCAGTTCTTATCGGTCTCACTGTGTTCAAATACTAGAGACAGTTCTACGTGGGGGTCTGAATGATGTAAGTATACTTGAAAATAATAAGCTCTTTAATGAGTTAGTGTGCTTTATGTGCAAAGTATGACTTCTTTGAAATGGAGATTATGATTAGGTATAGTGGTACATCTTCAAACCAAATCCTGGTTGAAACCTATAGACATTTCATGGTGACTCAAAATTGACCATGATGGAGATATTTTTTCCCTTCCCCAGCATCTGCCCCTCAAAAAAGAAAAAAATTGTTCATCTGGTATTGTTCTTAGATTCAAAATAAAGTTAGGGAAAAACATTCTACTTGCTGGAGGCCTAATTGTTTACCATGATATGCCCTACTATTTAGTAAGCAGGGCTAGATTTTCATGGTTGTCCATTTGTCTGGGACAATTAAAATTTCATATGGACAAACAGAAGTTAAAAGTTGGTTGTCTGATGGACAAGTACTTTTTCTCGTAACAGTTAAAAAGCAGCTTGCTTTTATCTGATCGAAGATTGTGCTGCTGAATGATCAAATCTTTTGATTTTCCCATCATGCAGTATTTCAGAATTCAGTGTTTTTGTCTCTCAGACATCACATCTTTGTATTCTTCAAGACCAATAATACATGAACACACTCATTGCTTTGTAGTTGTGTAAAAAAGGTTTCAGATGACCATATCTCCTTTTGGACAGCTAAAAGTAGTAAAATGCAGTACCATAAAATTTTGAAAAATAAGGCCTGGTAGGTCATAGATAGCTAGGTTATATTTCTTTGCTAAATTTGTCACACAACCTTCAGTTAAAACAGTGTGGTAAATTCTTGTGATAAACTTAAGCCAAGCATGTCAGTAGTCTTTAGAGCGTGCATGGAAATGATCAATAGGTTGCATAAAACAACTAAAAATAGTGAAATGGACAACCATTGATTTTTCAGAAAATCGAGGGGTGGCAGTTCATTTTTCTCTGCTAAATTTTTCACACAGCCTGCAATTAAAACAGAGTCTGGTAAATTCTTGTGATAAACTGAAGCCAAGCACATTGGTAGTCCTGAGGACTTGCATGGAGATGATGGGTTACATGAAATGCTGGTATACAAACACCAAATGATCCTGGGATACAACATTTAACCAAATAGAGTTGGAAAATTTTGAAACTGAAGGTATTTCTCAGAAGGGGTTAATGACCATGACTTGACAGAGAAGGCCAAAATTTTCTCATCAATTCTTTTCAAAGAGGGACTTACTGTTGCCAGAGTTGTGGTTCATTCAATTTTTTCTGGATCATTTTGTTTACTATTTTGGTAAAATTTGGTCCATCAATGGGAATTTTAAGTACTGATTTTTAATTGCTGCTATGTGGCAGTTGGTAGACGTTTGAAATAGATCACCTTTACATATTTTTAGTGCTCACAGTGGAAAATTGCAGTTGCATAACGTGAGACAGAGGGATCCAAATAAATAACACCAAAGGGGAGAGATTCCTTAATTAGCATGACGGACCTGCCTTGTGACATTCCATATAATGAGGGTAACAGGTTGGGGTATGCAAATTCCCCAATGCATGACATGTGTATGATCATACTGCAAAAAATAAACTCCTGTGACTTACTGTATATTCCCAGGTTGGGTTCCTCATTGAGCATTTTTGGCAGCATCTGAATGACTCCTGCAGGTGTATGTTGACACACCCCTATCTTGCAGACACCATAGCAATCTGTGATACTTACCTGTATCACACCATCGTGTCCATCCTCTTGCCAGGAACAGTACAACCTCTACCAGCCCAGTAAGTCATCCGCATCTTGCATTCATTCTATGACAATTGTGTTAAAATCTCATGTTATCACACCCCATTTGGTGAGAGACAACATCAGTGTGCATGGTGCCATACAGATTGAAATCATTGCAGTCTTTGATTTCTATATGTATATTGCACCATTGGTTGTGTGTCTGTGTGTTAGTCTCCTTTTATTAGGTACATCACCTGATAGCTAGCTATGGGTGTTCAACATGTAGTTTTCAACAAGTAAGATACTTTTACAATAATCCATGCTCTAGTGTGTTAACTTGTCATGTTTTCTGCTGCTTTTAGCCAGGAACCAAATAATTTCATCATGTTGGTGAATTCAGTACCCTTCTGCAGTTCTTCTACACATACACTTACACAGTGCATGTTTCCACTTACTTTGTCCCGCAGCCATCGTCACACCCACACCTCTCTGGTCAGACTGAATGTATGATTGTAATTGCTGGTTCAATGCTTCTCTTGACATGTTGGTGCAGTGGCTTGGATTAAGCTCCTTTGTCTGATGATGACTGCAGGATGAAGCAGCTGTATAATCCCCTTATCCAAGTTCTCAGATAAAATCTGTGGCTATTTCATTCTGGCCATGGGAAGCACCATCAAAATGGCCCTGATCAATTAAGAAATTTAAAGTTAAATTTCAAAAGCTAATAGCTAGACTAGCTTTGGTTGGGTAGCTAGCTGCAGTTTGTTGGTCAGTTCTGGTTGGGGCAGTTATTGCAAAGTATGAACTGGTTGCATTCTGGCTGCTTCCTCCTGCATTGCCTGCACAGTCCATTGTTATAAAAGAAAGAAAATAACCATCTATAATGTAAATATGACTGAAATATTTAGCAGAACACTAGCCTTACTGTTTAATACTTGCCCAAGACTGTTGAGCTGGGGATTTTTGAAAGCCGATTAGTTCACATGCCTGAAAATCTATCTTAAAAGTTCTGAAGGCCAAGGTTAAGAAATAAAGTACACTGAGAGTTCTGTTTCAGAATGTTATGTATCAAGTAACTGGGTCATATCATATGCCAGTAAAAGTTGCAAAAGGTAAAGGCTGTTATGAGTATTCCAGCTGTTGGATTGGATTCTAGAGGAGTAATATTTTACGGAAAGAAAACGTAGCAGTACTAAAGTTGTGGGCAACCTACCAGCAAAACCAGCAGTCTCACTTCCTCGGTCTCTAATCTTACAGTGTAGAGTTGCTTTCTCATATGCAGAAATTTGATAGACTTTCCCTAGTTTTGTGAGCAATTTTGCATCAAAGTGCATTGCACCATAGCAGTCAACTTAAGGGGAAAATGCAGTGACCCCAATTTGAATTCGTGTACCTGGGTATTGTATTTCATGAATGGATGTGCAGAATCATGTGACTGTATGTTCTCATTGAATTGTGAGTTTCATGCAGAGTAACTCATCTGTTTCATTCCTTGAATTTTTAACGTTTAATGTTCTGACATACAGTATCATGAAAAATAATTCATTCCAACCATCGTGTTTTAAGGGAAACTCATCTGTTTTTGGATTCAAAATCCATAAAAATCAGAATAATCCTTTTTTGGACGTAAATTATTTGAATACGTAAGTAAAAATGTTTAGAAAGTTGCAAATCAACAGATTGGTAAAAGTACTGTCAGTCTTTGTATACACCCAGGTGACTTCAACATATATTGTGAATATTTAGAGAGGAATAGGTGAATTTAGAGTTACTGTAGCACCTGTATGTGTACCCTTACATCACTAAGTGGATCACCTACAGTCCTTGACAAAAATGATGGGACAAAGCAGGCAAATCAAGCAATGAATGGATCGCCATCTCCTTACCCCCTCATTCAATGTTGCGGCAGCTCAATGCATCCTGAAACTTCAACATTGATATGGGGAGCGGGGTTCGTCCCATGCAATTTTTGAGGATTGTGGGAAGCCTGTACAAAGGTGTAGAAATTTCCAAATATTTAATTCAAGTGCTTTAAAATGAGCTGTTTGCCATTTATTTTTCAAGTTACAGTGGTAACGGTTGAATTTGATCAACCAGTACGCCATAGCTGCCAAGTTCTGAGAGGCTAGATGCAGGTCTAACTGATGTGTCCGTTGGTGGATCACTGGCTCGGGGTAGGGTTATAAGAGGGAGGGGGTGTCGGCAATGTTGCGACAGCAAACATAGGTCCGTATGTACTGTAGGTCTGTATGCACTGTACCTAGGCCTATGCATTGTATAGCAGCGCGAACAGTTGAATGTGCTGTGAGATATGATTCACTGAATTTGTAGTTATTGGTAACTTAGCTGAATTATTTGCTAGTTTGTCAGGTTCTCTAAGAATACTTCAGAGATTTGAATGCGGGTTTTGCAGAGGGCTGGGTGGGTCAGCAGGTTTGGGTGTTCCAATGCGGGTCAAACCTGCGAAATGCAAGTCACTTGACTTGCTTGTCAAATTAGCAGTGGGTTCTCGAATATAGATTTTTTTCCTCAATCAGCTCATTTGAGGGAGGGGATGGGTTAGTAATTACTCTGGCTGGTGAGCCATTTCATTTACTTCCATTTTTTAGTGTACTATTATGGGAAAAAAACAAAGAAATTTTCTCATCTGATTTTTTTTGTTAGGGAGTGGGGGTAACATATTTCACAATGTACCAAAGGGTTAACCACAAAATTTTCTCTTTTTTCGCATGAAACATAGAATGATGATGCAAACTACAATCTGGTTAAAGACAAAATTTATATGTAAGCATGTGGGGGGTAATAAGCAAGAAAATTTACTTATAAGTGCCTTGGAATTGAAACAGTTTACCATTTTTGCACAATGAAAGCTTCCTATAAGTATAGAGATTTTCTGTTCGCACAATTGACCCTTGACATACATAGAAATAGTGTGGAGGTCAATGGTTAATTGTGATGAGGTCAACCATAAATTATGGCGCTATTTCAATATTCTGAGAAAAAGGGAGCAGGGACGAGTTCTACTGTAGGATAGTTAATGAATTAAACATTATAAAGGCCATGTTCCAGGCTTTCAGTAGCAGTTCAGTGTCAGAAATTTGAAAAGCCACTTGTGGCCTGTAATTTATCAATTATATCTGTTCGGATATGGACAGAAGTCTGTAATGCTTAATAAGTTACACTTTTTTCCCCGTGAAATAATTAAAAGCCACTTTTATTGTAATGTCATTCAGCACTTGTTCTTCATAAAACTTTTATCCACCAGCTGACATGCGTTGCCCAAGACCAAAAGCTTTTGCATATACCTTTGTACAAGCTTCCTACAATCCTTAACAAAAATGGTGGGACAAAGGAAGCAAAACAAGCAATGAATGGATCACCATCTCCCCACTCCCCCCATTCAATGTTGTGGCAGCCCAAGGCACTCTGTAGCTTCAACATGGATATGGGGAGAGGGGTTTATTTGATGTATTTTTGTCGAGGATTGTAACTACCTGTTCCATTTCCTGTGATGTCAAAGTTGTCAAGTATGCCCTTAACGAAAAATGCTGAAGATATTTGTGAGATGTTTATAACTGGTATCAAAATGAGTTTGAGGTGACTGCACTTATTGGAACACTTCCAAGCTGAATTTGAGTGCAATTTGTGTTACACCATATGGAGTGAAGACCCTTACTAATAACAGATAATTCATAAACAGTTCCTACTTATTACAGTATCCTACTTCTAACATACAACATGTTGGATTATTTCTGCTGTTTGATACAAGCCATGATAAATATGCTTCTGTGAATGATTCATGAATCATTAAATGGGCACTCAGTGTGAGTGATACCATAGGGGCCACTTCCAATTAGGGAGGTGAAAATTTGTGAGGCAGTCATTTTTTTTAACCCAAGTTTGAGATATGCATTACATTATACTATTTGCCATCTTTGGTGGACTGAGGATTAGTCAGATACACGAATCAAAGCAGTTAATGAAGTTAGCTATTGGATCCATCAGCATTAAATCTTCATAATTTTATTGTCTACATGTGATTCTAGACCCTGTTATTAGGTTAATCAAGAGGAATTTTTAGTTTGCAATCATTCATAATACCATCAGACAAAGAATTGGCAGATTAAAGCTGATCGCTTGAGTATTTGTCTATAAAAAGAAACCTTACAATGCTTATGATGTCACAGAACAAAAATTACAGTATGCCCTCCTTATGAGGAACACATGTTATCACTAGTTACTCCAACAAATACAGACGGTTGATATGTAAACCAAGCTAATGTTCATATAAACTCTGCTACACATTTAGGATGAAATCTACAACTTCTTGCAGACACATGCATGTTCATTGTTTTCTTCCAAACATAACATTAGCACGACGTCAATGCATGAAGTTTGTATCACCCCACGGGGTGGGGGGAGGGGGGTCACCTGTGGCCTGAGGGTTGTAGAATATGCCCACTGTATTTTCCGCCTGTCATAAGAGGCGACAAAAGGGAGACTAAACTTGAACTTGAACCATACTTCGAAATAATTTTAAACTGTGAATTTTTTATCAAGTTGATTGACACTATACAATACATAAGTGTTTTTTTGTCGTTAAATCTCATCTGACTTACTAACTAACTAACTAACCCACGGGGCGGGGGCTTTGCTCAACTAAAAGTCTGGGAAGAGTTTCAAATCTAGGAAAACCTTAGAGCCAGCTTAAAGCAAAAGACTCTACTTGATTTCCTGAACAATTAAGTCCTTTTTTGTCATCAGTTTAATAATTGGAAGGTGTGCCCTCCCTTTGCAAATGAACCGTCACATTTAATCTAGTGCACTTGCCATAACCCCTGATTGATATGCCTTCCAACCAATAATTAATTTTTTTCTTTTTCTTTATTGCAATATTACAGGCAGTACAGTACATATTTTTTCTTTTACTTGTTCTAGATGTAAAATATGGGCAGACTGAGTGCAAATGTCGCTTAGGGTAGTTACTCATCATGTTTACAAGGAAATATATACATAAATTTCATCTTTTCATATTAGCTGCCAGAATAACTCTCCATCTATCTCATAAATTCTACTCAGTGCTTGATAAGATGAGATATATATTAGTGTTGTGTCCTATAATTTAGGTAGATTATGTAAATCTGACATGTGACATGCAGTAAAGAGGGTCTTTAGTCACATGGTTCCAGCATATTTTATCTTGTTGCATGGCGCGTTGACCTCCGAGTATTCATGGTATCTTGGCTCATACTGCAAGCACATCTATTGTGACTGGTACTTCAGTGAACAATTTTCTTTTTAAACCATATGAATGCTTAATGAATGGACAGGGAATGGCCTCGAGCATGTAATTAGTTGTAATTAATGAAAGTACAACCTTTTCTACAGTTCGTTGACATTTCATGAACATCATGCAAATATAAGTATCAGTCAGGGGGATTCAAATAAATCCATAAGTGGATCTAATTCCACCCAAGGCATAATACCAGAGATGGGATTTCAGGAGGGGAAATTTCCCCTCACCTTACAAAATCAGAATCTGTTTTCTTACCAGAATAAAGCTTGTAACACTTACAAGAAGGGTTAAAGGTCATATCAAGTATTGATATTTTAGGAGGGTACTTATTCTAAGAATTTTGGTGAAATTTATATTGAAACCCAATGATGGTGTGGTTCTCAAGATATTACAAGTGAAGTTGTCACATTTTCAACAAACAGTAAACTTGAAGCAAGCACATATGTCATTATATCAACACAATCATGGACAGTCTTTTGTTTTTTCTTTCAACTTTACCGCCTATTTTCTCCTCAACAATCCCATATTATCAAAATGTGGTTGGCTAAGTGACATAAGAACTTTTCAAACTTTGCAGTCCTGATAGGGAGAACCTATTCCTATTAATGTCAAGGTTAACACAACAGTCTGAAAAAACAAAGGGAAACAAAGCATTTCTTGACAATTTGAGGAAGTGATATAATCTCTGCTGCCCTCAATTTCAATTTGGAACACAACTCTAGTAACTTCATTGGTTGATATCTCGAGAAATACATGTCCGATATGATTGGAAATTTCACCACACCAAGAAGATTTAGTTCTTCTTTCACATGTGAAAATTATTTTTTTTGCTTAAAATTCCCCTTTAAATGTTAGAAGCAGGCATGACTGAAACTTGGAATAACCAAATTTATGCTAGGAGCATGAAAATGTATGTTGTGCCTCATTTCATACTTTTGAGTGACATCACTGGTCCTGCTTCCTTCTACTTCTCCAAATTTTTTTTAAAAATCCTTCTTCATCCAGATTTATCCTCCCCCCCAGAAATTTTCAAAGTGTACCTCTTTGGGAAAATTTTCATGAAGTATGAAAATATTTTAAACTTTGTGGCACATTTGGGCACCCAATTAATGTATCATTTTAAAGTATTCTTCAGTCTCACTTGTGTTGCACAACACTTTGCTGAAGTTTGTCATTTTTTTTTAATAAAATTAATAGTTTGCAAATACAAAATGAAGTGTCAAATTGTATGATAACTTTTATATTTATTCATTTTATTTTCAAGTGAGCTGCTTCTTGTGCATTGTTATTTTATGATGGATATCAATAATTTTATCCAACCTCACATTTTCTTTATGAGCTCCTAGTTTATTTTTGAAAAATGTTGTTGCTTTAAAAAATATTAGTCACTGAGGGCACAGTATTCATCTAATGAGTCCAAACACTCCATCTATAACAGTTAAACTTTCTTTCTTGTGAGTCAGTGAACAGTGAAAGGGTCTTTAACTTGGTCAATGAGGATAATGAAACATTGAACTGTATCGTACTATCACAAAGGGTAATTTACTCAGAGGAATCAGTAGCGCCAGTTTGGTGCTGCACTGCATTGCATGTTTACTGTGTATGTTGAATTCCTGTAAATTCTCAGTCTTCGTTCAGTGCTATCCTTTTCTGGCTATAATGGGTTCTACTCAGTCTGGCTACTGTTAATTTCACATAAACAGTGAGTCAATACTTTGAATTCCAACTCTGAAGAGGTATTTCCCTATCTTTTAAACAGTAAATTATATTGAAATAATTCCATAAGATCTTTCAGTGAAGCATTTTACAGTAATTCCCAACTGCTAAGTGTATTTTTTTTGTATTAAACGTTAAATCTGCAAGACTTTGAATTCATCTAGATTGATCTGTAGTTTCAAAAACAAAAGGGTAGGTTCCTGGTGTGCAATCATCTTATTAAGAATTGGTGTGCAAGCCTTAAGTTTGCCTTCTGGTTGTTGTTGAAGTTTCCACAGTCATACTGTAGAACTCACTCAGAGAGGTGCAAACCCTCAATGAAAATGGCAGAAAATTATTATACAGTTGAATTTCGTTGAAATTCTCCAAAGTGTAAGATATGCTTAGATCAGCTACATACCCCATAGACACAAAATTGTTTCATAAATTCACATATAGGGAAACTAAAATGGTGGCAGTATTGTACTTAAAGTTTTAATCATGTACGAGACTTTTCTGGTTTGTCTATATATGCTCACAATGGTGACAGTGTTGTACTTTAGGTTGTAAACCCGTACAAGGTTTTCTTGTTTGATCTATATGTTCACAGTGGTGGTATAGTTGGTGTATGGGCTTATCTTTGCAATGAGTTTCATTTTTAGGAAACCTCTGTTAAGAATACTGATAACTGAATGCCAAGGGCATAGGGCAGATGCTTTAAATTTATTTTGTAACAAAAGCTAAATCTCACAAATTTCCTCTCATATCTCATCCAAGAATCTTTTGTGATGTTTTAGATGATAATCTTCCATCAAAATAAAACTCAAAATAAATCTAAGGATTTCTGCATAAATTTCTGAGTGCAGTGAGAAAAATATTGTAAAATAGTTCCAAGAGCCATTAAAGGGTAGTTGTCTAGAGTACTGTAGACTAATTCAAATTGGGGTGACCATATATCATCTTTAAAAGGGAAGTTTAAGAAAAAAACTTAATTTTCATAATGTGAAAGAGGAACCAAATCCACACAGTGTGATAAAACTTCCATTCAAATCAGGCATGTATTTCTAAAGATATCAGTAAATGAAGTCACTAGATTTGTGTTCTTATATGATTTGAATGTAGCAGAGGTTATTTCACTTCCTCCCATTGACAAGGAGTGCTTTGTTTCCTTTTGTTTTTTCAAACTGTTGTATTGACCTTGCAGTAAATAGGAATTTAATATTGTGTGGGGGAGGCAAAGTTTGAACAGTTCTTATGCCATTTATGCAACTACATTCTGATTATATGGTATTGTCGAGGAGAATCAATGTAATTCAAAGGGAGAAAGTAATTGCCTCAAATTTACATAAAAAACATTAAAACAAGGTAAATCAATAAATAAAATCAGAATACTGTATATACAGATCTTCTTGTATAGTATTTTACTCGCAAGTATTTTAAATTAAATGTCTTCATTACATCTTAGAATACTGATGGTTAATTACGCAGTAAGGATTACCATTCTGCATTAGTTCAACAAGTAAAAAACAAGAAAATTGTGACATGGTTTGAAGGAGCCATCGCATTGGAATGAGTCAGTTAGTTAGAAAAGATTTAACAACACACAAATACCAATTTGTTATATAGTGTCATGCTGTCCAAGTCCTTCCGTTTAGTCGCCTCTTACGACAGGCGAGGAATATCACAGGTACATTTTACAACCCCTGGCCCACAGGGAGACAACCATTGAGGGACTTGCTTGGTTTTGTGGCGCGTCAACCCGCCAGTCATGGGATGAGTAATAAGGTTCTTATGTGCACATTTTATAGGCGACAGTCAGGAACAAACTTCTCGCCACACACGACCTCCTTAGCCCACCTGGATGCAGTTTTACCTCATACCCAGGATGCATTGGAATGAGGATGATAATGTGCACTATTAAATTTCATTCAGGTGACTACATTAATTTTCTATTGAAGTGCAATGGAAGTCTTCATTTTTTTGTCCTCTCTGTAAGCTCAAGTAGAACCAGAACTGATCCTCTTAATTCTGTACAGTTCAACTTCTGGGCAGATATAAATCTCATCTTAACAACTGAAAATTTGTATTGTTGAAAGCATGACACACTGAAAAGCTTTGCAGGGCCAAGAGGAGGCCCTCCCCAAGAAGGCAATAAGGTGGTCTAATTCTTTTACTAGAGTTGTCACCTGTTATGTACTGTCATAAATTTGTGATAATCACTCTTACTCTTGTGAATTATCTTTTCAGCTTACTAAGGGGTGTGCGTAACTTTGCATGCCACCACACCAAGCAAGTGGAAATGGCCCTCAAAGGATTACCTCAACATTTGATTGATTCAAAACTTCCTGGTGAGCTCTCTTTATTCAAACATTTGGGACTGACAGTCTAAGTAGCTAGCTGGATGATTAGAAAAAGGTTTGGTGTTGGAAGCGAGAGGTTTCATTCTTTAACTTTAAGCCTCAAGAAAAACAGGGTTCCTGCTAGGATGGTAGCAAAATTCTCACCATTTATGTGAATAGGAAAATACTCTTCTTTATCCATAAATTCTTGAAGAAGGTATTTTGTTCAAAGAGATAATTAGAAAGAGTTTTACGGCCCAGTTTACAACCTTTTGGTTGGTGTCGAGCGGGCCACAGCCTTTTTTCCAGTTGTGGCTCACTGGCTTGATTTCCCTTCTCCATTGCTTATGTGGAGCATCATGCACAACGGCAGTAGATTCCATTTTTAGAGTCTTTGGTATGACTCCATCTGGGAATCAAACCCGGGCCTTCCAGGTGAGAGAAGGATGCTCTACCGTTAGACCAAACATGTGGCAGAGATGCCAACTCTATCTCCCTGATTCTCAGGGAGGCTCCCTGACAATTCAAGGATTTTTGTCCATTCCAACTAACAAATATGACAATCTCCCTGATTCAAGCAAGTTTTTCCACATGGAGTTGCATGTAATTCTAAAAAATCTCCTTGATTCCTGTGTGAAACCTCCCTGATTTCTGGATGTAAATGTTGGCATCTCTGATGTGGTCTTTTGTTCAAAGGCCGGGGATGCTATTACAGTAGTTTAATAAATTTGAGACAGGGGAATATCACCTCTTAATGCTTAACCATCATTTCCAGTGCATCATGGGATACAGGTATTTAAGTCATTGTTTGTGATTACACTTTACTTAAGCTCACCAGTGAAATCAAAGAATACCCAATAATGCACAGCCCACCACAGAGATATTTCTACTAGCTACATGGAAGCCATAACCTTTGTTTGTTTTCCCAAAGACTGTTATTTTTTAAATTTTAGAAACTAGCTTCATATGAAAAGTATTAGTTTTATTGGGAGAAGAAACTAGACCTTTATTTTATCAACTTTATGTCAGGATCACCATTCCCCTTTAATTTGAAACCCTTCATGTATACAGTATATCAGGACCTATTTAATGTTAATTCATGCATGTCAATTGTTATGGGTACATCATCTGATTTGACATCAGTTACTCAAAGTCGAAACTTAACTTTGAACAAAGTATTTAAAAAAAGAATTCAGTAAAAGAAGTGTAAAATATATATTGGTCATCAGTTTGTACTATTCATCTTTAATATATTCAGAGCAATATTATGTAATTAGATTGTCATAAATGCCTGTTGCTGCATGTCTTTGATTACTTTTTTCTCTTTTTAAACAAAAAAAAAAAAATATTATTCACATTCAACCAGTGGCTCAACGGTTTTCACATATGTTGAAACGAAAGACAACCCTGGCCCATCTTGCACAAGCAACAAGAGGTGTTCTCAGCTCAGAGGAGACTGTATGCCACTTGAAGGAAGACTGGGAGAAACGGACAGAGCAAACAGCAGCAAGCATTCAGGTGGCATGGAGCTCATATGATGAGTGGGGAATGGATAGTCAGTTTATTTTGAAGAGTAAGATAATTTTCATTTGGACCTGTATTATTTGCTTAATCAGGCCTCCTCCATGGTATGCACAGATTAGAGGAGAATGAAATATACCAAGTGGATATACATACCATTTAAAATTTATCATTTGTCCTCAGTCCTAAGGTTTCTACGGGCACCAATAGTATGAAGAACGATGTAACAATCCTGGATGGTTTAGTGCTATTTTCCACAGTTGCATTACATGCTACAATCTCCTTTATATACTTACACACCCCATATCTGCAGTACTGTACTTGGATATTTCTCCAAGTACAAAGTATGTAACATACTTATTTCCAATTTAATGAGAAAAATTCTATCCTTAACAAGGATCAACTACTTAATTCACTGTACTTCATATTTTTATTCTTTATTTGTGGTGCAGATCCCATTTTATAGTCGCTGGTGGTGTAGAGAATTTCATAAATTTCAGTAAATTGCCTTCTATTCCAATTGCTACTACCCTTTTTCTCAGTAAACTTTTGTCACTTCAATGCCTCCAGCAAAGGGGGAGCATATGCCCCTCCCCCATTGCATGACCATACATCTTTTGAAAGCCAAAGTGTTTGGGTTTGAAAGGTCATAGTTGTATTACATTTCAACAGAATTGGAGAGTTACTCTGATTTACTAAAGCCCAGGATCACTGTTGAAGACCACATACACTGGCTGGAAATGCTTATTAAAGGAATGACTGCTGAGGTAGGTAATTGGTACTGGGAGTGTGTCATTTTATCTTATTTTTTCCTTTTTTTTTTTGTTGTCATTTTTGGAAAAAATTAGAAATATTACCATCTTTAATATTGCCATATCTTCTTGATAAGGTTGGGACAACAAAAATACTTGTAAATATATTTAAAAATTGTTGTACATTAAAAAAGTGACTTTGCCACCCATAATTTTATACCTAATTTAAATAGAAGTAATGTGTTTTTGTAATCATTTGCATTGGTAATGAAAAGGTTCAGGGGAGGGGGTTGGGGGAAGTGGTGAGCTGATTGATACTGATTGATTTACTCATAGAGTCTTGTGTACTTACAGAAATTTGTGTAACAATTCATCAGTTGTCACAAATGTAATTGATGTTCTAGATTGAAGGAGTATCTAAAAATGTATTATGATAACTGATAGAAATGATGAGAAAAATTGTAACCAATAGAAATGATTCATATGTAACATTTAGAAGGTCTCATCATGTTAGTTGTAGTTATACTGCTTTACTGCTTTATTTGAGTAAAAGCGTAATTTGGGGTAAATGTCACTTTTGTGAGAAACAGACTGTGATTTTCCATATTTTAGAATTAGAAAACGGAATTTGACACTACACACTCAATGGAAAGTTCATGCAAAATGACATCACAAAATGGAATTCAGTTTCCAGAAAAGCAAGAATTCATATCTTTAGTGTTGGATTAAAATTTTGGCCCTGCATTTTACCCTTCTCATGGGCCTTTTTTATGTTTCATTTTATTTGACAGGTTAAGGATGAAGATGAGAGAGCTGATGCAATGAGATCTCTAATTCTTCAGTGGGGATATCTGTCAAATCTCATCATAAGAGATCAAACTCTTAGAAGTGCCACCAGTTTTGGTAAGTGATTAAAGGCAGTGGGAGAATTATTGTTTCTTTACTTCCTCTGAGGGTTGAAGGGATCACAAACACAGAAGAGAAGGGAAGGTTTAAGAGTTTGGAGTAAATATTTCAAAAGCAATTGTGTGAGAGAAGGAAATGATATTTGACTTGTGTATGCCTTATAAACTTTACCACATTCAGAAGTTTTAGAAGTTTTAAAAGAGTAATGACTGAAATTATTGTTAGCTTTGATTCATATTCATTTGAGGTTTTATGAAACAGACCCATAAAACCCACAATCTGTTTTCCATTTTTGTCATCATGAATGCTTTTTCCTGAGGACTTCTGTGAAAATTTTGGAATAGGTCTTTGGGATTTTTTTTTATGTAAAATGCTGTCAAAACTTGGGATCAATATGTCCTTGGAAGAGAGTCATTTCTGACCTCTCAACACAAGGGAAAAGGTATTGTAGAGTTAGAATGAAACCAAACTGAGGAAGGATTATTATTTGTAATTTGTTATAGTTATTCAAGATGGTGTCCTTCAGCATACTGATTTCTCCATAAGGTTTACTGATGGTAGTAAACAGCCTTTTGTACCTGATTCAGTATCCTTTTTTTGTTGTTTCCCTTTAAAAAGTGTGAAGTCATTTTGTGTAGTACAATAACTACAACTAATGGTAAATGATTTTTCAATCAAACTTTACCTTTGAACAGTAAAACTGGAATCACCATAAATTATTTTTGTTTCACAGATGGCTTCAGTGCAGGATAATATCTGGTGGTTTGTATTAATCAAATTTGAATACAAAAAAAGATGGTTGCATGCTTCACAACTGCACAGTAGCAATTTATGTTTTAGACTTTAATGTCTTGTTTGTATTGTAGCTGTTCATGCTTTATAAACTTGGGAAGTAAATGAAGCTGTATTGTATTGCCCTCATTTTTTGCATATTACCCTTCTTCTCTCATATCTGTCATAAAACTTTTATTTGTGGGGCACTAATGAGGCGTTACAAAAGACCAAGGGGCATGATGCCTCCCTGTATGCAAACACACTTCATGCATGCTCACTTGGACATGCAGGTTGTCTTTCAAAGGGGAATGGATTACATTGTAGGACAGTAAATTGCATTTGGAAAAATTTTAGGGGGGTCCTGTACACAGATGAGTCTTTCTGACAATTGCCTCAAATACAGGAAAGAGAGGAAGGAGAAGGGGGTTCATACCATTAAGAATGGAAAGTTATATCTAGGGTTTCCTTTCATGTCTCCATTCACTTGTGTGACATATCCATCAATTTTTTATTAATAACCTTGAACTTACAACATTATCCCCATAGTGTCTAATTATTGCATTTAAAAGGTTACTGATACATTATTAACATTGTCAGTTGCATTGTGTGATGATGTGGTATGATGGACTGATCTGTCCTTAAAGGGTCATGATATCGGCCTATTTTAAATTTTACATTGCACATTCTTCCTCATTTTCTTTCACTCACCCCTCCTCTCTCCTGTGATTAATGTGTTTCATATTTGTTCTCTAATTCATCGCAAGGTTTATTTCATTTATTACTGAACTTATCTTCCTGTCTTCTTGCTTTTAGCACCAGCAAAGCTACAGTAGTTACTCTTGCCTCTAGTGGTCATCCCTGTTTAGAACTATCATGCATGTAGTCCATCACATTCTGATATTAATTTGAGTGTGCTCATAATACAGTTAGTGAGATGAGATTTAATGACACACCAACACAAATGTGTTATAATATAGTGTCAGTCAAGTCCATAAAAGGTTGAAAGTTAAATATATTTTCAAGTGGCCATGGTTCAAGTTCTAGTTTGGTTTCCCTGTAATTGCCTCGTGCAACAAGGGGGAAATACCGTGGGCATATTCTGAAACCCCCAGTCCACAGGGGACGTGCTCATAATACAACAGTGTTGCCCATTATTTTGTCTGTGTTCCTTGTACATGTTTGAAATTTAGTAAAATCTTCCATCATTGACTGTCAAGCTCGGTTAGTATTGCAAAAGTGTTTAAAACAACACCTGTTACTTATTGAAAGGATTTAAATTGCAGTCTGCTATACCAAATTAGTCTAGGAGCACAAACCAT
Source organism: Holothuria scabra (assembly GCA_037179385.1). Classification (NCBI taxonomy): domain Eukaryota; kingdom Metazoa; phylum Echinodermata; class Holothuroidea; order Aspidochirotida; family Holothuriidae; genus Holothuria; species Holothuria scabra. The sequence continues at coordinate 11,053,033 of CM074190.1, read as the reverse complement.
AAAATCATGTTTCAATTGAACCCATGGCTGCATAGAGGTGCAATATACTGCTACTTACAAGTCTCTGATCTTTTTCCTTAATGACCAATGAGCTAATTATAGACCTTTTTCCAAATAGTGGGATTGTGGGATAGATTTTCAGTATGCTTTGCAGATGTCAATGTCATTTTGCCATGGCCAAAAATGATGCATGCCAAAATCCCACAATTCTTTGTACTTGCTATTTGGAAAAAGGTCTATTGTCTATGTGGAGTAAGGAAGGTTTGTAATGTCAGTGGATAAGCCCTTTTGGATTATTTCATGTCCATTTTGTTAAGGCAAGCATTGTCTTCTTCTAATAAGAATTAATGTGAATCAGGTTGGCTGTCACCAGTATTCTCAAGGTCTTTAGTGAGTTACAGTATCCCATAAAATGATGATAACATACAGCTGCAGTGAAAGATTGTTTACCATCACATAAGTCAAGCTTTTATCTTCCGTGTGACACAGTTGACACTGATGATTTTTTAATCACTTATTATTTGCTTTTGAACTTTTGAATTAGGGTTGGGCCGTACAGTGAAAATACTGGTACCGTTATTGTAAGACAAAAAGAACCGGTATTGAGGCAGTACCGGTTCTCAACTCTTGAGTTCGGGTGGGAAGGAACCTAAACCACGCTTGGCTCCCCATGGGTGTTTGATTGGGTAAATAACCATGCAGGAACCTCGTGTCTTATGTTTGTGTAAATATTTTAATCATCCACACATCCTAACAGTTATTTTTGTCAGCCAATATAATGAGTACCAGTAAATTTTTTCTAAGTACAAGTATTTTCTCAAGAACTGGTATTAGTATCACACCAAATATCTTCTGTATTTTCATTTCCTGTACCTCTAGTACCGGTATTGACGTCAGTAATGCTACATCGCCCGACTCTATTTTGAATCATTCCTGTAAATATCACAATTCCCCTACATTTGACACATTCAAAACTGTAACCACAAACATAGCAGCCACATCATCATGCAGCATTTTAGTCCTATTATTCGGAAATTGAAATAGCATCAAGTTAATTTTTAAACTATTCAAGTTTTTGACCTGAGGGTACTAGGACTGTGAACATTTAGCAAAAGAACTAAACGATTAACCTCAAAAATTTGTTATTGTTTAGCAATTGATTGCGATTACCTTATCACCAAGAAGATAATTTCAGTATGTAGTGATTGATACTGAATGTAATGCAGAAATAATAGTTGTTCTCTTGCATGGTAAAATCAGATTTTTTGAAACTTTGAAGACTTCAAGGTTCAAATATGCCCAGAATGTTCCATTTAATGAAAACCAGGGATCATAAAAAACTGTGAAAAACAGGTTTTGCTATTAATCCCTTGTAGCTTTGTACTTAACATTTATTCCACATGTGATCGTTTAGCGATTAATCACGACACGTTCACAGCCCTAGAGGGTACCACACTTAAGTGTGTGCACTGTATGAAAAAATAAAAACATTGTGTAAAATTTCTTGGTCCGTGCTGACCCTTGGGGTAAAAACTCCTCTACCAACCTTTCTCAATCAAATGCAAAAGAAGTTACTGTCTTACCATTCTGTTATCTTTTTTTTTTCATCAGGATCGTTCCACCTTATGAATCTGCTTTATCAAGAGTATATGTTGTATGTCACTGACATACACCACCATCAATTACAGGAGATAACACTATGGAAGAGTGTCTTTGGATCTGAAAGCAATGGTATGTAGTCATAAGAATTTCTTTGCAAGAGCAGTCGCCCCAAAGTTTTTTCGAAGCAACAGCTAAATCTCTCAATTTTTTTTTTTATTTCTCTTCAAAGTATCTTTCATTATATTTAAGGACTTCAATATTTTATACTCAAGGTAGACCAAGCAGTAACTCTTAGTAAATTTCACATTTGAGGAGTAAACATATTGTCACATGATTTTCAAGAGCCAATCATGAAACAGGACAGTCTACTACACTACTTCAAGTTGGGGTGACTGCCCTTGCCCTATTAATTTTGCATTCTTTTCTTGTCCTAAATTGTAAACATTGTACTACATTTTCTTCACAAGAAGAACTCATGCCATAAGCTCCACTGGTCTTTCCATTAGCCCCCTCCCCCCCCCCCCCCAGGTCACTTGTCATAACTAATTTTCTTCTTTATATGTTTCTTGATATTAACTCATACAGAGGAGACTCAAACTATGATGAAGAAACAGAAACAAAACAAACATGGGGGTTTCTGGTGGGAATGAATGGGACCTAATAGGAATGCATGGGGCTATGTTGAGTTCCATTCAAGGTCCCAAAAGCTTTTCCACAGAAAGGTCCCAAATTCATGTTCTGATCAAATTTAATGTTATTCCATTAAATCCAATTGCTGTGGAAATTTCATTCTGGATGAGTGATACACACCAGACAATTTGCCAAAACTAACGTTGATGTAGATCAGATGTACTGTAATGACAGCATTATGCTGGATGGCCCTCAAATGTTTCATGGCGTTGATAGATGATTCCCGGGCCACAAGATTTGCATAAGACTAAATTTTTTTTAGTGTATAGATTTGTAGGGAATAGGTTTTTACTTTGGTCATGGTTTATCAAGCACCCTATGAAATTAAAGTGTCTCTCAAGTCAAAATTATAAAAAGTAAGTATTAAACAGCATTTAAAATGAATTGAAACAGTCCAACTTCCATTTTCATAGGACATTCTTGAGCAGAGATACAAAATCTTGAAATTTATTCACTTATAACAAATTAGTCCATTGGGCCATAATTTGTGACTTTCTTGTTGTGCAACTCTTCATCACGGTGAACACTTCCTGTTTGCTTGCATAGCATGTTGCGCAAAGATGGTTTCATTAATTGTAATACCCCATAAGAGTAAAAGTTCTATTACACCTTGGTACAAGGTGAAGTAATTTTCAGAAAAGCAAAGAAATACAAACATTGTAAATTGAGTAGTACAACAATGACATCACAAGTTGACTGCAGTGTACCATTTTAATTTGAGTGAATAAATTTTAACATTTTATATTTCAGCTCAAGAATGTGCTATAAAGATGGCAGTTGGTTAGTTAGTTAGATAGAGTTTTACAGCCCAGTTTCCAACCTTTTGGTTCAAGTGTAACACTTTAAGAGGAGAGACAAGGGATGAAATTAATAGTAGTCTTAGAGGTTTACAGGTTACTTTCTCTGGCCTCCGTTTTACAAACCTGGTGATTTAATTTGTTAAATGTGCTAGTATGGTTCTGTAAGTAGTTGCTTGAATATATTTGTTCAAGCCTAGCCTGTCTAAAGTATCAGTTAACTTATCAGTCAGTTAAGAAAATTTTGGGACCCAGGCCTCAGGCAAGTAATGCAAGGTTATGGAAGTACCAGTATTCTCAACTGAAAACTTTATTGGTTTGAACTTGTTACTTTTGCTAATGTATATAAAGTGTTTTGTTATTCTTCATGGCTTTCTATTCCTTCCCTTGTTTCCTTTTCCCAGTGCCATCAGGGTTTCTTACATTCCAAGTGGTGTGTGATCTGGAGGAGTGTATCCTCCGTGATAACCCTCACCACCAGGCTGTGAATGGACCACAGTCACAAGGAGGCACATTACCACAGAACCAACCCCATGGTTACTGCCAAGATGATGTTATGTATGGTTATCCTCATGGCATGATCCCAATCTTCAGTCAGAATGTGCCAGAATTCAACAACCAGCCAAATCTGTTATTAACCAATGCTGCAGCATGCAATGCTCCCACTCCAGTACCGACAGGCTTACTCTATCCAATTGTACCCATGCCCTATCATGTGACCACACCTGTGACAAACTTTCCCAGACCTGGCTTTTCTACCACACAAGAGAAAGAGCCTGGCAAGCCAAAAGAGATGATGAAAAGCCAACCAGAAAAGATGTCTAAGATCCCAACAAGTTCAACCACCTCCAGAAATAAGTCACATTTTACAGCTGAAGCTCAGCAAGGAAAGCAACAGACTCAACAGCCAACCACCAAATCTAAACAGCGTCCTGAACAAGAAGTTGCTCAGTTGGTGCATGAGGAAAAGATGTCTACAAGGTTGATTAAAGTGATACCTGTTCACAATGAGAGTGTAGGGAAGGGTGGTGATGCCAAGGAAAAGAGGGGGCCTGTGGTAATCGAGTTGTCTGTTCCAGAGTCACAAGATTTATCTGTCATGCAAGGACAGGTGAGAGACCTTCTGTTTATTACATGACATTCTTTAAGTGGCAAGCAGAGTTTGTCGTCACATTTTTTTTCACAACTTCCATTCAGAAGTACACTTGTACATTGACCTTAAACCAGGTGGGAAAATGATTTGTGATTGCTATGTAATGTTGTGATTGGTTAAGGTGTAGTGGATGCTGACTAATCATGCATCTGTGATTGGTTAAAGTGTAGTGGATGCTGTCTAATCATGCGTCTGTGTGGAACGTACCTGACAAATATTTAGAAATTATATAAACACAAAATTCATGTTCCTTCTTACCTGAAAGACCCCTTTTTTCTGCATTTTGGTAAACAAAACAGTTCAGAAGGGAAAAACAAGGTGATGGAACAATAGGATAATATTCTTCAGTCTTCAGTCAAAATTCCAAAAGGCCAATATAGAGCCATCATAGTGTACAGTTAACAGTTAGAATTAGACAACAAAGGTGACACAACCAAAACAAAAAAAATTCAACCAGATCTTAAAATGATATACAGAGACAAAACCACAAAGCAGCAGGAGCAAGTAAAAATAAAAGAAAAATGGACCGCAAAGAGTTGGCTGGGTGAGGACCCATGTGCTTGTTTGTAGATGGATGTCTGATCCAACTAAAGGTGAGGATAAGGGGGATTCTCTGTCAAGCTCTGATTTTCCCTTAAAGAAGCAAATGCAATCACTGCAAATAAATTGAGATCAAACTTGAGCCAGGTTAATGTATGATTCTTTTAAGTCAAGTAGCCACGCCAAACCCCAGTATTTGGAGGGACAAAAGTTGGACAGGGATATATTTTGATTTTGAAAGGACAATATAAAAAACCTGAGCAATCTTCATTGATTTTGTGAACTCATGAGATTGGGCAAGGGGGGGGGGGGGGGTTAAGATAATAGAGAATTCCTATTCCCACTATGTGGCCTGTTCTTCACAGGAGGCAGTTATAGATCTAAATTGTGTAATTTTTTCAATGTCTTTTGCAATACATATTTTGAAACATAGCAAGTGATAAAAAATTAAGAGCAAATTTTTAGCATTTGTCTGACTTCAAAGAAAGCCTTGGGAGACATCCGACAGTAACCACACAGTTAAAACCATGACAGAGATTCAATGATAGATAGAAGAGGCTTTACTGATTAGAAGAAATTACATGACTGTGTGTTTTGTGTAGTGGTAGAGCATTGGCTTTTCACGCAGAAGGCCTGGGTTCAATCCCCAGGTGGAGTCATACCAGAAGACTCTTAAAAATGTAACCTACTGCCGTTGTGCGTTATGCTCTTCATAAGCAATTGAGTAGGGAAAACAAGCCAGTGAGCTGGAGAAAAGGCCGACTGGACTTGAACCAAAAGGTTGGAAAGTGGGGTGTAGAATTCCATCTATCTCAATTACATTCAAGTGGAAATTTTTAATTCCATGTAAAAACAATTCATTACATGAGAAAACATCTTACTGTAAATACTCTACATAAAGTGCTCATGAGGTATGAAACTTTCTACAAAGTGGGAATAGTCCAAGTGTTAATTTGTGAAGTCTTCTCCTTCAGAAGCCTCCTGTTTAACTGTAAAAGTACTTGTGATGTAGATTTAGTTAAATGTCAACTTTTTGCCAGTCATATGGTGTTGTGACTTTTCAAAAAAAAAAAGTGACAAAGAAAAGCACCAGAGCATTCCAGTCAACTTTGTAAAAAGGTAACATATTGGTTGGGTTAAGTTCGTTAATTGGTTTAGAAAATGGAGATGAAAATAGATTTAAATTCAAGTAAGAGTAAAGTCCATTCATAATAGTATGGAGAAGAGAAAAAGTTATATTTGCTGTTCTTTATTTTTTTGGCAGGTTTTGGTGTCAGAAGAAGGAAATTCCTTCATTGTAGATGATGTAAATAATATGGAAATGGAGCAAGGACATCTCAAACATTAAAGAAATGATGACAGTTTACTTGCATTGATTCAGTGAAGAGTTTGCCAGTTGCGTTACATGTTCTTTGCTGTAACTTTTGTTTTTTTTTTTTTTTTCATTTTCAAAATTGCAAAGTTGAGAGAACATTTCGAAAATCATTTGTAGTTAATTTTTCTAATTGGGGTAGTAACTTACAGGAGTTATGTTTGTGTTTTAGATGTTAGTGGGAAACTTTCTTCAGTTGATTTTGTATTACCTTGCTTTATCTTTTAAAAAATTTTAACTGATATAGTCTGATAAGAGTTGTATATTAGAGGGAGGGAGGGAGGGAGAGAGCAAGGTTGGGATGAAGGAGCCAGAATATTTCCTTTATTCTGAGCATAAATATTGTGTGTGTGGTTGTAATATGTCTGTGGAGGATGGGAATGGGCAGCATGCAGGAAAGGTTTTCAGTTAACAAGAACATTGTGTGGGATTAATTTGTTGATTCTTTTACTGCTATTGTTCTGCATAAAAAGTTTGGAAGGTGTGCTTAGTGGATGGTTAGATATGGAAGGGTTGGGAAGGGGGGCAGGGTGCAGAGGAGGGGGATTACCAGTCAAACATTGAGCATGCATGTACCATCCTGCATTCTATACTGGTTACTTTGTTCCTTCAATCCCCACCCATAGCGATATGAAATTGTTTGGTGTATAACCACTACTTCACAATTGTATAACAGCAGTAAAGCTACCCATTTCTTTTGACTCATTACAATGTTAGGACAGGATTTATAAGTAATTAATAGCATGTTACCTAGGGCTGCCACGATAATCGCAATATCATGATATCATCAATATAATTTTGTCCCAACGATACCGACCCATGTTTTGTCAAGATCTGATATCGAAACAGAATCAAAGAAATGACTTAACCACTGTGAAATCTCTGATTTTATTGTCTTTAGTCAGGACCCAAGTATGATAAAAGCAAAGGTCTTAAAATAAATGTATTTCTGATGAAACTAGCTTCAAACTGAATTTTATCGACTTGGTTTATGTATACTGTGTATATATAACCTTGTTACAGGCACTGTAGGTATATGATTATTGGCATGCTGATGGCAAATGTCAAAACTACAGTTCTAAGGGCACGATACCTTGATATCGTCATGGAAATGCTGGCGTTATCAAGCATTGAAAAATGATTATCATGGCAGCCTTAATGTTACCTGAGATTTGGACCAAATAAACAAACAGAATGTTGGATGAATATATACAAAAGGTTCAGTTTGTGTGACCTTTTATTGTGATTTCTTCATGGCCATCATTATAAGTAGCAGTGATTGCCTCCACAAGTGATCAGGACCACTGCTCTGGCAAAATGGTGGGGAGAGCGAGGGGCAGGGGTGGGTGCTAATTATTGGACAGTCTGTCATCCAACTATGTCACATGTTTGCATTAGAAATAACAAAAAACAATTTTTTTTTTACCCCCTGCTGCAGATCCCTTTTGTGATCTTTCTTCTAGTGGAAATAATTCCAAGGATATCATTTTATTTAAGATTTTAAAGTATTCAATTTCTGGTAAATATTTTCCTAAGTATAGATGTATTAGTTGTCTACAATTTCTGCATACATTTGCCAAAACCTTGCCTCATATTGTTCTGTTTTGTTTGATTCTTTCATTGAATTTTCCAGTTTTGAAAATTATCACTTGTATTAGATACTTGTATGAATACTTTTTTATGGTAATACATTCAGAGAATGAAACAATTTTTGAAGGTCATCTTTCACTTTAGGAAGCTCATTGTATACTTGTTAGTCTCAAAACAAACTGGTCGTGCTACTCTAAATGCTCATTACATAAAAAAAAAAATTGTCCCCTCACGCATTCCCTCCAGTTTGATAGCAAATCGTGTTAAACTATAATTTTATTTCATTATTTTGCACCAAGACACCTCAAGTACAATGACTCAGACTGGATCATCTTTGGGACCGTGTAAGAGCATCTGCCTCTCACGTGGAAGGCCTGGGTTCGCTTCCCTGGTTGGGTCATACCAAAGACTCTAAATAAGGAATCGACTGCCTTTGTGCATGATGCTCCGCAGAAGCAATGGAGTAGGGAAAACAAGCCAGTGAGCCACAACTGGAAAAAAAGGCCACGGCCGGCTCGACTTGAACCAATAGGTTGGAAACTGGGCCGTAAAACTCTTACTCTATCTAACTCTGGATCATCTTTAGTGGTCAAAGAAATTTCTGACATTAGGAGGTTCAACATTCCTGAAGTCTGACCACCTGATCATTTATGAAAGCATGTCAGTGCAGCACAGATGGGTTCTTTCAATGTTCATTGTAAACCTTTACAGGAAGGTACAGCCTTTGCCAGTTGATACTATTGTGAAAACTTTTCTATGTACACTCATAAGTCATGTTCACATTATCTTTAACTGTACAAAAATTCTCTTTTCATGGCTTCTTCCAGCTACAGTAGTAAAGTAACTTCATTGCTAAATTAGTTTAGCTCCCAGCTCCTATGCAAATGCATTGGGATGAGATGAGGGAATTTTCTTTTCTGAGGAAAAATCTGAAAGTGCAAAAATGTGATTGGAGCGGACAGAAAGTTGAGGGTGAGCGGTCAAAGGCAAACAAATTTGGGGGTGGGGGCATGGCTAATTCTCACACATAATTGCTTTGAATTATAAGTACAGCACCATCTCCAAACATCCAAAACTGTCATGGGTGCTGGAATGGCTCCCTGTTGTACAATGTCATTTTTCATGGCTGTCCTTCAGAGTAGGGTTCTGGCTGGCTACTTCATAGGTCTGTGGTATTTTCCCAGCTGACGTCATGGCCCACTCAATTTGCATTCTTGTGCAATTTAATAATAGTGCTGTTTACTTTCCATCAAGTGTGGCTAATGTACACACCTGTAAAAAGTTTTGAAATTATAGGAGATGTGAAGAGATATTGGAATGGCTTTAACAGGAATTGCTGAGATACTTCAAGTAAGGATACCTCAAACCAAGGTTAATAGACAACTGAAAGGAGATGAATAACCTGACATGAGTAAGAAAAAGGCAAAATCCTCTCACCCAAACAGTTTGTTTTCCAAACCTACTTACTTATATCCCTCCCACAACTGTCTAAAATTCATCCTCATCCAAAAACAATCAGTTTCTTGCTTGAGGGTGAGTACACAATACCCAAATACATCACAAAACCCTCTCAGTGCAGTACATGGTGTGCTCTATAGAGCTTCAGTACTCTGCATTTTCTGAACTTGCTGCCAATCAAAGTGATGTGCCAATTGAGATTTACTATGGACTACTACAGAAATTGTATTTTGTGGTATGAGGATTATTCCTTTAAGGAGTTTATCTTCAGTCTGAAGATAGCTTACATGATGTATATAACAAAGATTCAGCATTGCAATGCAATTAAAGCCAGAGCCACATAACCAGGAAGACCCAAGAGACAATGGCGACCACCCACATGTCGGCTGGGGTCTTGGCAGTGTGAACACTTCCACGGCTACAATTTGGTAGTGTCATAAGCCGTTGGTCAGATTGAACATGTTCAATCTTTAATTCAACGTCACATGGCCACAACTTCCAAAGAAGTGTCTACGATTTAATTTCTACGACAGAGAGTCTTTGGTAGTCGTGGTGGTGTGCCCTGGGCTTTACATTCTGGAATCATCTTGGGAAAGACCCTTGCAAATAAGGGTCAAGGGACAAACCCAAGTGTTTACTCACAAGTAACTGTACAATTACCAAGGAAGTGACATCTCTTAAAGGACAATAAACTTAACTGACCAACCCCTAGACTCTCGTACCTCTGCATCACAGGTGTATCATGCATGTCTCCCTCATAGACTGGATAGCAAGAACAGATACTGCACACAATATCCAAAAGGCTATGAAGACCTTAATACTTATTCAAATGATTTTGACCCTACCTTCCTCACAAATCCTAAGCTGTTATTTATGAAGCAAATCTTGCTGCAAATGTCAGGTGTAAGGGTGCCCCCTTGATCTTGCTTGGTAGAAGGAAAAAGTTTTACAATGTCCTACCCAGGATTGACCAAGACAGACTTCTGTGTGGTACCAAGGATTTTTGGAGGCAAATATGAAGGAGGGTGAAAAAAGCAGTTTGCATGAGAAAATTTAAATATCTTGGAAGAACCAATGTGCTCCTTTTTCCCTACTTCAAAGTAGTTAAAAAAAATAAACAAAACCAGTATATTTTTGAAATGTATTAATTCACTTCCAGTGAGTATAAAACCAGTTAATATAAAAAGTAAAAAATTGCATAGCTTCGTTTGAAGGCATTTGTAAAAATTGGACGAAATGGTAAATTTGCATATGAATATTACACATTCTGAGGTTCATATTTTAACCTTCATTCAAAATAAGTTATCTTATAGACTTGTATGTGAAAGAGCAGCATTGCATGAATACAGTTCTTACCAAAAGCACTTTAAAATGTAAAATTGTTCTTCTATAGGGAATTAAACAAATGTTATAAAGGAAAGCTGTCAAATACTGACAGGCAGCTTTGCAGCTTCATACTTTTAATGTAAAGATAGCACCTGTGTTTTTTTTACAATTCAACTCCCAAACAATAAGATAACATGCAGCCATTTCGTCATATTCACATGTCATTAACCTTTATAAAAATGTTGCAGGAAACCCAATTACTTTAGATATGAGAGATAGGCCTTTTATAAAACTTTGAAATAATGAGCTCAGTTCACTGCACTGAATGTTTGCTAGATTGAAGATCAATATCTAAAACTCAATTCTACAGCTTATAAATGGAAAATGCATTTCCCCTATCACTCACCCAATTTGATGTAACATATCTCATCACCCTTATTCAGGAATGGTTCCTTTAAATCATATGACAACATTTTTGTTACTAATTTCTTAAATTCTGGATGAATTCTTATTTTAACTTCTAACTATTTGTACTTTTTCAGAAGTACTTGCAAGACAAATAGAAGTAGATTTGTGAGAATTTTCTGATTTTCCTGTCTAAGCAATTTAGGGACAACTGCCAATTACTGCCTATAAATCTCATCCTGACTGGGCTTAACCCTACACCCAGTAAACCCTAGATCCTAGCTGTATTCTGTCAAACCTCCTTTTCATCTTAAACAAACAACTCTAACCTTCTGTACATTTTCATAAAGAATTCTTCTATCCAACAAAACTTCATGGAAGTGGATCTTTGGTCTTCTGAGTTAGTCATATCAAAATATATCCTTTAAATGAGAAAGGTTCACAGATGGTTTCCATATTAATCTGTACAACAAACATTCAATTTTCCCAACTTGAACCAACTTTGATGGTTGGTTTAATCTACATGTGGCAGAGGAAATTAAAATTGTAACACTTCTTCAACGATGATATTATTGGTTACATAAGAAAAATTACTTTGAAAATCCAGCAATCAAATGCAGGGAAACTTTCTAGGAGATGCAAATAATAACATTTGAGTAAGGTAATATAAAAAGAATAAAAAAATAAAAAGAACCAAACCCATAACACCAACCTTGGTTGGTTGTGCAAGTTGAAGACTTCTAATTTTATGTTTTTCAACACACTTCATCATTTTCAAAAGTGACTGACTCACCACAAGTCTGCTTTGTAAGCTCACTTAACTTGCATCTATTTTTTTTAACTTTGGTTTAATTTTTACTGCCAATATGATTTTATTGTTTGTTTCAGAGACAAAATTAATGAAATATCAGAACTTGGTCCAAAGCACTCCTACAATTATTTTGTCAACGGGTGGGTGAAGACTGTAAAATAACTGGAGATTAACTAAAAACTTTTTGAAGGAATGGACCTATGAAATCACAGCAGCAATCTAGTAAATGAAGACTATGGCCATACCTCTGGACCATGTTACATACATGCAATCAAGAGTCTCTCCCTTCTTTTATTAAGCTGTAGCTTTTTGGTTTTGTAATGACATTGCAAAAAGGGCAAATTACCAAAATTTCAGTTCTCAGTAGTCAATAACAGCAGCCAAGGGGCAAAGTGTTTCCCAAGGAGGCTTGGCCTTTTTGTGGTAGGCCTCCATGTTGGTCAATGGATATTATTTCATTTACACCAGGGTAAATTTTACAGATACATGATAAAAATGTGGTGAATTATTTTCTAATGATAGAAAATACTGATACACCAACCAGGAACTTACTGAGACCTAGGGCCCGTTCTACAAAGAGTTACGCACAATCTTAAGTTTGATTCCCCATACTTAAGTCAACAGTGAATCATACTTAAGATCGTGCGTAACTCTTTGTGGAACGGGCCCCTAATCCTTCCATCTATACAACAGTGTACACTTCTTTATTCAAAAGAAATTGTGATCTAACTTAAAAATGAGTATAGGCACATGATATGATTTGAAAAACCACACTGGTTTTACAGTACCATACATTCCTTACAATTTGTAAATTGTAAAAATAAAAATAAGCTTATTGGATTCCACTCTATAGACGAATCCGATTAGCACTTGTTTTTAGTGACTGTAGGCCGCCATCAGTTGGGTCCATCAGCCTAAAATCATCATTATCTATTGCTTACATGAATTGAAAACCCCCATATTTAGTGAAATTGGAGAATTTTAGACACAAATTAGTGTACAACCATCCATGATAGAGGTAAGCGAGAAAATTGAAAGATTTAAAGGTGATGAACCCCAGTTATGGCCGACTGAAATCAGACCATCACTTGCTGTCTGAATTCGTGTATACAAATCAACCAAGGGAAGAAACAGCACTAGAATCTGCACAGTTCCCTACTGTGGATTCACTTTGAATATATACACTCCACAATTAATTATTTATGCAACCTTTACAAAAGCAGTTTACATAACCAACCCCAAACCCTAAATCTACTTTCAACATGCTATGAATCTAAATGTACATGATAAATTTTTTTCAGTACGCAACCCTGCTATAGTCAAAAGGAACTAAAAACTCTATAAATTTACAAATCTACCTTTCTACAACAAATCACTATGATTTACTTAACGCAAACTTTCCTACCAAAAATTGTCTTACAAGTTAAATAGTATGAACTTTAAATGAAGTGTGGACACAAAATCATAACTGAAAACAGTAATTCCTGAAACGATATTGCAACAGGAAGCTGTCAAAGAATTTGTCAGACTTGGTATCAAAAGAAAAATCCAGTCACCATGATTTGAATTGTTGAACCCTGGAATCCCAGTTGATACTGTAAATGGTTCTACCAGTACATGATAGCAAGAGCTAGTGTGTCAGCTCTTTTGTTAAACCTGAATTGGAAACACTGTAAGTTTACTTCTAGTTATGCATTCCTTATGGTTTGAAATCATATGTATACTTTAAAGAGGGAAAAGAGAGATTGCAAGATATGGCTGGTATTTCATCATTAATGTATGGGTGACTGCTTATTTAATTTAAGCAAAATATGGTTTGGTTCTTTCACATATAGCCTGCTTTCATGTAACATCACAACTGTAAGCCATGCCTACTGCTGGGCAAAAATTGACATGTTTTAGTGCAACAGTCACACATAGGTCTTAGTTGTTTCTCAGCTGGCAGACTACACTAGTTTCGCCTGTCAAAGGGGGCAAGACTTGTCACATCTGTGAAAGAACTCAATACCATGCAAACATTCATCCTTTTTCAGAGATAATTAGATAATTAAATCTGATATGCAGTCTTACTTACTTCTTTTGGCCATTAAAACCATTTATCATTAAGTACGGTAAGTGATGGTTACAATAGTGTAATTGAGAAAGCGTGAGTACTTGTTCCCTTATTCGGCACTCTTTTGTTTGCGACTTAGTATCTTAAGTTGTTTTGTTTTTGTACTTTACACTATTTCTTTTAAGGGAGTGTTCTGCCTTTAATGTTAAGCCCCCAAGGGTTTTGTAGCTCACTTCCTTTCACTACTCTGTCTATTCTATATTGTTACTATGTAACTGTTATATTATGTAATATTGTACATTGTAGTGAAAAAAACAAATAAATGAAATAAATAAATGAAATAAACATAAGCTACAAAACTATCTTTTTTATGCTTTTATGACCCAATGTAAGTATGGATCATTCAGAAATATGCAGATAATAAATACCTTTAAAAGAAATAATTTTAGTGTTCAAATTAAGCATAATTCAGATGGATAAGACTTTAAAAAGAATCATTCCTTGTTCAAATTTTGAAATCTTTTTCATTAAATTTATTTCTTGATAATCAAAAAGCTAGGAAAACACTGGAGATTAATAACCTCCATCAATAATCTCAATTTTAACAAACTTTCAAAATAACAAATGTTTATGATTATTTTTAACAGTGTTTCCACTTTTGTGGGAATTTAAATACAGTGAGTGCTGAATAGCAATTTCTTTAATGCTCTCCATAGGAGTCTATTGTAACTCATTTATGTCCCAGTCCTATAAACTATGAAGACAGAATTTTTCGCATAAACATAGCAAAGGAATATAAAATAGTTGTGATTAACATCACACACAGGCATGTCATTTAAAGTTTCAGTTTACAAGGCATAGTTTTCACTGGCTTAAATTATTCCTGGCTAATATGTAAAATGGCAGCTCAACCATACAAAGTTTTCAAAATGGCACTTTAAGGGATAAATTTCAGCCTTTTGATCACCTTAAACAATTACTTGGTTTTTTAGACTACAAGTAGAATTTACATACTGTAAAAACTTGACTTCAATCTGTCCTTTTTCAGCTCTTTAGGAAAATATCGCAGCTGTTTTAAAGAGATTTCATATTGCAAATCAATATCTACACAAAATGGAAGATTTAAAAAAAAAGGAATTTAAGTAGCTCTATATTTTTGAGGAAATTATGTTCTCACAGACAGATATTCAGTGATCTGATGCTCAAAAGTAATTTATTGGACCAAAATTTCAAATGATGCAATGTGACATCACAACATCTTGCAATGCATATTTTAAGAGGATAAAACTTGGGGGAGTTATTGATGAAATTGGACAATGATATAATGGTAAAAGCTTTTTCCTTCACATGGCATGTAGATGCATGTTACACCTGTCATACAAGTCCCTTTTCCCGATCCACTTGTACCATATGACAATCACATGGTTAACCATACTACTACAGTACATCTATATCACTAATACCTTCATCAAGGTTACTTGATGTGACACCTTTCCTCAACTTGCCACTTCCTGATGACTTCATTCCATTAGATTTGAGGTCACCTTTGACCTCTGCCACCATTACCTTTGTAGGATGGGGGCTATCCCTGGTAGGCAGTTCAAAGGTAGTTGTCTTCTGACCTTTCAGTTGACCCTTCCTGTGCCTCTTTGTTCCAGTTGAGTCTTCATATTCCTCTATACTTGTAAGAGCCATTCCTGTGAAATGCACAATAAATGGAACAAATTCATCTTTTTCTTTTTTTGTGTGTTACTTTCTTTTTTCCCTGTTATTTCATGTTTTTTCTGTCTCTGTCTGTCACAGTATAAGAATGGTCTTACAGTATGGAATGAGAAGGGAAAAAGTGGGTAGACTGGTTTAGAATTTGATCATCCAAAGAAACTTGATGTCAACCGATATCAAAACTACACATTAGGAACCCAAGACAGTCCTGAAAGCAATACTTTGTGTTTGACAAAAGGAAAATGCATTAAGTTGTTCCAACCAAACTTTTCACAGAACATTGAAGCAGTCCATAAGTAAGGACAATGAGGGCAAACAAACAATCCTCAATGAAAAAACTTTGCCAAATTTTGTCCAATTTGCATAAAAATAATGACCCAAAAAAAAATAGAAAATGAAAAATGACAATGATAGGTTGCAAACTTAATTCAATTTTATACCACTTCTGAATGCCCGAGCCAATAAGAGTGCACTTATGTATGAATATTCAATACACCAAAAACACTAGAAATGTACAACAAAGAAGCACTCTATCAACGGCGGTATGGCTACTACCGTACTATACCATAAAACATGCTCTTTTACACACACACATTCAATTATACTGTCTTCATTGGCTCCTATGGGGCAACATAATGAAAGACGTGCGAAGTAAAAAACATTTTTCAAACTGTATTCTAAAAATCGACAGGACTGCCTTATGAATCGCTATAGATCAGCATATTGCCCATCGTTGTAATGTTCATCCAAGTAGACTACAATAGGTACCACAGGTACTCTCAAGATTATAGTAACACAAACCCTTGACAGTGTCAGTATTGGTTATTCAAATTCCTCTTGGTCATACCTCTCATGAAACTGTTTGATTTGTGAAATGTGAAACTTTGTTGTTTCAAAAGTGTGATTACTGCAGGCTTTATAGATTGTGCTGCATTAAGAACCATAGCAGCATTAAATACCAAAGCTAAGCATAACTGTGTGAAACAAGGAAGTTGGTGAAACCATCATATACCAGCCTAGGAAGGACCATTTTGCAATCTACTGATCAATCGAGTAAATCTTCTTTTTACTTTAGTTACTGATCCCCAGACCATTTGGTTTGACCAACATGTTAGAATCTGGGCCTTAAAACTCCATCCAACCCACCAACTAACCACCAGACCATGGTCCGTCTCAGTTTATATTCAACCTACACATCAAATCTTTCCCCATTCAAAGGCAGGACGGTCTGCTTCCGATGAAATTACTACTGATAAGCTGGGCAGTACAATGCTTCAAATTCCATCATCTAGGGGCTTAATATGCAAAAGCCATAACTGTTTACTGTGCTTCAGAATCAGAAGCTTGTGTGACATACAGTACTAAATGTTCATTTGCACCCAGATATGCGTGGTTTAAGCAGCTTATAACCAGTTAGTTTTTTCAGAAGAGTTTGCAAACTTTTCAGTAGTCTTTGCTCTGAATTTAAGTACTCCTTATGTCATGGTTAATCTAGTTATGAAAGATAATCTGTAAAAAACGAAAAAAAACCTAATGCTTTTCTCTTTTATGAAACACATGTAATCACAGACTTGTTTCAGACATGTTTCATTTAAATATTACACAAAACAGCTTAAAATTAGAGAAAACTAAAAAATGAAACCATGCCATAACAAGAGGGGTGCATTGGGCAACAGCCCCCCAGATGAATGCACTGACCTCCCCTCCCCATGAAATTTGGAGGTAAAAAATCCTACAAAAGAGACCAGAGTGTTATTCCAGACAATCTGAGAGACACTTTTAGCCCAAACTGTATACTAGTAGGCAACAACCAATGGAGGTCCTTCGCCTAGATGGTGTCATTTCTGCATGCACTGCTGCTTTGTCACCCTCCTCAGCCACCTGTATGAAGTCTGGTTACACCACTGGGTGCGAAAGCATGGTACATTATTACATGTAATATTAGAGCCCTCTTCATATTTTCAATCCTTTTAAAAAAAATAGTTCAATAAGTTGTTTACATTTGTCACAGTGATTTTAAAATGAAACTGGCTTAATATTACACAAGGAATCTTTTATTCGGTATCGCATCGCAAAATGACAGATATGCGACACAAACAAAAATAGGTGTAGCAAAATTTGCGATAAAATTTTCGAGCAAAAGTTCCGGTACTCGGTGAATGAAAATGACAAGGGGAATATTACTACTGCATGTAGGCCTAAATCTGTTCAATATCCTATTAGTACACGCACACTTGTCACGCAACAAAACACTGCAAAAAACTTTGTATCCTGTTACCCTGTTACAGTACTGTAGTAAGGACTGGTGTACAAAATTTGAACATTTAACTATCCTCACCTGAATCATTGCTGCCATCAGCACCCACTCCCATCCTTGTTGTCATAGTGCCACTGAACCTGGAGTGAACACCAGTGGTGGAGCTGCTGCCATCAACCATACTTCCACTAATACTCTGCGCTCTGGAGCCACGTCTGGCAGTGAATACCATGGTGTCATCTTTAGGACCAAGCCTAAACGTTCTTGGCAGGCAAGGACAAAACTGACCAATCAACTCTCCTCTTATACTCTTGTTCCAAACTACATAAATGATTGGGTTAACCAATAACATGCTGTATGCCAGCCACATACTTGAAGTCTGGAACCATGGTGGGGTTTTCCTTGGACCATGGACAGCTTCATACATTAACTCAACAATAAATGGGCACCACACCAAAACCAGAGCACCTACTGTCACAAAAATGGTCCTTAAAGCTTTGGTTGGTGAATTCATACGAATGTTTACTAGCAGCGATGTCCTGCGTGAACCCCTTCTGCGGGTCAAAGGTTGGTTTGTGACGATGTTTCCATGACTGACACGTCTTGATGACCTCCTGGCCACTTTTAAAATACCAAAATAGCACACAGATATGATTCCAAGTGGGAAAACTGCACATGTAACAAGAAAAAATATTGCATAGGATAAACGTTGATACCAAACTACCATACAGGCAGCTTTGAACTCTGAGTACTCGTATGTTGACCAGCCTAAAACTGGGGGCAGCGTAAAAGCAAAGGAAAGGAACCAGACCAGAACAAGAATTTCCACTGAGTAATGGTTGGTCAACTTTAAAGAATACAGCATTGGGGTGACGATGGCATAATACCTGAAACATGAAAACAAAAATAAAAAGTTGTTAAAACTGAAATACAGTATGAAAAGAGTAATTGATACACGAATGTATTTCCTGCATTTGAAGTGTACAGAGATGGGAAACTTGAGTTTTCAAAATCTGCATGGCACTTTTGCTATTCCTGGGCTCCTCTATCATAATAATATTTTATGTACAATATCTGTGACACAATGTTGCATTAGTATAGCAGTTAGTCCATTTTGTATGGCAAAATGGGATGCGATTCCAGATAAATTATTCTCTGCTATGAGCCTGGTGAAAAGCAGTAAATTTAAGATCACTGGTAATGAATGTACTTCAGCCTGAGGTCCCACACTTTGGCCTTAAAGGGGAGGTTCGTTATGAGGGCAATTATTGCCGCTTTGCACTAACAACCACTTTATTCAGCCATTGCTGACTCTGTGCTAACCAGGTCAGTTTATTAGATGATAATTTATAAAAGATGCCATGAAAATATGTACATTTTCTCTTCTAGAATTTCCATTGTAAATATTATATTGAGCTGTCTCACCAAGTTTGCAACTATTATAGAATGCTGTCTCACCAAGTTTGCTGTACAGTACGATGTTAAATCGAGTTAAACAGTTTACAATACAGAAATTTAAACAACTGTTTGGTTGGGTGCATTTCTCTATTATTATTGTACATCTTTTCTCACATCATATACTATCTCAAAATTGTTAAACCTCTAAGTATATCTTCTGTGATTGTGACACACTGATTAAGAGGACTGGCTCAGTTCTCTCACCCCAAACAGTACCAATTCTACTAACCTTCTTACTTAAGCCCCTCCCACAATTGTATGAAATTCATCCTTATCCAGTCACAATCTCAGTTTATTGCTTCAGGGTGAGTATAAAGAAAAGCTCTATGTCACAATCAAAACACTCTCAGTACAGTTCATGCTGTGTGTAAGCTTTGGTAATCTGCATTGTTTGAATTAATAGTCAATCAAAAAGCTGGGCCAATGGAGAGTTTCTGTACCCCTGTTCAAGAAGTGTAGATTGGGGTGAGAGGATTGGCCCTTTCAATAAACTCAATATTGTACCTTTTACTTCACACTGGTACTGCACTATTTTTACAACAATAAGTCACATAATGTTAGGACAACAACATACTTATCCTATTCACTTTTCACAGGGGAAACCTTTGTCACCTAAAAAACCCTGTCATCAAGTTTCTATACCAATTGATACTGAGCCTTCACTACGAAATGTGACGTTTGAGCATGATTTATTTACAATTTTGTGTCAAAAACATCCTTTCGATTACATCATATTCCTTACCTGTCCAAAGTTATCAAAGCCACAGTCCATACACTGCCAGCAAGTACACAAAGCATGAAGAATCCTGTAGCATAGCACATCATCACCCCCAAGGTCCACTTCCCCAGTACCAGACTGATCCAATTTATGGGTATGACCACCATTCCAGCTACAAGGTTTGAGATGCTCAAGGCAAGAATAAAGCGGTTTCCTGGAGTCTGGAGATACGTTCTCTTGTAGAATAAGAATACCACTGATGCATTCAGAAGGCTGGACAGGACAAAAATTAAAGCTAAGGAGCAAGCATGCAGCACAATCGAATCCATTTTTGGCCAATCAGGGTCAAGAAAGCTTGTACCGTTGGCTGAAGGGTCACTTTCCCCTGAATCAGCCATGACCAGCTACTTGAATGAAGCACCCATCTAGCTTTTTATTGCACAGTGTAGAACCATTATCCACCATCTTGAGGGTTCCGACAATACATGATCCATCATGGTTTGGGCTGGATGTTCATAGTGTGGCCTGTGTGAATGAAAGAATGTAGGACCAATACTTATTAAAGACTACCAAAATACTCTTTTAATTTGCCACACTATAGACGAATTCGGACAGTTAAGTGATGGTCTGATTTCAGTCAGCCATAACTGGGGTCTATCACCTTTTAATCTTTCAATTTATTTGTCTTACCTCTATCATGGATGGTTGTACACTGAAGTGTACCTTGATTCCCTAAATTTCATTTTGTATGAGGTTTTGAAGTTCGTGTAGACCATAAATTAAGACGATTTAAGGCTCATGGAATCTGCTAATGGCTGCCTACAGGCACTTAACTAAAGCGCTGGTCGGATTCATATATAACAGAAGCTACAATTGAAATCTTGTATAGCTTTAATGAACAGCACCTTTACTGTGCAATACTGTATGTCTTGATAGCACTTCATAGTGGGATTTTTACATATGTACACTACAGTACATTAATAATTTCTTGCTGTCATGAGGAGTCGAAGCACACACCTAAGTTGAATTACTAATTCACCCAAGACTGCACTTGGAAGAGATGACTAACCTCATCTGCAGTTGGAGAAATTGAAACAGCCTCAACTTCTTTTGGTATCCTGTACTCCCCAAGATTGAAGAGAGATGGACTTACATTATTATAGGTCTGTCGTAAGTCCTTTTGTGTAGTGTCATGTTAATTCTTTACTATTGTCTAGTTGCTTAGTCTTGGTTTGGTCTTCCTCCAGAGTGGACTAATGCACTGATTAATGTTTATCTGTTCAAATACATGTTTTTCTGGAGCAAGTAACTGGACTTTAAGAGCCTGCCTCTTTTTGCTTTCTAGTGTTCTTCTTATACAATTCCCAGCTAATTCCTGACTCCTATTTGTACCGTAATAAATCTGCTGGCCATTTTGACTTTCAACATATTCCCTATGCCTACATTCTGTTGGCAGCGAGTGTGTGAGTTTTTATGAAACCTATACCATATGCTGAGATGCTTGTTCATATTTTATGCAGGCCTACAGTATCATATTTGTACACTAACATTTATGGAACTTATTTTTACCCACAATTGGCTCCATAATGTTATCTTGATGTCACAAACAGTCAGACCACGGCACCCAACTGCAAACACCGCATAATGGGCTACAAGCACGCCAGTTTGAACTTAACCCTGACTTGAAAACGTGCGAAGAAAATAGTAATGAAATAAGTGCAATGGTTCCTAGTTTTAATTCTTTAACAACAGAGATGTAAACTTCTTGCGTTTCACATATGACAGCCTGAAAGATAAAAGAACACCTTGATTTGTCATAAACGTTTTTATCGATACTATCACTGATAAAATGGTATCGTCCATCTTCCTCTGTCCATTGGTCCAGCCGCTGTTATGACTAGCAGTCAACAAGACTGGCCTATAATTAACAGGCACAGACTTACCACTTTTTTTTAATACAGGGCATAAGTGCACGTTTCCAGGACGTTGGCAGGGTTCCACGCTGGTAGGACTGCATTTCAGAAAAAAAACCCTTTGCACAATTTCTTTAAGAACTGTCCTCAGTAACAACTATATGCTCATTTAAGCATTTGAAAATGACCCTGAAGGTTGACATATGATAACATATTATCCTGGAATTTTCTGAAAGGGGATGTAGCCCTTCTATAAGGAATTTTATCCTCTTTTTGCAAGCACTTATTCCAGAATTTTTTGTAAGTTGTTATTTGATCCTCAAAGTCAGCCAGCTTTTATAGTACCAAAATGGTAAACAAACTGCTAATTGAAGCAACTAATTGGAGTAATGAACCAGTTAGTCAGGTACCCTTGGGTATATTGGGAACAGCAGCTTTCCCCTAACAACTACAGAAACCATGACAGATCTATTTAAATGCTAATATTCCGTAATAAGGGTAAATAAATAATGGAACATATCACCGCATTCCACAGCAAATTCTTTGAGTAACCTAGCAGGCATGTGATTGGGACTGCTAGCTTCGATGGGATTTATTTTGGGCTGCTTGATTATACCCTCAACACTGAAGATGATACTGGGCATATCAGGGATAAAGTACATGGAGGTAAGTTAGTAGTATCCTCTGTGAAAACCGAAAAGAACTTGTCATCCATGGCATTAGCTTTGCAAGGTCTGAAGTTGCTGGAATGCCAGAGATGGTACTAAGAGTGGGTAGGCCTATATTAACTAGTCCCTGAACAGGACCATGTACTAAATTAGGACCTACTCTGTACACAGTCCTTGCCCATACGCCTCTTGAAATGGAGATGTTCATGCGCGAGTTTGGCGCATAATCCACAACTGCCTCACAGCTTCAGAAATGCACTGTCTATAATTACCATACTTGCCATAAATGATCTTTAACACCCCATCTAGGCTTGTCAATTGGCTTTTCTTCATACTGGGGGGGGGGGGGGGGGAGTTGGTGAAATTTGGAATTAAAAATCGACTCTATCACAAAGTATGTTACACGATCTAGAAATGCCTGTAACTGTAATCACTTCATGTAGGCCTAATCAGTGCAACCCTTTCGTTGAGGTGACCCTGCCTTATTGCACACTTTGAGGTGTATGAACGGGACAGGATCACTGAACGGAAAGGTTACCCTGAGTACACTTTATAATGTTCCAGAAGACCCTCATGATGTAATGGTTGCAGTAGAAATTGCAATTGATTTCCTTCCTTGCCCAATTACACAATTTGATGATTGACAGACATTAATACTCCATTCAAAGACATTTAATCCAAGTCAAAAAACCCTAGCCAAAGTATGCAGAGCACATAGAGGGGGTTTTGATTACAATCCTGCCCAAAGAACTGTGACATTTTTTGCAACCTATCAAAGAAAATCAACTTTTTTACCGCAACAGAAACAGCATGCTCGTTTCCACTTCATAAAATGACCTAAATTTACAGAGAATTTTGAAAAATTTATTAATTTATTATTAAAATTCTGAAAAGGAATTTAATTAATATAATTAATATACCAAGCAATTTAATTAATATACCAAACAGAATTTACATCTTTCTTTTCAAGTTTTGGAAATATGCAAGGGATTTTATGACATTTATTGGGGGAATTGCACTTTTGCTACTGTCCACGTATGTGAAACAGAGCCATGGCTCTGATGTGGAAGTGAATGTAGTGCCATCATTTCTCAAAACAGCAAAATGGCTGCTGCTAAAAGAAATCTCCAAGTAGCCTAGGCTACTTGGAGAGCTAGACTCTATGCTACGTCCACTTCGTTTTACTCCACACTAGAGTCCTTGGCCATAGTGCGCTAGAAACCCAGCCGTTGCAATATCAGGACTTAAGAGGAAAATTGATCACGGCATAAATACCTCATACGTCGGCTAATTTTAACCACCGCTATCCTCAAACAAAATAACTGCTATCCCAAAAAATTTTTGTCAGCTAGCAATAAATAAACATAAAACTGATTTCAATTGTTACAGGGTAGTGAGGATAAAATCAATCGACGAATGAGCTATTAGGCCTATGCCGTGATCAATTTTCATCTTAAGTCCTGATATTGCAACGCTAGGCTAGGTTTGCAGCGCACTGGGGCAAAGAACTCTAGGTGTGGAGCAGTGTTGTAATCGAGTCACTAGATTAGGGACTCGAGTCACCAGTTTTCGAACTTTTAAGTGACTCGAGTCAAGTCATTGTACTATTTCAATGGGGAAATTACTCCTGAGTTCTATCGAGTCACTATCATTAGGGATGCACCGGATCCAAAATTTTGGATCTGGCCAGAGCCGGATTTTGCCAGAACCAACTTGAAATCCGGCCGGAACCGGATTTTTGCAATGCAGATGAATAAAGTGAAATTCAGAAAAGCAGAGAAACTCTGGGATAGGAGTTTACTGCTTTGTAACGTAATGTTTGTGAAGGACTAATGAGAAATGTCTATAAATTTGTCTTCAAGTGTTGTACAAGTGTATAATTTACCTAATTTTTTAACCAAAAATTGCAGTATAATAGAAAAAAGGCATGAAAAATTGTGTTCCTGCAGAAGTACAGCAAAACTGTATCAAAAGGGGGCAAGTAAGAGCTCTTTGTATTTTCTCTCCTTAAGTGAGTATTTGTAGAGAAACTCCTGAGGAAATCTTGAAAGTTGTTTTGCATATCAGTTTGATCTTTTTGAACCGCAGTATATCACCATTTGTTCAAAAAAGTTGTGCAAAGTATTAGGGCTGTGACGGTTAATCGGTTAACCAACCGACTCGTCGGTTACTCGTGCGTCATTCCTCTTCATAGATTAACCGTTTTTGTATTGCCAATAACTCAGTCGCCGCGGCGTGGCTTTGTTAGTAAACTGTTACACAAACATCGCGCAACAAACAGTGTCAGTTTCTCACAAATTATCGCTCAAACAACAACTGTAAAAAGAGTTTTAAAATTGGCCGTTCGATTAAACGGATTAATTCCGCGGCAGCTCCCCGAATTAAGTACATTATGATGAGTGACAAGTGCCGCACCCATTGTTACTTTTGTTGGCAGAACTTCGTGTGCTCGTCACCTAATCCCTTCAATAGCAACACCCAAGCACAACTTTAGAAATTAGCGGCATGTTTGAGAGATTACCATGCGAAAAGAAAGCCACAAGACAAGCAGGGAGCTGTAACAAAAGTTACCAAGCCCTGTATTTCTATGGCAATAAAACCTCCGCGAGACCATGATTGGGGCACAAAAGTATATTTGAATAAGTCTTCCCACTGTAGCTAATCATAATATTTTATCATGCTACACCTCCGTAAATTTCATTATTTTTCATTGTAAGTAGCAGTTTTTGGAAAAAATTTAACCCGTAAAATACGATCGTAAGCACCAGATTATTCCCGCCATTTTGTTCTTTGCCCAATATCATATAAGATGGAGCATTCCATGTTGACTTTTATGAATAAGCATACGCAGATCGTTGAACTGACTGGGTTGTAGTTGCAATAATGTACTGTACAGTAAAAGTCAACCCTACGATGCACGTAAAAATAACGATCTAATTTTTAGCGGTCTTGGACAGCAAAAAATGGACGCGATTAACGTTCTCTTATGGTTCCTTTCTGATATAACTATCCCCGTATTTTTGCCACTTCTTGTCCAAACCTTACCGTCTTGTTTCAAAATAATCAGCAAATGAAATGCACTTAAGTCAGGCCCCCGAAAAATCCAAGTACGCAGAGATGTGTGCTGCCGTTTCTTGGTGAATTTAGCACGGGGCTTGGCCGGCTGCACAAGCCAGCCATGTAAGCCTGGGAAGTGCGATCGTCATAACGCAAACTCAATGGGGAAATTCGTTTGGAGGTCTGGTATTTTCACACACTAAATCCCACAGGCGATGGCGCGAGTTGTGATTGGCTGGCTCAGAATCAACGTATTTGAACCAATCACAATGCAGAGGCAATTCAAATTTTGCAATAGATCGTGTGCATATGATGTCATCGAGCAAAACATGGTCCCTTGTTTAGTGGTAAAAACGGATACGCACGCAAGTCTACTGCATGCATGGGACCACGTGCGTATTGTTTTCGTTCGTAGCGACGTCATATGATAACATTCCATAAGTCCTACTGTAAATAACTTTACGCTAGGAATGCTGGGTATTCCTTAATTTATGCAGGATAATAGGGCTTGGTTGTTCTGTTTGCGGCTGGTGGGCCGTTTACAGTGCAATTGTACAGATCGCTACTATGACAAACATGAGCGCTGTACATGTATTGAACACTGCATCGCAAGCAAGCTGCATCAAAACAGTGGTGTGGGAGTGTTTCATGAAATAACTGACAATATAACATAGGGTCAGGCGGGAATACAACTGTTGGTGGAATGTTAAAAAGTACACATGGTCTGAAGAAAGCCCCAGTAAATGCGGGATGGGTTTTTACTGTGAAAAGATGATATAAACTCAGCGCAAAATACCAACATTTTTTGACACATACTTACATGGGCGAACATGACTTACGGCGCCATTTTCAGACTTGTACTTTCCTGTACAAAAGTGATGGCGCTCTTTGGAAATGTTGACTTTTTGTTGTGTGAACATTACGTCATTTTCGGTTAAACCGTTAACCGTCGGTTAATAAAATCGGTTAAACTGATAGTGAATTAACCGAAAATGCACAGCCCTAAAAAGTATGTAGACCAGTAATACTTGGAAAAGAGAGTCCTTGGATAGTGATTACTCAATGGACTGCTCATATGTATACTGTAAAAAGACTCTAGGGTTCAGGTTTTTAACTATGCACAGCACCATTGTTTTATACACCATTTCTAGTATTTAAACATGTCATGATATCTAAAAACTGAAGCACATTTGTCATCAATATTTTTTGGGGGCAGAGATTTATCACACATTCTGACATTATGTATTATGTTTGATAACATCATATTGTGTGTACTTAAAGCAGCTCATTGAGTTGGTTCATGAGATTCAAAGAATTTTTCAAATCTACTGAGTTTTCTTCACACACCAATGACAAATGGTCAATCTTAGACAATCCCTACACCCTGCACACAAATAACTGTTTTTTGAGTGAGTGCTTAATGGTTCAAGTTGGTTCTCAAAAATTCGTGACCAGAAACTTTTTTCAAATTATATTCAAAACCGTTTCAAGTCAGGACACAAGAAAATCCAGCATTTTAAAGTAGTGTTTTCGGTGACTTTTGGACTTAAAACTTAACTCGTTTACTAACTATGAGCATTGTTATGTGATAGTGATCGACTGTTTGAGACTTTAATTAAGTTATCGATATCAACACAATGAGCCTCTTTAAGTGTGTGTGATTAATTATTAGGGATTGAAAACATTGATAGTGACCCCATAGTAGGCAACTTTAATTTGTAATTCAGTAATGTCTTCTGAAATTCAAGATGAAACATTTCCTGCTTGTACTACACAACGTTAATGGGCAAGTATGTGTTAAAAAGTAAAGAAAAGTAAAGTGAAGTGATTTGTGTGTATTTGTAGACAACCCAATGCAATTTAACTGACACATTGCCTTGAATGATGTGACTCAGGTACAACTGTAATATGGATTATCCATTTTGTACAGTACTACTGTACACTGCAGTAGACTCATTTAAATTGCATGAAAGGTCTTTTCATCCATTCAATTTATTTCTCACAGTTGAAGGAATTTAAAGTCATATTTGTTACATGTACATGTAAGTCAGTTACTTTTATAACTTTTTTGCCTGTTTGGTTCAGTCATTTTTAAGGGCTAAATAAAGGTGTTCAAACATGCACTGAAGCCATCATTTATGAATTTTAAAGTAATTCTGTGACAGTTACTGCAGTGTTCATGTGTTTTAACTCAGATCATGTACATCATGCTTCTCAAGTTTACAGAAAAATCCGGTCGGATTTAAAAAAAAATCCGACCGGAACCGGATTTTTTTCACTATCCCGCCGGAAAATCTGGCCGGACTGGATATCCTGTGCACCTCTAACTATCATTCTGGGAGGAAGTGAGTCGAGTAGTGACTTGTTACAACACTGGTGTGGAGTAAAACGAAGTGGAGTAATAAGTTTGGCCTAAGTCCTGTTCAAGGATTGTATATCAACATGTTCCTTACAGAGATACTTGACATGAGACCAGAAAACATTTGGATTGTCTTTTAATCCCTCACCAACAATCTCTGAGACGTAAATTCTATGGCTGTTTCTAAAAGCCTTCTGAGCAGTTGTTTTGGCAATGCACACTCAAGCTTGTTTTTTATATGTCTAGTCGTACTACTACTGTATTACTAACGTCAGGCCTAGGCCTAACTAGTACGATGTTCTTACACGTACATTCCAAAGCAATGAGTGTCTCTTGCACTTCATACTGCGGCTAACGTGAGGACTTTAAAGTGACAGTTAGGCCTGAATTGATTAGAACTGAAGTTCAATCAACGAATGAACAAACCATGCTCTACCTCAAAGTGATGCCACTTGGAAATAAACGGTGAACGTCTTGGATAAATCTTGCAACATGATTACGTTGTAACCACAACTAGTCTGTTTCTTGTGGTGCTGTCATCCTCTCACTAGCACTGTACAGGCCTGTCTCACCTAGCTTGGGATCGGGCCGGGGATGGAGCAGCCTTGGGTTTAGTCGTCTTGGTCAAGACCCTAATACTAGTTGTAATACAACATCTGCTACTTTTTTGAGTACGCCCTCTATTGCTTCAGAAATTCTCAGCTCTGTATCTAAACATAGTCAATATAGGCGGATGGTCTGGCAAGCTATTGTACTGTAACAAAATTTTTCTGATTGGGTGGATGTTATCTCTGGTGTTCCCCAAGGTACAGTCTTGGGTCCCCTGTTGTTTTTAGTTTATATTAATGACCTGCCTGATAATATCTCTTCTGAAGTAAGACTTTTTGCTGACGACTGTGTAATTTACAGACAGATAAAGAATAATCTTGACCAGGTTCAGCTCCAAAATGATCTAAACACCCTTTATGAGTGGCAAAATAAATGGCAAATGCACTTTAATACCAAGAAGTGCTTTTCTATGAGGATTACTCACTCAAGGAAACCCAAGTTTTTTTTAATTATACTCTAGATAACGATACCCTGGAGTCTGCCGATTGCCACACTTATCTGGGAGTTGACATCTCTAAT
This sequence comes from Holothuria scabra, assembly GCA_037179385.1. Lineage (NCBI taxonomy): Eukaryota > Metazoa > Echinodermata > Holothuroidea > Aspidochirotida > Holothuriidae > Holothuria > Holothuria scabra. The sequence continues at coordinate 11,023,956 of CM074190.1, read as the reverse complement.
ACCCTTACCTGGAATAGACATATTAATCGTATCACTTCGTCAGCAAATAGGTCTTTGGCTTTTATTAAAAGAAATTTATACTCCTGCCCCAGGAGTGTCAAAGCTAATGCCTATCTCACACTTGTTAGGCCTTTATTGGAGTATTCATCTTCTGTTTGGGATCCCTACACCACTTCCCTATCCAATAAGGTTGAGCAAATTCAGCGTAGGGCTGCTAGGTTTGTTTATAATGACTATTCCCCCCATAGTAGTGTGACTGAAATGCTAAACGACCTAGGGTGGGATAGTCTCAAAAACAGGCGTACTGCCAACAGGCTAGCAATTCTTCACAAAGCCAGATTGGGCCTCCTAGCCTTACCAATCAACAACCTACAACCGGCCCGGCGGCCCTCTAGGCATCACCATTCTAATAGCTTTACAAATATAGCAACCAATAAGGACTGCTACAAATACAGTTTCTTTCCTCGGACCGTCAGAGACTGGAACCTACTCCCCCAGAACATTACAGATCTCGAGGACCCCAAGCAATTCAAGAGCGCAGCCTTGAGGATCCTCAGACGGGACGACTAACTACATGAACACACTCAACCCTATGGCACGCCAAAAGGCTCACCAAATATGATGATGTTCTAAAAATACACGTTCATGTACTAAAATTACACGTTCATGTACCAAAAATATACGATGATGTACTAACTTCATATGATCATGATGTAAATTTACACCATCATGTACTAAAACCATAAGTTCATCATGTTAAATGTTACGTTGTACATGTAAAATCACACGTTGTACATCTTAAAACACACGTTGTACATGTAAAAACGTAAGATCATCATATTATATTGGTATCTTCCGCACGCCATACAGAGTGAGCCTTTCGGCGTACCAGAAGTCCGCCAAAAGGCTCACCGAATTTGATGTACTAAAAGTACACGTTCATGTACTAACTGCTTACGATCATGTACTGATTTCATACGTTCATGTACTGTTTGCTTACGTTCATGTACTGATTTCATACGATCATGTACTGATTTCTTACGATCATGTACTGACATTTTATAGTACATGATCGTATGAAATCAGTACATGCACGTATGAAATCAGTACATGAACGTATGAAATCAGTACATGATCGTAAGCAGTTAGTACATGAACGTGTACTTTTAGTACATCAAATTCGGTGAGCCTTTTGGCGGACTTCTGGTACGCCGAAAGGCTCACTCTGTATGGCGTGCGGAAGATACCAATATAATATGATGATCTTACGTTTTTACATGTACAACGTGTGTTTTAAGATGTACAACGTGTGATTTTACATGTACAACGTAACATTTAACATGATGAACTTATGGTTTTAGTACATGATGGTGTAAATTTACATCATGATCATATGAAGTTAGTACATCATCGTATATTTTTGGCACATGAACGTGTAATTTTAGTACATGAACGTGTATTTTTAGAACATCATCATATTTGGTGAGCCTTTTGGCGTGCCATACAACCCTGCACGTTTGACTCCACCAGGAGTGTTGTGCAGTATTTTTCCAGATCCAGATCCAGAAAAGCTAACGGTTCTATGTTGCGTTGAGGCAGTACGTTTTCCGTGGTCACGTGGTATTCAGGGTGCACAGCTTGTGCTGCGAAGTGACTACGACTGCACGATAACCTCAGGGCTTGACGTGTTGAAAGGGGACTTTTTCCAAAAATGCAACTAAAATATGAGCTTGTAAGAGACCAAATCAATAATTTTAAGTTTCACAAGAGTTTTAACTCTACATGCCGCCTCGTATCACTTATAATTCTGCTTGAATCTGGTGAGAACTGACAAAAACACCCCGTAGTTCTAGAGTAGCCTGTGTACATAAACGTATAATACTGAGCCTACAAAGCCCTGCCTCGATCGTCCCTTCGACGATCCTTGAAGGAAGGGCAATTTTTTATGTAATCTTCTTCACTCTGAATTTGGTTGTGAAATCATGTTTATTTTTACATTTCTAGGTCTATAGCCTAAATGTAGCCCGTGTTGTTGTGAACTTTCATTCGCTCTGTGTACTGTGCATGCATGACATCTAAAGCTGGCTAAACAAACATGTAGGCATACTGCTCGTGTTTGAAGTTCATCACTCGAAAAAGCTTAACAGACTTCATAAATTGTTGAGGCCTGACGAAGATCAAGAGAAATTATGATTAGAGGTATATTCCCGTTGCTAATAGGCCCAAAAGATGTCCACTGAAATGGTCGAGTGACGGAATTGTGAAAAATGAAGAGATCGAAGCTGCGTCGTGCGAGAAACTTGTGTAAATGTTCACAATTTAGGCGCGATAGAGCAACGTGGATCAAGGCGTAAAGCTCCGGTTGGACTGACTTACCATGGTCGGTCGGTGATCACTGTGCAGCATGCAAGCCTACGCTGTTGAACGACCCAATTCTGAATGTTCGCCAATCGTCTGTCAGTTATTTTATACAGAAAAAATGCCTCTAATGGACTTAAATATTCGAAGACGGTTTGTTGTTGAGGGTCACAGTAGATATATATTTTTCACGGTGGTTGTAGTTCTCGGCTAACTTGCAGTATCGGCGCCGTTGAATTTGAAGCTAACTGGCCACCGTTCGCCTGGTACACTTACCCAGGCTATGCGAGCGTATAGCATTGTGATACCATGAGTCGGTCAATCAATAAGCGTTGTACTCTGTGCACGTGCCATACATTTTTATGCAATGACCGACTCAATGCACTGACCGACTCAAGATACACTACATACGTGCATACGTGGGTATAGTTATAGTTACTTCGTAGCTTATATGGAGATGTCTTCTATTTTCACATTAGTTTATTGCAAAATCATCGCTTAGCATGGATTTTGTACGTTTTAAGGGAAAGGCAAAACTAAAATTCTAGGCCTATCATTAAATATTTCAAGAACACTATTTCCATCAGTTTCTTTCATTGAAAGTGTACAGGACTGCGTAGACGTGTGTATACTGAACGAAAGCTGTGCACTCTGAATACCACGTGACCTTCGTTTTTCGAGAACAATAACATCACTTCGATACTGTCAATGTCTGTCTTGCCAGACCATCCGCCCTCTATAGACTATGATATAAAGCCCGGTTCACACCGCCACGACGACCCAAGACACACGGCGACCACCCAACGCGTCGGCTGGGGTATGGGCGGTGCGAACACTCCCACGACTACGATTCCGTCGGGTCGTATGCCGTCGGCAAGATTAAACATGTTCAATCGTAGTCGGGCCTCATGCGGTTTGTCCAATCAGAGCGCAGCATTCACCCATGGTACACAGTTCCAGTTACGGCATGTTTTATTGCGCAACACCGAGAGCAGGTATTATCAGGATTTTAGTTGATGCAAACTTCTGCGTGCTCGGAAAACGAACGCACTTATAAAAGTGCGTCACTTGAAGATACTTTGCACAGAAAAAGATGGAACAAGTCCGTTAACTTCAAACCAGTCATTGTGCGTTCATGTTCAAGCATTTACGTAGGCCTATAATACCGAGCCAATTAGAAATTACTTCCTTTTTAAGGGGAATATTTTCCTTTCTATATTTATTTTCAAAATAACAAGTGTTAATACCTTTGTAAGACATTCGTTCGCCTACGAAGGCTGGCAGATAAATCTGCAATAGCCGACTTGTATTCATCCTCTTGCATGTAGGAACAAGCGTGCTGGGTGGAGACGGCGGTCAGAGCAGGGAGGTGTTAGAGGTCCTAACACCTCCCTGTTCAGGGAGTAGCACCGCAGTCTTCTTGAGCTTCTTTTTTCCCCTTATGTTTTTTGAAGAATTCTTTTGCCTCATTTTGAGCGGAACTCCAGCTGGTGCGGGGAGGTGCGTCCGCATGCAGCCCCTCCTCCAGCCTACGTCCCAGGGAAATCACAGCCCTTAAGAGAAGCAAGCCAATGAGCCACAACTGGAAAAAAGGCCGTGGCAAGCCCGACTTTGACAATTCGGTTAGAAACTGAGCCGTTAAAGCCCATCTAACTTACTAATTCATATACCGAGTTCAGTCTTTTAAAGGACACGATACTCAAACTTTGGACAGTGTAAAAGGCCTACTTTAGAGCATGTACACGCATGCACGCACGTACATAGGCCTGTAGGTTATTATCTCATCGCTCCGTGAGGAGGATGAGATATTGTAGTCACTTTGCCTATGGGGCTATATATGGCAATGCCAGCTAAAATCGCAATGGTTACCATGGTAACGGTAAATTTTCCCAGGTTACTAGTCTCGATGTCTAACCCATGGTGAGGTACCCCGGGGTGACTGAAGGTCCAGGGCTGAGAGAGGGGTCAAAACCTGTCCGTGTGTGTGTGTTGGTGGGTGAGTGTGTGTGTTGGTGTGTGGGTGTGTGTGTCCAATTTTGTTTTCCTAATATCTTGTAAACGGCTGGGCCGATTTTCTTCAAACTTGATAGGATGGTACCTTAGGTGGAACAATTGCATTTTAATACGCAACCGGAAGTGAAGGTCAAAGGTTACGGGTCAAAGGTCAAATTTAGTGAAATCGACATTTCTGCTATATTTCCAAAAGTAAAAGTCCCCCTGACACGAAACTTCACCCATATGATGATTGCATCTAGGCCTACCAAAATATGTGGTTGCCATAGCAACAGAGGTCAAAGGTCAAGTGCTAGAATGGAACAAAAAATTTTCAAGTGATAATTTGTTCGTAAAACAACGTTTTTGTCTTTTAAACTCTCCCTAGTGGGCTGGACCGATTCTTTTCAAAATTGGTAGGTGGGTACCCCAGGGTGGGAACTTATGTCTCCCAGACCCTCGGAAGTAAAGGTCAAAGATCAGAGGTCAAAGGTCACATTTTGCAAAAAAACCAATTTTCTTCACTATTTTGTACTAAAACTTCAAAAGAAAACATTCATTTTACATGAAACTTCACAAGTATAATAGGGTAGACTAGTTCTACCAAAATATGTAGTTTCCATGACAACCAAGGTCAAAGGTCACGAGACAGGGGGTCAAATACTTTTTTTGTATTCACTTTAACTCTTAACGGAAGCATCCCACAAGTCTGAAAGTTTAAGTGTAATAGCCTAGGCATGAAAAGTTGCACCGATATGTGTGGTTGTCATGGCTGCCAAGGACATAGTTCACCTTACAGATTGTTAAAGGTTAAAGAGGGCGTGACACGGCCATAAAAGCTTTTGTGTATTGTAAGATTTGATACAGAATTGTACAAATATCATCTCACACCCCATTAAAAACCCGTACAATTCGGCATTAATGATATTCGAAGGAAAACTGCGTTCGAAATTCAATTTCGAAAAATGCCGCAACAGCTCACCTGATTTTTATGACGCAATTGGCGGCACAGACCCCGCCCTACGGCGCGCGTCTAGATGTGGAACTAATGTAACGCTCGGTAAAGTTATCTTATCCTAGCAACCCCATGAAAGCGATTACATCACAATAGAGAGTCCAACATACAGAGCGAAAGGCGCGGACCATGGTGGGGATTCGGAGCAAACCATTGGCCAAAATGTTCACGTGCATATGCGCGGGGTAAAAATAGTTCTGTTTTTGTGCAAGAAAGACGCGGTTCGGGCGCTATAAAGAACAGCTATGAACATGTATGGACAGACCACAACAAGCGCATCCCCACTACGAGCGCGTCTTTACTGTATGAGCTGTTTGGTGAAGATACTATTGCGAATAGAGGCTTTGCAATTGCGTCACGGAACCGCCATGCTGGAGGACATTCATGCCAAATACACGTGGCTTTGTGCCGAACGCACTGCACAGTGTGCACTGTGATATGCACGGTGTGTACACATTCAACGAGCAAGCGCGTCCCGTATGGTTTACTACGTAGTTACATGTACTCCAACATGGCCGCCGGAGAGTATTATGACGTCATGTGAAAAGCCTCTATACTAAGCAGTAACCGTGCGATGCACAATTCACAATGTCAGTGGCCACGCTCACTGCTATTGTAGCACCGTGTTTGCAATTATGTATCCGCTAACACGCGTTACCATGCACATGATTCGATGATTGTGCGCTCTCTGGTAGTGTTGTCTCCAATGACGTCACCATTTTTGAGACGCGTTCACATACGTTTTTTCGCATTAGTTCGAATTTCAAATGGGCTGAGCCTGGCCTGTAATTGGGAATTCAAAACGTCGTATGTCGGTATTTATGGACATAATTTAGTAGGGAAATCATTCACTTTATGTCAAGGTGTACCCAAAGAACAGTTTCCGAGGAACTTACTTTAGAAGATTTTCGACCGACGCATTAATCTTTTCTGCGTACTGGCCTGTGGCGAATCCTAGCCCGTGGCAAGGAATAACCCAAGATATGAAACTGTGGGTGACTAACATTAGGTTAGGCATAGGGCCTACCTATCTTACATATTAGTGCCCTGAAAACTTGGCGGTTTTGAAGCATCGCCAAAAAACGTACGTGACAATTTCCTTGCCACGTGCTAGGATTCGCCACAGGCCAGTACGCAGAAAAGGTTTGTGCGTCGGCCGGATATCTTCTAACGCCACGCGTTCAACATGGCGCACACGCCCAGTTTTTGAATTTAGACGCACTTGATGCGCATATCAGCTCCGGGCACACGTGAAGTTTGCCGTCGCGTCAAAATGGTGAATACGCTCATACAGCTAGTGCCTGAATAATAACAATTACGCACTTTTCTGAAGCGTCCCCGAAAGCGTCTTACTTTTTTAATCGTTGCGTCCATATAAATAGGAATTTCAAAGGATTGTGGCATGCAGCTTTAGTATGGTAATTTTTGTCAATGAAATTCTACTTAGGGGATAAATGCGAGGGTGCCCGGTCTTAAATGTGATTTAAGACCGACGATGACGTCATCATAGAGGCTGAGCGGACCGAGGCGATAGCCGAGGTCCGCTGCCTCTGTGATGACGGCATCGGAGGTCTTAAATCACATTTAAGACCGGGGCACCCTGCTTTTATCCCCATTCATAAATACTTTGAGAAAAATGGGTGAAAAAATGAAAAAATTAAAAAAATTGGTCAAATTTTAGAGATCAAGTTTTAATTCTCCTCAGTTTTTTAGCAACCATTGTGACGTATCGATATCTTGAACTTGAATTGATGCTAGCAAGACGAACATTCTGAACTGCATGTCGCGACCGATACGCTCAGTATCATCTTTAATTTGCTACATTTTCGAGAACTATATCGGCTATTTTACAAGCAAATGTTGTTAACAGAAAAACACTGATCACGGTATCGCATCGTTTTGGAGATGAGGTTGAGCGAAAAGTCAAGGAAAGTTACTAACTTCTCGTTACCTGTGTTTACAGTTGTGCGAAGAGCTAACGTTACATACTATATATTCAGTACACAGTAAGAGTGAGTGACTGTGCAGCTATACTAGCGCTGTGTGTGGTTAGCAGATCATGGAAGGACATGCAGACGTAGCCTAGTTGATGTTATGGATCAGACACGGTGATATAAATTCTTTGTAAGAGATGGAAGCAATTTTAAAATGCGCTTTAGCCTTTAAAGAGACTGAGGTTTCAGGTAAACTATACCAGGCTTCCGTAGGGAATTGCCACTCAGGCTACTGAACTTGACGATTACTTTGCTAGCCTGTGGGCCAAACGAGTAACGTTACTGTTTTTTCCCTGTTTAGACAGTCTTAGCGGAATTAGTACGTAACCCCAGCACTGTACTGTGCCAAAGCCTGTGTATATTGTCGCTAACCTTAGACACTTTAGTAGGCGTAACAATACTGTAGTTATAGGCACGTTTTATTTGACCACCCCCCCCCCCCCCCCCAAATTTAGGAGTGGAATAAAACGCTTGGCGCTAATACCCCTTCATTGGGGCGTTGCCGAGTTCCCGCAAGGGAGGATCAAATGAAAAACAAAAACAAAACAAACGTTAACAACAGTGCCAGTCATCACAGCTCAGTGCATGCAGATCTAGCCTAGGGCCTAACTTGTTAGACCTAGAAAACAATGTGTGTGATCAAAATACCCATTTGTGGGGAGCAATGATTCCTAAGCCTAGGCTAACCTATGTCTTTATCACTGCCAGTTATTATTCTTTGGAATGGTAACTCTGAAGACAAGGGTATCAACTTTACACAGTGTACAGTGTCTCAGTGTTACTGTTTATCTTGCTAACATGTACTTGGCTTACTGTATGACATTACACTCAGTAGACCTACATGTGCTGTGCAAAACTATGGGGTGAATATGGCATGTTGCTATGGCAACCTAGCATGGGCTTAAAATATTGTACACAGTAAGTATAGTGATCACATTCAATTCAATTCTCCTTACTTCTTGAAAACCATTCGAGACCAGTCTCGAATGCGATTCGAGACTGGTCTCGAATGGTTTTCAGCCAATCAGAATGCAGGAAATCAATACAAGTATTTATGAATGTAGCATAAAAACAGCACAGATAAAACTTCTAGCACATAAATAGTTCAAGTTCTGTAACCAACTTGCGCACATGTTAGCGATGAGATATGCAACTCCGTGGATTGCCCTCTTGTTACTGAAAGCAAACAAACTTCTCTGCAAAACAGTCAATTTAAACCCCGCCCTCTATTTGAGTTCTGGTAGGAAAGTTCTTGACCAAGAAAGACTAGGTCGGGTGACGCCACTGGTGTTAAAAGTATACGAACACTTCATACATGTCACCAACGCTGTGCCGGCTTTGTGTACCGGTTCACTGTAATGGTTGGTGAAAAACTGAACCTTCCTGTCAGCAAGATTGATATGGTATGAACCAAAAAGTTTTATAATTCATTGGAACTTAATTATTCTACCTCTTAAGTTTTAGGTTTAGGTGCCGTTCAGTCGTCTAAATACACAAGTAAAAAATAATTCGTGCATTATTAAAAGGTCCGTGCTAGTTAGCACTAAGCTACCACACATTTGTGTACAAAATTATCTTCAAATGTGAGTCCATTTTGCTGACTGATTTTTAAGCAAAGTGGTGAAGTGTCTAGGTTTGAGAACTTTCACAGGAAATTAGAAGCCCGGGAGGGAGCGTGATTTTAATATTATAAGTGTTGCAATTAATCTTGCTTTATCATTACTTCAATTTGCCTTTATGTACTGCCATAAATATTCAAAGTCAGTTGCAAGGACCAAATTCAAGTACTTCAATTAATGAGAGACTGATGGCTGTTTTATGGTTGATCGGAAATTGCTTCGACTTCTTTCGAAATACTTTTCCGAACACTTAAGGTATACCCAACTCGCAGTAAAACCATCACAGAGTTACACGTCAATTTGTTTAAGTTAATTGTCCTCTAAAACACTTGTCAAAGTTTCAAAACGTCTCAGCCCCCGGTGGCAAAATTGCTGACAGGTTACATCCATTCATTCCGATTCGGTTTACCATAAGCATGTCCCTATAGAAGTTTTGCTAGTGGAGCTCAACTGGGAGCTTTCCTGCTCTTATCCATGCCTATTTAGCTCACATTCAAAGACTGATACGGCATCATGTGCCCGTCATATATATTTCTCTAAATTGCTTTAATTGACCTACATTTTAGCATCAGAGGCACTTCATCCAGTCAACTTTCATATTAAATTGAGAAAAATCCCCCTTCTATTTCGTTACATATTGCAAAAGCTGTCCAAAATATTCCATCTTGATTTTGGTAGGATCCTGGCGTATACGTTGATACGGCAATGAAAAAGAACCACTGTCTCTGTTAGAAATCATATAACCAAGCAACGAGGACAATAGGCACATAGTTGCTTCAAGCCTCCCCCTAAGGGGTTTAATCTCTAGTTACAATAAAAAAAGCTTTTTGGCAGACGAGAAGTTATGAATATTTAAAGATTTTTGCAATAGAAGCTCCATTTACATATTTCTGTTTAAAAAGGGGAAAAATTCCGGCACGCTGCCGCTGTACGTCCCCGATACAGTGGAGTTCACCTTTGAAAGAAGTAAAAAACCTTCGGAAAACTTAGCTACTACTCACAAGCCCGAAACATGCTATTTCCGCCCGTCTGAGGGGTCGTAATTTGTCAAAATTTTCTGTATTCTCCGAGCCAGCAGAAGATAGTCTTTCGAGCAAGACTTCACATTCCAGTCGGGGACCCATTGGCCTACGGTATTCAATTGCTCTCAAACACAAATGATGAGATACCTTTCGACGTACCTGTCAGTTGAGTAGTCCGTGTGGAAGGATTCTTTTGTTATGGAACTGTCCAAATGATATCAATGTTGAATGTTGCATAGCAGTACGTGACGTAGCTACAGGGGGTAGGGACGATTTCACCCTGGCTCGAAAAAGTGAAAACATCTCAAATATGTCATTTGAGGAACCAGTCAAATACAGCGCGGTTTTCCCAACTTTTCCTTCGAAATTTCCAAATTCCTCCTAATAAAATAAAATAAAATAAAATAAAATAAAATGAAATGAAATGAAATGAAATGAAATGAAATGAAATGAAATGAAATGAAATGAAATGAAATGAAATGAAATGAAATGAAATGAAATGAAATGAAATGAAATGAAATGAAATGAAATGAAATGAAATGAAATGAAATGAAATGAAATGAAATGAAATGAAATGAAATGAAATGAAATGAAATGAAATGAAATGAAATGAAATGAAATGAAATGAAATGAAATGAAATGAAATGAAATGAAATGAAATGAAATGAAATGAAATGAAATGAAATGAAATGAAATGAAATGAAATGAAATGAAATGAAATGAAATGAAATGAAATGAAATGAAATGAAATGAAATGAAATGAAATGAAATGAAATGAAATGAAATGAAATGAAATGAAATGAAATGAAATGAAATGAAATGAAATGAAATGAAATGAAATGAAATGAAATGAAATGAAATGAAATGAAATGAAATGAAATGAAATGAAATGAAATGAAATGAAATGAAATGAAAAGAAATGAAATGAAATGAAATGAAATGAAATGAAATGAAATGAAATGAAATGAAATGAAATGAAATGAAATGAAATGAAATGAAATGAAATGAAATGAAATGAAATGAAATGAAATGAAATGAAATGAAATGAAATGAAATGAAATGAAATGAAATGAAATGAAATGAAATGAAATGAAATGAAATGAAATGAAATGAAATGAAATGAAATGAAATGAAATGAAATGAAATGAAATGAAATGAAATGAAATGAAATGAAATGAAATGAAATGAAATGAAATGAAATGAAATGAAATGAAATGAAATGAAATGAAATGAAATGAAATGAAATGAAATGAAATGAAATGAAATGAAATGAAATGAAATGAAATGAAATGAAATGAAATGAAATGAAATGAAATGAAATGAAATGAAATGAAATGAAATGAAATGAAATGAAATGAAATGAAATGAAATGAAATGAAATGAAATGAAATGAAATGAAATGAAATGAAATGAAATGAAATGAAATGAAATGAAATGAAATGAAATGAAATGAAATGAAATGAAATGAAATGAAATGAAATGAAATGAAATGAAATGAAATGAAATGCAATGAAATGAAATGAAATGAAATGAAATGAAATGAAATGAAATGAAATGAAATGAAATGAAATGAAATGAAATGAAATGAAATGAAATGAAATGAAATGAAATGAAATGAAATGAAATGAAATGAAATGAAATGAAATGAAATGAAATGAAATGAAATGAAATGAAATGAAATGAGATGAAATGAAATGAAATGAAATGAAATGAAATGAAATGAAATGAAATGAAATGAAATGAAATGAAATGAAATGAAATGAAATGAAATGAAATGAAATGAAATGAAATGAAATGAAATGAAATGAAATGAAATGAAATGAAATGAAATGAAATGAAATGAAATGAAATGAAATGAAATGAAATGAAATGAAATGAAATGAAATGAAATGAAATGAAATGAAATGAAATGAAATGAAATGAAATGAAATGAAATGAAATGAAATGAAATGAAATGAAATGAAATGAAATAAAATTTTGCCTTTTTTAAAACTGATAATTACAAATATTTAACTTTTATTAGGAAGAAGTCTGAATTTTATGAAGGAAAACTGAAGAAAATCGCACTGTAGTTGACTGGTGTTTCTAATGGCCAATGGTTCCCTAACTGAAATATGCGGTCTTGCTCGCAAGACTACTTTCAGTTGGCGCGGAGCGTATAGAAAATTAAAAAAAATCGAAGACCCCTCAGACAGCCGGAAATGTCATGTCACGGGCTTGTAAGTAGTAGTTAATTTTTCCGATTTTTGTTTTTCAAGTTTGAACACCATGACCACCATGTTGTTATGGACCTTTTATTACAGAAAGCGTTGGACTCTGGGTTACCTGTAAGAAATTAAATTTAAAGACTTGGGGATTACTGAAGAATCTGCGCTTCCTTCTTATATTGTTGGCAAATCTGAGAATGATTTCACACGACAGAATCGTTGTTGCAACATAATGTTATCTATAGGCCTACCAACTGACACTCTGCGATGACATTGCTTAGGTTTCCCAAACTTTGTTGTCCTTTTGAGACAAATTATTTCAAAATTTAGAGCTTTCATTGGAAAAAAGTTAGGATTCTATGCAAGACAGTTTATAAAAATAGTAATATTGCTGTCGGTGTCTCTTAATGATGTGGTGTTACATATGGTATATATCTGATTTTGTCATTTCCAGAACTGATTTACTCGATTTATTTTCAGAACTGATGTATGAGCGAGCACTTATGCATGTTATATATTGCATTTTTGCGGGGGACGAAGCGCGCCTGAAATTTTGCTTTTTTGAGAATTGGAAAAATAAAAAAAGGAGTTTTCTGACCCGAGAAGTGGGGGCAAACGGAGGGGGGGGGGGGGTGGTGGACGAGAAGTGGGGGCGGAAGCATGCGTCCGTCCCTCATTTTTCTTCTTCAGTTGGTGCTGTCGCCCCCAGCCCCCGCTTCCTAAGCCTGGGGATAAGAATTGTCTATTGAAGATCGTTTTTGTTATATATTATCTAAAAATTTCGAATAAAGGCTTACCAGCAACATTCAAAAGCTTCCGAATCTTTTGTGCCATTTCTAGACAGAGTATTTCAAAATTTAGAACCTACATTGAAGAAAACTTAGAGAAACGGCACTGTGGAGGCTGGAAAAGTTTACCACTGGACTGATTTTAATGAGCGACAACATAATGTATTGATTGCAATTTTGAGCGCGAGAAGCGCGTAGATCATTTTTATTCGGAATTCGGAATTTAATGGAGAAAACTGAGTAGGGAAACTGCACTGGTAGTTGACTGGTGTCTCCAATGACAAATTTCCGAATTTTTTACTTTTTGAGTCGGGGAGGGTGGGGGAGGGGTGGGGGGAATCGCCCCTGCTCCCTGTAGCTACGCCACTGTTTGTATTGCAGGACTAATTGAAGTTATAGTAATTATTCATAGGCGCGTCACATCCACAGACAGGTTTCGTCGGATATGCGAAAGCATATGAAAGCTATTTGTCAATGTGATGTTACGAAATTATTAAATTTCACTGTACTTTCCCAAACTAATCATATCTTTGCACATGATGGCAAATTTTTGGTTCTTTTCGGCTGCCACAGTGGATGCAGACAGCCGCGTACCCAGCATTGTGTCATGGAGGAGGGGAGTGGTTTAGTGTCGGGGGGGGCACGACATGAGGGAAAAGTCTAAGGATAGTGAGATAAAACCGCTACTTTAAGTGTTTTTTGCATTGCAAGATTGGGTCATGGGGGGGGGGAGTTCTAACCCCCAACCCCCCTCCCGTGGCTACGCCACTGGATGGAGAAGATTTTAACTAAAACTCACAAAACTTCATTCTTATCTTACTTTCATATAGTTATTGTTGTTGCTCTGCAGTTGAAACAGTTAAGGCCGCAGCTCCGCTATTTATTACTTGTCACAAATACCAGTGACTTTCTTTAAATTTAATCGCATTATTTATTACTTGTCAAATACCAGCGACTGTGGTATGGCAAAAAACTATGACACCATAATTATGTGGTCCTAGACAATTTTGGCAACCGGCCTACTGAATTTGTCATAACTGGTTGATGGAGGTAAGGGGAAGAGACCGACCCCTATTTGGTGGTTAATGGCAAGGTCATAAGCATATGGGAGTATTTCAGTTTGGGGGCAGAAGATTTTTTGACCGAAAATTTAATTTTGCTGAAAGAAAATTTGGAAAATTCGTAACCCGCAGAAAGTCGAAAATGCAGACAAGTTGAAAATGACATTTCCAGATTTATCAGAGGGATCTCAGCAGTCGCTATTCCGAGTTTTCGTTTTTAATGTTCACTTTAAGCTACAATTCTGCTAGGAAGATTATCTACAAGCGGAGTTCCTCCACTGGTTGGAGGAAAGCGCACAGAAATTTCGAAAAGTCGAACCTCTCAGACTGATGCCGGAAATGACATTTACCAGGCTTAGAATCAGGATCCAAGCAGCTGCTATTTTGATAAGAAAACTACCAGATAAAATGTACAACTATCATTGGATGAAATGGTCTTAAGGATTTTCTGGGGAAAAAATATAACACGGAATTAAAACATGCTTATGTATTTTGCTCCATTGTGACTTTTGGCAAAATATAATATAGGGGTATATTTTTAATTGACAAAGTTGTGTGAATGCCCGAACTTTCGACTATACATGATCTCTTGCTTATATTAGTGAATCCTTTGGAAAATATGTCACGTAACAAGGTGTGTTTAAATGATTTTTTTAAGCACGCTTATGGGAAGACAACCTCACACTGCATCATTACAGTATCGAAAAACAAATTACCAGTTTTCATAACCATTGCCTGAATTTGGCTCCTGGGGCAATATAGATGACAAACTTTTGGTCACTTCACTTGAAAACCCTCCCGTCTTTCCGTTGAATTCAATTTAGCCATTGAAATCATCCCAGCATATTTTCAACCTTCGCCCGCATATTTTACCATTTCGAGGAATTTGTTTGCAAGACAGTATGAAGTGGGGACGAGGAAAACTTTTGTTTAACAAACTAATGGAATGCGTCGCAAATTTTTGTTATCATTTTTATTTTCCATCAAAATTTTACTTTTAACGTTATAGCATTTTCTGTTTTTCGGTCACAGATTTGAAAGTATTAAAATTTTCTGCCCTTTCGGCAATTGTGTAACACAAGATTTAAAAACACGCTAAAGCGTGATCGTTTCTTGTAAGTCACAAGTTTCTCAAATGTTTAGCGATTTTTATCCCTCTGATTTTTCGCAAATATATTGCCATAACTATGATACTTTTCTAGTTCGGGGCATATGCTTGCAAGAATAACGATACTCGGCCATTTTGGGCACTGTGGTGTTAGAGACCATTAAGTAAAACTCACGATTTGTAGTGTTTGCGATGCCTGAATGTGTAGCGATTTTTTTGAATCTTGTCGATTTTTCATCAAAATTTTACCTCGACTATGAGGTTTGTTTTGTTAAAATTTTAAGCTTGCGTAATAATTTTCTGAAAAACTGTGCCGTTTCCGATTTCTTTCGAAATTCCTGCCCGAAGTTCGGATTTGGCGGAAATGGGGGTAAGAAGACCGTCTGCCCCGACTCGTAGGCCACTGGGGGAGGTACACTTTTTAGGGACCTACACTTTTTAGGGGGCTAGGATTCGAAAAAATCCAAGGTGGGAAGGGGAAGCAGCCCACAGGCTATCCCTGACAATATGGTTGTTGCTAAGTAGTCTGCAGGCCTGTATTAGCGATGGAGATTAGAGGAATGAGTAATCTAATAGTAATCTAATAGTTTTTTTTCAACCTATTGGTTCAAGCACAACTGTCCACGGTAACCTAATAAAGCCAACTGCCAAGTTTCTTTGTCCCTGAAAGTTCCGAGGTTTTACTCAACCTCTGGGTGAAAAATTGTCCAAGGATGGATAGATTTTGTTCTGGATTGGAGTCAGCTGACAGGGATAAGGGCTCTGACCCCTTAGTGCTGTCACTGGTGAAGCTCAAAGTTCAGGGACCGACAGTACGACTAAAGTATTCAAAAATGTTTCAGTAGTTAAATTGTTTTTGTCTTTTGAAAAAATAAAATTGAGTATGAAATAACATCAAGAAAAGGCAAAGGAGAACCCCTGCTGCATACAGGTGTAGAGCAAAGCCTGAGAACAAGTTTAATTTGGATGTTATGGTATTACATAATATTGCAATTAGTCCATGAAAATTCAAGGCTAAATTTTGCTGATTGTCTGAGGCAACTTTAATTCCATGCAGACAACGAAAAAATTGAGATGGTTGCCCGAAGAACAGCCATAAATTTTCACAAAAACTGAGGTCTGAAGATATATGCAAGCAACAACATTTGAAAATTGGCTGGCATTATCGAGTAGAAGTTGATGACGGCTAGTTTTGTAAATTCTCAGTGCTTTCCCCAGGTGTGAAGCACTATGACCGAACTGTACAGAGCTCTAGCTCCAGCTCTGTATATGGAAAGAACAATAGTTGCCTAAAAACTTAAATAACAAAAGAAACGTGACATCAGTGTATGTACAAACTCTATTCTTTTCACAATATTCTACAGACATCACATCAGTACACTTAAACCAAGGTATAACATGTACTTCCAAATTTCTTACTTAAATAAAAAGTCATTAAAACTTAAGAATCATTAACACTTTATACAGACAACCTGCCACTAAAACAGGAGAGTTTTTTAAATAACCACTAAAAATGTCATATCTTGCATAATACATGTCCAAGAGCATGACAAGGGAGGGGGACATCACATCTTATTTAATCCATGTCAAAGGCCATGGCAGGAAAGGAAGGGGGAGGTATGACATCATTATTTTCAGCCTGTCTAGCTACCCTGTTGACATAGTTCACTCTCTGGCTGTATCAATAACATCTATGCCACATTTGCACTTAAACTCTGCAGTTAGCTATTTAGAAGCAGTTTTATGGCTTACATGACCGAAAATGCCCATTAGCCAGAATTTAGAAAACGTCCAACCCAACTGATCCTCTTAACCTCCTTAGCAAAACTTCCTAGCAGGCATGAACCTCATCTTGACTTCTGAGACCTTACAAGTTGAAAGTCACCTATGCATGACACACTGAAAAGCTGTTTGGGCCAATAGGATGCCCTCCCCCAACAAATCAATAAGGTGGCCTAACCCTTCTTACCCCAGTTGCCATTGGCAAGTCAGGTAAGAGTAGGTAATGGGGAATTCCTGTCATGTAGTTTCCACTCAATTGATTTAAGTCAGACTGACCATGGCCACTTAACTCTGAATAATTGAACAGGGGCATATGCGAGACGTTTTAATAGAGGGGGGTTGACGTGTGACTGATGGCTGTTCTTTCTCTTTGCAAAATTTTTTTTTGATTTTGGAAAGAGGGCCGAGATGCAAAACAAAGTTATATTTGACATACATTGGAAGTAAATTTTGACATGCATGACAATAGGTGTGTGAGGGGGAGTATCTGTTTGTTACACATCATCTGGATCTTTCACTGATGAAGGTCAAGTTATGAGCTGAGTTGTCAAAAGTTGTAGCTATGGCCAAAAATTTCCAACCAGTGTTTATCTTTCCAATGTCTTCCAGGGTACTCATCCCTCAAAAATGCCCAATAACTTCAAATACTGTTCTTGATTTCACACAAAAGAGCCATTGGAAGAATATTTTACTTCCACTCATCCCTTACAATAAGATATTGGCTATGGCAAAATAAAAATGCTGAAGTAAACATGATTGACTTGCAGTTATGTATATGGCTAGTAAAAGAAAGTTGTTTAATACAACTTCGGTACTACTGTGCATAAACATAATTTGTTTCAGAAGCCTCAGAATTTCATTGATAAAACCAACACAGCCCTTTTGGGAATTTTTCCCACTTAATTATGCATCTAAATGATAAAACGATTGGTTCTTAAATCTAAAGGCCACCCTCTACCATGTCAAATTCATGTGTGTGCATTGATCACTTCTTGACAGCAGGTGGTAAGTTACGTACATTCCATAAATACCCATTGTAGGGAACTTTTGCAATCACGATTTTCCGTTAAAACTAGCAAAATTGCAAGTATGTTTTGTTTGTAAAGAAATAGTACTAAACACAATTGCTCAAATTTTGATCACGGAGGAAATTTTTATCATAAAATTACTTCCCTTCAAATCACTACTGGAAGCTTAGGCCTAATTTTGAGCCGTGTACTGTGCAACTTTTGTACCCTTATGTCCTAATATAATGTCGCACTATCTACTGCCTCGGCAAAATTTTGCCACAGTCAAAGTTGACTGCCTCGGCATTGCGAAATGCCAAGGTTTTTTTCGAGGGCTGTGGTCCATATAAAGCAGACTTAAGGTAACCTGTATCATTACAGAAATTCAAGTAAAGAAAATTTCTCTTGCATATTATTGGACAGTGTCAGAAAGACCACCACAGAGTAAAAATAAACACATTCTCTTGATAAAAGTCAGCCTAGTGGCACAACCTTTCCCTCAAGTCCCCTCTTCTTCAAGGAAATATCCTGTATACATGGACCATGAACACTAATGATACTTCCATACATACAGAAATGGTTCAAACAGTGCATTAAAATAATTTTTTTCTTTTAATGTAAACATTTTAACTGCACGTAAAGCACCATTCATGCTCCAGTTTGGCTACCAATGGCAATCATAGTTTTTACAACTTTACATAACTTACAAATACGCAAAATACATAGTTCCAGATAACTTTTACCTTGATATAAAGTGAAAAAAAAAACCTAGGAAGAAATCTGCAGATTGTTACATCTTCCATACTCTTCTGCAGAAAATGTCATTACTATGTACTGAGAACTTTTCTTATCACCATTATTGAGACTTTTTAAGCAGTTTCTGCATAATATCCATACATATGCCAATTTTACATAATTTGCTTAAAAAGTAAGCAAATCTTGCTCACCACAAAATTTTCCCTTCTCAAAAATGCATACTGGTAATCATATTGCAATAAATTAAGCAATTTCTTTTGACAACAAGACAGATCTGATCAGCAAGCAACAAACTTATGAAAATCAGCTTCCTGTCCCATCTCTCATCTGCTATCATGCTCCAAGTCAATCAATGAATGTTGTGAATAAGAAGTGATGAAAGTGTCTTGACAAGCAGTCTCTGTTTCCTCTTAGAGTTGATCTAGACAGTGCCATTAAGATCCACTGTAGGCTTGGGCTACAAATAGTTAACGCTTCTTCCGGGACCCATCATTTGCAGTTTTGAGAATTTTTCAGGAATTATGGGTAACTTTAACAAAACACCCACATTCCATTAAGCCCTGTCAACCTTGGAAACTGCAACAGCCCTACTTAAGACAAGCTGGCTCACTTAATCCATGTCCCTCACATCTTCAGTCAAGACAACAGCGAGGTGGTGCAATTTATTCTGACTCATCCCTATACACATCGGTACAGTATACGTCCATGGTCCATGAATCCTTGACATCATTTAATGTATTTTTCAAGAAATCTTTTGTGGAATTCTGATCGAAGTGTGTCATTGATAAATCTCTTCTCTGTCTTATCCTCTTCTCCCTTTGCACAATTTTTGAAGACGACATCATCATCCCATCTGCAAACAGGATATACAAGACAATCATGGTACCATTCATGAGAAATTAGACCATCCAGTAATCATTGCCAGGGATTGGGGAGAGCTCTGACATTTGAAAGGGAATATAGGTAAACCTATTCTGATTCTGAGGTATCATTAACATTTTTGATCTATGTATGGAATGAACACCATATATTGTTAGTGAATAAAGAGTTAAGACTCCAAAGTTGGCAAAATAATGGGCAAAGATGAGCAGAGTCTGTAATTTGGTTTTTCAAGTTGAATGACAATTTTGGAATATTAGTCAGGTAAAAGATAATTCACTCAGCTGTTAGACTAAACAGCATCAACTACACTCTCACTAATCGCAACATTAGACAGCGATCATGGATCCTTTTTTTTTAGTTTCTGAGTCAATGTACAAATGTGGTATAGAATTAAAGTTGTGAAAAATATGCAAAAAGAAACTCTGATTGATTGCTGCTTTACTTTATAGTTGACATGGGTATTCCAGTTAACAAGATAAAAAAGTTTAATAATAAAATATACAACTTAAAGAGAAATATTGGGTTTAAAATGCTCCGAAGTAACATTAAAGGAGTATAGCTCTAATCATTACTACATCATTCAGTCTCAACAATAAACCCCAGCAATATCTTCGTATCCTCAAAATATTATGCACAACAGGAGCTATGGAAGTTGCATCTTTGGAAATACTATAAATTTGGGTGAACAAATTATTCTTGAGCAACAAAAAACTGAGTTTTTATCTGAGGGAAACTTATTTCTTGTAAAGGAGGCTAGTTTACTGCCTTATTTTTCATTATTTATCAATATTTGCCAATTAATGTTGGTTTTAAAAGGATCAAATTTCCTTGTAAAGCAAATGCAGTATTTCCCTTCAACAACTTAGAAATAATTCATTCTCTACATAGGGACAAATCATATCTAAAAGTACTTTGCTTCAAGGGAGATCTTTGATATTATACAGAAACAATAACTGATCAAAGACTTGTACTTCTTAAAATCTTAATCATGATATAAGTATGGTTTTGGTGGTGACTATATGACCCACCCCCTTCCACTACTGATGCCACCAAAGACAGAAAGTCTTAGTACAAACCTTTTCTTGACTTTAAAATCTGTTCTATTGGATCCTTGCATCAGAGGATTTCCACTCAAGATATTTTCTGTCCTTATCCTCTCTTCCTCTTGTTTCTTTTCCATTTCCTTCAGATATAAAAAAAATATCAAAAGAGAAATTACTCTCAAGTGTTTTTCATTTTTCATGCCACCTTTGAGCGAGTTATGGCACAAGAGAAAATGCAGATATGAGACATACTTTTCTTCAATTCTTAAGTTGGATGGATCATCTGTATGGTACATGGATATTTCTTCCTCGTAAACTTTACAAATATTCATCGACCTTCACACACACACACCCACACACACACAAACCAACACACAGCACATACCTGTACTCAATGCCTTATGGGGTACAGAGAACAGTTCCCCCTAACGAAATTGTCGGAATTCCCCTTTAGCAGTTTAAGTCGTGCAGCCAGCCGTGAATGCTGTGAGCTCTGTCACACAAATGCTGTGAGCAGGGGCGGGCTCTTGCATATCACGTGACAGAGCTCATTCCAGTGTCCAAATTTTCCGGTAGCTATGCCAGTTTCTAGCTCCATGTGAACGAGGAAAGACATGGGAGGATTGAGCTCTTGTGAGCAGCTTGTACCTGCTAAGGCATCTGTAACAGAGTTCATGGGAACTTGTTGTGTTGAACAAGGGAGAATTACATAACAATGGGAAAATTATGTAACAATGAGTGGCATGTGCATTGTGAGGCCGGTAAAGGGTGTATTTTAATTCAAATGTGTGGAAGGGGTATAAAAAGAGATGAATTTGAAATGCAATTCAGTTTGATTCTTAGAACTGGTGCTTGCAGGTCGAACGACTTGCAAAAACAGTGTTTCAACTCCGGCTGAGATTTGTCTTATCTTGATTCAAAATAAAAGAGAAACGTTGGTTGACAGTGACATAGCCTATAGCCCTGTCTTTTTCTGTGTCTTTTTCTGAGTTTTGCGATTCTCCGTCGTACAACAAATGTCGGGGCAGAGAAAAGCTGTGAGTTAGCCCCAGTCTGTTCGATAAGACATAAGTGCACGAAGAGATGCACAACACACAATCTTCCACAAAATCACCTTGTTTGGATTTGAGCTAATGTTTTTTTTTTGTTGAATCCCAATCTAAGGAGGACTTCACTCCATCAGATTAACTTCTATGGATTCAAGTTAAATTTGAACAATCCACAATGTCCTTACGTACCAAGCCTTCAGTTTTAGAGTGAGAAAATTAAGGAATGTGGAAGGTGTGTTGTTTTTTTCTAACCTTTAAGATTTATGTGAGATCGAAATCTCCATCTAAATGCAAAAACCCACACCCCTCACAGTTATTTTAGGTGAGGAATAGTGGGTGTGATCCCACTCACATACCTCAAGATTCATGGTTTGACCTAAAACTCCCTAAAAGTGATAACACAAAGTTCTTTTGCTGTAGCCAAGTGGATGCTGTTGGTGGCATTTGAAGTAATGAAGCTCAGTGAGGTAGGAGCATAGGTCCAATTCTTGTAAGGTCAAAATAATGTGGGGTTTTCCTGCGAGACCAATTCACCATTTTCTGATCTAAACTGGTTTTTTGATTCCTTGCCGAAGGCAGGCAAGGAATCTATGCGATGGTGATGTCGTTTGTGTGTATGTGTGTGTGTGTGTGTGTGTGTGTATGTGTGTGTGTGACGCCTGCTTGTAAACACGATATCTCAAGAACGGTAACCCCCAGGGATCTCAAACTTAGCATGTAGATTGTCCACATTGAGTAGATGGTCCCTATTTTTTTTGGTAGAGGTCAAATGTCATTTGGGGTCACCAGAGGTCAAAATGTAAATACCTTGGAAATTGCTTGTAAACACGATATCTCCAGAAGGAAAAATGTGAGCAATCTCATACTTACCTTGCTGATTGTCCATATTGAGTAGATGGTCCCTATTGTTTTTGATGGAGGTCAAAGGTCATTTGGGGTCACCAGAGGGAAAAAGGTCAAAACCTTGTAAACACTGTATCTCAAGAAGGGTAAATGTGAGGGATCTCATACATAGCAGGTGGATTGCCCATATTTAGTAGATGATCACAATTATTTTTGGTGGAGGTCAAAGGTCATTTGGGGTCATCAGAGATGAAAAGCTCAAAAACTTGTAAACACCATATGTCAAGAAAGGTAACTGCCAGGAATCTCATATTTACTAAGTGGATTGTCCATATTGAGTAGATGACCCCTATTATTTTTATTGGATGTCAAAGGTCATTTGGGGTCATAAGAGTTCAAAACATCTAAACCTTGCAAACACTATATCTCAAAAGAGTATATAACTGTTGAAGTTAATATCCATGAGCGGTTAGGGTGAAAGGGTAAGAATAATTTGGCATGTGTAATGTAATAGGCATAGGGTATATAATTTTTTTGGAACAGTTTATTAACTTCACTCTGTAAATTCTTTAGTGAGGTAATTTTGAAAATGCATTTGTAATGTACTGAAGCAAACTCATAGGAAGAAGGTCTAAGGTGCACAAAAAGGCACATCACATGGTAGTTACTGTACAGTATGTTGATTCTGGCATGAAATTGTGCCCTGTTATTAAGTTCCAAGTATTAATACATGAAAAAGTGGGCAGAGCAAAATATAAAATCTTAAAAGGCAAAATCTGTTCATCAGGCTGGCATACATGCTTCAATGCTCATGGGTATGCTGATTTTGCAGCCACAAGTAAATAGATTTTCATGAAACTGATGTGGAACATGTGAGTTTAAACAGTCTGTATAAGGGTCATTTAGGGACATAGTCTGAAAATATTAGAAGATGCTTCTGTGCACACTAAGTCGATGACTGATATGGAACTTCATAAGTATAAACTTTGAACAGAGAGTACTCTGTGTGATGCACAAGAATCTCTTTTATAACATACCTACATTGCTTTTTCAATAACCTTAAAGAAAACCTGAAGAAAACATTAAATTTAGTGGCAAAAAGTGCTAATATTTGACAAACCTTGTGCCTACTGTCCTCATGAGGACATGTGCATGCAAGCATGCATTAATTGGAAGTGGGAATTGATTAATTAGATATACCACAGTTAGTTAGTTTTACAAAAAAGAACCTAATTTACACTGATCATTTGGTATCAAATACCCTTCAGCGCACATGAACTGTCATTGCCTAATAGAGTGAATCAAATTGTGACTGACCCATTTTTTTGCCATTTGGTCACAGTTATCTCGCCCAATTTTTCACAGTTGACTGCCAGTTATCCCCACAGTGTCCTGAAGGATTACCTCATACAAACATACAGCTCAATTGACTTAAGCTTTTTACTGTATAAGTGGTGTTAATTGACTCTTATAAACCCTCTGAAGAGAGCTTATTTTTATCTCAGTACATAACCATGACAGCCCATTGTTTGTATATACTCCTATTTCCTGCCATTCCCTGCAGGCATTCAGTACTCTTTTTGTGGTCAAAATGTCAGACCTCCATGAAAGTCACACCTCTGCTAAATCCAGCATAAAATAACTGTCCACATTATCTTGTCTCATCTGACCACAAATAAAAGTTGTTTGCCTAGCCATTGTCTGGAGATGGAGAAGTTCATTTACACTGATCAAGTTTCTAAACTGAAAGTCATCTTAGAAATACTGTAGATTGACACCATTCAGAAATTAGTGTCCTTTACATAGAAGCTGGTGGAATTGAACAAATAGTGTGTTTGTATAAGGAATTTTGTTGAACAAAACTTTAAACATTGGTGTCTGTCTAGATTGGTGTTTCTGCTTTACAGTTTCAATATGCTCTACAGTGATTATTTGTCACTTAGTTTCATTCTAGAATTTGTTTTAAATTTTTGATAGCATAAAATGTATCAGCATACTACTTGCCTCATCTCTGCTTATATAGCTATGTCAAATATCATCATCGAGTGGGAATTCTTGTCTCACATTTCATTTTTATCCATGTCACTATCCCCCCCCCCCCCCCAAAAAAAAAGTGTACCATAAAGCTTAATGCATAAAACCATTGCTTCAAGATTCCCCTGTATGACACTTTTCAAAAGTATTAAGATTTTATTCTGCATTGCTGCTGTCATTTAAAAGTAGCTCAGGTAATAAGAGCAAGCATAATGTTGTATACTGTGTATCAAACAAGGAAAACTTGTACTGTATGTTATGCTGTACCTACAGTATAAGTAGACAAAAGGCGAATTAAAAGTCTTGTTAAATTATGGATTAATAGGGATATCTGCTTTTGTTAATTTGCAAAGGATACCATAGACAATGGGTGGGGCATTTCCCCCATAAAGCAAAAATTGCCATCAGTAATAGCCAAGGTTACACATCTCTGTTCAGATGTCTCTTTAGGCTTGGTCTCACATACCCTGCAACACCCAGTGTTAACTTGTGCTTACAATCAGACAAAACCACAGGCTAACCCCGTGTTTTCCAGTCTGTGTTCTCACGTACCCAGTGTTTCGTTGATTGGATAGTGTTACCATAGTAACGAGACCAAATATTTCACACACCGATTACAGCAAAATGTAAGAAAATACCTGTCATCAGTGCGATAAATACCTGTGACCTTGCTTGATTAAAACAAACGCGATGTTTAAAACTGCTTAACCCTGCGATTTGAGGTGGATGGAAATTTAAACACCGACCCTGCGTTAACCCGCGTTCCCACGTTACTCGAGCGTGAGGTAATACAGTGTTACCTCGAGCGCGGGGTATGTGAGAACACAGTATTTGATCCAATGCTTGTAGGAGAGTGTGTCGATGAGGGCTTGTTTAAACACTAACCTCAATGCAGACTTTTCGAAACATAGAGGCATCGGAACAAAGAGACTTCAGAATGGAGAGCTGTCCCCATTGACCAAACTTTTGATAAAAATGGTTTCAAAATACTGCTTTATCAAGTAATGAGACAGTTTTCTGGAATATTAAAGCTGTGTGAGAAATTCCTCTTGTGTGTGGAGATCAAACGTTTGAGGTGACAGTTAGATCAAACTTTGTAGACATAATATTTTTAGGGGGATAACTGTGAGGGATCTCATACCATGGTGGTAGTACTTCCATACTCATTCTGTACTAAGCTTAATTTTGAATTACTCATGTTGATGGACGTGTTGGTAAGGTGATCACTATTGTTTTTAAGGGGTCGAAAGGTCATTTTGGATCACATGAGGTCAAAAAGTTTTGACCCTGCTAGTATTATATCTCAATTATGTAGGATAATTGTATGGGATCTCATGCATGTCATGTTTGTTTCCATGTTTGCTATGATATATCATACGGCAAGGAATCACTAAGCCTGTTGGCTTTTTAGTTAAAAGAAGCCAAAATTGAAAAAATCTGTTGGGTTGGTCTAGCCAGTTGTTTACTAATTTATTAGCCACAGGCTGTTCCTATATTCACTTAATATCCTAAAACACATAATCATATTCACTTAATATTGTTAAACATCTTTGCCTTTAAAAGTTTTCCAAAAAATTCCAATTTCTGCTAAAAGGAGAATCGATCTTGTTCTTACTTTTGCAGCTTGCTCACGTGCCCTCTCTTTCTTAATCTTAGTCAGCTCAGCAAGAAGTTCAGCAGCATCATCATCACTGTCATCAGAGGAATCGTCATCCTGAAAAGACAAAAAAAATAATCAAAACCTTCCAGCAGTGCTTCCAAGCTTTTCATATTTTCTTTCAGCTACAAATTGATGAATTTCCATCACATTTGCAAAGGTCACCCTCAAAGGGGAAACACTCATAACCGTTTAAATTAAAATTGTGATAACAAGTCAGTACAGAAGATGATGGTCTTAATAACTTGCAACTTGCAAAGCAATTTAATAAGTGGAAAGCTTTGTAGAAGAACACCCAACTGTAAAATTGTGGAAAAGCAGGCAACTGCAGAGAATCGACATGAGTGATTAAGTTGACATTGGTCTCGCTGCAAACATTGCACTCCACCAAACCTATATACCATTGCCCAAAAGTAATTAAGGATGGGTCAATGTATCAATCTGTCTTAACATGAGGTCAGATTTCATAACATCAAGATTATAATCATGATGTTGCAATACAATGTCAGAAAGTTAGAACATCCACCTTAGTGCCAAAACAGAGGTTAGGTATTCTATTGGTGAACAAAATGCGGACATTGCAAAATTTACATGGTGTACAACATGCCACTTGGATTTTTCACTTGAAAACTTCCTATATTCTACCAGTACTTGCCTGTGTTAAGTTAATATAGCATGCATAGATCAGCTACTCTTTACAAAATGCTTTGCCTGAATCTGGTACAAAATAAAAAATGTTTGCTTTTCACAAAAACTTGTAAGACATCTGTCTGTACTTCTTTTTCTGGGGTTCTTATGTTCTTATGCAGATAGCATCATGTTGACACATGGACACATTTCAACCTCTTAGGAACCATGGCTGGAAAAAACCAGCCATTTGGGAATGTCATTGCAGGGAAATTTTGGTATTTTGAGGGAAATTTGACTACTTTTGTATGTAAACATGTGCAGTCTCTGGGAAGTTTTGATTTGCTTTCTGGGAAATTTGATTTGCTTGCAGGGAAATTTACCTTTTTCCAACCCTGTTAGGAACTTTGCATGAGTACCAGTTATGTGCAAATAAATGTTACAGCATGGTTTGTTCCATAATTTTGGATGAGTATTTACAGTGCAAGATTATAGATACTGAGGTGCCACTATTTGAAGACATGGATGTGAAGATGGCAACGTCAACCTACTCCTCATTGTAACAAGAAGTAATTCCCCTGGCAGTGCTGTGTTTTATATTGACTTGGGGTAAACATCAATAGTCTCAAGGAGCAGTATGCCAGATCTTCCCCATTGCTAACATTTTTGAGACCATAACCAAAAGAAGATGGAAAAAGGCAAGTTAAGCAACAAGATGTAAAACTTTAAAATAAAATATGGATGTGACTGAAAAAACTTGTATTAAAAGCTGTCAGTTATACAGAACTTCATTTTAACATACATCATCATCATCATTCACAGCTTCATCAGCATCCAAGTTTGCAACGGGTATTTGTTCAACACGAGGGCGCTTGGAACTGCTTCCACCACTAGATGAATCTGATTGAAGTAAAATGAAAATATTGGCATTAAAATCTGTGGTAGTTTGAAGTTTTTGATTGCAGAAAAACTAACAACCAGCAACAGGATCCACAAGTCTGATGTACTGTCAACTTGTTAGAGGATTCCACCTGGAGCCAGGAGGTCTGGCATTTGACCCCTGATGAGGTTTTACCAAAGACCTTAAAAATGGAGCCTTCTGCCATAGTTTTCAATACTCGGCATAAGGAATTGAGTAGGGAAAGCAAGCCAAGAGCCAAAACTGGAGAGAAGGCTGTGGCTGGCCTGATTAACACCAATATCATTTAAAAACAGCCATAATACCTCATCTGTAACAAATAAGTGATGTACAGTACCACCACCCTGTTGAAAAAATGGAAACATCCTGCTTCAAAATGACAACAAAGAACTTTTTAATCTAGAAACATAATTCCCTGCATTTTTGAGATAATGACTGTAAAACACCAGGTTTTTCCAAGGCAAAGATTTGTTGGAATATCTGAAAGAGACAAATCATGCTGAGACAAAACACACCTTTTACTAAGGCATTTGGATATGTAGCAACATAATAAAAGGTAAATGTTTACGGTATTCATTTTTCAGACCATATGTCAACGTTTTTGGACCACCAATGTGGATTCAAGGTCATACAAAATACACAATTCTCCCATAGACCAATTTCCAAATAGCAATTACAAAGGATTGTGGGAGAGAGTTTTGGTGTTTGTCATTATTGTCAACGGCATTTTACTGTGGTAAAAGTTCACATACACCCAAAACTCTATCCCACAATTCATTGTAATTGCTTTTTGGCAATAGGTATATTGAACATTATGTGTGGGACTTCCCCACTTTTCTTGCATCAGGGACTTTCCCTGTTACCGTCTCTATGAGAATCTAGAGCAACACAAATATTAATACTTCTGAACTGTACATACGATGTCTCAGCTGATAACTTGATTAACAGAATCTGACATGAAGTTCAGCTGATACTACATTTATAGACTTTATCCATATGATGTCTCAGAGCAAAAAGTATGCTCATCTTTGAGGGCAAAAAGACCAACACTGACAAATGCAGACAGCTGATTTGTCAACAAGTTGAAGACAAACCCAGTCTGCTACACATGCAGGGAGAATTCTTATGCGTGCTGCCAGGTGTTCCACTGTTTTGCCCCCAAGGATGATGTCAGTGTGTCATTAATGCATATGGTCTATTTTCAATGACTACTAGTGTTGTTGAGGTAGCTGGTGTCACTTAACAATGTACTGTAGCAATGTAGCAGGATGACTCACCTTACACAAATACTTTGCTATCAAATCTTTATATATGAACTACTGCTTCCACAACAGTTGAGAGCAGTGTTTACACAACCTACAGTGTAATCAATTCATTGCCAAAAAACTTTCAACACCAATCATTTTCTACTTCAAAGTGAACTCATTTTTGGGAATTAATTTTGAAAAAAAAACCCTTTCCTAACATTGGGAATTAATTTTGAGAAAAAAACAATAGCCCAATGGGCACTGTGGTTCCTTGCTGGATATTATAAGAACTGTACAGCCAGTCTCTGAAAAAGAGCTAAGCAAAAGCTCATACTCAATGTTTGAAACATCTTCACAAGGGGATATTTAGTAACTAGTTAATTTTTGTGACCTTACTTACATTCAACTTGTATAATGCTTGGTGATCCTTCAAAAACACTTCCTCATTGCTATCCAAGTTTCCTACCTTGACATATAGTATTGAGAAGGTTTTTAGTTTTTGACCTCTGGTGACCCCAAATGACCTTTGACCTCCACCAACAACAATAGGGCACACCTCATTATGACGAATCTATGTACCAAATCCAAGTTGCATCCAGTCTGCCCTTGTTGAGTTAGAGCGTACCGATGCGTCACACACATGTACACATACACACACACACACGCAAACCTGACTATAGGTTCCTTTGCTACTGCAAGGAACCAAAAACTGCCCATCAGTTTATCCATGTATGGTTCTAAAATGTTTTATTTAAATATGACAAGGAATACCTCTGTTACTAGATCTATCACTTCTCTTTTCTCTTGCGACTCTTTCACGCTCATCAAGTTCTTTGCGGAGGTCACGTCTGCTGACCTCATCAGATGTATCTTGACCAGTTTGTCTGCAGAAGAAAGTATGAAATATATCAAATGCAGACAATTATGTAAAAGATTCACTTTCAGTAATATTAATTAAGCCCTTACAAAAAGCAAAGTTGTTATCACATGGCTGTAAATAGCTCAGCAGTGAGCATATCATACCTGTACTTTAGCTTTGTATGACCTGGAAGATCTCTGCTGGAATATTGCTTGGACAGGGCACTGAGATCCCCTTCCCCTTTGCCTCTACCTCCTCTGGCAGGCTCAAAAGTTGGTCTAGCTGCTGTGGTCATAATGCTATAGGTTTTGCCGTTTTCCTACAGATGCTGGGACTTACGAAAGAAAAAACTGTCAGAAAAATGAGAAACAAACAATAATTATATTAGCTTAAATCAACCCACCCAAACAATACTAGTATTGTACCATGCAGCTGAACCCACATCTAGCCTCTTGGAACTTGAGAGCTATGGGACTAGACCTAGGCCTAAGCCTATGTAGGCCTAGCAAGGCTATAGGGAGCACAGGCGTTTGAAGCGTTCTGTATACTATTCACTATATATATATATATATACTAACAAGGTCGGACACTCCACACATGAAACCTACACACAGAGAGCACACCTGGGCCTACTTTGACACTTTAAGCCTTGCTGCAAACCTCAAAAGACTTCGTTAGTCCATGTAAGAAGTTCAAGGTGAACCTCAGACAGCATCTCTCTGTTCCTCGGAGACAAATTTCCCCCTAATATCACTTCGAAAAGGTAAAAATTACTACGAAAACTTTTTTGCAGGGTTCTGGGTCAACGCTTCCCAATCCACTATCGCAAGTACTCTCCAGCATTTCCACATTGAGGTCTATGTCTACGAATTGCATTACACTATTTCCTGGAATCCAACAATAGTTTTCCTAATTGACCGATATAATGGTTTTTTTTAGGAGTAATAAATTTGCGATTAAGATTTTTTTTTCATTTTAATTCCAAATTTCGTAACGTGTTAACCGAAACTGTCGATTATCAGCAAATTTTTGCCAAAAGCTGGACATTTCGAAATACTGTAAGTGGAAAGCATAATTGTTACGACCAGGTGATAATAATCTGTGCAACTGTTGATGCATTCTTTATCGCTCCACGTATTAGGTGATAGGTACGATATCCCAAAGAGGTACAAAAGTGCAGGGTGCAGGCGTATAACGGAGCCCAGTGGTTCGTAACACCAGTTCTTCCCACCTATTTTAGATTGTCCAGCTTTTCGAGAAACTTTGCTGAATAATGTTTGACAGTTTCGGTAAACATGTTAAAAATTTGGATTGAATTGAAAAATATATCTTTATCGAAAATTGATTGCTCCTTAAACGTCATTGAACTGGTTAATTAGGAAAACTATCATTGAATTTCAGGAAATTGTTAAACGTAATTCGTAAATTAAGACCTCAATGTGGAAGTGATGGGGAGTACTGGCAAGACTGGATTGGGAAGCGTTGACCCAGAACCCTGCAAAAAAGTTTTCGTAGTAATTTTTACCGTTTCGAAGTGACATTAAGTGAAAAATTGTCTCCGAGTGACAGATAGATGCTGTTTGGGGTTCACCTTGAACTTCTTACATGGACTAACGACGTCTTTTGAGGTTTGCAGCAAGGCTAAAAATGTCAAAGCAGCCCCAGGTGTGCTCTCTGTGTGTAGGTTTCATGTGTGGAGTGTCCGACCTTGTTAATATATATACATATATAGTGTATAGTATACAGAACGCTTCAAACGCCTGTGATAGGGAGCAATTATGCGACCGTCCATACAACTATACTGTAACAAGTTACAACATATGCCTAACTTAGGCTAGTCCTTTTCTGTGGACTAATGTACAATAGGCTAGGCTAGGGCTTTCAAGCTCAACCGTAACGTTAGGTAAAATGCATTTTCCCAGTTAAATCATACGGCTTATACTTTTAATCCTTACAAAGAGGGAAATTAAATATCAAAGAAAGATTAAAATGGTGTAATTTTTCACTTAAATCGACGAAAGATTACCCTATTTATGGCTTATTTTGATTGTTTTACCAGATTTGTCGAAGGGTGTTTCGTCGTTTGTCTTCCCTGTCTTCTTGTACGTAGCATCATGTCCATTAGTGGCATCTACATATCAAAGGGTAATGTCCTAGAATTATAAAAATTTTTATAGTTTCATCAAATTAATCCAATTTTAGAATCTAAAATACTCTTAAAATTATTTAAAAAATTTTTAAACTGAATTTTGATCTTTATTGGATTCTTAAAATAGTTTTAGTCTTTAAATTACGTTTATCGTCGATATAATTGTGGAAGAGCTGAAGGGTTGAAAACTCGCTGCAAGCTACGCAGACTACAGACCGTCTCGCCCGAATTTTTGCAACTTGGGGCTAAGGTCTCTATTTTGGGGGGTATTGTTACACAGAAATTCAACATAAACTGTGCGTACCTTGTTAGCCGTAAGTATTAGCATTTACGTAGCTTTTTGAAATGCTCTGTTTTTCTAGGAATGTAATGAGGCTTTATTATAAAATGTTTGAAGAGGTACCTTGGCCTAGGCCTAGGCTGTGTCTATGATGTGCTGGGACCGGTTACGCGAACCAGCACTAGTTACTAACTTAGAAAGTAGCACGGACTTCCATCATGAACAGAGGATCATACCATCAGTAGAGTGTCGCTACCGTACGTGTGAGTAAAGGCAGAGCAAGATTGCTGACTGCCTGCTATGATTTTGTGTGTGAAAGTTTCGACTTGCTCAAGCAGCCTAGTTCAAATCATCAAATTTTTCAAGAAACTTGTTACAGGCCCTACTTATAGACGAATCCGAATAGCGCTGTTATTTAATGACTGGAGGCAGCCATTGGTGGGGTCCATCAGCCTTTAATCATTTTCATTTATTGTCCAAGTTGATTTCAAATCCTCATATTCAGTAAAGTTGATAAAATCGAGATACACCTCAGTGTACAACCATCCATGGAAAAGGTTAGGAAGGAAATATAAAGATTAGACTAAGGCAGTCATTCGTCACCCAAAACTACAGTTTCATTATATATATTTTTTTTTAGATGATGCCTTACTGCTGCAGAAAGATCTGGATAGGTTATTTTCTTGGTCTCAGACCTGGCAAATGTCTTTTAATGCAGATAAGTGTAAAGTCCTTCATTTTGGTCCCAAAAGTTTTAGCTATGATTATCTGGTCAGAAATTTGAGGAGTGGTGGTAAGGTTGGATGTAGCGACCATGACCTTATTAGTTTTGACATTTGTTGTTTCAGTAAACCTCCAAGTAGTGACAAAACTGTTCTTGACTTCAGTAGAGCTAATTTTAATCATGCAAAAGAGGAGCTTAGCATAGACTGGGTTGCACATTTGTCTCATTTAGGTCCTGCTGAAGCTTGGAAATTTTTCAGCAGTACTGTTTCTGATATTACAAAGTTATGTATACCACTCAAGAAGGCTCGGGTGAAAAGTAGGCCTATTTGGATTTCTAGGGAGGTACTCAGGGCAACTAGGAAGAAACGTAAGTGTTGGCGACGTTATAAGGCCAGCAAGGATTCTGATGACTTAAGTGCCTACAAGAGTCAAGAGGTCTTAGTTAAAAATTTGGTTAAGGACACTAAAGCTAGGTTTGAAAAAAAGTTGGCCAGTGAGGTTAAGATTAACCCAAAATCTTTTCATGCCTATGTTAGGTCTAAGCAGCATGTTAAGGAGGGGGTTGGGCCACTTCATGATGTGAATGGTTCATTAGTTAGTGATCATCAGGATATGGCTAATTTGTTAAATGATTATTTTGTATCTGTTTTTACCAAGGAGTCATCTGTCATGGGGATTTGTAGGGGTTCTGATATCCCTTCTTCAATGAGTGACATTGTGTTCTCTGAGGAGCTGGTTCGGAAAAAATTGAAGAGTTTGAAGACAAGTAAGGCTCCTGGGCCAGATGGGATCCATCCCGCCATCCTTCATGAATGCTCTGAGGTTTTATCAGTTCCACTATCAATTATTTTTCAGAAATGTCTTGACTCAAATTTTGTTCCTACTGACTGGCGGGTTGCTAATGTCACTCCAATTTTTAAAAAAGGGGGATCGGAGTTCACCTTGTAATTACAGGCCAGTCAGTTTAACTAGTGTTGTGTGCAAAATTATGGAATCCTTAATCAAGGACTGTTTGCTAAAGCATCTCTTAGATAATGGGTTACTCAATCTAACTCAGCATGGTTTCCTACCCAGTAGATCTTGTGTTACAAATTTGCTGAGCTTTCTTGAGGATGTTTCTTTGTCTCTCGATTCAGGTTCCAGTGTGGACGTCATTTACCTTGACTTCCAAAAAGCTTTTGACAAAGTACCTCTAGGTAGACTCATGGTAAAATTGCATAGGTTAGGCATCATAGGCAAGTGCGCTCAGTGGATCAAGTCGTGGCTCAATGGTAGGTCTCAGAGAGTTGTTGTCAATGGAAATTTTTCTTCCTGGAAAGAAGTCTCAAGAGGTGTACCACAAGGTTCTGTCCTTGGCCCACTTCTTTTCTTGATTTTCATAAATGATATTGATAGCTCTATCACTTCCAGTATAAGTAAGTTTGCTGATGATACAAAGCTCTATAGGAAGGTTGGAGGAAAGGATGATTCCTTATTGCTTCAGAAAGATCTGGATAGGTTATTTTCATGGTCTCAGACTTGGCAAATGTCTTTTAATGCTGATAAGTGCAAAGTCCTCCACTTTGGTTCTAAGAATCCCCACCATGATTATACTATGAATGGTACTAATTTGAACAAAGTGACTTCTGAGAAAGACCTTGGTGTAGTTATTACAGGAGATTTAAAGTCATCTAGGCAGTGTGCAGCTACTGCTTCAAGGGCAAATAGGGTGCTTGGGTTGATCAGGAGGAATTTTAAGAGTTTTAGTAAAGAAATTGTGCTAAATTTGTATTAGCAGCTGGTTCGACCCCATCTCGACTATGCTGCACAGGCCTGGAGTCCCTTCTTTGAAAAGGACAAATTGCTTTTAGAGCAAGTTCAGAAGAGAGCTACCCGACTCATACCTGAGGTTAAAAATCTACCTTATTCCCAAAGGCTTAAGCTGCTTGGGCTTACCACTTTGGAGCTGAGAAGGATTAGGGGGGACATGCTCCAGGTATACAAATTTCTATCTGAAGGGAATCCTTTGTTAGCTTGCAGTTATTTAAAGGTCCAGAGTAATCCTCGGGTTAGAGGCCATTGCAAAAAGCTTGAAAAGTCTTTTGCTAGACTTGACATTAGGAAGTTCAGTTTCTCTCATAGGGTTGTTAGTGAGTGGAATAGCCTGCCTGAGTGGGTTGTTAACTCCACATCAGTGCACCGTTTTAAGGTTAATATTGACAAGTTTTTCCATGACTGTGGTAGAATCTAATCTTTCTGGGCTCTTTAGGTGTTGGTGGTTTGCTTTGTTTTGGGGGGTTTTTGGATTACAGGGCATCTTATGGGGCCTTTACAGCCCTCCTTTGCCCTTTAACCTGTTATGTTATGTTATGTTATAACATGAATGGTTGTGTTTTAAGTAATGTCACCTCTGAGAAAGATCTGGGTGTTGTAATTACTGGGGATTTAAAGTCATCAAGGCAGTGTGCAGCCACTGCTGTAAAGGCTAATAGAGTGCTTGGATTGATCAAGAGGAATTTCATCAATTTTAGTAAGGATATTGTGCTTAATTTGTATAAGCAGTTGGTAAGACCCCATCTTGACTATGCAGCTCAGGCTTGGAGTCCCTTCTATGAAAAGGACAAGTTTCTTTTAGAGCAGGTTCAGAGGAGAGCCACTCGCCTCATTCCTGAGGTGAGAAATTTGCCTTATCATAGGCTTAAACGTCTTGGGCTTACCACCTTGGAGCTGAGAAGGATTAGGGGAGACATGCTCCAGGTTTTCAAGTTCCTTTGTGAAAGGAATCCCCTTCTGACTTGTAGTTATTTAAGGGTTCAAGGTAAATCTCGGGTGCGTGGGCATTGTAAAAAGCTTGAAAAGCCTTTTGCAAGGCTTGACATTAGGAAGTTTAGTTTCTCCCATAGAGCTGTCAACGAGTGGAATTGTCTACCAGATTGGGTAGTTAACTCCCCCTCAGTTCACTGCTTTAAGGTTAACATTGACAGGTTTTCCATGGCTGTGGTAGAATCTGATTGTTTGGGGCTGTTGTCAAGCTTTGGTGGTTTGACTTTTGATTAGGGCTTGGACTTCAGGGCATCTTATGGGGCCTTGGCCCTCCTTTGCCCTTCAACCTGTTATGTTATGTTGTGTTGTGTTGTGTTGTGTTGTGTTGTGTTGTGTTGTGTTGTGTTGTGTTGTGTTGTGTTGTGTTGTGTTATGTTATGTTAAAACTCTCAATTGGTACAGCTCTTTGATTGGCATCACATTCAAACAATGCATCATAGCTAAATTACACAGCATGGGCACTGAGAGTATCTTGATTACACATTATGGACTTGTATGGCCACTGGGACAAGCCATGAAGCAATAAACTAGGATTGTGTCTGGATGAAGATGAGTTTTAGATAAATGTGGGAGGGGCTAGAAGTAAGTAGGTTGGGAGAATTGGAACTGTTTGGGATGATGAAAATATGCCTTTAAAGGTGATGGACCCCAGTAATGGCCCACTAAATTCAACCCATCACAATCTGTCCGAATTCGTCTATGTAGTAAGTTATCATGAGTCGATCACTATCATGAGTCGATCACTGTCTTCTGAATGCCATAGAAGCGAGTAGGTGCGATGTGATCATGATACTAGAATAACTTGCAATGCAAATTCTTCAAACAACATCAGAACCACTTAGTTGTCATCATGTTTTAGATTTTTAAAGCAAAAATGTTAGTCATGGCCAGATTTTCAAGCTTCAGCAAAATTATGAACCAGAAATTTGCAAAAATCAGTAAAAATGATGATGAGGATGTATTTTATGAAGTTTTAAGTAGGAATTCTGATAGAAAGGTGATTGTTTTGTACAGTACCATTATGTCAAAATCTGACCATGAAAATAGTAGTTTGTAGGATTTTATTTGTTTGTTTTATGAAGTGATTGACTCATGATTACTTCATAAGCATTGCTACTTGCACTGCCTCCTACATTTCAAGATTCATTTTCTACAAATTACTCAGTCCAAACAACATCAAAATATAGCACAAATAAGAAGACAGATTACAAAATGTTACTGTCAAATTTTATCCATTTTTGTATATGTTTTCATATTTTTGTGGTAACGAACATTATTAGGTGATTAACTCATGATAATCCCAATATACTAGGCTAGGCCTGGCCTATTTTCGAAATAGGCCTAATGCAAAATTGCAAGGTATGGTCAAAATAACTAACAGTTGCACACACTGTATTGCAGGAATATTTATTTTTTGCCATTCAGATTTAGATTTTTTTTAAAATATTACATAGTCATTGTCAAATCATACAAGTTATAGCTTCAGGGTGGCCAAATTAGTGGGCCTAGGCTTTTTGATTCCTTGCATCAGCAAAAGGAATCCATGCGATGGTGATGTCGTGTGTGTGTGTGTAAATGTGTGTGTATGTGACGCTTTTGCTTGTAAACACGATATCTCAAGAAGAGTAAGAGTGACTGATTTCATATTTGGGTGTGTGGTTTGGCCATACTGAGTCGATGATCACTATTGTTTTTGGTGGAGGTCAAAGGTCATTTGGGGTCATGAGAGGCAGGGTTCAATTTATAATTTTTTTTCTACATGCACTGGTGCATGTAGGTAAAAAATCTACATGCACCAAATAATCTGAAAATTTAAAGAAAAGCCTACGAGAAAAACACCTTAAACACCTTGCTATACCGTAGGCCTAGGCACAGGTCGTCCTAGCGTTATATAGTATATATAGTATATATATATATACTATATATACTATATAACGCTAGGACGACCTGTGGGCCTAGGAAGGGTGTGTTTTTGTCCGCTTCAAGGGCAAATTTCTCCATTACTTCACTGTATGAATTAAAGGATCGTAGGAGCCAGGATTAGGGCCAGCTCAAAAATTTCGGGGGAGTTTTTCCCCCTTGGTTTA
Organism: Holothuria scabra; assembly: GCA_037179385.1. Lineage (NCBI taxonomy): Eukaryota > Metazoa > Echinodermata > Holothuroidea > Aspidochirotida > Holothuriidae > Holothuria > Holothuria scabra. The sequence goes on along the minus strand of CM074190.1, from coordinate 10,986,043 downwards.
AAATTTTGAATCATGGGGGGGGGGGGGCTGGGATACTCGAGCAAAGTCAAATCTTGGAAAAAAATTGACACATGCCTTCCTGGACATAAACCAAGAGTATTGTAACACATGCATACCCACACCCCCCCATCTCTTCCTACTGCATGTAGCTATAATTCCAAGTTAACCAGTTTGACCTTTTGGCCATTTACTAGTTATCATCACAAGTTCACATCCAGACCTTGTCTATCAGCACTGATTCTGAAGGAAAGCTCATGTTTTCTGCATAGAGAACCTATATTTAGCAGAGCTAAGCTTGAAGATACATTGGGCCGACACAAGGCAGCAAGTGACCTTACCCAAATAAGCCCAGGCTATATACTGTACTTGAGGTCCCAAGCCTAGAGTTTGCATCAGCTATTGCCAAATAATCCAGTATAAGCTACAGCTAAAATTTTACACAATCTTTAAGTTATTCAACTCTTTTTTAAGGTTGATTATAAGGTTTCGCCAGTTAAACATGCAACTAAAATTCTGACATTGTGGTTTAAAAAGTTCAAGTCTCCGATCATCCAAGTCCTTTCAAATTTCAGCGCCACTGTGGTACAAACTGAATGTGAAAGGCAGCAGTCTTAGAAGCAAACCACATCGTGAAAATTACAGGATGCCAAAATTATGTTATTGGCATTTATCTCTCAAAACATGAGTGAGACACGTGTAGAATACTTATAAGTTGCCCTTACCAACATTTTCAAAAACTTTTACTATGCTACTTTTGATGTACCATACTTTTCTCTTTAGAGCTGCTGGCACCAGCTCACACGCCATCCGAACATATATATTGTCTATATGAATACTGTACTTGGAAAGCCTAGCCGGTAACATTAAAAGTCACCTTCAAGTTGAAAGCAGCCACATGCAACATTACTTGGACAAGTACATGTGCGGAGTGATGATCGTTGACACTGATCATGTTGCGGTACGAAAGGAGACACGCTAAAAAATTTTGGTGAAATGTCTGCTTGTCTAACTGTCAGTATGCAGGAAATAAAGATGCAAGGGACAATTGGGACAGCTACATTAGGATTACTTTGTGCTGCAACTTGACTTGTAACATGTATTTGACCATGAAGTTTGTAGGCTAGGTCTGAAGTTTACATGCATCCGTGCACGAGTGCACCCGCGTAAATCGAACCCTGATGAGAGGTCAAAAGTTGGAAACCTTGTAAACACGATATCTCAAGAAGGGTAAATTAAACTGTTCTCATATTTGGTTTGTGGGTTGGTCATATTAAGTAGATGATTCCTATTGATTTTTTGTGGAGGTCAAATAAGATTTGGGGTCACAAGAGGCCAAAAGGTCAAAACCTTATAAACAGGATATCTCAAGAAAGGTACATGTGACTGTTCTCATATTTAGTTTGTCCGTTTGTCTTGTTAAGTAGATGAAGCCTTCCGATTTTTGTGGAGGTCAAAGGTCATTTGGGGTAAGGAGCTTTCAAACGGTAAATTCCTTAGAAATTGCTTGTAAACACGGTATCTCAAGAAAGGTAAGTGTTACTAACCTCATTTGGAGGTGTGTGGGTTAGCCATATTGAGTAGATGATCCCTATTGTTTTTGGTGGAGGTCAAAGGTCATTTGGGTTCATGGGGGTCAAAAGGTCAGAACCTTTTAAACACAATATTTCAAGAAAGGTGCATGTGACTTTTCTAATTTGGGTGTGTGAGTTGGTTGTATTAATTAGATGTTCTGTATGGATTTTTGTGGAGGTCAAAGGTCATTTGGGGTCATGAGAGGTCCTAGTAATCAAGGTATCCAAGAAAAATGCATGTGACTAAGCCCATCTTTAGTGCGTGGGTTGGTTGTATTGAGATGGTGATCCAAGATGATTTTCATGATGGTTGAAGGTCATTTGGGGTCAGCAATGTCGAAGTCTGACAAACATAGTATTACTAGAAAGGTAATTTGTAGGGTCCTCGTACTTGACATGTAGATGATGCATGGTGAATAAATGATCCCTTTAGTTTTTAGTGGATGTCAAATGTCACTTTGGTTCACAAGGAGTCAAAGTCTCAATATCATATTTACACAAATGTCCCATGGTTGGAGTCTTGGACACTGCAAAATTTTACACATGTGGATGTGATATCATGAGCAGAACCCCAGTTCTTGTAGGAAGCATTGATGCCTTGCATGCATACTTTGTGGGTACATTACGGAGCACTGTCACTTTGAAAAACATTACCGAGCACTGTCAATTTGAAAAAAAAAAAGATGGGCTTAAATTTCACTGGCAAGGAATCACTAAGCCTTTTGGCTTTCTGGTTTACTTAAACTGTAAACGTTGGCAACAATTTACTGAAAGGACATACACGTTACAAGCCTTGTCTGTATAGGAAGTGTGTGAAGTAGATTCCCTGACTGGCTAACGATAGCCCTGATCCCTAAATTAATCCCTAACCCTTAAAAAGAATACAATCGATACAATACAATCGCAACAACCAATCCAGAAACACCTTGTTAAAAAGTGTGCATCAACCTACTGTACCATAGGACTTATTCTAACTGCAAACATCAACTAGTATGTTCTTAGTGAAGTCACAATAATTTGCATTAGGTGTTCTAAACTGTAATACTGTATATAAACATACATGAATTGTATGTCAATCAAAGAGCTTTGCCAATTGAGAATTTGGTATTTACTCAAGTTAAATTAAAGTTTTGGGTAGTGAGTAACTGCTTTTATGGTTCAGCAATGGCATAATTCTTCTGTCACTGGTGTAGAATCTACAGTACAGTAGTTGCACTTACTTGACTCAGTAACAATGATGTAGTCATTTGTTCTTTGGGTTGGATTTTGAGTGATCTCTATGGCTACAGCCAACCTGTAGGCTCTGCTGCTCTTCCTGCTAAAATATCAAAAGAAGTAAAGATCTGCTCCCATTTAACCAGTCCTGTCTGACCAACATAAAAAGCAAATAGCATTTGCTTTTTTCTGGTATTATAAATGTTTAAGGTTTTGCGTGTACAAATCAAACATGAACAATAAAATGCTCAATACTTCTTTTTTACTTTATTTTTGATTCCTTGCCGTAGGAAGATGTCGTGTGTATGTGTGTGTGTGTGTGTGGGTGTGCGCGTATGTGGCGCTTTGGCTTGTAAACACGATATCTCAAGAAGGGTAACCCCAAGGGATCTTATACTTGGCATGTAGATTGCCCATATTGAGTAGATGATCCCTATTGTTTTTGGTGGACGTCAAAGGTCATCTGGGGTCACGAGAGGTCAAAACTTCGTAAACATGATATCTCGAGAACGGTACATGTGACTATGCTCATATTTGGTGTGTGGGTTGGTCATCCCTATTGATTTTCGTGGAGGTCAAAGGTCATTTGGGGTCACCAGAGGTCAATAGGTAAATTCCTTAGAAATTGCTTGTAAACACGGTATCTCAAGAAGGGTAAGTGTGACTGATCTCATATTTGGTGTGTGCATTGGCCATATTGAGGAGATGATCCCTATTGTTTTTGGTGGAGGTCAAAGGTCATTTGGGGTCATGAGAGGTCAAAAGGTCAAAACTTTGTAAACACGATATCTCAAGAACGGTACATGTGACTGTGCTCATATTGGTGCGTGGATTGGTCATATTGAGTAGATGATCCCTATTGATTTTCTGAAAGGTCAAAGTTCATTTGGAGTCAGCATGTTCAAAGCCTGACAAGCTTTCCTGCACAGTCTTTCAAGAAAGGTCACTTGTAGGGTCATGTAACTTGTCCTGTAGATGGCACATAGTGAATACATGGTCCCAGAAGATTTTGGTGGAGGTCAAGTGTCATTTGGGTTCACAACGGGCAAGGGGGATCTCAATGTAGGAAGATTGGATGCCTTGCATGTGTACTTTGTGGGCACATTATGGAGCCCTGTTAATTGAAAAACATTGCAAAGCAATGTCAATGGGAAAAAATGCCTTACATTTCAGTGGCAAGGAATCACTAAGCCTTTTGGCTTTCTGGTTTTCTTTTCTAATTACATTACTGTAGAATCAAAGCAATATTTCCTCTGAGAGCTACTGGTAGTTTAATTTTTGACCATGAATTTAGAATGCTTTTAGTTTACTTTATATGCTCATTTAATTTGCAAAAGATATCTATGGCACAAAGCCTACTTCTATGACATGTATTATAGATAAAAGCTGGACACTAAAATATCTATCATTTCCATTGCCACCATCTAAAGCCATTCAGCTGTCACTCTGTCTGTTAAAGTGTACCTCAAGTCAAAAAATTCAAAAATATATATTTAAGAAAATGAAAAATGAATTCTAACAGTCCAACTCCCATCTTCATATGACATTCCTGAGCTGAGATATAAAATGTTGAAGTTTATTCACTTTAACAAATTGGTCTATTGTGCAATAATTTGTGACTTTCTTGTTGTACAACTCACATAAAATGCTTTGTTTTCCTTTAAAATTAAAAATGTGTTTATGACCTTGAACACTTCCTGTTTGCTTGCATAGGATGTTGTACAAGAGGGCTTAATTAATTTCATAACCTCATAAGAGTAGGAGTGCTATCACACCTTGGTACAAGGTGCAGTAACCTTCAGAAAAACAAAGAAATACAAAGATTGTAATTTGAGTAGTACAAGAATGACATCACAAATTATTGCGCAATGTACCATTTTAATTTGAGCTAGTAAACTTCAACAATTAATATCTTGGCTCAGGAATGTCCTATGAAGATGGAAGTGGGACTGTTAGAATTTATTTTTCATGGTCTTTAATATATATTTTTGAATTTTTTGACTTTAGGTACACTTTAATTAAGGCCTTGCAGTGTTACATTCCTGCATCATGCCAACCCTTTTATTTATCCTGGTCATGCTGGCCAAGATTCTTGACCAATTTTTGACAGTTTGACTACCGAAGGAAAAAAAAAAAAATTAAGGATGGTTTCCTATAAGATTTGGATTTGCACAGTTTTCAAAACAATTTATATTTTCAGTGAGTCTTAGCTTTTGTAAATATATTATTGTAAAAGATCTGTAAAATAAAATCAATAGATTTTTGTGATATTGAACATGGGTAATATTGAGTTTCAGATATGAATGTTAAACATTTTCAGGATCAGCTGAAAATGGATGCAAATGCAACAGAACAGATGAAGAAAGGGCAAAAGAAGCCACTTACTCTTCTAGACAAACCTACTGAGCTACCTTTGGTGGAAAGAATCAAGGCGCTTCCACAAGAAAAAAGGTACAGCAATTTCTTTGTTATCTCTTAAAGGGAGGATCAAAGGCACCATTTTAGCACAACTACCAGGAAAAAAACGTTATAATTACAAGGCAATATGAGATGTCCCATTGTTTTTGTAACATTCTCTGCAGTGGTAACAAAGACAAGGAGCCCTCAGTAAGAGTGTTTAAGTTCAAGAGCAGTTCCTCCCAACTTAATTATCTTGAAGCAACAGCTAAATATTGTAATTGTTTTCTGAATACTTCTCTTCAAACTATCACATTTTGTGGACTTCAATATTGCATACCCAGGGTAAATCAAGCTGCAGTAAATTCCACATTTGAAGAAAAAAATGTTGTCACATGACTCTCAACAGGCAATCATGAAACAGGACATTCTACTATACTACTTCACTTCTTCACTACTTTTATTAGAATAAAAATGGTAGGATATGATTCTGCATACTTTGTAAAAAACAAATACAATTTCAGTTAGGTACACCAAGTATGAGATGGGTCCTAGTACTGATCCTCGGCGGTTTAGGCGGTTGACAGTTGCATGGACATGATCAGTAACAGTTTCAAAGCACTAATTTGCAAAATGTGCTCAGGAACAAAAACAATTTCACATCAGAACAAGAAATACAAGGTAAAACATAGTCTTTGTATTGATTGCATCAAAACATATTACCACTTATTTAATATCTTTAATCAAATTTTTTCTCAGGTGGCCTTTTACTGCTGGTTTGACTGCTATCTCACTCAATTCAGCAATGGTTGGGCTTATCTGTAATTCCTACTTCCGCCGTATGTGCATGCTGAGAGGCAAAGGAGTCTTCCTGTCAATGGTTCCAATCACAGGTGCTTGTGCAATCACTTCTCAGTCAGTATGGCAGGTCAGCATAGTGAATCCATTAGCCCAAGGCAAACTAGGTTGTCCTTTATGTGCAGAGCTGAGGGGTGGGCTTGTCAACCTTACGCTTGGTAAGTTTTTTCTCGTTCATTCAATTTTTCAGGAAAGTTGCAGATGTAAAAATGAGCCATTAGGGGTTAACTGATCAGGAATATTGGACATTATGATCAAGGGCGTAGTCAGGATTTCATAATTATATCGGACAGATGAAATGATGCCTAATTGCTTGTCTTGTGGGAGGGGTGTAAGGTGGGGTGTGTACCCCTTCACTTTGTATAATTTCAGCTTTTTCAGGGTGGGATATATTCAAAACATTGCCACTGGGTATACATTATGCTTGATTTGAATTGAATATATCTGCGGAAGCTCATTTTCTCTTTTTTTCTCACTTTCTTTTTTACTGTCTTTTTTAGTGGTGTTTAATACATTACATTTACATTTCATACAATACAAAGACATCAAGTCTTTGGATGGGCAATCAAAAGGGGGTGATTCACAATATTTGGAATGGTGTGTTTTGCAATCTGCACCCGAATACTGTATCTAGTTTTTGACTCCTTACTTAAGACAAAAAGGAATTTATGCCAAGGGGGTGATGTTGTTTGTGTGTGTGGGTGTGTGCACCTTCACCTCTGTGTGACTATACTCATATTTGGGTGTGTGGGTTGCTTGTATGGAGTAGATGATCCCAATCAATTTTTGTGGAGTTCAAAGGTTATTTGGAGTCATAGGAGGTCAAATGGCAAATTCTTTAGAAATTGGTTGTACTGTAAACATGGTGTTGCAAGAGGGTAAGTATGACTTTTTTTTTTTTTTCGAGTGTGACTAATCTCATATTTAGGGTGTGGGTTGGTCATATGGAGTAAATGATCCCTATTGGTTTTTGTGGAGGTCAAAGGTCATTTGGGGTCACCAGTTGTTACAGTCTAAAAACCTCGTTTACATGATTTCTGAAGGTAGAAAGCATGGCTGGAAAAAAACAGCAATTTGGGAATGTCATTGCAGGGAAATTTTGGTATTTGGAGGGAAATTTGAGTACTTTTGTATGTAAACATGTGAAGTGTGTGGGAAATTTTGATTCGCTTGCTGGGAAATTTGATTTGCTTGCAGGGAAATTTACATTTTTTCCAGCCCTGGCACTAGGAAGCTTAAACAGATTTCATACTTGGTATTTAGATGCATAATGGTGAGAAGTAGAATTCTCTTGTTTTTGGTGGAGGTCAAATGTCATTTGGGGTCACAAGAGGTCAGTCTCAGTACCATGTTTACCCAATATAATTTAAAACATAGTATGTGGATGCAATATAGTGAGCAGAACCCTAGCTTCAGGTGGTCAAAAGCCATCTAGGGTGTTGCAGGGTGGGAATATCTGAACAGGATTTACATGATCTTACAGTGTGCATGCTACTAGAATTGAGTAGGACGTTTTAGCGAATGTTCCCGTGAAAAAGGCATTTTCTGGGGTGAAGCTAGTCTCTGTAATTGCCATAGTGAACCCCGTTTAAACCAACCTTTTTGCTCTATTGGGCAAGTAGTCTTTGAATTGGGCAAATGCCTTTAACTTGATTGATCACAAGATACCTGAGCAGGAAGTTCTCAGATAGATTCTGGATTATTAGTTGCCAGCTTGTGTTGGCTAAAACTTCCTATTCACTTTTAGCATCATGAGGAGGCTTGTACTTTGTGAGCACATTATGCAGCACTTTCAATTTGAGGAAAAAAACAGACAGTTTACATTTCAGTGGCAAGGAATCACTAAGCCTTTGGGCTTTCTGGTTGAAATATTGTTTCCTCAGTATGATTACACCTTATTACTTCAGGGAGAAAATGGAGCATGCTACAAATACCCCTGATCTAAAGTCAGGCTTCACATCAGATTAACAGATTGGCAGTAACAGATATGCTGAAATACACAAAAAGTTACATAACATTTGGGATTACCTTACAGGCCAGTCGAGTACGTGTTAATTATTTTTCATGCAAAACGGTGAGTACACTGAAAGCATAGATCACTTGAGGGCACAGATCATGTAACCAACTCAGAAACCAGTTACACCCCACAGTGCCTTTGATCTACTGGGGTTTCTATTTTGCATTCTCATAAGGAGCATCACAGCATATACTGTATTAGTGTATTGGACCAGCTGATGCTGCACCTCAGTGAAGCCTTACCTCACAGGGGTCATTCTTGCAAAGAACGTCTTGTGATGAAAAGTGAGGATGACTATATGAGATACTGTATTTAGGTTTTCCTTGATGATGTTGCCACATTTAAATATTCTGTTCAGATATCATGATAACTTTAATTGAAGCATTGGATTCAGGACTGACTCATGAGGCTACCCCATGTTGTCATCCCTAGGACAGAGGGCACTGTCCTGTGGTTCCTACAAAGATATAATTAAGTCTTAGGTTTCAATGAAAAAGAGCATGGTGACTTTTAATTAAGCACAAAACTGAGTGTCCAAAGTGGTGACCACTTTTCAGTCGTTTTGAAAACCAAGTTATTTTATGTAGGTCCAAATAAAATTCTTATTTCAAAACATTTTAAGTCAGATAAACATTATTCTTCAAGGAATTTCACACATTTATGTGAAACATGACCAAAAAATTCCAAATGTGACCTGTGCACAAAAACAAGAATGAGTTATAGAAAATTTCATTGTTCAATGCATGCATAAAAACATTTCTCTCTGTATTTTCTACAATAATTAATGCATTTTACTGCCTCCCATGAAAAAAAAAACTAAGGGCTCTAGTTGTTTTTCCATTGTTAGCCCATATGAAATTAAATGCAGGTGCACTGGTGAAGACACCATAGAAACTGATCAATCTGTGAATCCATGAACATAAAGCCAGCCCCTATACATTCATATTCAAAACTACGTGTAGAAAGTCTTGAGAATCACAGTGTTCTATGAAGGTAGAACTTATTAAGTATGAACAATGATGCTTGTTAATGCAAATTTGGACTATAGCAAAATGACCTATCTTTGATTTTGGCAAAGTGAGTCAATTACTGTTCAAAGATGCAAGAGACCAATTTTAGGATGTAGTTTTTTCTTCTTCTGTGTATTTCAACCCTCCTTGAAACTACCCCTTACTTTGTGGCAAACTTAAAATAGGGAGTTCTTTAATATTCAGCATTAAACAGGAAATTTATAGAGAGTATGGGAGTAAGGGATGAAAACTTCTCAGCTGTGCTTCTGCTTTGTGCAACTGGTAGGAACCTTTTGAGAGCACACTCTGGTGATTTTCACTCAGCTGGGCAGCCCAACTAGGAAGGCAAAATAAGTCACATGTTGTCTTGTTCAACATTAGGTGAAAGGCCTGATCTTAAGAAGCAGAAAGTCAAGGTGTTTTAAACCGACTTAGTCATGCATCATCACAAATATCATGGAACAAAGTAGTGAATGATGAATGCATGAATAGAGGGCACCATGCAAGTAATACTTAATATTTTCAATACTTCCTTTTCACAGGTGCTGTCTACCCTCTCATTCTAGCTGCACCAGTCAGTGGTGCAATGGCTGTCATGTACAAAACAATTGAAGTGCCTTTGTTTTCCAAGAAATCAACACCGCAAGAATTTGTTCAATTTTGGGTGAAGAAGTTACGTTACTTTAAAGTCCAGTTTGCCACAATAGCTATATTTCAAACTATAATTGGGATGTATTTAGCTGGAAAGCAGTTTGAAATGTTTACTTTTTTACAGAAACAAAGTGAAGATATGATAGATAGTCAGAGGTAGTTGTCAATGAACCAAATGATGCTATTACTCATATGACCTAAATGTACATCTAGAGGAACTACTGTATATGAGTGACCCTGGAAATTGCAACAGATAATATTTGTGTTTGATCCAGTGAATTTTTCGTTTTGGCCTGTAATGCATGAGAGGTTTGGTTTTGAGGATGGACATATATGCATATGCATGTGATTCACCATTGCTTATGTACATATCTTTATGGAATGATACCAAACTATGTGCATCTAAGTCAGCCAACTTTGGGACTCCCTGGTATTCATTCATGTCTGTGCACTTATTTGTAGTTTATATTTTGCCATACATTTTGGAACTTATGAAATTGATTGTGACATTAGTCAGTCAATCTAGAATGGAACCACACATGAATGACCAATATGTAGAGAGCTTTCAAGAGAAACTTCTGGTGCTAATCTCATTAGAGTTGGAACATTGAATTCTTAGTGGACAGAACTTACACATACTGAAAGCTTCAAAGCAGCATGTTTGTTTGCCATTTGAATAAATCGTGAAGAAATCATGGATCTTCAAATTCAGGACAGGACTAGTTTTAAGAGTGACTTCAAAGCTAGTGCACATGGCTACCCTCTAATTTTTTGAGTAATCACACACAATGTCATGTGTTTTGGTACTGAATATCCATAATATCTTTAAAGCAAAATTAATTGATTCCTTTGTTGCATTTTGTCTCTGTAATAGATAAATTTCATGTGTCATCACAGAAACCATGTTTGAGCACAACACTGGTATGTATGTATGTATGTATAGGCTTGTCCTCAAACATGGCTATCTACAGTTTACTGTTTTTGAAATGAATGATTTCATTTGAAGGAAACTGATTTTTAAGTGATTAGAATGAGCTGCCATAAGGCCAGTCAAATGATTAGAGGTTCAGCTAATTTAAGAGCACCAAGTTCTGTCCAAGAGTATATTGCTCCTCAATGTGATCCTTGGAGAGTTAGAAACATTGAAGAACAAAGGTGTTGTTTACAATGCTTAGTGACTGCATATGTGTGAAGCAGCTGAGAACTTGTGTGTCACAACTTTGACACTTTATTTTCAATTTAACCATTGTGTTAAACAGCCCTTACTCAAATTGCCTACCACTAAACAGTCTAAAACTCGCCTTTGTGCAGTAAATCAAACCTTTCTTGACATTGGACCCATAAGATGCTCTCTTGGCGCCCCAACCCCCCCCCCCCCACAAGAAAAAAAAAATAGATAATAAAAATAAATCAAACCACCAACCTCTTACTAGCCTATTAAAGATTAGATTCTACTAGAGTCATGAAGAAGTTGTCAAAATTCACCTTAAAGCAGTGCACTGATGTGGAGTTAACAAACCACTCAGGCAGGCTATTCCACTAGTTAACAGCATTATGGGAAAACTGAACTTCCCAATATCAAGTCTTGTGAAAGGTTTATCAAGCTTTTTACAGTTACCATTAATCCGAGGATTACTTTGAACCTTTAAATAACTACAAGCTAACAAAGAATTCCCTTCAGTAAGAAATTTGTAAACCTGGAACATGTCCCTTTAATCTTTCTCTGCCCCAAAGTGGTTATTCCAAGATGCTTAAGGCTTAGGGGATAAGGTAGACTTCCAACCTCAGGTATGAGTCCCGTGTCTCTCCTCTGAACTCGCTCTAAAAGCAATTTGCCCTTTTCATGGAAGGGGCTCCATGCATGTGCAACATAGTCGAGAATTGGTCTAATCAGCTGCTTATAATTAGTAACACACTTACTTTACAAAAATATTAAAGTTCCTCTTGAACAGCCTACGCAGCCTATAATCCCTCGCAGCAGTAGCTGCACATTGCCTAGGTGGCTTTAAATCTCCCATAGGCCTAATAAGTACTCCCAGGCCTTTCTCAAAAGTCACATCCAAAATAGTACCATTCATGGTACATCATGGCTGGAATTATTAGAACCAAAGTGGAGGACTGCAACTTATATGCATTAAATGTATTAAATTTTTACTTCGTAGATGGGTCATTCTGCCTTTTCGTTTGTTCATCATATAGTCTTGAAATTATTACAAAATAATAGCAATTTCAAAAAACACAGTTTCATATTTTCACATAAAATGGCGATAGGGTGTTATCAAAGGCTTAAACCATAGACGTACGAGGCAGGGGCACGGAAGACAGACTGCTCCCCAGTGGCGTAGCTAGACATTTGTCCGGGCAGGAAGACAAATTTTCGGAATTCTTTCTTTTAAATGTGAACCTCACTTAATGATTGGCGTAGTTTGAGGCGCGTAAAGCGCGCCGAAAGTTGTGTCCCATTTCTACAAGTATTTTCAAATATGGAGCTTGTATTTCAGAAAATTTGAGATTCTGAGTTTCGTGTAAGGTAATTTGAAAAGTTGGAGGATTACTGAAGAATCTGCATTCCTATTGGCAGGTCTGAGATCGCACGGTGCTCCAAAACTCTTGTTGCTACATAATGCTATCTAAGGCCTATAGCAGATTGAGCCTCTCCGACATTTTAGTCGTAAAGAGCTTATATTGGAGAAAATTTTTAACCTAAGGAAAGAAAATTTATAAAAATAGCACTGCAGTTTCCGGTGACACGTGATGATCTGGTGTCGCATATGGCAAATTTCCGATTCTGTCATTTCCAGAGCTCCAGAAAAAGCCAAACTGATTTATGAGTGCTACTGGATCGGAAATTGCAATTTAGAGCGTGCAAAGCGCGCGGAAAATTTAGCTATTTGAAACAAATAGAAATAGAAAGCTTTTAAGGGGTAGTGATTTTCAAAATTGTCTGTACGTTCCGCGCCAGCTGATGATGGCGCTTCCGTTGGTCTTTCGGGGAGTATAAAACATTTTTTGCTACACCCGCCAAAAGTATCTCCCTTTTTTTTGAAATAGTACATGAGCTAGAGGCTGGAACCTCCCGGGATCGGACTCATCTTAAACACTGGGAAAATCGATCCCCAAATACATGCTGGTCATCGGGCATCGACACCCCCTTCCCTAACAAGAAATCCAGGCCAGGTCAGCCCTCTTAAGAAAGGTTCATAGATATATCGGTAGGGCGTGCTTACTGGGATCTCAGTTAATATTTACACTAAACGATATTCGATGTGGAATTGCATTTAAAGGAGGGGACACATAGCCGCAATGGTCCCATAACTCTCGAAAAGATTATTGCAAAATATGAGTTTAGCTGTGAGGTAAAATTCAACCGGAATAAGTTTAGGTCTACGTCCTCCACTGGCGTAATCTGCGTATAGCGCCTCTGTTGATGCAGCCCCCTTTAGGCTGTCGTTTTTCGTAGCGATGAGCTGGACGAAAAAAGTTCGTTCGCTCCGCGGTGACCTCTTGCGTAGCCAGAATTGTAATTGGTTGTAGTCTCCGGAATGGTGTTGGGGTGCCTATCCCATTGAGTTTTTTAACGTGTATCTTCAGAAGCAATCTAGTGCAACATATGATATTGCATGCTTGGAGTCAATTTTTGTTCCATTACAAAAATTCATCAGAATTTGATTGTGGACAGGCCCCACCCCCTCTGGCTACCTCAGTGATTCTACCGAAACTAATCGGAATGTTATTTTTAGGATATTTTGTACAGAAGTAGCTCAAAAGTAGCTCTCTATAATTGGCAAGGAAGCTCAGGTAGCAGAGAAGTGTCATTTCTATAAATACTCAATCGCTGTGCAAATGTTGTGTTTATGATTGTTAATAATATTTTCAAACCACAGAATCTCACTTAGGGGCCCTACGAACATTTTTGATGGAAGACCTAAGATGGAGCTCAAAGTATAAACATTACCCCTTTCTTTATAGGTACGGTAGAAAACACTTTGAGACTATCTGTTTTCGAGGTAAAGGTTGAAATAGCAGGTCAAAAATTAAAATGGAATATTTAGGGAAATGAGTTGTTTTCAAAAGGCCCACTCTTTTCTACTTCACAAAAAGTGAAGTCGTATTCATTTGTCCCCAATCAGTGACGGGAATTTGTTTTCAATGTCGGGGTACGGAAAATACCTCATTTACAAAGGAATATTACCCTGTGAAAAACCAAAGTAAGTGGGCTATTTCTCAAATATTGTAGGGACATGTCCCCTGGGATCGCAGAACATGCCCTCAGCTTTCATGCCTTTTCCTATGACATTGTTCGATTTACTACTTTTCTAACTTTCATCTCAACTTTGACATTAGAGATAGTTTTGTAAACGTTGGATCAGCAGCTCCTGTGTCTACTTCAGCTCTGTGCAAGAGACTTACTTCATGCATACTGTGTGTTATGATATTGCGCCATCGTTTGAATGGGCGGCGTGTGCCTGTAATACTCGTCTAGGAGGTTTGGTTAATCAACAAGTCTCAACATATTTATGTCATGAGGCTACTTCTAAGGGGAAGGGGTATTTCTGCATAATATAGCACGAACCTTTCTAAAAAAGGTGGAAAATATTCCGTCAGCATGGAAGATTGCAGCCCTATCTTAGTCATGCTTGCTTACCTCTTAAACAGTGTGCATCAGCTCAGGCAAGTTGAACCTATAATTATAAGACAAAAGAGAGTAACCCAAACTATTGCAATATAAATCAATATCCAATATCACGTCACACTTTTATTCAAATTCGTCAGATATACACCGGATTTCTCTCCATCCAAATGCTCCAAGAAAAGTCCTCAGTCAGCTGTACACACACCTTGAACTTTGAATGATGTCCCGCTTCTATTGCACTAGCTTTTTGCATGTATATTGGTTGTCATTTAGAGAAGGAATAACGAGGCATTTATCTGAGGCAATTAAAATCAGGTTGAAGGCTGAACCGTTTGAATTTGGTAAGCTCCTTCACTGTTAGCCACACTAACCGCAATTAAATAGAGGCACGTAAGTCGCCTAAGTTATAAAAAACCGTAGTTGTTAGGGACAACCTTTGTAAATCACCCCATCTTCATCAGCTTCCTCAAAGCTGTGGAGATCTTAAGGGGGATATGTCAAGGTTGCTTTAAATTTAGAGAAGACTCATAAAACTAAGTTAATAAGTGACAATGAGGAAGACTACTGACACCAAACTCTATGTTGTTTGTTCCGAAAGTTTTTGGATGATCGTTTTTTTTTTTTTTGACATTTTCTTTTACATTTGTCACTGTTTTAGTGTAGGTTGTGCGACTTAAAAAGGAAAAGAGTTATCGATGTTCCAAGTGTAAAGGCTATATAATTTAAAGGGCGGGAGCAGTCATCCCAAATTGAAGAAGTGTAGTAGACTGTCCAGTTTCATGATTGGCTGTTGGGAGTCATGTTACAATATTTTATCTCTTTAATTTACCAGAAATAACTGCTTGGTAGACCTTGAATATGCAATAGCAAAGTCATAAAATGTAATGAAAGATACTCTGAAGAGAAATAAGATGAAAATTGTGTTATTTAGCTTTTTCTTCAAAATAAGTTTGGGGGGACTGCTCTTAACCTTTTAATGCTGATCTGTAATGGTGAAGTTAACTCAAAAGGCTGAAAGGAGGAAAGATCACAATTTTGCTGGGATTTCGTTTAAGTTTTGTCTTATGAAATTAATCGGTAACACGTCACAACACACTAACGAGGTCAACACAAAAGTAAAATACACTTATATAAAGCCCCAAACCGTAAGCTTGCATGACGCACACCTGATTCTAAGGATGCTTCTACGTAACACAAAGCTTCATCAAGTTCTCTATCAGGAATCCTTTCCGCTTTTGAGAAGAGAGAGAGAAGGTGCAATCGTACTCTTGACAATCCACTCGGCTCAGAAATTGGTGAAAAACGAGGTTAATCGATGATGGAAATTGATACCGTCTGAATAGACAAAAATATAGGTTGTGTATGTGTGTATTACAGTCGCCTTGGATGAAATGAAAATGCAACAGAATGATGCTGCATGCACTTTCAGCCATTTGGCAGGAGGGAGAAAGGGAATAGCGAGAAAATGAAGGACTAAATTAGCGTGATAATAATTCACCCCGATACTGATAAATCCATCTAGAGTAATATGTGTTAAAAATGACAAGAAAAGGTAATTAAATGGTTTGATTTTACTCCCTTTAAGATCTCTTACATCCGGCATTTCCTGCAAATAAAGTAGTCATCTTTTAAGAAGCAGATGGAGTTTGATATAAACGCAACTTCCGTTTTCTGCCTTCATAAAAACAGAGAAAATCATGTTGAGGCAGTTTGCGCTAAGCCCGTAGCCAAACGGGACACTGAAGGGAATGAAATAGATTACATAAGGCTGAATATTCTGAGGTACTTTATATGACTGAATATTTTCTTTTTTTTAATAAAAGGGTGTGAGATTTCACTAAGTTTGTAACCCCTGATTTATATCCTTTCAGCTTTTTAAAGTTTTCGTTTGTCAATTGATAACGCTTCCTTTATATTTCGCTGCTTTTTAAAATGTCCTAGTCAAATTCGAATACCTTACTTTACCTAACCTCTTCGTGCCGAGTGGTAAATAAGGCCTCAACACCTTTTCCTAACTATGCGTTTAATATCAACGGAATAAATATATCTAACTCGAATGTAACCCCTTAGAGCTCAAGAGCTGTCCTCAAATTGATTTTAAAGCAAAAGCTAATATCACAATTTTCTTCTTATTTCTCTTCAAAGTATCTTTCATCATCTTTTATAACTTCAATATTTCATATTTGAGGTAAAAGCAGCTACTTCTAGTAAATTTCACATATGAAGAGAAAAATGTCACATGACTCTCGACAGCCAATCTTAAAACAGGACAGTCTTCTACACTTCTTAAAGTTGGGATGACTGTGACTTGCCCTTTAACTTTGAGTAAAAAAAAAAATAATTTTTTTTAATGTTTGTCTTTAATTGACTATCATGACAGTATGGTTATTAGATTTGTGTAAGCTAGACTCTTTATTAAAATGAACCATTCCCTTCTTTAACATCAGTGCTAAGATAGAGCCATTCTTAGGCATTAACGTTTTGGAAAAGACAATGAGAATGGCAATGACAATTACAACAGTTTATTTCCAGTATATACATACCCAATGCATCACCCAGTTTCACGAGAACAAAATGAGTACCAGAAAGGGAGGAAAAGGAAATAAAACAACTTATAAGCGTTTTCCTTCAGTCTGATAAACGAAGGAAAATGCTGGTTATATAATAGCGCGATGTACAATAACGTTGGGTTTCCTATTCCTTTGGTCGGTTAAGCCTCCGCCTTTTAGTAAAACTTTTAAGTGGATATACAGATGTAGAGAGTTTCCATTCAAAGAGCAACTAGCCATGAAAATAAAACACAAAGCAAAACAAAAACAAAACAAAAAATACATATTCCCCTCGACCGTTCCTCACAGTCTCTTTTGTCATGTGACACGTCAGGAAAACTTCAACATCGGAAAGATAGATGACATGCGTGTACTACAATACATCAATGCTGAACTTACCTTTCATGCGTTTAAAAGTAAAATGTCAGAACTTTGGAGGAAAGAATAAGATGCAGAAGAATGATCGAGTGGGGTGGGAGGAGAGGAAAAGGTATCCGGTTATCCTTAATCAACCTGTTTGAAAAATAAACATAAACAGTTTTAGATGAAATTGATCCCCGTTTTCCTCCAAAAGGCCCTCCCTAATTTTGCGGAATCTGACATTTGAAAAATGATGAGGCCCGACAGGTCAGGTTAAGCCCCTATTTCCAATAATGAAACACCCGATCATCGGTTGTTGCCATGAAAGTTAAAAAAGTGATTTTTTGAACACTCATCAAAAGTAAGGGCTATATTACCCTATACATACAATTCATCTCTGTCTTCAGTTCCTTGTTTCCATGTAAAATGAAATCACATCTCTAATAGTTCCGTTTGCAGCATTTAACCAATTAACAAGGTTTGAAAAAAATCATAAATGTAACTTGAGTTAATGTAAACACTGATGAATTTATTGCTATTTCCATGCCCGTTGCTTTGCCTAATGTATGCATGACCGTACAGGACATGCAGGCCGGGATACTGCAGCCCCCTCCCGAATTGGTCGAAACCTTGCTAAATCGGGCAGACCTCTGTGCCTCAGCAAGGCAGAGATTATGCCCAGGTTAGGTATCT
The DNA here is from genome assembly GCA_037179385.1 of Holothuria scabra. Taxonomy (NCBI): domain Eukaryota; kingdom Metazoa; phylum Echinodermata; class Holothuroidea; order Aspidochirotida; family Holothuriidae; genus Holothuria; species Holothuria scabra. The sequence goes on along the minus strand of CM074190.1, from coordinate 10,968,089 downwards.
AGAGTCGAGCAAAGGTCACCGCCCCCTGAGAGAAAGAGTTCCGTACGGTCATGGCCTAACACATATTCATTTTTGTGATATGAATTTTACCCAGTTAATAGGATACGGATATTTCATCGTCAAATATTATACATTTTCTCAACATACATAAAATGATTTCAACATTCACGACATTTTAATAGCTACCAAAAAGTACACCAAGCAAAGTATGAAATAATAAACACCAAGCATAGTATAAAATAATAAATAAACGAAAAGTGAATTAATGTTGTTGCAAGAGACCTTTCATGTGTCATTTAAAACCTTCGTGATCTTTTTATTTTACTGGCGTGTTCTTTTTCATTTCTTTCAGCGGAAAATTAAAAAAAATCTCCATGTAGAAACTGTACAATGTCTATACAGTAAATATACTTCCGCCGGGAAGTTGGAACCATGACTAGCTGTGTGGCCGTTGCATGAGTCTGCCTGGACAGCTAGTGTAACTGCCCGATGAGATTTCCGTAATCGGAACTGCACAGCGTGCTAAATGATGGTGGTCCTATTCAGTGTTGGAACTGGCCACTTTGAACTGGCACAAACAACGGCCCTGCCGCGCTTCATTTTAATTTCTTTTTCTTTCTTTCGGAATGTTTTTCCCCTTTAATCAAAAGGACTTTACTAAAACTAAACAGAATGTAACACTTTAGGTTTTAAATTTAATGCTGCAAAATCAGGGTAATCTAAGCTTTGAAATTCCATAATTTAGTGAAAGATCACTATCACATGACTCTCACCGGCCACGTGAAACACGGCAGACTAATCAAAATGAGGGGGCTGTACTGTATTTCCCTTTTAAAGGGAAATGCAGTCTTTCCACCTTGTGGTAGTGTAGAAGATTGTCCTGTTTTGTGATTGGCTCTTTAGAGTCATGTGACAATATTTTTCTCCTCAAATGCGAAACTGACCTTTTTTACCTTGAATATGCAATATGAAATTCCTAAAATATTATGAAAGGTACTTTGAAGAGACATAAAAGGAAAATTGTGAGACTTAGTCGTTGCTCCAAAACTCTGCTCTGGCCCCTCAAACTTTGCTTTTTCGTGCATGACTGGGAAACAAACCTCTCATACATCAGTTCAAGTACACATATCTTTACATTCCCCAATACTCAGGTACTCTGCTTTACATATGGGCCCGTGCCCGTAACTAATACTCATATTATCAATACTCATTTGGAGCCGTGCAATCTTTAAAGACATTTTTGAAGTTGTCATCCTAGAATCGCTTCCACGGTTTAATCAAAGCTTTCTCCCTTCATCTTGATCACATGATCCTACAATGTCTGGAGAGACGACAGATTTAAGATGGATAATATTCATCTCTTTAGGCCACGGGAGAATACGGCTACATTTTTACAATGTGGGGCAATTTAACTAGTGAGAAATAAATACCTTACAACATCAGTGGCTAGGGTTTCGAGATCGAATGTATACACTCCCAATTCACCAAAGTACTGATTAGGCATTGTAACGTAGAAATGTAAAATGTTCAAAATATAAAATAATCTTCTTCATTTATGCTGCTCGATATTTATCATGTTCTCGTCTTATTTTCGACTTAAGATTCTCTTTAGATTTTCTTTAGCTAACCAGCTCAAGTAGATGCAAAAAAAGAAGATCACTTTTACTTCCCCGCCGTCGTTATATCTCAGGGCCTCTTTGGATAAGAGTTTGTGGGAAAAAAACCTCTAGGATTATTAGAGATGGAACAATCTTTTCCCAATCAAAACGCTTCAAAACCCTAGGTTTGCCCCGATTAGAAGCTCTTAAAAGTCCAGACATTTCGAACTAGAGTCACGGTCATAGAGACAATGAAGGCAAGAGGTTGGAGGACTATTGAAGAATATTTGAGTACCTTATAGATGTACGGCCTTTTCTCTGACCTAAATGGGTATAGATTCTCCGCTCTTTGATTTAACGACTCTGGAAAGGACACTTGAAACAAGAAGCCTAGGAAAGTGAAAACCTGTGGACATATAGAAAACTGGTGTCACATATTTCTCGATCGGCCATATTTTTCTTTTCAAGTGGCATAACTAGGAGTTTCTTGATGGAGAGACTAAGGAAGGGCTGCATATTTTTGTGGGGATGGTTGGATTTCTGATGCGACCTGTCCTCTATGTAAACGGATCGTCACCATGAGTTGTCGCGGAGCGTAAAGAAAATCTAGAAATATCGCCAACCCTCAACACAGGCGTGTGTAGAATTTGTGTGTTGTTATTTAAAGCATAGTTTAAACAATGAAATGTTCATTTCAATAAAATATGAGCAAATTGCAAAATGGTGGGAAATCCCATGTTAAATGTACCACTTCCAGTTTCCTGGCAAAATTTTGGACACAATATACGCCTGTACATCCTTTTTCTTTCCGTGTTAAGTGGCAACTGAAAACGTCTCAGAACTTTTCAACATTCAACCGAACTGAATACATTTTGGGCAAAGTGTTACGCAGGACTATGTATAGAGAGGAAGGAAATTGCGTTGTCTATAAATGCCCAAAAGTGTCTGACGTTTTGTAGCCTTTTTACCTGCAAATATCAACTTGGACAAGCAGAACATTACACATTTTATGATACGAAAATCATGGAAAGCTAAAACAAAAACGACGTCAATAACAATGTCAATATGACATTATTAAATGACATTCTAAAATTCTCTTAGACTTACAAAATTCGAAACTTCAGCCGCTACGGTAAAATCTGAATAAAATTACGTTTGGACTGATGGGAAATTTTACCAAAATGTTCCGATTTGGCTTTAATGTTTCATTTTTTCAGAATGAATGAGCTTAATTAAGGGACTCGATCGGAGTGGGACAGGTAAACGAAATTTCTGCATCATTCTTGTTTAGAGAGGAAAATTGGAAGTACGGTGCAAACCTTATCAAGTTTCATGTTAAAAAATGTGAAGAAATTCTGATCTTCAAGAATGAACGAATGAATGTGAAGCACACGACGGCCAGGAAATATTTGAAGGAAATTCGAATCCTAAATTGAAGAAAACAGATGCGATATTTATGTAAAATATTTTCTATTTCGTACATGTTTATTGCTTCCTCTGATTTCAATGGCAACTTCATAGGTCAAACCAGAAAATGGTTAGTAACTCGCTGGTCAAATTTAGGGTGGGTGGGTATTTTTAAAGGGAAATTCCCTAACCGGCTACACAGCAGCCCCAATCCTTGAACTAATCCCTAACCCTAACAAGAAATTCATTCGATAAAGTAAAATTGCAACAGATTTCTCCTTAAATACTATCAACTGCAAGCTTATCTAAGGACAATACCGCGATGTAACCAGAGAAGAGATTGAACGTGCTCTTGTGGGCAGGAAACCGAAATCTCGTGCCTGTTCAATGTACACGTGTCGCAAGCCGTGTTCGTCACATGACCTTGCATTTTTGTTTTTGTGTTCTCAACTCATTTCCCGAATGACGTATTACAATGCAGTTTACGACAAACACAGATCATTAACGCTAACGAATGTAGTTCGCCATTCTCACACTTTCATAATTTCATGGAAAGCTCACACTTCACCTTGAATTTTTCCGAAATACTGTAGTTCTAAACCTTGTTTATTGTATCTTCTAACTAGCTTACAAGTTAAACCTAAGACAGTTCTGTAAATGACAAATTTGACATTCGGATTGCCGTCAGCATTAGAGAGGCCAAAAGCTAAGACAAGAAAACATATTACTAAATACCTTACTATAAACTGATTCCGTCTTACGTTGGTAAGGTTAAGCTGGGTCCTTTGTAAGTTACCATAGTGATAAATCATACCTGCCCTTGTGACTTTGTAAAAGGTTCAAATCGTGTTATTTCGGTGACTTTAGCTGTCTTAGTTAGATACAACCTTTGTCAGAAATAGTAGTGATTTGTACTCGTCAACAGAAAAATTGGCGAAGAACTGAAGTTTTCAAAAAAAAAAAATAATGAAGAATGACGATGCTTTAAAATAGGTGCATGCACCCACGTTAAGAAAGAGACATGCCTTGTGGGGGAAAGTTGTGCTCTCGTATAACTCTCGCATAGGAGAAATTTCACTCTTTCGTCTGACACCTCATCGGTTGCATCATCGAATGTCATCCCAGCTAGCGGCGACCTATCTCTTCTTTTCAGAGATAACTCATAATATTTCCACATTTCCAATTAATAACCTCAAATTCCAAGCTTTCTTCTCCAAATAAATGTTAGTCTACCTCCAATATTGGGTAAAAGTAGCTCTCAATGATTCCATGTTATAAATTACAACAGCTATGACACATTACTAGGGTGCCAAAAATTAATTCTTCTGTTGGTAGCCTACTCGTGTGAGCTGACATGAGTGATGGGTATAGGGACGGACATGTTCAGGAAACGTAAGCATGTGTTTTTAAAACTTGCGGGGAAGTTTACGGTGATACCCTTCTTGAGACGTTAAGAAAGTAAACATATAGCGTTTAGGAATTAATGCCACTGTTCCAAATTGGGGCAAAACGCGCTTCATTTTAAACACATGTTTAGAGTGTAGACGAGGTCAGGCCGGCTAGTGACGTCGGACATAGAAGGGATGCATGCGACGGCGTTTCAACTTATCATGTTCTTCTTACTTTTATGTTGTCTACATGTTATTATAAACTCTCGTATTTAGTGGTTTAAGCCAGAGGACTTTTCATCCATCCGTGATACACATAAAAGAGATTTTAAAGACACTAATATGGAGAAACTTTGGATCACAAAACACAGAATCAGGCTCTTGTAAACAAATTTATTTCTTCTCCCCATCCTCCCCCTCATTTTCATATATTTTCATAGGTTCGTGTAAGAATAACTACCACGTCAGTCAGCTGCTCTTGGCTAATCGGTATCCTCAGCTGGTCCTAGAGTTAAGAAGTTTAGTCTGCAGTTTCTTCATTTGTCTTTAAGACCTCACTCCTTGGACTGTTGGAGTTTGTCACAGAGGAGTACATACTTGAAACCAATGTAACATTTTCATCGGTTTTTTTTTTAATAAAGGTGGTTTCAGCAACTATTTAAGTGTATACTAACAAATCAGACAGAAAAGAATTCATGCGCCCAGACCCTCTCTAAAAATTATCACTCAGACCTGCTCTAAAATTATGATTCATTCACAATGGCTTAAGGAAAAGTTTAATAAATCCCCCTCTTCATTTTCTTCCTTTCATCCCTCTCGTTTCAATTTCAGGGATAAGGAGGCGCCACCTCGAAATTCAGGCACAGACCTAAGGTTTGTCGGGGCCCATATCAATTTAGGATAACACAACATTCAAAATGTAACATCATTTCTCCCCCTCCCCCACATCATCATACGATCATGTACTAAATGTCAGTACATGATCGTAAGAAATCGGTACATGATCGTATGAAATCAGTACATGAACGTAAGCAAGCAGTACATGAACGTATGAAATCTGTACATGATCGTAAGCAGTTAGTACATGAACGTGTACTTTTACTACATCAAATTCGGTGAGCCTTTTGGCGGACTTCTGGTACGCCGAAAGGCTCACTCTGTATGGCGTGCGGAAGAGACAGACATGATGATCTTACCTTTTTACATGTACAACGTGTGTTTTAAGATGTACAACGTGTGATTTTACATGTACAACGTAACATTTAACATGATGAAATTATGGTTTTAGTACATGATGGTGTAAATTCACATCATGATCATATGAAGTTAGTACATCATCGTATATTTTTGGTTCATGAACGTGTAATTTTAGTACATGACGTGTAATTTTAGTACATGAACGTGTATTTTTAGAACATCATCATATTTGGTGAGCCTTTTGGCGTGCCATAAATGTAGGCAGAGGTTAATAAATAGGAATTGCATGTAACAGACACTAATACTTTTTGTTTTTTGTGTTTTGTTTTTGTTTGTTTGTTTGAAAGCTGCATTCCTTCAAATCGCGCATATACATATAGCTATCACTTTTGTCCTCTTTCAAAAACAAACGTAGTTGTAGAAAAGTTGTGACATTTGGTAACCCCGACCGAGTCACAAGGTTGAATGCGCTTGTACGCTATTTACGCATGCGCACAAGTGCAGCTGCATACCCAGCGAATGTTATACCCCCTGCTCCGCGTTGTCTTCAGTTAAAGTCACCTTTTCCACAACCGCCAAGAAGACTTAAAGTACAGTTCACACATTTCGAAATGGGTTTATAACGCACAAGTGAAAGTCGCTAAAGTGCAAGCAATATTTAGTAAACACGAAAAGAATGTAAAAGACGAATGAGTCACCTCATAAGAGCAGTAAAATTGTAAGCGAATGTGAAAGCAGAAATACTATGGTGTTGAAGTCACGTAATGTGTTACATCATCGTTATTATTTACTGATTTTTCAGTATCGTGGAGACTCAGAATTACTAAATCTCTCGAGAAACGAAGAACGGTTATGGTTTTGCTACTTCAGATAACTCTGTATACAGCTAAGGGGGGGGGGGGGGTTGCAAATATAATATCAGTCAAGGCTTGTATTACAATCCTCAGTGGTGTGTTGCTGCATACTTAGATACAAACAGGCTTAAGACGGAAGGCCAAGAGGACTACACGACGAGCTTTGAGGGAGGTGTGCTCCACTTTTAATATTTGAGGTAAGCTTGAGAGGCTTAGGGTAAAAATGGCCCTCTTATTGGACAAAACTAATGAGTTGTATCTAACACTGGTCTCGATTTGGCATGCCACCCATGATGAATCCGCGCCAAGCGTGCTGACATTTAAATTTTGCATAGTAAAATATTGTTTCTATGACAACAATATCTGTCAATCAGAAGGTGATGGTAGCAACCTGGTAAAAACAATTTTCTGTAACTCCCCTGCTGTATTTCTCAAAGAGTTGTCGTTAGAAGGTGTTGATGAAAACGACACTGAGGTATTAAATTTGTTAAAGGTTTGAATTGCGTCTGTCGTGCGCAGAGGACTCGCTATAATTCTGATAGTTATAAACCATTTGTAATAGAACATAATTAAATTCGATCCACCACTTTGTTGAAAACAAGCCTCACTCGACCTCCTACAGGATTCTATTGCTTAACACCTTTTAGGGTCATATCAAAAATTAAAAGTGAGGACTGTCTTCGGAAATCAATAGAATGGGGCAGGGAGGCACTATTCTCAAGGAAGTGTTATTAGATGGAGATCCATCGAAATCTTTAATTTATGTGTAATCCAATTAGAGTAACCTCAAAGTGGAGACTAAATCTTTCATTGGGGTTTATAGATCAGTTCTGATTATTTATGCAAATGAACAAAGTAGAAATTAGCCAGTATTGCTATCGGATTTCCATTTTTACCTGCATTGGCTTACCTGATCTAAAAGACCCACCCAAATTGGGTAAAAGACAGCGAACAAGACAACCCTCTAATTAATTTACATCCTTAGGCGACTGGCAATGTAAAGATAATAGACAAATTTCCCGATCTGCTGTTCGATATTTAGCAGATGACTTACCCTGCTTGAACCATGAGGTGTAATCGCACCTCCCTCCTTGAACTTAGTTCCTAACACCTGTTAAACCTATTGAGTCATAGAGATTAGGGTCGGCACCTACACGGCTCAAAGCAGGGAGGTGTTATTACACCTTTATGCTCAATAAAAGGATTCTCGATGTATTTCCATCTAATAAAACCCTCCTGCGCTCCTCCTTATTCCTATAAATTGGTTGTTCTTACAGTGCGCTCGTAATATGTTGGCTATTTCTAAAGCAGTGGCGTAGCCACGTGGGGCCAGATTTTCTTCAGCCCCCAGATTTTTTGCGTCCTGATAAAGTAATTGAGACAAAATAAAATGTTTGAACGGAAATAAACTTTGAAGCATTTCCTTCAAAAATAGTAAATAAATAAAATATGTAACAATTAAGAAAACATGCATGAATGTGTAAAACACATTTTTTGCGCACGTATGAAATCAAGTAATAACTTCAAAATGCCTACTTTCACTAAATTAGATATAACGTATATAATCTACACTGTCGTTATTTGTACTTCGAAGATGCTTTTCGGATGACTGGTTGATTTACTGAAAACAAGGCAATCATACACTGGGGAGCATTTTTACACGACCATTCCTATACTTTATCATACACAAAATATGCCGTAAGGGTAAGGTACTGCCGTCGAATAATTCTTCCCGTCCATCCTTAATAAGTAGGCCTTTGTCGTGCCTCACTCCTGCCCATGACAAGTTCCACTGTAGAACGATTTTTTCGACAAGTCCTCTTTTTACTAGTTAGCACTGTCGTCCGGGTGGATTTGTAAAATGTCCACAAGGTCCAGATATCATATGTTTTCCACACGATCCATACTTCTGCTTTGCGGTTTAAACATTTTGAGAGATTTACTCGTTGTTTTCTAATTTTGACTACCTAATGTACCGATGACTAAACAAATATTGCACCATTTTGCATCTAGACACCACTGAAAACTAGAAAACATTGTTTCTTTGGTAGTATGTATGTCACTTGTAAAATGTCCACAAAGACTAAAAATGAGTAGGCCTACTTCGAAATTTTTCCAGTTCCTCAAAAAGGAAAATCTTAAAACGTAGGCTAAAATCAGTTCAAATTTTTTTCAAACATAGCATCTAGGAAATCTAACGCAAAGGAAGTTTCTCAGAGGGGGAACAACTACTTTTGGTTTTCCTTTTAAAGCTGAAATCCATTCATACATTGCCGCATTTGCGATTTACACCCTCCTGAAGTTTACAATTTTTTCAAAGGGAAAGGGAGATATCCTTTCCCTTTAGTCTCATCCACCAGGCAACAGATCAGAAACTGATGCCCAGTTTTGGGTCCCTAAGAGGGTATTTATTACCATTTTTCATAGATTGGTTTTTTATTCTCATTATTTGAGAAGTGGCAGACATGAAATTCGTATTTCAAGGATAGGTACATGCAGTTTTAAACACGAGGGAAGTACCGTTTCCGGCCATCTGGAGGGTTTGTTAAAACCCCAAATTTTCTTCCTCGCTCCGCGCCAACCGATGGTGGCGCTCCGCTAAGATAGTCTTGCGCGCCTGACCCTCGGAAGTACCAGCCTCGCCCCCACTTGTGACCTAAGCCCCCCTAAAAAGTCCATCTTGACTACGCCACTGTTTTAAAAGATAGGTTGAAGTGAAGATTTTTATGAAGTAAAAAAGAGAAATGTTTAAAATGTCTGTGTAATTACAGGACCAAAGAATTTCGAAATAAAAAGAGATTTCACAGCCCTTAAAATAGCTGATTGAACATATTGCATTTCTAAATTGTTGGAGAAAAAATTGTTATAGGTTTGGCGAACCAATATGGTTTACTCTCATTATTGTACAAAAATTTCCCGATTAACTTATCGAAGTGTGAACAGGTAAACAATGATTAATTCTGGACACCTGTTAAAAATCAATGATTAACTTTTAAACGGCTATTGGCTACTCCAACTAACAAAGACCAAGGATCTGCAGTGTCCTTTATCTGTTTATATAATGTACTCAATAATGCAACTTGAAATGAACGTCTCGACGAAACTTTCGGGCGTGAAATTGTGAAGATGGTGTCCTTTCAGTCCTTCCACCGACTTATGGATGTGCAGTGAACACATTGCAAAATACCATATGCATATACCAAACTTCAATTGGCACATAATTGGAAGAAGTTTCAGCACCGGACGCTCCTGATTGCAAGCACTTTTTCGGTTATCATTTATCTCTTTACTTTCTGCTCTGTATATCTACATCAGTTGTTAACACTGAACGAACATAGGACTTTATACGATATTTAACTTTCCTTCTCATATTTAAATAATCAGGTATCCGAAAAAACCCTTTGTTGAACGTTATGTATGACGTGCCCTTCATCTGTCCTCTCTCTTTATATTGTGCCCTATCCTCGCGTCCAAGTCGACATATTTACCGACGACATAAACCGAAAGGTATGAATATTATTCAGAAATATAATAGTCTACGTGAATTTTTCTATTAGTAAAAATTCATCTCTGCTTTGCATGTATATCACTGAGTACTCTTCTAGAAATTGGTATAAAAGCTAATATAATATTTATCCTTTTTAAGTTCCGGTACTGAAACAAAACTACTGGTTTAAATGAAGAAGATTGGGGAAAGACGGACATATTCATTTTGGTGAAATTAAAAGAAATGGAATCTCTCGGTGATAAATTGAACATCAACCTGGAAGTAAACGCAAACCCCCCTCAGTTGCATGCGTGGTTCTCTAATGTAGTACGTCTGTCAGACTATAGTGAACTATATAGTTTGATGGTTTTAATCATTTTCATATGTTTATTAAATTCCTGACACCACATAACACAGACCCAGTTCAGTTGAGTATATGAAGTAACATTACAGAATAATGAAATCTGAACTATCTGCAGCTGTCTGATATTCCTTCGTAACTCATTGCATGTGTATTTCATCAACGTTTTGCGAGATTATAGCCTGATCGTATACGCAGGCTAAAGTTCTATATTTACACAGGACTATTATCCTGTGTACAAAAGTACAGTATTAAATACATAGGTTATTGTGTTCAAACACCACGTAACATACACCAAGTTTGTTTGCCGGTGTTTACATAACTTTCCAATCTCAATATGTTATAAATTTTCCATTCTGTCTCTCCGAGGGAGAGCCTCACATCTCTTCATTTATTGATCTTTACGGCGATCAATTGAAAACAGGAAGGTCAGCCACTCTCCTGCTGAAGTCGCCATCTTTTTTAATCACCACCAGTGTCCGTAGGTTGTCATTAATCTAATTCATGCAAATGCCTACCTTGTTGACAATCTATCTCATTTTACACAAATCATCCGGCTTCCGATGTTTTCAGGTCATCTCTTCATATTCTACACCTCAAATACTTCCGTAGCTAAATTTTTGTACTCTTGAACCCTAATGCACTCGGAATTTGTACATTGAAATATTATTAAACGGGCAGCCAGCGTAGTTCATTTAATTAATAGCTATCGGAGTAAGATTGTGCCAACAAGAGTGTAGAAGCCAAAACCTGACAAAGTGGAACAGTCGTTGGTCGAAAATCGATGTAATTTGCATAATATGGTAACGTAAGTCATAAATTAGGATAAGTAATTTCAACAACTGTATGATACTAACGGCTGAAAGTCGGAAGTACGAAAATTTCGTATTTAGAGAGAAATAAAACAACAACATTGTCAGTGTTTCACTCCTTCAATGTAGTTTTCATGTCTTCAATATTTTATGAATTTTATGAATAAAATGAACTTTGCGTCACACTTCAACACTTCGACACTGACAGTAAGCAGTTGTTGCCATAGTTAGACCATTCTCGGACTTTTGGCAAGGATCATAGGCCATGTAGTATCCTTTCTTTTCATCGAGTATAGAATGGAGCCATACATGACAGACCAATGGTGCAAATGGTCTGAGGGCCGTGAGGTTGATCAAGTGTTGTCCTTCAGTGGACGTAGCTTCTTTGGGAAGCAGTTTAAAGTTTTTGTTTGGCCGAATAGCCCTTTGCCAGAGAGTCGGAAGGACTCTAAAAATTTTTTAAAAGATTTTATGAATAAATGAACTTTGCATCACACTTAAGCAATGTGGCACTGACGGTTAGCATTTGTTATCATTACTAAACCATTTAGTCTTTAATGACATTCACAGAGTCTTGGTCTATGCCGATATCCCGTAAAAATATTTCCCAAACTTGAAGACTTCACGAGTGATATGGCAATTACTGAAATCAAAATTTGGGATAACACAATCATTTTAGAGCAATAGGAAGAGAGTTATCAATCTGTAGGATTTTTGGTGGGTGGGTGGGTCAGAGGTTTAAGTTATGTAAGCTTTCTTGAATTACCTCTACTCTAATATAACAGTTTTTAAAGGAAACGGCAAGGCAGTTTTCACATTAGATTTATGTGAATATTTGAGTTAGAAGTTAAAATATCAACGTTCTGTTTCGACAACATCTGTGATTTTATACTACGTAACACCTTGAACATTAATACTTAAGTCCATCATCCAACTAACTAACTTCTACTTTTTAATTGGCAAGGTAGGTTCAGATAGGTTCTATATCTGAAGTATTTATGTGCGAATTTGAATATAAAGTATAAATTTTTATAAAGGATCTAAATCGTTAGTGACGTAATTTGTCACTTTTTGTCGAAACTTCCGTCATCATTTGTTTGCATTTATTTTTTGTTAACTTTCGTGTCATGTTTTCCATACGTCTTAAGGGTCAAACATGTTTTTACTTCTTCCAGAGATTGTTACAAATAAAGAAATACATTTCATTCTTCTGTTTCGTTGAGTGCGCCCTCTACATTTTGTGCCTTTTTTTTTATTTTATCTTTCCATATGTTCTCGCCTGATTTACGAAACCCCAACACTACCTGTAACTATGTTGTCTGAATACATTAATCTTATTGTGACTTCTTAAGTTATCCCTTTTTGGTAAGAAGTCACAAGTTGACAAGTTTTCCTCTCGTTTAATTCACTGAAACTTAAGTTGTACACTCGACTTCATCTCATCTTTTGTTTCCGATATTTACCGACGATGGTCATGGTTCCAAAATCTTAATTACGGCATTCTGTCCTTGTGCGGCGGAGAGTTGAATATATCGCACACAATTAGAGACCGCAATCGATCTCAAATTTATCTCGGGCCAAAATTATTGCGATGTTCCATTTGGTGAAGGATCGTTTCATAAATTGTTTTTGAAAAAGAAGTTTTTAGACAGAAATAATATTTTGAAAGGGGAGTATTTTATAGGCGACTCAAATAAGCTGTCCATATTGTTTAGTAATCTATTAAAAAGTGAAAAACGAGTAACTTTCTTCATTTTCGCAGCTTATTTTTATCACACACTTGTATGAAAAAAATGGAATCGCCCAACGTTTGCGGGATCGGACTGCTCATCAAGTTTTTTACGCGACAGGACTCAGTATCAATGAAGAAGCACTATGCCTAAGTCGCGCTAGATTCGATCTGTGACTGAGCATTATCGTCGTAATTATAGATAGCTTACAGACGACGTTGCTAGGAATGTACCATTCATTTCTTTGCATTGGAGCGATATTTTAAGAATAAAAACACAGGACTTATTTTTTGGTGGATGGAAGTGCTTTACCACTAAGGGTGTTGTGACAAGTGCCGAGATGTAAAACAAATACTCTTGAGTGCCAGTGCTTGACGTGTGTATTTAAACAAATTAAACTCTTTCCCAATCTTCAAATAAAAGTTCGTCGGAGTAAGTGACGTGTTAAGACGTAAGTTTATTACTTTTATCGATTTTCTGCTAAGTATACATCCTCGGTACTTCACAGGGAGTAAAACAGTCTTCGGATTAGATTCGTAACAACGGATCTTGAAAAAAAAAACAAAACTTACATACATTTTAGATCTTTCTCGGTGCCACACATGCCTGTAATGTGTTAACAATTTGTAACTAAAGCTTTTAGTGAGATATTATTGTTGTGTTGAGAGGTGGTTTTCATGATCACGGAAAAGAATACGATCGCATTCTTCTAAAGGAATGATCTCCAAGGTATTTCAAATATATTTTGTTTTCAAATCATTATCATATTTATCTTTTAAATAAAAGGCATGGGGAATATTTACTCGCTTTAGGAGTTATCTTCATATTCAAGCTTAGACTGTATACCCTATCACGTTTATTCATGTGACAAGAAAGAAACGTAAAATGGGTTAGATGGGACCACATTACATTGGTCCTGAAAAATATAAATTATCTTTTGTAAGTTATGTTGACCGCATTCGTACTTCATGCACTCAAATATCACAGCAAAGTAACATTGCAAATATACCACATCCGTTAATAACACTGTACAACTATCCTTTCACTGCGTAACCTGCATCAGCTTTCTACCGTAGTATACCTGTAATTTATTCCGCGGTGGTTTAAAAAAGTTCAGCCGTAGGGGAAGATTACGACTCAAGTCACGTTAGTGCATTTTTCACGCCTTACATATAGAGTATCTCCTTCCCCCGCATTAGCATGCAAATCCATGCGTTGTAACGAATTCGACTTAACTTAAAAACACTTACAAAAGATACCAAACCTTACCCACTGATGTTTATATATTCTAGTAACTTCACACTTTGAAGAAAAATATAGCCTATATCGGATGCAAATAAAGGGATGCTAAAGTTCTGTTTGTGAAAAACTCTTTTACACGTATTTTCAGAGAGACATATATATAAGGTCTTTTCCAAATTATTAGATTACATCACCAATTGACGTATTCTTTGGTAGTGTAGGCCTACTGCTTCACGGCTGCATACATATCTGGCGTCAGGGCAAAATTATAATCGAATTTTTCAGACAAGTATCACATCTAATAAGCAAGTGTTAATGGAAAACGTCTGCAGTCAGTGACCTATTTAGAAGCTTATTACTGTAACTTACAGTTATACCCAGAAGGAAAAAACATGATAATATCCCTCCTAAATTATTTTGTTAAGGGGAAGGTGTAGTTTACGTAAGTAAACTCTTCAGGGGATCATCGTTGAAATCGATATCAATGTCATTTGATATTATCAGAATACAATTAAGAGTATTACTTGATGCTACCAGTTGACAATTAGGAATGCCATATTATGTTACCAGTTGACAATTAGGAATGTCATTTGATGTTACAAGTTGACAATTGGGAATGTTATTTCATGTTACCAATTGTCGATTAGGAATGTTATTTGATGTTGCCAGTTGACAAGTAGGAGTATTACTTGATTTTATTAGTTGACAATGAGGAATATTATTTCATGTTACCAGTTGACAATAAGAATGTCATATTATGTTACCAGTTGACAATTAGAAATGTCATTTGATGTTACAAGTTGTTAATGAGGAATATTATTTCATGTTACAAGTTGACAATTAGGAATGTTATATGATGTTGCAAGTTGACATTCAGGATTATTTTATGTAACCATTTGGCAATTAGGAATATTAAGTAATGTTGCAAGTTGACAATTAGGAATGTCATATGATGTTACCAGGGGACAACTAGGAATATTAACTGATGCTTCCAGTTGGCAATTAGGAATGTCAATTGATGTTACCAGTTGAAAATAAGGAATACTGTGGAAATTATATGCGTGGTGAGAGGCAAAATTAATTTCTGTCAAAGGTAAAGTCATGAGACCCCACAAAACCCCGCACAAACCCCAACCCCACAATTTACTCTAAAATCACTACCTTTATAACACCCCACGTGCAAAAAATACGACTTCTCATTGGTCGAAAGAAGGTTTGGATACAGTGAGGTTTATTAGAAATACATGGAAATGGGCGTGGTGTCGTCAATTTTTCCTTCACCATTGTGTCCTTTAAGTGTATCATAAGTAGTAACATTCAGAAATACATTTTAAAAAATTATAAAAAGGGAATTAGACTGGTTCAACATTCATCTCTACGGGGTATTCCTGGGTTGGAATAGAACTGAATCTTACCAACTCAACATAAAATGTTGAAATATGCAGCTTGTGACGTCACCCTAGCACTATGCTCAAATACCTTTCTTTGTTTCCTTCGTATTTTCAAAATCCCCTGCACCCTTTGCCAAAACAAAATAGCCCTCTTACTGCTGTAGAAATACTTGACTGTGAAAACTTTCTCTGTACGACAGGCTTTTCATTTTTAAAGTTCATAAGTCTGTAAACATTTTAACTTTTAAAGAAAAAGGTCAGATAATGTGAGTTGTATGAGACCAGACGGACACGATAATCAATTGATAATCGACTTTTTCAAATTTGGATGAGTGAATTTCAACATTTCACTTCTCAGCATTGCAGAAAAGTTATGAGAATGTGAGTTGGATGAATGCAACTCATTTTCCAACGTCGCCAATGTATGCTCTCAAATATATAGATTTTCATATAAACGTTTTCATTGTAGAATAGTCAGTACATACTGTACTTTTTAGTCATCTGGTTGAGATGTCTACGATTAGAAACGCCAACACAAATGCGTTACTCTTGTACCTACTTGACACTGTTAAGTATGTAAATAAATTTTCGGTGGTATTCCAACAACATTCTTGCATGAAAATGTAAAATTGAAAAATTACAAAAACAAAATTAAAAAAGGAAAAGGAATGTTAGCTAGGTGTCCGACCTTCCGGTCCTACCTGATCCACGGGCTGCACAAGTGGATAAATAGACCCATTTGGAAAATGTAAGTATTCCTGGCAGTTGTGAATTAAATGAACTTTTACTGAAATCAATACAAAGTACGGGAAAACACGTTCGCTGGGCAAGAAGATTTATCTGTAGGCATGGCTAAACAGCATTGAGGTACGTTTGACCAAGTGGCCTAGCCTGAAGCGCAAAATTTACCCACTTGTTCATGGAAAAGTATCTTGTCTACCGGACTAATGAATGGACGAGCCTTTCATTTTCCAAGTAAAAGTAAATATAATTAAAACTGTGGCTCCGAGTTTTCACTCTGAAATCTTGGTAGCGCTCAATGCTTGATCGGTGAGAGGTGGTTGGCTTGGTTATGTATCTAAAACTTTGCATTATCAGTAATCCATTTCGTTAATATCGCAACACCTTTAACTGTTTAACTATATGTCCAGATCACCTTTATTTAGAAAAGAACCACTCCCAATACTCATCTTAATGAAATATTTAGCATTTGCTTCTCTCATTCGAATTTCTTTCGTGGCTCTCCGAAACATTTTTGCCACTCTCCAAAGAGTCGCTACCTCTAATTTCCCCATCAAGGCTCTAATGCATTCAAAGATGTAAACAGAGTATTTAGAATGCATTTGAATTTTAATCAAAACGCCAAACAGCCAGAAAGTTATTCCTTGCAACGAAAATATATGAAGTCGTAAAGAGCAGTCTCGAAGAAGTTATTGTCCTTTAAAGAAATATATGATTATTCATACTTCAAATATTTGTAAATTTCTTTTTAAATTTGTTGGAGTTTTAAACACGGCTAGAAAACCGAAGAGTTGAAATTCAACCACAAGGAAACAGTTTTTTAAGGATGTAAGCCTCAAATCGACGTTGTAAATATGGAACGGAATTTAGAAGTTCAATAACCGGGAGGAAGCATGGAAATAATTAGCGTAATTCCCAAGAGACGGCAGCAGTCATGTCACTACCAACTCATTACAATCACATTATACAAATTATCATCGACAACATGCCTCCTTTAGATGTATCGTTATAAAATGAAATAAAAAGTATTCAAAGATAAGACCTAATGAATGATTGTAATAATTTAGACATTTCGGTTCATAGTTTGTCATGAAAGACATTTGCAAGTTAATTAAAAAGAGAGAGAAAAAAAAAACACAAGAGATGGTTGTGGCTTTGTTACTGCAACTGTTTACAATATCAAAGTAAAATTGGAGAGGAACATGTCTTGTCTCATTTTTAATCGTATCATTTCAAATGAAAAGAAAACTTCAAAATGAAGATTTAATCAATAATTCAAAAAGCAAGTTTGTATTTTTCAGTATAGGACTCACTCGAGAGGCACTTTTGGACATTACTTAGTGTAGCATTTATTCTATCTAGTTCTAACACGAGTTTTCTTTGGTCGTTTTATTAACCAAAAAAAAAAAAAATCATCGTTAATTTTCCATAATTTTAAAAGGCGGGGTGATATTTTGTCTACATAAAACCAATCTTGATGGGCCGTGATGTGCTTACTTTATCCTGTCTTCATTCAAGTATAGTATTAAAATTCCCGGTTCAAATTGCGTCAGAAAACGATCAATTTCGCACTTAAAGGAGAAATGCCGTCACCCAAATTTGAAGTAGTCTAATAGACTGTTCTGTTTCATGGTTGGTTCTTGGATGTCATGTGACAACATTTATTTCTTCAAATCTGAAATTTACTAAGAGTAACTGAAGAGCTAAAACAGCCTACTATGAAAGATACTATGAACAAAACAAGAAGAAAATCGTGAGATGGGGCTGTTACATCAAAATTAGTTTAGACAACACCACAACAAGAATTTTGTAAAAAATAAAATGTTTCCGCTGATTTCATATTCGTGGTGCACTGCTTAAAGATAACTTTTTGGGTCTAACACTTCTTGAAATGTCTGGATCCGCGCTTGTTTCGTTTCATAAACTGATGGACACACCCACTTTTTATCTTAAATTGTTTTTTCCCTTAGATTCTATTTTTCTTTTTTTAGCAGCAACTTCAATACATTGGTTTTACGTTTATTCATAGACATGGATGACAATTTCATATGAAGAGGAAGATACTTCTATTATTCAAACTTTGAAAATAGTTGCTCAAGTAGGATAAAGTTTTCTCCAACATATCAAGTGAGACTGACTTAAGTTTGGACTCATTCCTAGCACCCTCTTACGGCGAAAAAGTTAGAACTTCAAAAACTCCCATTTAGTTTGTTCATTGTTTATATGGCTAGAGAATACATATGTAATAAATGAGAGTTGGCTATGTAACATCTAACTGGCAGAAGAAGCAGTTGTGAAGTAAACTTGTCTCTTATAAGGGAAGAATATATGAGGCAAGGATAATGTTAGGTAGTACTAAAGTCCACTCGGAAACCCGCTCCTCCGCCATGTAAAGTAATGAGTCATAGCAGCACCCGCTCCTCCGCCATGTAAAGTAATGCTGTGATGAGTTTAAGCCCCGCGACTCCAGCATGTAAAGTAGCGTTAGTGGGCTACATGATCTTTCGTAATCGGAAACACAGAAAAAAACAGCTAAGAGTTCCAACTGATTTTACGATGATTGATTGTTTTATTCTGTGATTCAGTCCCCAAAAAAGATGATCAAGTTTTTTTAATTCGGCCGGCAAAAAAAAAAAAAAAAAAAAAACTGAATTAAATATAATGTTACTCAAGTGCTCCTCGTCTGAAGTCTATCACAGGGGTTTCCGCTGGCAGAACTCGCAAGCTCGGGGAGCTTTCATGTCTCGGGGAGATCGGAACACGTGTAGTTCACTGATTGGTTAAAAGTTGTGACGCATCAAATTAACTAAATATTAATGAATGTGTTGATCTAAATGACCAAAGAGGAGACTACAGAGGGTGAAACTGGTCACACATTGAAAATACGGGATACAGCGTACACGTGGAACGAGGAAGACTGTCACCTTCAACGAAAACACGTAATGACGGGAAACAGGAAGAGCCCTGGAAATCTAAGGCAAGAGGAAGGGAGAGTTGCTTGTAAACAACAAGATGGCGTTTCTGTTAAGGTCATGGAGGGTGCACCATCCTTCATGGCAATAAGTGTATGGAAACGTAATGAGGTTAGAGTTGGAGTAGTTTGGATTTTCTCTCCTTTTTGATTTCAGAGGAGGACATCTGTTCAGTGTTCACTCTTTAAAAAAATATATCAAAATGTTCCTACTCCTGGACACCATTCTGAAAGATTGTTCAACCAAAAGGCAAGAACAGCTTCTCGATTCTGACCAATTGCCATAAATCATTACAGTGACACCCCTGCATTTTGCTATCTTGCAAAGGGCAAAGCAGAAATACCATAAGCTCATTTACGGAACAATTTTATCGTCTCATTATTTGACACCCATCGTTTATGTAGAGCTTAACTTTATTATCAGTTGAACGCGAATCTCGTAAATAGTTTAATGAAAAATTATCCCTCTGTCCTCATGAGTTATGTTACTATCTATCTCGCTTTATTTCATATGTAAGTAATAAATTTAACAATGCGGCCATTCTAGTCATCACAGTACCGATGGCAATAGTGACAAACTGAAGCCTGTGTCTAAGTAATAGACCTTATCAATATTTAAAAATGACTTGTCTGACTGTGCTGTTACAAAATACTACATGGTGACTTTTCATCAAAGTGACACCAAATTCACGTGTCATCGTTATATGTAAAATACGTAACCGTGCCGAATGTGTGTATTGTGTGAGGTGCCGTAATTTGAACAATTTGCCATTTTCTGCACTTTGCCATAGCAACAAAGATCAGTGCTGATGGAATGGTAGCATGCATGGTGCGCCTTTAGAGCCTAGAGGTAAATGTATCAATTTCAGCATGGTGGTTTTAGTGTAATGACGGTTGGATTCCTGAACGTGACGTCATCACTTTAAGACTGGATACACGGTCAATAAGCCCATATCCTTTCTGGTAAAACATCTAGCATGGTCAGGTAGCCTAACTGTCTCACTCATTGCCTATGCATACACATGTTCAGAAAATCACTTTATGTTTGGTGTTATCAAAACTTACACAATCGCAATTTAATTACAGAAAACTTAATAGGAGTGGGCGTATGGTTGTATATAGGACAATAAGACATGAAAACAACATATGACCTCCTTGCCAAACCAAATAGGTTTTTAAGCCTCCTTGGTAGAACTACGAAGAAAATTTTGAGAATATTGTTGATCTTATATCAAGAGACGCCCATTTTTCTTGATTGACTGCTGCCGTTGTATAAAATCAACTTTGACCATATAATACCTAGCCCATCACCAGTGTGATTACAATACGTTCAATGTTGTCACACATATAAATTGAATAAATAACAGATAGGGGCCAATATTGTACCACTTATTAGCAGTCTCTGGCATGCAGCCCATAGGAAACATTCAATTCTGACAAACCACGTGAGTTTGCCTTGAGTCGAGGACTAAACCAATTAGTTAGCTACCGTGGTCACTTGCATTCGTTACACGATTGTGTGCACCATAAAGCGTTTTATCTGACTTATCATGTACAGCGGGGAAGAATTCTTCGGTGTCATCAATCGATTTATTTCATTAAGTCGTGGAATTCACCATTAACTATGCACATGTGGCAACGATTTCTTCCTAGCATTTATTATATTTACTGACAAAGTACCTTGTAGAATCTCCGATACATGTAGTAAGCCTACAGACGAATCCAATCAGCACTTGTGTTTAGTGACTGTATAGGTAGCCTTAAATGGGGTACATCAACCTTAAATCGTCTTCATTTATTGTTTTTTTTATGAATTTCAAACCCTCACGTTTAGTGAAATTGAAGGAGTCAAGATACAATTCAGTGTCCAACCATTCATGATACAAAATAAATTGAAAGACTAGAGGTAATGGGCCCCAGTTAGGTCCGACTAAATCAGACCATCACTGGGTTGTCCGGATTCGTCTTTAGCCATGGAGCCAGTACTTGGGCCAGGTAGAATCTGCATGTTGTAACGAACCACAGATAAATCAAAGTGACCTCGGTCGTTGACTTTAAGATCATGTGTATTACAATGTTTTAACCGCCAGTTGAGAATGCAGTCAAGTAGAACTTCTTCATGATAAAATTCTTGAAAGCTGTTTAGTCTTTTGTTTCTTTCCAAGAAACTTGCATCCGCCGTTAGTAATGTTTGACTTTGTTTTAAGTAGAGCTACTTCAGAAATTGAATTTATGACTCATTATTATCACGAGATGTGCAACACGAAATTGAATGTTTATAAATTAATGGTTTAATACATCCAACACAACGTGATACCTATAACTGTAAATGCAGTAGGTTATCTCTCGAGTGAGCAATGCCTATCATGAAGCCTCGCATTGGAATTTCTCGGTACATGTTTAATATTCAGGCTTTTAACCAATTACCTTTCTGTACTTTACTTATCTACTGTATTTTAGAATGTCAGAAACAGACTTGTAACGTAGGGTACTTAACTGAAGGGGGAGGACGGGTATCCCGGGGGGGGGGGATTATACTGGAGTGTACTAATACAAGGTACTTTTCGAGGAGGCTCTCTTCACCCCCTCCCCCGCCTTGGTTATGCCCTTGATCAGGAGACAAACCATTGTAAGGCACACTCTGTACATCAATCAAAAGGCAAACACTGTGGGCAACTTTGAAAGGCAAACATTTAAAAAAAAAAATAGAAAAATAGCCAAGCTGTAACACTTTAAATAGCTTCCAGAAAACCTTGAACTAGTTTTATTTTCACGAAGTAAAACCGCTCTCTCCGCAACAAAATGTTAAATCTATTAAGTGGAAATTTTACAAAAGGTCAGAAATGTTTGTTCAGAATTGTTCCCTTTCGAGTTCTGCCGACTGCCTTGGATGAAACAAAATTTATGTTGGAGCAATGATTGTTGAAGCGGTTTGAAATGTGAAATAAATAACAAAAATGTAGCAATGAAGAAATCAAGAACGTGCTACTACCAAATTTAGGTGAGGAGGTTACTTAAAAGAATGAACAAATATCAATGTCTACATTATACTTTATTTACAGAGATAAAGGGGCCTTTGCGGCTCTTAATTGTGCATTTGTTAATGTAGTTTGGAGTGGTTAGATATAAAGTGTTCTTTAAAAACAAATTTGAAAAGTTTTCATTCTGTGAAAGACTACATGAGATAGATAGAATTTTAAAGATATGGTAGGTCATGCTTTTAAATAATAATACATGTCATCACGGTAAACACAAATTAGTCAAATAGTGTCCGAATTGACTAACCTTGTTCGTCACTCATATTTGAATAGTTTGTGGTGATATCTGACTGATTTCATAGTAGTGAACTAAAGAATATCGATCAAAACTTAGTCATGGAGTCTCAACCTTTGTTGGAGACTAATACAACTGCATAGGTCAGATATTAGTCAACTATTAGATCATGTCGTTGACGAACGTGATTAGTCATTTCAGGCACTGTTACACTAACTTGTCTTTAGAGACATTGGAAGCTCCATTCTTTAGCCCAGGTTATGTAACAGCGATATTGGATCGGATTATATATCTGATTTCCGTGGGTTTTAGTTAAAGTTTCCTCCACCCATTGTCAGAAAGAAGTTAAAAGTTGCCATTCTGTGTACAAACATGATTGGTATGAGAGAACAGTGAAAATGAAATGTAAACCAATTATTTCGTGACGTCACAGTGACAAGCAGCTTATCGTACTGCGTGTATCCGATAAAAATTGTCTGCAGAAGTGACATCACGAAATAATTAGTAAAACTTAGATTTAGTAGTCCTGCGACAGAAATCATACATTTACACAATTTGGTAGTTTTTTGTTTCTTTTTGACCAAAGATGGGGGAAATTTTAAGTAAAACTCACAAAAATCGGATCGAAATTCGATCCGATATCGCTGTAGTGTGACGGGCTTTAAAGCTGAGCATAGATGCATTATAGATCCTCGCTTTCAGTTTATATGATAACAGAGTAAGGTTTAAAGGGCAAGAGCAGTCACCCTACTTGGAGTAGTGTACTGAGTGGATGGTGGATGGTGATGGTCCTGTTTTATAATTGGCTTTTAATACTATTGTGGAAACAATTTCCCTTCTAATGTGAAATTTACAAGAAGCAGGCCTACATGCTTGTTTCGCTTTGAATATGCGACACTGAAGTTGTTTGGTAGGTTAGGTTAGGTTAGGTTAGATAGATGATGTTGTATGGCACAGTTTCTAACAAATTGGTTTACGTTAGGCTGGTCACGGCCTGTTTTAAGTTGTACTTCACTGCTGGCAATTTTCCCTTCTCCATTGCTTATCCTGGGCACCAAGCACAATGGCAGTAGGCTCCAACTTTAAAGCCTTGGGCATGACTTAGCCAGGAGTCGAACTTATCAAAAGAAGAAAGTGAATGCAGTTATGCCTGTTATTGAATAAAAAGGTTGGTGTGACACTAAAGTTCATTCATAAGTGAGGCGAATGAGTGCTTGTTAGTCAATTGACCCATGAAAACGGAGTTAATTTAACGGGAAACAAAAAGACAACAGGAGATGAAAACCAAAAAATACATGCATTCCACGTTCAAATCGCACTCCTCATAATACGGATATACTACTCGTATAATTATGGATATCACTGATGAGTCTATAGCGAGAAGTCTTGTATTTGCTTAGGTAAGGGTTAGGTTAGACTGGGCTAAACTCCGCAACTTATAACCTTCTGAGACGTCATTGAAGGCAGACCTTATACCGATCGGGTATAGTTTTTCAAAATATGTCGTATTAAGGAAGATATGAACTAAAGTTTTAAGCTCATTCTCCTGTCCTGTTTATTTATTCCTATTTTAACATTGAGAATAATGTCAGCTTTAATACACAGAGCGTAGAAGGGGGCTGAATACCTACGCGATGAACTTAACTTATACTAGCGAGGAATGACAGAGGAAAAATCTACACAAACATACGTTCGAGGCACAAATATTTCACCACTCCGGATCTGGAGACCTTCTGTTTTCTCCAAACAGAAGGAGTGACCCTTCCCCACATCACACTCCAACTTCCATGACAACTAAATAATGGCTGTACGTGTAATACACCTAACCTACCATACGGAGAACAAGGATGCCTCTATGTTCTGTGATGAATGCATACAGCTGAGTGTGCTACATTAACTTCATATCTCGAATATGATTTGAGTAATGGCTCCGACTTAAATTATTAATGTTACGCGTCAAACGCTTCTCCATTCCTTCATAATACATTTGAGTCTCCTAATTGCGATGATGGACGAACATTTCAACAACATAGAAATGAACCAGAATTCTTTTAATAAACCGATTCCACTTAATTGTTGTGGATGACATTGGACTGTTAGACAATTTTCTCAATGTTAAGTAAGACATCGGTGTTAATCTGCAGGACGATCTCATTTCGAAAAAAATTAATAAATGGCTAAGAGAAATCGAAATAAGCACAATGGCAGCTAAAGATCCACTTGGGATTCATAAACCTTGATAACAATCGTGAGACCCTAGAAATAAAAAAAAAGTAAAACGCACAAGAAAAGCTCAGCCACTGGGAATAAACAGAAAAGACACACAAGAGCAACAGCACGGAATTTGGTCGAAACGTAAGAAGGAATTCGGAAAGTGTTTACCTTCATTTAATATTTGTTAAGGATATCATGCTTTCACATTTCTCGTCTGTAAATTGCAGATTTTAGAGTATATCTTGACAAGCGTTAAGTTAAGAAATTTGGCAATTAAAATTTAAACGTCTATTTGCATATCACGTGATCCTCTTCAGAGGAGACCGTTGAAATGGTGTTGTTACAGTTCAATTCAATTTATTATACAGAGGGATGGAATGTTATATACTCGGCCTCCACAAATAACTTTTCCCAGATCCAGGGCAGGTCTTTTCGTCTCTTTCGTTGCTTCAAGAACGTCCCAAGAGAACCGAGATACATATGAAGATATCTAAGTTTCACATAGAGGAAGGTTGATTATGAAATCAATGCAGCTTGATGTATGCTAGTTAATAAATGCTCTGCCTTCATTGGACATGGGAATTGCAGGGCAGACAAAATTTGGCATTCTTTAATTAGAGATGAGGGACTCTTTGATGTAAGGTTTAAATCTACTAAATGAATAATTTAGATTGTCCAATAAGTCAATGTACAGTGAACAGACAACTGTAATTACTTTTATTTGAGCAATAATATTTAAATTTAGTATTACCAAGAAAGTTTGACGTTACCTTCGCATAAATAAATGAATATGCAGATGTATTTATACCCTCGGTCCCCCAATTCCACACAATATTTAGTATTGTTCAAAGTTAGTCTGCGGATACAAGTTTATGTATAAGTCACGGAGAGCATGGTTTTTCATTGATGATTCACCATTATGGTGTATGCTTTGTGTAGCTGTTTCATACTTACATTTCTTGTAAAAGATTTTTTCTGCCTCTCCACAATCAAAAAATCATTCATGGTGAAATTAATACGACAACATGGGCAAAATTGAAACATATTGAAGTTACATAGCATTTCGCCATTGAATTCAAAACAGGGAATTGTTACTTGCGTGATACATAAAACTTAAGGTGTTCGCAGTTGTCTCTGATTTGACTGGTTTAGAAGGCTTGTTACTGACCGTCTTCTAGGAATAAATGTCTACTTTTACGCTTATACTGACATATGATGCATGATCTGAGGAAATTGTTTCTAAGACAACTATTTTGTTTTCAGACTGACGTCATAAAATAGACTTGATCAAGTCTAAGTGAGCTATCCGTGGCACTTCTCAAAAGATTGAACAGTTGAAAAGACGTTTCTGAGGAAATGAGATCTGATTTAATAACCCAATTCTTTGATCAAAAGAACAACAGTGTGAAAACGTTTTATTCTTCGTTGAAAAGATGACTTCACACGTCAACATAGACTACGAATATGTTGGATGCTCAACTCGTTACTAAAAATTAAGTATTTTTTGAAAACATCACACATGTTTCTTTACATAATCACGAAACGTCTCGTTCAACAAGACGGTTAATTGTTATCTCCTCAAGATGAATTATTTAAATCATAAGGAAGGGAAACATTGCAATTACAAAAATAGTAATCACACAGCAGATAGGCTAGTCACATATGTTAGTTGTTAGACAGTTAACTTGTCTCATACAGAAAGTTCTCAGTGGCATCACAGCTAGGTATTAGCGAACTTCACGTCTGAGGGCAAGCCTGTATGAACATATGGGGGCTGTCCTCAAACATGGCTGAAATGCACCTCGCTAAAAGCTCCTATGACGTCATGTAAGAACTGAACGAACCCATCCAATCTCACATTGTTTTCCTTTTAAATGAAAGATAGAACCTAGGTGAAACTCTTTTCTTTTAGAATGCTGAAACCCACCCACGACTTTAAAAAGTTACACCATTAAGGTGAAAAGGTTGTGGGAAACCATTAACGTCCAATTAGCTTTAACTCCTCTGCGGCCTTTCTATGTGAGCTTACTCACAGAAGTGAAAGATAGTAATTTCCCTTTATAAATTATCGTCATTTGGTTTGTTTTGTAACTTATCCATACAGGTCTCCAAAGTCCAAATCTTCCTTAAAGCGTGATATATGATGATATGAAAATGATTAACAAATAAATTTTCTCAGATTTAACGTTTTATAAGTACAATGTTGAAACCCAAGCTTGATCCTACCAGTAATAGTGCGTCCAATGATAACGTGAGACACGTTCTAAAATTTTTATCACGTGCTTTGAATAGAGGATTTGTTACATATAAGTAGCCACGAGGTACAACAGTACAAACAGCTGAAAATATCTGCAATTGAATCAGTGGAAACACCGGGTTGAAAATGTGTGTCACCATTGTCATATATCTGAGCAGATATGAAAATAAATGTCTTTTGACTTCGGAATCATCTTAATGGTCCATTAAGTTCGAAATCAATAATACCTATGATATTTCAGTTGATTGTCGATGCGCTTTATATAGGCTATCTTATTTTGGCATGTGAAATGCATTGGGGTAAATTTTTACGTTGTCTGAGGTGAATCACAATGATCATTGTACATAACGTATGTAACATAAGAAAGCTAGGCAAAAAACGAAGTTGGGTGGCTCAGAGCTTTGATGATTTCGACCGAAAAACCTGTAGTCATTTGTATTTATGGAAATTCGCTGTAAATTTTTAAGGTTGACAGTTTTAATAAGTCTTTCAGTAATTACGAGTTACAATGCAAGGAAAACAAAGAAAAACAAACCGTGGTAAATCTGCCATACGAAGGCCTATGTGAAATACACATTATTTGAAGCGGGGACATTTTTGAAGTCAGCAAGGAACGTTTAAAACACAAACCCCAAGGAGAGAAGTTATCTCTCTGAGTGATCTAAAAAGGGTTGATTTGAAAATTTCTGATGTAAACGCAATTTCTTGCACGAGATGTAGGTACGATAGTGGGTATGTTAAACCCCAGTTTTCACGATGTGTTCAGTTGAGATTGAGAAAAGGTTTCAATCTTGCTTTAGCCTATGTATGAAATGTTCGTTTACTCATGATATCTTTCGTATAGACGAATCCTGACAGCAGGTGATGGTCTGATTGAAGTCGGCCATAACTTGGGTCTATCACCTATTAATCTTTCTATTTCCTAAGGCTTTCGTGTATCATAGATGGATGTACAGTAAATTGTATGTTGATTTCTTCCATTTCACCGAATATAAGGGTTCGAAAATCATGTGGACAATAATTGAAGACGATTTAAAACCGATGGACCCCACTAATGGCTGCCTACAGGAACTAAACACAAGCCCTGATCGGATTCATCTATAAGGGAACAACACAAATATTTGCTTTTCTGCATCTCCCCAAGAGGTTCTTTATTTTCATTTTTACTACTTGAAGATGACATTTTGCGCTGATTTGAAAATTCCCTTAAATTTCTTTCATAAAATTCGAAGTTCGAACGGGGACGTCGTTGGAGCAATAAATTGTAAAATTGACTATTGGCATGGAAACGTTGCATTAGACGGTTCAATACAAAACTTGAAGCAATTATTTCTGCTATATCATACGAAAACTATTTTAGACCGTATATTTTGGTAAAATATGAGTGAGTGTAGTGATGGCGCCGTAAGGTGTATCGGAAGTAGTACATCTGTGAGGAAGTTAGTTTAAACGTCAAACACTCCAAAGAATATATTGTGTAATGCCTTTTTAAAAGGATGGTTTCCATGGGAAAACTGAAGAGATGTGGAAGTAACTAGGGCGGGAAGCCGTAGCAAGGTTTGGGGGTATTCGGTGCATCACTTACGTTCAGTTTTACCCAAGTTCTATATCTCGTTTTTGGCATCAGTGACGTACCGACAGTTACAAATTACATATGCCCCTTTACCAGCTCTTTAGCTTAAAAATTCGCAAAATGGCCACAGTTCCGAGTCTAAGGGCTTTCTCTTCCTTTTCGAAGTGTTCGATGTGGTGTAAATTAAGCTTTGTTTTCAAACTTATGAAAAGTGATAATCTAATAAAACATTATAACAAAAATTATCCAGAGATGTAAGTCAATGGGCTTTTCTTTTTTTATTGCAGCTTGACTGTAACGTCATCAAACACCGAAAGTCCCTATTCGACCGTTCACTTCTGAAACTTACTCCCACTCCATGTAACCACTAAATGACTGATTGGAGGTAAAACAGTTTTTGTGGATCCCATTCAAGGTCATCTACAGGATACAGGACGTTCCATGACTCACAAGTATTTAAAGCAAGATGGCTTATTCACGAGTTCAACAAGCTCAGTGCAATATTTTCAGCATTAAGTTTTTAACCTCGCTATCATTTCTGTACATTTG
Organism: Holothuria scabra; assembly: GCA_037179385.1. Taxonomy (NCBI): domain Eukaryota; kingdom Metazoa; phylum Echinodermata; class Holothuroidea; order Aspidochirotida; family Holothuriidae; genus Holothuria; species Holothuria scabra. The sequence goes on along the minus strand of CM074190.1, from coordinate 10,939,044 downwards.
TTTCACTGAATCCGTATCAGTTGAAGCACCCGTTGTCAATCTCACCACTGGACGCGTGGTTGGAAAAAGAGTCACTTTGGCAAACCAGTACCTCAGACCAGTTGACCAGTATCTAGGAATACCCTATGCAAGAGCTCCGGTAGAAAATTTGAGATTTCGCGCAACTAGTTACCCTGCACAACCATGGGATGGTGTAAAAAACACCACCATACATGGACCAGTGTGTCCGCAAGTTATCCCTACTGTAGATGTGAATGCACCGCGATGGTCACAAAAACCCGCGGAGGATGCAAGGCCTTTCTTAGAGACAGCTATGGAGGAAGATTGTTTATACGTCAACGTTTACGTTCCCACCAGAGGTAAGCTTAATTTGAATTTCGTTTCAGTTTAGGAGACTAAACTCTAAAAGCTAATTCACAATTACATACAATGAGAAAGATCGTATCAATCTAATGATAGGCCTATGGCTATTGATATGTTCGGGTCTCAATAAAAACGAGTTGACACTTTCCAACATTTTTGAGAAAAAAGATATGTGGCTGAATATTTTGTTTTTGTTCAAAATATGTATCTCAGTTCAAATTACATAAATCGTATGTATTCCCACAATGCATTGAAACAAATAAACTTTCCTCCTCATTTCGTTCTAGAGCAAAACGATAGAATGGAAATTTAGAGTGATCATCTGTATGGGGTGAGGAAATCATACACCTGCTTTGCTCTAAGTTCACTTAAAGGGCCAATCCTCTCACCCCAAACTACACTTCTTGTAGGGGGTACAGAAACTCTCCACTGGCCCAGCTTTTTGATTGACTTTTTATTCAAACAATGCAGATTACCAAACCTTATATTATACAGAATGAACTATGCTGAGAGTGTTTGTTTTGATTATACACATAGAGCTTTTCTATACTCACCCCGAAGCGATAAACTGAGATTGTGACTGGATGAGGATGAATTTCAGACAATTGTGGGAGGGGCTTAAGTAAGAAGGGTAGGAGAATTGGTACTGCTTGGGGTGAGAGAACTGGGCCTTTAATTCGGAAATTGGATAACTTCAAGTTCTAAAGATCCCGAGAGGTGAACATGAAAATTTAATAAAAAATGTCACTGAAATGATAAAAAGATTAAGTTCCTTTTTTTTTATTAAAACTATAGTCGAGTCATCCTAACTTGTCTAGTTTTGTTACTTCTAACACTGACAGACTGAACTTCATCTTGCCACGTAATATTAACACTCCCTCTACACGGTTTTGGAGTTATATTTCCGAAATATAACTTGCTCTATATTTTTCAGAGAACGAACAAATGCTAGTTAAGGTTCAGGAAAGTTCCGATTTTGCGTTTTTTATACACATAAGCATGCTATTTAGGGTTATACAATTTCAGGCACTTACAAATTTCTCCATTGTTGTACATTTCAACTAGTATGTAGGTTTGGGGAAGTGCGGTTCTCTCCTAGAAGGGTAGGTGTTTTGATTATTACAAAATTACCATTCCTTCAAGTACATTTTGGCACTTTTAAACTATTTCCCCTCTTAGAACCTATTTTGCTCTTTCTGTGCCTTTACTGATTGGCGCACTGAACAGAGAAAAAAAGGGGGGTGTGGTGGCAGCGATGCATTTTATTGACGAAGCGAAAAGCTTTTTTGCAAGCGAAACTCCCAAAGCGAATATATTCTACTAACAAACCTGAGAAATGCCTTTTCAGGACACGAGAGGTCTTTATGTTCCAAAACTTTTGTTCACCCTTCGTGTCAATGATGGTGGCGCTCCGCCTTTAAAGCCTATCTTTAACAATTACCTGATTACATTTCGAGCAGAGAACCCTTTGCACCCAACTTAAAATGAATTTTATCTAACATATTATACGATATAGATCTTCCTTTGCTTGATCTTGAGGATGTTTCATTATTTGCGTAAGTCCAAGCAACTGGTCAAATGTTATACTTCTGGGGGATTCGGTCTGGCTCATTACCAACCACAGTTAAATCCACACATCTATGTTTGATTGGATACCGGCCTGCCAGTAATTGTGTATCACCCCTACGTCTATGTTTGTCTGCGTACCGGCCTGCCAATAACTGTGTAGCACCCATACGTCTATGTTTGTCCGGGTATCGGCCTGCCAATAATTGTGTATCACCCATACGTCTATGTTTGTCTGGGTACCGGCCTGCCAATAATTGTGTAGAACCTATGTTCACATTCTCCTCTTTCTAGTCCACTAATGAAGGGAAACTCCCTTGCCCTGCCCCTCCCCCCAGCCAATAAAGGTGCTCATATTCTTCGACATTACTCTAAGAGGATTTGCTATACGCAATAGTATAATGCCCTTTACTTAACGCTTTTTAAGACGTATTTAATGAAGTTTAAATGTTTTGTTTATTTCAGTGACAGCTACCTTGCCAAATATCATATGAAAATGTTTTTCATCACTCACAAAATTTGAAGATGGGACATAAATTTACACGAGTTCAATCTTAAAAAAGTTGAAATATTAATATGGCTCATTTTCCTGTATTGCAAATCATCACGTGTCAAAATAATATATATATATAAAGCATTATATAGTAATGGTTTCAGCTGGATGACGTAAGAAGTTCCTTCTAAACAGATAGGTATCCATGGTAACTAACAACAACACCTAGTTATTTTGAAACAACCGTGAACTATTATATTCTTCTAGAATTAAATAATTTAAAATCGCTAACAAAGTATCCCTTACATATATATGTTTAGATTTCATGTCAACATATCACTTTATTACGATGTAAAAAAGAAGTTTTAATGCAACATTTATTTTGATTTATATGTTCCTGACGAATAGCAAAAGGCGTCATTTTCTTCTCTTCTGACGCATGTAGCATTCCACATTGCATTTAATGCACATTGAAAAAGCCGACAAAGGAAACAAATTACATAATGGCCTGTGCAGGGATAAATGACGTTAATGTCTAACGACATGCTCGTTGTTCAAGTTCTCCTGAAGTGGGACTCTTTCATTTAAAAAAAATGTAAGGAGGGCAGAAATATCAAAATAATTTTGAAAGAGTTTGAAAGTGATATTCTCACTGGGACAGTTTGTTTTGGACAAGTTTCCACTGATTTCCTGTATCCCGATTGTCATGAGGCCTTTGCCTACGTAGCAGACTGAACGGCATATTCCTTCTTCAGCCCCTGTCTTGACTTTAAAGGGGGCTGAGTAAACAGAGTTGGTTCAGTGGTTGTATAGTAAAGTATTTTCAATAATAAATAGATTAAGGTGACAACGATATTATGTACCCATATATATACGAACCCGTAGCAGCAGTTAAGTAAAGACTACATAAAACAGTTGCGTGTCATATCTTGACAGCTGAATGACAGTTTCATCGTAAAATTTGGGAAACCTATGTTCTATTGAATCAGTAGTCACAGCAACCGCAAGGACTAATGAAGTTGGATTGGAGATATGTTCGAGTTGTTTTAGGCCTATTCATTTGGAGGTAATGCATATATGGTGTGTGCGAGGGTAGGAGGGTAAGGTTTGTGCGAGGGTAGGGGGTAATTGCGTTTTCAAAAAGATTGAATGGTAACATTTTGAAAGAGTGGTAGATAGTGAAGTCGTCCCTCACAATATTTCATAGGCTTATAAAATGGGCAATGATTTTTATGATATAGTATAAGTAGAGCTATTAAAAATATTCTCTTGGTGAAGATGTATTTTAACTATAAATGAGGTGTTTTTACAAAGAGAAAGAAAACGAAATACTGAAGCGATTGAAAACTCCTCTTTTTCAGCTTGCACATATATTAAAAGAAACAATTTCAACTTTAACTTTAAGTATGACTTAGTTGGAAAGCAAAGGAACATGTCGCTTGCCTACATTTTTTGTAATATTCCACAAAAGTTCTCAATTGCCTAAGCTCTTTAATTGACAAGTTAAAAAAATGTAGAGTACTGCAACTCATGTTACACAGTATGAACGATAAAGAATTTATGCATTGGCGACACAATGACGTCATTCTGGGGGGGGGGGGGGCAAAACAATGGAACACGTGGCCTCACGCATAAGAATTCGCAAGATTTCGCTCTGCACGTGTAACAGGCTATGTGCGTATTAGACTGATTGACAAATCATGTGTCTGCATATTTGTAGGTGTTGGTTTGATTTGCCCCTAAAGGACGGCGTAGTTTTTCTCTGTGACGTCATATTTATAAGGTCTATAAAAGACAAATATGCGTAGTATTCCCTTCACCCATGTCAATTACATGAAATTAAAGGCCATAACCATCAAATTCGACTTCACACATAACAAATTTCCCATAATACACTTTATTTCTACAAAAAGATTGCATTTCTTTCAAACTCAGTAGCTATCAAACGCTACATGCCATAAGCGAGTTCGTTAATTCTTTGACTCATGGAACTGTGGGCAGAGTGTGGGATACATGAACCAACTTCGGCACATAGTGTCCAACATTCCATTGTTCCCGTGCTAGTACATACTATAACACCCTGCTCTGAGTTTAACTTTAAGCCCGTTTCGCCAACCCGAACGAAAATAGGGGTCTCAACTCTTCTTTACGACATAAAAAAGACAAATTAGACAAGAGTTCGCTGAACAAAACCACAATTATATTAACCTCCATATATTATGGATGAACTAAGGAAGAATGATTCCACCAAATTTTCTTGTACACCCAAGTTTGAGACACGTGTTGTAGGTTCTGAACAAGTGTGTTTATCCGACGATTTGAATTTGTTATAGTAGATCTGGAAATCTACTAAACTGCTAAACAACACTCCAGATGGAGTCAAGCGTGTAGGGTTCGGTGTGCGCATGGAAAATCAATTCTCCTGTCTGAGAACCCTCAAGGAGTTCTTTAATTGCTAGGGATCCTCGAAATCTGTTATGTGCCGAGGGAGTACGTTCCAGTATCTGACAGTACGTGGGAAGAAACTGTGTTTTTAGCAGTCCTTGTTACTTGAATAATGGAGAACCTGCTTGAATGGTGTTATCTAGAAGGCCCAGGACCGGTTGTGAGAGGTTGACAAGAGGCAAGGCCAGGCAAGGAGGCCTAATTTAGCTTAATGAAGAGTAGCAAGCCTGCTGGCAGATCTTCGGTCTTTGAGACTACCCCACCCCAAGTCTTTCAACATTTTAGTAACACTACTTTGGGAGGAAAAGTCATTACAGACAAAATTTGCAGTTCTACCCTGGATTTGCTCAATCTTTTAATTGACTTAAGGAAGCCATACAAGGGTCGCAGACAGATGAAGAGTACTCGAGTAAGGGACTTACTAGTGTAAGATAGGCACTATTGGGACAAGAGTAAAGATTCCTTTTAATGAAACCTAAGCACCTCTTAGCAAATGAGGTGATACGGTTTTTGTGCTTATTCCAGGCAAGGGTATTATCTAGAAATATCAACTCCAAGGTAAGAGTGGCAGTCGGTGGATGCCAAAATATCATTTCCCAAAGTGTACTCATAAAGTTTAGGATCCTTCGAATGAGTTATCCTCATCGAAAAGTAAGAAGGAAGTGGCCCTTGTGCATAACCCTCAAACCGAATTACCAAACTCTTTTATTGAGATGCGGTTTTGACTTCATTAAAGGCCCAGTTCTCTAGCCCCAAACAGTATCAATTCTCCTAACCTTCTTACTTAAGCCCCTCCCACAATTGTCTGAAATTCATCCTCATCCAAACACAATCTCAGTTTATTGCTTCAGGGTTAGTATAGAAAAACTCAATATATATAATAAAAACACCCTCAGTAACGTTTATGCTGTGTAATATAAGCTTTGGCACTCTACATTGTTTGAATTAGCCGTCAATCAAAGAGCTGAGCCAATTAAGAATTTCGACAACCGGGAACCAAAATTGTAGTTTGGGGTGAGAGGTTTAGCCTTTTAAATAGGTAGCTTTTTACAGAAAATCCGTATTCGCAAGCTCAACAAATAGAGGAGACAAACCCCTGTCCGCGGGATTGACTTCTGTCCCTTCTCTAATGTCTATAGGCTGGCCTTTACTTCTTACTTACGAACTGTATCCAATCTTTCCGATTCCCATCTTCTAATTCTCCTACTCAACGCACCTGCTCAGACTCTTCTTATCCCTTTTCTTCCAGCTAACAAACCTTTATACGATACATATGATACGGAAAGTGCATATTGAATAGAGTAATCTGTATCCTCCGAAAAGGAACAAAGTGCATTCCATAAAAGGGGTTGAGATAGTCTTCGCTTGGAATTTATACGAAAAGGAAATAGTTTCCTTTTCAATATGGTAATTGAAAACATTACAAAACAAATACGAAAGATGCCGGCAATTTGTATGGAACTTGGCACTGCTCATATATCCTCGATCAAACCAACCAATCGTCGAAAGCTATTAGGATGACGTTATGAAAGTTTTTTTCCCTGGTCAAACCAGCTTTGTAAGCTATATCACTACGATCATTAGAATTGGGCTTCAATATTGAGTGTGTGTCAATTTCATTGTTGACTTAACTTGATCAAGTTAACTGCCACCTGCAATTTAGTTAAAACCCTTCGGAAGCATTACCTGACGGATAAAAAAGTTTGTAGATCAAGATAATCCTGAAATATCCACTGATGGCTTGAATACTATACATGCAGATAGGCTCTCAAGTGAGAAGATAAAAGAAAATGTAATGTCATGAACAAAGTAACAGAAGTAGATTATCAAATCGTTCGTCTCACTTTTGTAAATCTTGACTTAAAACAGTTAAAGGTTGAATTAGCCCCGTTTCTGTTCTTGTCTTACCGTCTACATCCTTCTTCTTCTTATTTGGCAGATTATTTCACAGCCCAATAAAGAAGACCCTCCTAATTTTATCCTTTTTCGTCGTTTCCAAGTTGTTATTGAGACTGGAGTGATATCGATTTTAGAAGTTCGTGTCCTAAGTTTAACTGAGACTAAGAAGTGTAAATGACTATTCTCGTCTCCTCAAATGGGTCTTGTTTTATAGCAGCACGTATGCTGTAATGGGGTAATTAATCGATCTGATAATCGTGTTTTTATGGTAACTACAGAGTTGTATTAAATTAAAATCACTTCATTTGTATTTTGCATTTTTACTGTCGTCGTGATGTGTTCATAACGTGGCGAAAAAGCAATTTCTGAATGCTTTTATTCGTATATAACGGACTTTTCATTTAAATATGCAAGGCGTTAGTGCAGTCTAGTATCATTTCTCTTATCCAATCATCGTAGCGTCCGACTCTATTATAAAAGCAATAATATGGACTGACTATAAGTTTATACTCTACACCATCAATCAACCCGCATTGGCATGGATACCCGGTGTACCAATGAAAAACAATACACAATAAACTAGAACAATAGTGATTAAAACAGTTGTATTAAAAGAGAAATTAAACAGACTATACTTGACAATTGATGGAGGTAAAATTTAGTTCCTACATAAATATCAAGGTCGGTTGGTCATGCCGTAAATCTCAGTGGTGTAACTAGAAACAAATATCACCAAATAAAGGAGTGGCAGGAAAGGGGGAATTGTATGTATAATCTGCAACAAAATTCTGTGAACAAAGTTAAAACTGGCGATTTTACCAAAATTGATCCCTCTGTTTTGGCATCCACTGTAGAATGACATTTTAGATGCCAAAGATAAAAAGAACGAGTGGCTGAATTATTTCTTACCGGAAAAAAGTGAGGTTATGGAACAGGAAATTTCCTTACGGTGAAACACGTGATTCATCGGTGCAGGTACTCACTAGAACCCCAAGAGTGAAAAATAAAAAGTAATTCTTTTAGAGTAAAATTCGAGATCACTTTGGACTTGGAGTGAAAAGTTTTAATCGAAATAGAGTCATTTTCACTCTTTAAGAATGAATCAACGTTCTTCATTTTACATCCGTCTCTAATTTCACCGTTTTTCAGTTACAGAAAATATAATGATAGTCACTTTTAGAAAGTTAAATGGGTGGGAGGGTAGGGGAAGGGGGAGGGGCTTTTTACGTGCTAAAAACAGACACGGTCAAATCGGCGAAAAGATGTTGATGTTCGGTTTTGGGGTACGTAACTGGGTTAATTTTGTAAAGGTTCCAAGTTCCCACAGAACCACACCACACCACACCAAATCTAATTTTCCTATCTCATGTAAATTATTTACTTACTCAAATTTCCAAAATAAAAAAAAAAATCATCATAACTTTTGGTGTGGTGTATTGTGTAGGAAGAAAGTGTTTATTAGGCATATTCTCATGGCTTTTTAACTGGGTATTGTAAGAAAAGCAAAACATTTCTACACCATGTCCTTCAAGTCCTGTCTCAATACTATTTTCCTAACTCAAGATATATCACTTTAAAGATTGAGTATTTTTGTTAAAAAATACCGCTGCTTTTCAACAAAGCATCTGGAAGTTATGTAATGTGAACGCATTGCCTCAAATTCCTTTTGTTTTTCTTTATAATTGAACGTCCTGTTTGTCCTTGAAATTTGATACTGTTGGAATGTTTGAGTATCTTTTCATGCATATCTAGCATTACGCTTCACTATACGTGGAGTACAACCACAAATGCTGCTTAAAATTGCCTGCAGCAGAATCAATATTATAAATAAATAGAATGCAATGTCAAATTAATGTGCCACGATTACATCACAGATTACCCATGATGAACCAAACCTCAAGAAAAATTGTATTACTTTAAAAATCTGTATCTTCTGAACGCTGTATGTTATTGAGATGCAGTTTTCACGGCGTGAAAGAGAAAACATTTCTGCATATTTTGAAGTTAATGAATTTTGTCTCCAGAATATGCCTTTAACAGAGTTAAGGCTAGACATTTTGTAAATCTTTGTTTGGTGTTTTTGTAATTGTACGCACCAACTATAACTTTCTGGTTTCATCTAGAGGCACCAATGACCTCTCCCAGTTGTAGTAAGTTGGATTGTTTCCCTCCTCCATTACCTAAAAATCAAAACAGCAATTGCTCCAAATTAATAAATTTTTTTGCTAGGATATAATCTATTTGTGAAATACATTGTTGAGGCAATTTAAAATACCTTCTCCCCTGTTTGCAAAACTCTGTTCTTAACACTCTTTGCCAAAAATCAGCGCTTAAAATGAGGCTACGAAAATGATTGCATGCAAAATATGACGTCGTTTAAACTTAAGGGTCCAGTTAAAATATTTTTAAGTCTACAAAACTTTAATTAAGCTATTAGTATTTTTACGACATTAAAAAAGTCACTGCTGGTCATTCAGGTTGAGAGAGTCACGGTTGTCAAGTGAGATAATATCAACAGCTCTCTAAAATCGGTTCGCAAAAATTAATTGTAGGCATGTAATTATTTTCACAGCTACAGTGTTTACGATAATCCTTTGGATATAAAAACCATTAGAGTGGTTGTATGTAGTTATCGCTGTAGATATATATGGATATTTTTTATCTCTTCCGTGTGACTTGTTATACAGGTTGGTTTCCTGTTGAAATAATTTGAGAAAAAGAAAACATTGAACTTTATTTCAGGAGAGATATAACATTTGATAAATATATTTCATGTATGCTGTATCATGAGATATGTCGAACTTTACAATGAACGACAAGTTTGCCGCTAAACTCTACATTGTTGAGCATAAACATGGTGACACATACAATTTATTTCTTTATCATTTAGTTGTGCGTCTCATGCTTCCTCGTCCATTAGTCCCTTTAAATGTAAACTTGCCCCTGTCTGATTCTAAAACTTGTTCGAAGATACGTTTTTATTTGCTCGTTTTGTCACGAATCTCTGAAGTCAATACAACCTTAGTCATGGGGTACCTCCATGTAACTTGGGAGTTTTTTTCTATCAAACTTTTATGTAAAGTCCGTAAACAGCGAATCGCTATGACTGTACGAAAAAGGGTAAAAAGAACACAAGTTACCTGTAAGTCACGTTGTTCTAAATGTATTGCAAGCATCGGTTTAATTGCCCCAGATGAATAGCACTCGTCGTCAAGTCGTTGTCTTATTCTAAAACATCTTGAGTTTGGTAGGAAAGGTCTAGAACCAAACCTCGAATATAATAACGTGCCCACTTGGGTCGATGCATAAATAATACATATTGTAATACATAGCGACAGCTGGAAGTACTTGTAGAAGAGGTATATCTTGGTTAATATTTTCAAACCCAGGGGCAAACCCAGTCTTTGGTGATTCAAGACGGTTTGAAAAGCCTTCTACGTTCAACCAATCAACCTATTTCCACGACACCGTGAATGGTTGCTTTGAAAAAGCCCTTGAACGTGTGGTAATACAAACCTACAGTTTGGTTTGAAAAGTTTATTAAACATCCATATTTCAAGGGGAAAAGTCACAGCGTTAGTATTTTTAGCCGTAATCACGTTTAATGATTGATTACGAGATACTCGAGCCGTGGGGCTGTAGAAGGTTATCGTTTTGCGCTTATATATAAGAGAAACATAAACCTCTAATAACGGTGAGCTATTTGAAGGGCTGTTCTTGGACAATACAATCTAATGAAGGACGCCCCTGTACAAAGGAAAAAATTAAACAATTACAAAATTTAATTATAAATCAAAAAATAAAAATAAACAAATACATGCAGGAATTGAGGAGAGAGAGAGAGAGAGCTGTTAGCGGTTAATTAAAAAAAATACAAACAGAAAGAATAAGCAATCATGAAAATGTAATTAGTTCCCATATGACACATATTTTCAATTATGTAGTAAAAAATGATTAATCGTCATGAAAATTATTATCATAGTTTTCGTTTTTTCACAATTTTTTTAACACGAGTGATAAGGCATGTTTTAAGTGTACATGAACAACACTTCACAGAAATGGTGCATTGATCGAAACCCCGTGATCACATACTCTTAGAGGGGTAGTCCACGTCACCAGATCCAAATCGCTTAGGCCGTGATAAAAGGAAAGATGCTTGGACTGCATGTTGGATAGACAAATAATTTGTTTTCGTGCTCATAGCTTCCTGGACCGTACAGAGGTTTCAAACGACGTCACCGCATTGCGCGAATTACTATTTTGACGGGTGGGCGCGTTTGCTTGCGTTTGCTCGTTCGCTTATTCGTGCGTGTGTATCGATAACGCACATGCGCAAAAGAAGTACCAAGCAATATGTAAATTAAAGCGCAGTGATGCCATGTTAAGAAACTCTCAGTCCAACGGTAAAACTAGGAGGGTAAAATGTAACCATTTTCATTTAAGTCCTGATAACACATAACAAGAGACGTGCAAGTGTATTTTGAATATAAATTGTTCATCTAATACGGACTGCCTTCTCGCTATTGAAGTGTTTAGTATATAAGTCGGTCACAACTTCCAACGGGGTCTCATCTATCTACTGAATCCAACTTATATCTTGAAAATTGGTACATTTTCACGACATTTTTTACGGTTTTTATGACAATGACACCCACACAGACGGAACTGGAAAATGACAGAAAGTTTGATACTGAAGGGACCTTAAATGTCAACAGATGAACAAGATAAGAATATTATTTTTTAAGAAAGGCGGTTCTCAGACTTCCGCCAGTTGTTACCTTTATATATTTTCCTGGTAAACAATTCTTCCCTTTGCAGCTTCGATTTAAGCAAAAGATGTTATTAATAACTGCAATCACGGGGAGGATATTCTCCCACATTCCCTGAGAGATTTGATAAAATCTTTAAAGACAGTTGGTGACTTGAAACTTAAATCTCCTACTTGTACTGTCCTATCTCATAACATGCCAAAGATAAAGATCATACATGTTATAAGTAGTTCTATTTTCTAGTCAATTCAGTAAACTTTTCCAAACATCAACTTTCAAGCTCGATGTACATAGACAAAGATTTATGACGGAACAAGTTGTTTTGCTTCGAATTATCCTTGAATGCTTTTTGAAAATTTTTGTCTATTTTCCTATAGCAAACGTGTTGTATGGTCAATTTTGAGTTAACGAGAATTTGGCAAAAATATCTAGCTTGTGTAATTACCCCCCCCCCCCCATTCTTACTTCTGGACCATGTCACCCTATTGAATAACATAGGAAGGGACCCCTTTGTTGGGAAGGGGTTAAATTGGAACGTCTTGTCATACGTCATGTAGCCTACACTGATTTGCATGTCAAGCTGAAAAGTGCATGCAATGTAGCTGGCTCTAATCGGTTAAATATTCCGACAAAAAAGGTTGTACGTGACATAAAACAAAATTAAATCAGGAGCACAAAAAGTACGAAACTCGTTAAAATTCATTTCAATGTATAACGCCATAGCCGTAGCTACACTTGTAAATACGTATTTACCTTCCGAAGGCTTTTGTTCCTACTTTACTTTCTTTTTAACCGCCTCCACGCCCAGCACACTCAACGTATAATCACACATACGACACTGCATGCATTCTCCCGTTCATTTGTTATAACTCGTAACCTGGCATTCCGTGCGCAAAAAGCTGTTAGTAAGATTCCAACACGACAGTGCACAAAGCACAAAATCGAAAAGGGGACGAATCAAGTCAATCAGGTTAGCAAGAAAACTGCTGAAGCTCCATTCTTCCACCACCCGCACCCATTACCCTACACCCCAGCTACTAACCGAAGGGAATGTATACTATACTTTGTTCTTTAGCAGCAACTAATATATCTAGCATGTTCAAGATAACACCCCTACCTTTAACCAAAAGAAATGTATACTATATTCTATATTTAAACAATACGACATAAAGTTTGTATGGGATACTCAGTAATATTGACTTCTCGGGTACGTATCGATCAAGTTCTCAAAGTTTTTTTTTTTAGTGTGTCAAAGGCATGAACAAGAAAAGACAAACAATGTTCAGCGTCAAGTAATATGGGTAGGCTACTCAACGTATCTCCTTTAAATCTTCATTACCAAGTGAGGATGCGCTGTCAAACAAGGTGAAACCAGAGATATTAGTTGCTGCATTAGGGGTAATATATTATCACGACATGTCTCATTACTTACAGTACTGTTGATGATACCTTGTTCTTTAGCAAATGAAAAACAACCACGAAGTTATTTTGGAACTGGTTATAAATTGCCTTCAAGGAAGGAGTTACAATTTTGCCCATTGGTATTCATTTGACAAAGACAAATATTTGAAGAAAAAGACATTTGTTCGATTAACAGTGTAATGTCCTCATATGAATGTGGCATTATGATGACATATGTATGCCGGTGATCTTCGTTTCCAAGTTGATCAAGCTTCTTCGTAATTTATTTTGGTAGTGATGAGGAAGACCTTGTCTAATTAAGCGAGGAAAATTTGAATTTTTGTTGAAGGTTGCTAGGTAGAGTTGAGATTACGCTCGACCGCTTCTGTAGATATAAAAACATATCACAAATTAAGAAAACGAAAAAACTGTCTACTTACGGTCCATTAAATTAGTAGTAAAGTCTCTGACTCAATTCTTTCCAGTTGTAGCTACGTGTAAATGTTTCTAATACTTCTAAGACTTCAAAATATGGCATATTTACGGATTTAACAATGAGTTAGTCTACTAAATATCATAATTAGTGAGAAAAAATAGTCACATGACTCTCCAGAGCCAATCACGGAGCACGTCATGTGCAGTGTATACACCAATTAAATTGGAGTGACTGCAGAACAAGCAGAATGAATGACGAAACGATTCAACCAAAAAATATATTCTAAATAATTTAACCCTAGCTTATATTCTATAAACTCCTGCCAAGAGCAGTCACTGAATGGAAGGTTCGGACATTGTCGTTAAAACCGCTTAAAACGAGACGTGAATGGCGTGAGTATTTGATTTACAAAAGTGGAGAACTCTATCCGATCCACGAAAGCGTGGTTTAAATGTAACAGGTACGACACCAACATTAGGCTCACTGTCTCCCACAGACGGGAGGTCAACTGGGTCAGCATTTTTCACGTCAAGTCCCAATTAATTTGTTTTTACAGAAACAAACCCTGTGAACATTTTAGCCTCTGTCAAGTTTTTGAACGATATTTTGTCTGTTCCCTATGGAAACACTGACTGGTAGCTCCTCGGTGTTACAATCATGATCTGAAAATTGCTTATTGATGCCCACGGTAGATCCAATGAGCCTTGATAGTATACGGACCCGCGTACCTTACTTTCAAATCGATGTAAGTAAAGAGGGATTACAAATCGCAGAAATGCCTTGAAAAAGATTTAGACCAGTAAATCAGTCTTTTATCACACAAAACTACAATTCACTGAGAAATGCTGATTGACACAGATCTTTGATTGGCATCAATTCATAAAATGCAAAGTAACTCATATTATACACCCCAAGGAGTGTATTGATTGCATATATGGACCCTGTATGCTCACGACGGCATGCCCTAGAGCCATTAATTAGTACTGTATCTGGGTAAAGATGAGTTTACGGTAGTGTTGGGGGGGGGGGGGGTCAGAAGTAAAATTAGGTTAGGAACACTGGAACTGGGGTAGTTAAAAATAACAAGTAACTTCCAGTCCACTGCATGGCTTGTAACTAGTTAGAGCCTGACTGGCCATTTGGCTACCAAAATATATCATCATTCAAACTCTACTTATAACTCTTTCTGGCCTGGTCATCCATTTAAGATGACGTCACTATCATGATGTGAAGTATATGCAACGCGATGCTCTTCATCACATCGTCATTAGCGATGTGAATAACAAGAGTTTTATGCAAAACAAATGCTGTGTATCGGATTTAGAGAAGTACCTGACCAATCAAAATTACAAATTGATACATACTTGATTCCAAAAATCTTCCCAAATGACCCCAGAAGTTGACGATGATGTAGATTATCCAGGATACAACTTTTTACATTTCATATGGGTAATTAAACCTGGTGTGGACGACATGCAATAACAGATAAAAGAACCTGGCCAAGGACAGTGAGTAACAAATCCAGAATCGAACCGACAATCCTTTTCGTGACATAAGGTTGAACGGGTCCACGAAGCTTTCTGATTTAGTTGCAAAATCAATTCTTGCAGGGCAATGACCAGATTACTTCATATGCAAAATTGATTTTTTTTTCTAAATCCGGAAATTCATCCCAGTTTGTTTGTTTTATGTTATCTATATTCATTGTTTTAGTATCCGGATGATTCATCTTCACTCATTACCGACCATTAATGATGCAGACCCAGCTTTTTGTGAAGCCCGTGAGAGCCATTAAAAATATCTTTAGCATCAATTGATTGTGACCTCTAGATGTTAGTGATGTTACCGACGGGTATTCTGTTACTTTTATTACAAGAACTGAAGGACAACACACTGAACTAGTGGTTCATCATTTCATACTGTGTAAAATCTCGGTTTAGTTCGTTACTAATAGCACAATACCCATTGACATACGTGGTAGGCTACCTGATACACAACTCATCATACACTAATGATCGCAAGACACTTTTCATTAAGCTTGAGATGTTCATTTTCTCAAATTTGTAATTACATCACCAGTCTCGTATAAAGAATTGTTGCAAGAACGTAGATTTTTAAAATGCCTCTCCTCATATTCGTGTTAGTTGGTTTGTTGTCTGGTAGGCCTATGTACTGTTTCTGGAAGTTTCATTCAGTTCCGTTCGGGGCTAACGCTAGAGCCTTCTCGTATTCATGAAAATGCACCTTTTTTGAAGTTTCTTTGAAAAACAGAATTCCTCTCTTAACGGTTTGGTTACGCCCCTTGGCTTTCGTCACTCAGTCTGGGGATTTTAGGGGGACTGGGAATGTTTACCTTAAGTGTCTTTTAAGGACGTACTTCCAGAACTCTTTCGAGGGTAGTTTGGCTTCCGTCGTTCGGTTCTTCACCAGTAAGTTGAGGTGACTATGAAATAATCGATCAGAATCAGGACACATTTGTATTCGTGCTTATTATCATGAAAAAACTTTCCAGCAGTGTCACACGAAGCAAGGATAAACAAATTCGATACGTCAGCGATTTGGGGCAAAAATGTTAAGCAGTGACGGCGCTACGGAGGCAACAGGGAGCATTTTACCCAAAGTTAGGTCAGTTAGGTTACTCGAAAAATAAAGAAATACAACTCTCCTGAGAATGTTTCATCCAGAGATGTGCTCCAACCTTAGAGCTTCCGGGATTCACCCCTTGCCGCCACCCGAAGAAACGGACGTGTAGGGATCAGTTTCGAGCTTCGTTCTAAAATTTTTGCCTCAAACAATTTCCTTTTGCCTTAGCCCCCCCCCCCCCAATTTCGACAGTCTGGGGCCGCCACTGACCGTGTGTTACTGTACCATTGGAGTGGTCAGTTACACCAAACAATTCATCATTGAATGTCAGGCAGTAACACTGGTGTTACTTTTCAAACTGAAATTTCACTGAAATATGCTAAAATCGTTTTCGTTCAATTCATTCTGGCTGCTTGGTTTGATCTGTGTTTTACTACATCTCGTATTCGACAACTTGACTCTCACTTACTGTATGATACGCGCTCACTCATCAAATCTATACAATTGTTTAAAACTAAATGTTTAAACCTACCTGTTTTAGAGTTATTTTACAATGCCAAATGAAAGTTGGGAGGTGTCAATAAACCAGTGTCCTTCCTTACCTGGAGCTATTAAGTAATAACCCCAAGTTTCAAATAGATGATTCTAGTAGGTATCATACCCTTTAAAATTTGACAGTATACGCTTAACTGTTGTCCCTGTAACTTTCGAGCAAAATGGTCATATAATCTTGCCGCCAAAAAAGGGGTCAATAACCTCGATATAATTTCAAAAAGAAGAGACGCCTCGACCTGCCCTTTATATATTAATGGTTCCATATAAGTTCGGTAAATGTTTCATTAGACTATATACGTCTTTACGATAATGGTAGATGACCCAATTTTTCTTGAAAGATTTATCAGTAGAAACGAGGTTGAACACTTGTTTGAACTCAAACCTCTTTATATTGGACTATATTAGACTTTATTGGACAAACTTCCGATTGCAAAGTATCATCTTAATATGCATTATAATGAAGTATGGTGGTTTCATATTTAACAAGGTTTGATGCACACATACGTCAAAGCCTTTCATTTTGGCATACTGGCCGTCACTGCGCATGCTTGGGATGTTTTGATTTGCACAATGATATGTATGATCCATCTTAGCTTCAGTTACGCTACAATGGAAGCAGGGCAGAAGTCGAGTCCGAACTCGGACTCGTGATTTCAGAATTTGAAGGACACGGCCAGTGAGGTTGATTTTCCCCCATTGAGAAAGTACAGGAACTCGAGTCCGAGTCCGAGTCCGGACTCGTGACTCGGACTCTTCGGACTCAACTACAGCACTGAATGGAAGTCTCCCCTTCAAATTTCCAGTGGCACAGAGAATTGAATTTTTCTATTAAAATGTACGTAGAGTGTTGTAAAGTGAAAAACACGCCTCCAAACTAAATAAAAATAAAAAATAGATAAATAAATGAAAATTCCCAAATATAATACAAGGAAAAGGTTGTTAATTTTTGAAACTACTTTAACACTAATTCTCTCTATTCCTATAGGAAGCCTATGTCTTTTATTTCGTACTGTTGTTTCACATAAATACTGAGTATATTCTTAAACACAACCTTACTCGCATGCCGTCATGCAGATTGCACATAATTTCCCCTTACTGCCGTATATACAAATACTATCCGAAAAAGTTCGGTAAATAAAGGATATAGTAAAATGTTTAACCCTTTACCGTTGTGCTCCGATCGGGGCATATTTGCGCTCCTCGGGAGTGGGCGGAAAAGCGGAAGTAGCCCGTCCCGCATCGGCTTCCGTAGGCCATTGACCCGGTGACCTTAAACTATTGTCTCTCTCGTTGTTGTGGCCGAATTTTCGGGTAGCTACTCGCAGTTTCGAGCTCCGCGTGAAACAGTAAAGATGGGTGACAGTCGAGCTCTCCGCATGGGTCCAAAAGGACCCAAACAACGGTAAAGGGTTAAAACGGTAAATTTGACAAAGCGAAATATTTTGCGTCTTACACAGTGTTGACATTATCTTTTATCATGCACGCTGTGGACAAATTATATCCATTCTGATCCAATATGTAAATAATTGTAAATATCTTTTCACCTTGTATATATTCTGCTTTGAGTTTTAATAAAGTTTTTCCTTCAAGGAAAAAAAAAAAATTATATCCATTCTCGCTGAAAGTGAAAAACAGAAAATACCTTATGAAATAATCTAATTTGATTACGTTTTGATGGAAAGTTTCAATATTTTTTATTTTTGATCCGGTTTACACCAGAGAAATTGGCTCAGCGTTTTCATGTCCACAATTTTTAACATTGTTGGCGGTAGCTGAATATATAAAAACAACGAACATTATATATATATATATATATATATATATATATATATATATATATATATATATATATATATATATATATATATATATATATATATATATATATATATATATATATATATATATATATATATATATATATATATATATATATATATATATATCGGTTTATTAAAACTACACGTATCTCGATTTCGCGTTCCACCGATTTGCCTATTCATCGCTGTGTCACTTTTATTCTGCATGCTGAAATCAGGACGCTACAAGCATCAAGGTCAGTAAAATTAGTTTACTGATAATTCGAACAATCGCGTGAAACTGTTAACGAGAAACCCGATTATTGGCAATAAGCAATTTCCTTGGATACCATAAAAACCTTAGTACGCTTACATCTACCTTTTACACTTTATGTATAGAACGCGCATTTGATATGCATTCCATATGGACAACGATATATTTTGCGTGCAGTTTTCTATATATACACCCTTTGTTACAATTTTTTTAATCTGGAAATTCTTTAACTCCATCTGTTGTTGTAACTCTTTAGTAGTCTGACTGAGCACGGGAAAAAATGCTATGGCCCATATTTACCGAAGGAAGCGAAGTTCTGTTTCTCAACTGATATTCTATCTCCTCAACATCCCTAGATATCAACTTGCCTTAAAAACATTTTGTTGCACAGTCATATCCAATAGCATGAAACTAAAGAAACGCTTTTTGGGGATAATGTAAAATTTTGCCAAGAGTCAAATTTTGTAGTATGGTGTGCTAACTTAAAACCATGGTAACCAGATAACTTATTTTGGAAAAGAAAACTACAGAATTATCAATTAACATTCCTCTGCAACAGCTTCCTGTGTTTATGAAATTCCTTATATATTACATTTTTAGATCCTTTTAAAGCACAAAACCTGTAAAGACATGGATGTTTTCAATGATGATCGGATGAGCGACCATGCTTTTCAAGCCATATTCCAGGTATAACACGTGTAACAGTATGCATTCTAACGTTACCGTAGATGTATCGAACGACACCTACGTATGACAAGGATGGCAAAATATTACTTAAAAGATGGACAACTTGACAAGGCTGAACGAAACTGAGATTCTTTGGTGATAACATCGCAGAAAATCCAGCAGAGATTCAGCTAATGTTGCTCTGAGAAGATGAAAATTTAAAGAAGTGAATAAATAAAAACCACCCATTTAGCTCTGATGACTAGTAAAACCCCGGCAACATTATAATTGCATTGTCAGAGCCATTTTTACGCAAACAACTAGATTGTAGATGGCGATATGTAACACAAAACTTTTTCGGGGGTGCACTGCTCTTCTGAGAACATTGTTTAATTTGCGAAATACCACACGGGAGTCGGCAAGGTCCAACTTCCCTCGAACAGCATCAGCATTATCATGTCGATATCGCAAATGTGTGGCACTTACATCGGTATAAACAAAGTATTCCAGTGTCGTCATGGTTACAACTGTGTGAATCAAAGCAAGATGAAATCGAGCCGCAACTAGCAGATAAAATACAATTTCTACACGTGAGTGTTGCTTTATGGACTTTAAAGGCCATGTCCTCTTACCCCAATCTGTTGCAAATTTCCCGACCTTCTTTCTGATGCCCCCCCCCCCCCCCGCAACTGTCTAAAACTCATTCTCATCAAGCTGTCCAGAAACAACCTCATTTCATAACTTTAGGGTGAGTATATACAAGACCCCAACGGTGTAAAAAAAAAAAAAACACTTTCAGTACAGTACAAGTTGTGTAATAAGTGGGTTACAGCACTCTGCATTTGTTTAACTTGCCGTCAATCAAAGAGCTGCGCCAATTGGAAGTTTCTGTACACTACAACAAATTTGTAGTTTGTGGTAAACGTTGACTATCTTTAGTTAAAGACGTCCCAAGAAAGTGTAATAAAACTGTCAAACAACCTCTTTAGGTAATCTTAAGGTAGATGAACTGAGATTCATGCATTCCTACTAGTGAACTGGAGTGAAAATAATCACCGCGCATGAAGAGTTATCTTTCGTGCGAAAACGCGCAATACATTTGCCTTCACTCAAACACATTGTTGTCACACGTAAGTTAATGGAAGTAATGTGTCTTCGACCGATCCCATACAGTCAGGAGCAACGCAGTTGGGTAAGTGAAAAACCCATGTATTGGTGTGGTTGCAGTGACTATTAAACCAACTCGGGCTTCATGGGGCAACAGGACCCCTTAGCTTAATAAGACTATTTTTGTGCCTTTTTTGCCCTTTTTTGCTTCATTTTGTTCTCCTGTGCCTGATAAATATTTCGAAATAGATCTGTATAATCTGTCCACGTGACGTCATGGTAAGGTTAGCCATGTTCACTGCCTCGCAAAAATCAAGGGGAGCTGGGATTTCAGTGTTCAATCCGTATTTTACAGTTAAGCGGTAACCAAGTATTAACGGTACCTATAAAGATACTTTCGTGTCTGAAAACTAAATATTCTTCTTGTTAAGTATTTATGGATTAAATTGTGACATGCGTACAACCATTATACAACCACTATTGAAGATGTAACTGTCCAATGAAAACTGTAAAATAACATTCGCCTCCTGGAATATTAGCTGCCAGTGTATTCACTGTAAAATTACATTTTTGGGGGTAGATTTAACAAAATGTTACTTGATTGGCTGTAGCCATTGTATCGTATCGAATGTATTCTATGTTCGAGTTAGGGATTAGTGTTATCGTTAGCCAGTAAGAAAATTTCTTGTTAAACAGTGCGCATCGCCCCTTTCTTTTTTACAATTTTTCTTCTTTTTGCCGGGCAGCCAAGAAAAGGGCGGGGCTTGTGACGTCAATGACACCTCTGTACTGTCGTTCATAAAAAGAAATTTAAAAAACAGCGTTTGAGACCATGCTATGAAGGAAGGGGGGGGGGTGTAATATGCCATCACATTCCCAGTTTAATCCACTAGAAAGTCCAACCCCGTACCCAACATGTGAAAAAAGGTTTGTAGATACAGAGTTAGTTTGGTATATTCCAGTAAGGATATGGAGAACTCTTTGCAAAAAGCTAACAATGAAATATACTAGGATATTAATCCGAATATGCTGAATGAAAAAAATGGTTTGACCACACCCGTCCACAAACCCATAGTACAGTCCATGGTGTCTTATAATAGCTTTTTAGCCTGTATAGCGAAGTTTCTGTGACTGCCGTCCTTGTAGACTGTCGTCACTCTTACCAGTATTTTGTAAAAATGAGCTAAAAATGAGCTGAATGACATAATTTCATTCTCTCCGCAGCTTAATAGCTTATTCGAGGGACATGGATCAATTTGAAAAATACAACTGTAATACATTTGTTTTTTAGGGGAGCAATAACTTATAAAAACAATAACTTTCATAAAAACTGTGGGTTTGGATTACTTGCAAAAGTGAAAAAATATGCATTGAAATCGTCATGACTTTCCTATGTATAGCCTAAGTCATTATCGGTCAAAAGGTTTTAAAAAGTAGATCGGAGGTACATCGCCTAGTTCACTAATCGATAAAAGATCTAAGGGAACTAAAAATTCAGTACAGCGTTCCGATGCTAGCAGGAAACAACAATTACAGCAGATGATATGGCCCAAAACCAAATTTTAGTATTCTCGGACTAAGGCGATTTTTTGTTTGTTAAGCTCCTGTGCCCCTCGGCGTGGCACTACTTTAAACTTCGAGTGAGCACTTCTGTGCATGGGAAAAAAGATCCTTGAGAGGTCTCCAATATCAGAATTCTCAGCACGATTTTTGTGGACGTTGCTACAGAAGTAGAAAATTTCCATCTGTGCATAACGAAGGTCTTTTAATTACACCTATATGATTTTATCAATTTGGGTGCATATAATTCTACTTTTATCCCACTTAAGACTAAATTTACACATTGGCGTGACTTGTAGGGCTTTATGTTTTACACTTCGTTTATTGAGAGGTCAATAAAGGCACCCTTATTTTAACAAAAATGTTCCCTGCAGTAATTATTGATATCAATGTCTTTAATCTTATGAATATACAAATTTGCAGTTGTAAAATACATGGCTAGGCTTACACTACCCTGAAATAACATCTTCAAAATAACATGAAAGATGGCTGAAAGGAAACATAAAACAGATCTAAAAGATTACAGTGATGTTTGAAGATACGTTTGGGGATACTGTCTGCTTCAAAACCCGTTGCAATTAGTCACATAAAAATAAGAAAAAAAAAAAGATGCCTGTTTGAGGCACATCTACCCTTTAAACTCGGTGTAGGTCAATACAATCAGCATACTGGGTCAACAGTAGGTTACATGTGTCAACTTTAGAGTATTCTATGTCTCTCGAGGTAAAAGAAAGAACTTCCACTTAAATATTGAGCTAGATGTTTCAAGAGACAAAACTTGAAGGCGAATGACCGCTTGTAGCCGATGTTTCTCTCGGAGAAATGGTACTTTTGAAAAGGTTTAACAAAGTCAGACTCGCTGTTCATGTTGAACCGAACATATTCCTTACTGCTTCTTGCTTCGACCGGTATACCATTTATAAGTTAAAGGCGAATTTAGCACCTGTATCATAGAACTAAATTTTACTCGTTTTAAATAGTGTCAACGAACTGGAAGGAATACCGGTAGTTTTCGGTAATGATTCCTGTACATATGATCACATATTGATAAAATTAAATGGACACTTCTGACACCGGACGTGCATTTAAATTACTTTGGTTTGTCAATTGCAGGTAACGTTACACCACGTTGCCTTTCCAGGACCCCTTACTAGATAACTAATACATCTTTCATCGTGACATGGTTTCCTCATCATTGCTCTTAAAGGTTTGAAAATGAGGCAGAGCTACACACACTAAAAGGATAACGAATTTTTAAATCACTAATAGATATCGTTGAGTTTATTATCAGACACAATTCTTCCAGAATGCACTGGGAATGTCAAGGCTATATATTGATACCATAGGTTGTTTATACATAGATTTAATAATAGGGATGCATCAGAGTATCGAGGGCCGGTGTGGCAGTTTTTTTGGTCCTCTGTCCGACGGGACCAAAAAAACTGGTGTTTCTCAGTTTTTTTGGTCCTAGGACAAGAAAACCTAGTCTTTGTGGTCTCGGGTAGGACAAAAAAAGCTAGATGTTTTGGTCCGGGTCTAGTTTTTTTGGTCCCACGAAATAGAAGCCTTTTTTCGGTCAGCTTCACTGATCGATTTTGTACGGTGGCCGAGAGGGGACAAGAAAAAATGGTGATTTTGAGATTTTTGAGAGAGATGGTAAACTCTGAGACAATTAAGATGCCGACAAAAAAAATCCACATTATTCTTTTTTGGTGGTTCCCTTCCGGCAAAATACTATAAATGCAATGACAAATTGTATGACGAAATACGAGATATTACAGGACCTCAATGAAGCGATAGAGGCGAATCTTGACCGAACAAAATGTAAAAATGGGGGTGGGGGACTAAAATTTATCCACATTCTTTTGTTTTACAATGAGGCTGTGGCATTGAGAAAATAAATAGGTAACATCAGTTTATGCAAAAAGAGAGAACAAGTGGCGTGCCCCTGATAGATAGTTGACACCCAGGGTTAAACCACCTCTTTTAGTTCAGAATGAGTCTAGTGTCATCCTGGTGTGGGGATTAAGGGTGCCGTAGGTATACATGGATCATTGTCATATTGTCATTCCTATTTGCTGGCTAAATATAAAACAAAAGTGCTTTCTATGAGAAGGCATAATATATTTGTCTATGCGGAGGGCTGCTCCTTCAGCATGCGAATGGGAACCGCTTTCTAACTGCTGACAGTGCAAGTAAATTAATTAACAAAAACAACGAAATACATGTGAATACCTGTTGCATATTCAAAGACATTTTCAACAGTTTGGTTTGCGCATAAAGGATAATATGCATGGGCTGTATGGTAATTCCCTGCGTAGGCTAGTAGACAAGCCTACAAAATGTTTCAGTGACTATTTCAACATCCAAAGCTAAACTTGAAAAAGTGTTCACTCTTTGCCATCACTTTGCAATGAAATAAAACTGGAATACGAGGTCCATATGTATATGCTTCCGGTAATTTGATAGCACTAATCTCAGGCTAAAGGTCCTTTTTAAGCAGGCGAACGCAACGCATTAAGATATATAAAGTTTTCATACCCGGAAGATCCATTGACGTCACCAAGGCGGGGGGAGTTGCGAACGATCCTCCTGTGCTTTTTTTACATAAACGTTGACCAGATGACTATTTTACCCCTTTTTGTAAAGTGTCTCAGTCCGCTGGCAAGTCCTATTGGACGTATGTAGCTACACCTTTCCATAGTGTTATGATCATATATATCTAATAGGCTAGTGCTTTTCATGAAATACCTTTAGAGTATGTTTTTTAACAGAACCATTTTTATTGAAAATATATTAGAGCGATGTGTTCATCTCTTGGATTCTGTTCATTTTGGGTGGGTAAACTGCTTCATGTCAGTATAGGCTCATTATACTAAAACGAAAGTGCATATGCGGGATATTTCAAATTGACTTAAAATCTCAATGAAGTGACGGTACCGATATTTAAGGGATAAGTCGCATTTGGCTGACTATATTATGGTGAATGAACCGTCTAGACTCCAAGTTGGCAAAATAAGGGTCGAGGCGAAGTCGAGTCCATTATGTTGCTAATTTGGAGTCAAGACGGCTTATGAGACAGTAACGATCAGACAAATGTGGTTTATTCCTACCACTGAAAATGTGTGAAAAACTTTACCTTTATCACTGTCTTTAAGTTTATTGACCGTGAGCAGTGAAACAACAAATCTCTGCTGGAAATGGAACTTCTCAGTGTCTTCGGCCCGGTTAATTTCAGTTAAATATCCCTTATTTTTTGAAACACATGGTTGGAAATTTAGACTTCCACTATGAATGTTTACTACATGCCAAAGAGGGACCTGTTTGACAGCTAGAGTCTAAATAGGGTGGTCGAAAAGGTTCTCCACTGAGTCAAAGCGTCGTTTGTTCCTCCGTTTATTGCACCAGCTGGCCATTTAACTGTTTTATACTTGGAAATAGTCTTTCCATGCATGCCTTTAAGGCCCAATTCTCTCACCCCAAACAGTACCAATGCTCCTAACCTTCTTACTTAAGCCCCTTCCGCAATTGTCTGAAATTCATCCTCATCCAGACACACTTTCTCAGTTTATTGCTTCAGGGTGAGTATGTATGTAATCAAAACACTCTCAGCGCAGTTAATGCTGTGCAATACAAGCTTTGGTGTCTTGCACTGTTTTGCTCTGCACTGTTTGAATTAGCAGTCAATCAAAGTGCCGAGCCAATTGAGTCGGAGTTTCTGTTACCCCACACAAGAAGTGTAGTTTGGGGTGAGAGGACTGGTCCTTTGATTTAAACTACGAAAATCTAAAACCTGCACTTCAATTATGTTTAATTAATCACACACATGTCAAGAAAAACAAATGCAAAATTTCTCAATTGAATGACTCATGGTTTTTATTTGTATAAAGTTTGATTTATGCCTAATCAAAATCACGATTTGCCACTCTAAGTTCCCATTTAAAATGCTACTGTATGGAGACCTTAACGATTTGCTTGCTTTTAAAATCAACTGTTTGCTTTTACTCCCTTGTTTTGGTCTTGACTTTTGCCCAATAAAGAAATAAAACCAGGGCTATTTCTTTCTGTATTAAGAAAAAAATATATTAGCAGGAACAAAACAAAGAAAATTTTAGAAACTTCTGTGCAATATCTTCACTCATTTGTAAAACTTCTACTTCCACCCAGCACACCCATGCATGAAAGATGCCTATGGCTACGCTAGCTACAATCCTCGACAAAAATACATGGGATCGGGGAGTTGCAAGTCCCTGATGGGACAAGCCCCGATCCCGTATCAAGGTTGAACTTTCAGGACGCCTTGGGCTGCCACAACATTGAATGGGGGAGTGATGGGGGATGATGATCCGTTCATTGCCTGTTTTGCTTGTTTTTCCCATTTTTTGTCGAGGATTGTAGCCTAACACAAGTTAATTGTCAATTTCTTGTGTTTGGAGACGCACAGAAAAATTAATGAATGAAAATGGTTAGGCGGTGGCATTATCTAATACTACGCATGCAGTCCCTTGTTTCAATTTTGAATTTTAGGCGTTACCGTTGTGCTTCATTCGGGGCATTGTTGCGGAGGTAGCACGCCCCTTATCAGCTTCCGTAGGCTATCGACCCCGTGACCTCTCTCGTTGTTGTGGCCGAATTTTCAAGTGACATAAGTGACATACATGACATACATAATGCCAGAGGAACAATGTTTATCAGGACGCAAAAAGTCTGGGGAGTCTGAACAACATCGGGGGGGGGGGGGGGGGGGGCGGGGGCTAGGCCCCGCCCTAGGCACTCTGTGGCTACGCGACTGACTTCAAAGTATCTGGGGTCTTTAATCCTACCCCATCTTACCAGGGAGGTGCAACTAGATCACACCTCCCTGTTCGCACAAAGATGCTACCTCTCTAACTACAAGACAGGATATCCGTTAAGAACGCATAATGACGAAGTTCGACCACCATTGCCATGCATTTACCAATGAAAGAGTTGTCTACGAAGGAACCCAGTGAATATCCACACAAAAAATTGAATAAATCTTATGCAAGCGATTTGTCAGGTCTTTGGTGTTTTCACTTAGCCTACAACTGAGAGTTTCCACAGTTTATCATTTTCGTTAGTATGCCACCTTTGGGTAATTGTGGGCTCGGAATCTCTGCAAGTGCCCTGTACACACATCGCAAAACCGGCCTGCCCTTACGGCAAAACCAGGATAATTTCTGTGTTGAGTTTGAGTTTATTTCCACAGTTTAAATACAAAATGATACAATATTTAAACAAGGCGGTGAAGGAGGACTGAGAAAGTAAAACTTATGCTAGTAGACCCATTTACAAAAAGAAAAGAAAAGAAAAAAAAAAAAAAAACAAACAAATAAAAAAGACCCAAATCATAGTCCCATACACACATAATATGGATGACGAACAGTACCATGGAGGCATTATTTTTTCCCACCAGTCGTTCCTTTAGCCCGCATGAGTACAGTGCACCCGGACCGAAGTACATAGACGTCAGAAAATAGCTCTATTGTGCCTGACCACCCTAAGGTGAAATAAAAATGAAACCACACGGAAAAAACTAGAGTAGAGAACAAGTGAGAACGAATTACCCTTAAAGTTATAGTGGTGCCCAATTTGACTGGCATTGTTCTGTTAAGATCGCGCAAAATGTGGGTTCGTTATTAATTCAAAACTTTACACGCGAAAAAAGCGCATTATTTCATCTTTATCGTAATAAAGTTGTGAACATATAGAGGGTCCCGGTCCCACGAGAATGCCATCCTTGCAAGTAACGTACCCATCCCAACCATAGCCCCACGTTATAGAAATGAATTATCTGACCTTTTCGGGGCTTTGGAGCCCCTGTGACAATTTGCCCCCGGCTCATCGGTAGCATGGTGATAGAATGGACCCACCCCTACATGAATCATCCCCATAGTCCGGCGAAACATTTTTGAAATATTTACCACACTCTAAAAAATATTTAAACGATTTTGTTTAAAAATTAGGATACTCACGAAAATGAGTATTTCTACTCGAAATAAGTGAGTACTTCAACTCAATTTGTGTAAAATTTTGCACGAATTCAGCAATTTGTGTAAAATTTTGCACAAATTCAGTTGAAGTACTAACTTATTTCGAGTAGAAATACTCATTTTCGTGAGTATCCTAATTTTTAAACAAAATCGTTTAAATATTTTTTAGAGTGCATAATGACCGTTGAAAGTCGCAATGCCAGAATGACCGTTGAAAGTAGCAATTTGTACGCTATATATATATGCTACGCAATTTTTCGGACCTTTTCGGGGCTGTGGTGCCCCAGTACCAATTCCCCCCCCCCCCCCCCGTTAGCAGAAGCATAGTGATAGAACGGACTCACCCCTACATGAATCACCCCCGTTATCCCCCAAACCATTTTCGAAATGTTTTCGAAAATGACCATTGAAAGTTCGAAGAAACCCCCCGACTGTCGAGATGGCACTTATCAAGTTCCGTACAGCCGTTATTTGGTTCGCTCCACAGCGTAGCGTTATCGTTCGCTGTCTACTGAGTAGGTTGCCGTGAGTTGTATTGGTACGTATTCGTGCATGTTTGTTCGGAGTGTGAACTCTCTGCACTTACGTGCGTGTATAGTGTCCGTATGCCTCACGGACCATTTCAGCTAGCATCAGACCAAAAAAACTGAGTGCATAACCAGATTTTTCTAACCAGATTTTTCTGTCCTAGGACAGCTTCCCAAAAAAACTACGTCACCGGTAAAGCTTGTTATGCACACCGCTAATTTGCCTGCTCAGCTGACTCAACGGTCTTTCCTTAAAATAGTAATATTATGAAACCATGTGACGGTTGTGTAAGCTATGTATGCTACGTCTGCTTGGCACCGTAATTGATAATTGGCTTTACCAGCCGCAAAGAACGGTTAGAGGTAGAAATGTAAATCCGTTTATCACAAAAACAGAATTGGTGAAACGTTTGTCAGGTTTTATTGACTTGTTTAAGGCTCGCAATTTGACCTTTTCTGCATTTCCGGAAATTTATGACATTTTTTTCAGTTAGAGATAATATGAGGATAACCCATCTGTTGTAGAGTAACGTCTCTCGGGGTAAATTTTACCGAATGAAATTTGAATCGCATAAAACCAAAGAGGTATTAAAGTTTTTTCGATTTGAAAAGAAATGTATGAATGTACGTGTCAAATTGATGTGTATCCAAGCAGCGTCTGAGAAACATGACAGGCTATTACAGAGGAGCGTGTGCGAAAAGAATGGTAAGGACTATTCTCTTTTTTCGTCCTTTTAATTTTATCAGAAAGAGAACATTTGCTACTAAATGATTATCTGACATTTTTGAGTATAGGGAATATTGTCCCAACGAAAAAAAATGAAAATGTCCAGTAGCCCATTATTACATTAAAATCTTAAATCGAGGCCCGACAATAACACAAAATATAATGTCCGCCTTCATACTAGAATGTGAAAGAGATGGACAGAAACATACAACAAACATTAAATCATGTATTATGTATCAATAATGCATTATGTATCCATTAATTGTTAGTATGTATCAAAAGCAGGTGTTTTCTCACTTAGCGGGATTACATGTGTAACTATATTTTAATGTCACTTATTTAACGGGAAATATCGATTCCTCAGAGCCATATGTAAATATTTACATTTCGGTAGAAATTAAAAATGTCTTAACATTGTAAATTATATGTTTTCATCAACTAAATGGCTTTATATGCAATTAGTATAAAAACTGAACGAAACCTCCAACTACTAATCGCCATTTGCAAGGTCACCGTCTGTTACTAATGGCCGTAAATGACCTACTTTTGCCATTTCTCATTTCTTGGACAGCTATTTATACCAGCTTTTTATTTAAAAAAAAAACGTGTTGCAAGCTCCCATGAAATATAAAGTCTTCAATAGTCTTTGCGTTCCGAATTTTAACAAGCTAGCAGATGTTATCAATGTTATCCTCAACATACCTATGAAATATAGACGAATCCGTACAGCAACTGATGGTCTAATTTTAGTCGGACGTGACTGGGGCTACTGCCGTTTAATTTTTCAGTTTCTCTACTTACCGGTACCATGGATGATTGTACACCGTAATGCCTCTTAATTGCCTCAATTTTACTGTACATGAGGGTTTGAAATTACATTTAGACAATAAAGGAAGACGCCCCCACTTATGGCTACCCACAGTCACTTTACACAAGTGCTTTTCGGATTCTCCTATAGAATTAAGACTACAACCCTGGGGAAAATTCATGGGACAGTCTCCCGCTTTCCAGTTTAAATTCTTGAGATGTTCGATATATTCTGGTCGAGGACAACATTGATTTGGGGGGGGGGGGGTCATGCTCTGACATTTGCTTCTTGCGAATGCAACAGACTGACAGAGACACCCTCATTGCATGAAAGTCAATTAACACATCCTTGACTGGCCTGTTAACCCAAAACGTTACGTAACTTTTGGTGTATTTTGGTACATCTGTTATTGCCAATCTATATTAATCAGATATGAAACCTAGCTATATTAAGTGGGTAGTTCGTGTGTTTCACTCCCTGAGGCGATGAGGTGTAAACAGGCAGGGAAGAACAAATTTTCAAAAAAGTTATAAGGAAATGTTTCCATCACTTTGGAAGTCCAGCGCATTTGTGCATACGTGATGCTACATTTGGGCAAATGTGCCACATCATTTTTGTGCAGGATTGTAGATATACGGCATTATAGAATTAGTGCTTTGGTCGATGAGGTCTACTCTCAATGTATTGCACTCTATATTATAAGCACGTCTTTACCACTCTTAACCATCCCCAACACCCTGTTATCAAAAGTTCTACCTTTTCACTTGAAACATTAACTCTTCTTATTTTGAGCATTCCAAGAGAGTTAGAATTGACAGAAGTGAAATTGCTTGTCGATGAAAAGGCGTTTAATCCATACTCGACTGATAAATAATCTTGAGACCCCTAATGCAGTATGTAAGATACAAGTTCAGGTCGCCAGCAAGCATCAATTCTAAACAGCCTTATAAAGCTTGATTTGTCGGAGTGTTAAGGAGAAGATCATAAATTCTTTTAAACTCGATAAAAAGTTAGGCCACGACATAAATTCTTGAAACTTTTATGGAGAACTCAGATATTACCTTTCTTAATGGGCCGATACACCTTTCGTTATCTCAGACCAAGAATTGTAATCTGTCATTGAGTCACATATAGGGGCCTAAGTACAAAATACAGAGACAGTGAGCGATAAAAGTTTTCCCAATTGAATAATTGCAACTGAGCTTATGAAATTTCTTTTTCCCTTCATATGAACCTGGGAGAAAAACTAGAGGACCGGACTTCCTTTGAATGGGGTGCGTACCAGGTAGATGTTCAGCAAATGATTGTACAACCCATTACCGCCTCTACCACGTGTTATGATTAATCAAACCGGTTTAAATTTGAATTTCAAAATGAAAATTCATGAATATTGCTCGAAGAAGTATCCTTCGTAATGTTTTATTTAATACTGACGTTACTTAAAACGCAATTTCACAAGATAAAAGCACATGTGAAAATCCGAAATGAGATACTACGGTATCCATGGAACATGCAATAAATAACACTTGATGTAAAGTGGCGCGTTCACTGTTCAGATCGAGTTCTTTATATGTAACGGTGAACTGTTCAATTTTAGAATGTCATAGGTCCCGTGAGACACACGCAACATCTCAGCCAAAGGTAATAATACCCGTCACGCATGATCAACAGTAATGGAGGATCGGCTCTGAGTGAACATTCTATTTTAAATTATTCTGAAACGGCGAGATTTTCGTGTCAGTTTTCGGAAACCATGAACAGTTTGATTGTGTGTCAATATATGGTAGTTGTATATATAGTGGAACATGTGTCCCAGTAGCATCGAAATTTTTGTATACTCAAAATTTTATTAGAATTTTTGCAACCCTCGGGGGATTTTTTCTTCAACTTAAACTGCCAAAGGTGTACGATAAGGCCTACCCCTGTTTGTGGCTGGCCGTTCAAGTTTTAATGGTTCAAGTGAGGTCATCTTCGCTTGCTGAGTATTCAGGAAGGATACTGGGGTTTTGGAGCAAGTCAAAGAGAAGCACTTTCAAATGCGTTTACATACATACGAACATAATATAAAAATGTTCTCAACTTAGATGCGAGAATGTATTCGTATTTTCCACTTCGCGAGACCGTTGCAAACACTTTAGCTTTATTCGACTTGCTTCATAGAAGTTATTTCAAATTTCACTGTACATTGGATCCTAGAATGTAGCTTATTTCGAAAAGTGAATCCTACATTTGTGTACACGTGTTTTGACATTTAACATTATACCCGTAGGCCTTTGTAAGATGCCAGTGACTGCGTACGTGACTTTCTGACAACACATACTATCAGTTGCCATGAGCAACTCTTGGTCCAGTGATTAATGTCACATCAGTGCACAAATTACTCTGTAAGTTTGTTATATACATAGCAAATAGACCTCACCCAAGTTCCTGGAATCTTAATAGACTGTGTCGAAAGAAGAAAGTTATAGCAGTACGTGTACCCTTTTAAAGTAAATTGCGTGAACTTTCTCTGATTGAGATAGATCATTCCTAGTACAGACGGGGAACAGGGCAAAAAGACCATGTTTATAAAAAAATATAACGATAACGGTAAAGAATTCAAATAACTTTAAAAAAGAAAAACATAGCAAGAAATAAAATGAACGAAGAACGCAAAATGAAGTTATGTGTTGCTATTAATTCCATATAATTTGATTTTCCCTTCAAAATTTATTTTGGTTTTTTGGCGTTTTCACAATCGTCTTTTGCCCCGCATTTATACTGACACTAAGTAGACAAATGTTTTCCCATTTACTAACAGCAGGAAGCTGCAATCCCTGCTAGCCGCAGCGATGAACTCGCTGTATATATAGCAATGAACAATTTAGCGTAGGAATATATAATAACAAATAAAAACGAACAAACCACTTTGCTATTGTTGCTAGTAGGATGACATTTTCTGTTCAAAATTTCCTTTACTCATAGAAACTGGATGTCAGCATTGTTTTACTCTATATTATGAGCATTCAGTTAAGCTTTATCTACCGGCGTCTTGTGTTCTCTCTCAATTATTAAATAACCCGCTCACTTAGGCATTTTCCTGATTAACAAGTTTATTCAAAAAATCGATTTTTCTACTCGACCGGACGAATCGATCGCGTGGGTCTGATGGATGCTGAAGGAATGAGTTCGCTACGAAAGGATCTTTGTAAAATATATTAAACATAGCAATAATATGACTTGAAAAAAACCCAACATCGACGGCCTCAAAATAAGAGGAGAACAATATTTTACAACCGGATCTGAAGAAGTCGCGGCTTTAACCTTACGGAATTGTGTGTGCGGAAACTAGTGGAGGCGCTATGGAGGCGGGGGAGCGGGAAAGAGGGGGTATTTTCCTCACCAGATTTTGGCCTTACCCCCCACTTTCCCCTCCCCTCAACTGAGGTCAGTTAGGAGTTAGGTTAACAAAAAAGAAAGTAATCTACCTCTCCAGACACTTAATTTTTCATGGCAGAGATATGTTTAAGCCCGAGAGCTTCCTGGGGATTCACCCCTGGACCCCAACCCCAAGGAACGGGCGCTTTAGGCTCGGTTTCTTGCTGAGCCAGAATTTTTTTGCCTCCGACATTACCATGTGCCATTAGTCCCCCGCCACCAATTTTGACATTTTAGCAACGCCACTGACGAGAAAGTTTTTGTAAATATTTTTGTGGTGGGAATGATGCGATCGAATTACGGGTAACATATCAGACGAAGGGGAGGGGGATACGGAAGGCAAGGTCCTCATTAATCTGCATGAACCAAGTTTCAGAATATAAACTAGAGTGGAGTAACAGGATTACGGTATCTTCCCTCATCCATCTGTTTTTGTATAAAATTAAGGTTCGTACGTCATCAGCGACGTCAAATGAAAACCTCGTGCAAAGTAATCTTCTTGGTAAAATTTAACTTAAGTATCTTGCACTTTATATTTCAAAGAAATATTAGTCACTCCAGTTATCCGTGCCTGTAAGGGGCCTTTAATGATGAGAATAGTCCACTGAACACGGTGACGCCATTAATAGCTATAGGGACATGAAGCCATCTGCGAGCTTTCGCTACAGCTGATGAAAACGTCTTGATTCTGATTATGTTGCAGAGGTACATCAGCCTGCATAACATGCTGTGAGAGGATTTCATGGCTATAAGCGCGAATACAATGGATGCCATACAAAAGTTTTGTCAGTACCGAAAGATGACTTATGATCAAAACTGGATAGGATTCGGGTTCAAGTCTTAGACGTTACGGCAATTAAGTCACCTATAGGCTAGAAAAAAGTTTTTGAGTTTTGAAATATTTTTAACTTGTTTTGAAAGGTATAAAGGGTACAGACTAAAGGGTAAGGGATGGTGTTTTTGCGGCGATTGTTTCAACATATTTATTATATTTTAATTGTAGTGGCAATGGTCTTCGAGAGACACACTGGGGGTTACCTGATAGCAGTGAACCCTGGCGGGGTTTCAACAGGGGTCTCCCCCTTTTTGGTCGTCATGCTTAAAAATGCTGAGGCAAAAAGTATGTCAAATACAGCACCATTTTGCATCTCAGCTCTCATCCAAAATCAAAACAAGTTCAAACCGGGCGAGGGACCTCCCAAGAAGCAGCAATCAAACCTGGTATCCCTTTCTATTGAAACTAAGTATCATTATTTATCAAAGACCAGGTGAGCGTGATAATGTTTAAAGGCCTAGTTCTCTCACCCCAAACAGTACCAATTCTCCTAACCTTCTTACTTAAGCCCCTCCCACAATTGCCTGAAATTCATCCTCATCCAGATACAATCTCAGTTTATTGCTTCAAGGTGAGTATAGAAAAACTCAATTTATATAATCAAAACACTCTCAGTATACCTTTCATGCAGTGTAACATAAGCTTTGGTACTCTGCATTGTTTGAATTAGCTGTCAATCAAAGAGCTGAGCCAATTGAGAGTTTCGGTACCCCCGTACCAAAATTATAGTTGGTGAGAGATTTGGCCCTTTTACAGAAGGGAAAAGAACTTGGAAGTACCGGTATTTTTCTTCCCACGAAAGACAAAAAACGTTTTACGTCATTGAATCAGATTTAAATTGTCCATTTCGGTTTGCATCTGCCCAAAATATAAGGAGCTCTTATCTAAACATAGATTAACGATAGCAAAAAATACGAGAATAGTAAGGGGATCATATTTAAACACAGATTTACGATAGAAAATAATACGACAATACTGCACGGCACATATCAATTTACTCCTTTTTACGTATTGGCGGTATTTCACTATGCGTTGATATCAGAAGATTCTAATAACAAACTCACAGTTTAGTATTTTCTCAATTTTTTCCTTCTCACAAGCCTTTCGAGCGTTGCTCAAGGCTCTCAAAATCCAAAAAATAACACTGTTGTATTTCAAACTCTCAGTAACTCAAAGAGAGCATTTCATATTCGTGAGTTATCTGTCCCTGTCTCTCTGTCCGAGATAAACATTTGATCTTGTCATGCTGTACTTCAAACTTTCACATGTTAATTTTAGAAGATTTTTTTGTTCATTTCCTTTAAAGTGACCTTTCTTGAACAATTCCCTAAGGCAATCCATGCGTGAACCTTAGGAATAGCAAACTATTTTCGAGTGCAGAATAAGAGATGTAGGAGATACGCTTCTCCGTCTTTATTGTGCCTGTAAATCTTTATTTTTCCTCTAAATTTCACAAGCGTATATTTGCCCCAGAACGCACAACATTATTAATCTGTGGAAGATACCAAAGCTGTAGCGAATTTTACTTGCCGTAAAAATATTTTTAAACATATGTGTCGCTAGACTGATATTTGTAAGCACATTTATTGTGTTTCAAATCTGAATCTGGGTTAGTTTGTTGTCATCAGTTTCGTAAGGAGTTCATATCGATGTAAAGATGAAATGATGAGATGCAATATTATTCCTGCAAGGTGACTATTTATACACTAGAACTCTCCGTCGTATCTCCGCATGTTGTACTGGCGATAACATCTCAAAGTCTGCATATTTTGTCATATCATTATGTTTTATATATAAGCAGGGAAGTCCCGAAGATAATTAGGTTACCTGGATTA
Organism: Holothuria scabra; assembly: GCA_037179385.1. NCBI lineage: Eukaryota > Metazoa > Echinodermata > Holothuroidea > Aspidochirotida > Holothuriidae > Holothuria > Holothuria scabra. The sequence continues at coordinate 10,902,968 of CM074190.1, read as the reverse complement.
TTTTCTCTCAGCTCTTAACGGGGAAACTTATCATCTGACTAGAATTAACATTTTAATATGTCAAGTCCGTTAATCGTGTTCTGCACTTCCCAAACACATACTGGTAAACCTTAGAATCATTCATATTTAGATATTACATTTTGGTATGTATTTTGGAACTGTGCCAGAGAGTAATTTGGTTATCTTGTTGAAACAAATTACAACAGAGACAAACTGATTAGTAAATTCCTTGAAATTTTATCAAAGTTGTTTGAAAGAACTCTCCCACACTGAACAGTTAGTTTCATTTCATATTAAACAGTGGTTTTACTCTCTTGAATTATGCTATTGATTTTTCTTGCAAATTTCCCTCTCTATTCCTTGTAGTAGGCAGAAGGGATCTACAATCCTGGATAAAAGTGATGGGACTTCTTTGCCCAAATATAGCAAACGTGTATGCACAGATTCACTGGTTTGGTAATGAGTTCAAAGTTTAATCCAGGTACTCAAGAGCCGAAATACGATAACAATGTTGTCATGTGTCACTGAGAAGCAAAACAAGTATTCACTCCCATCTGATATGCGGATACCTTTATTTTAAGTTGTTTTGTGGTGGAGGTTAGAGGTCAAAAGCTCCTAAAAGGAACAAGCACTTTTAAAATCCCGATATGTAAGCCCTAAATCGGGTTTTACCAGAATGTTTACTCTGGCGTTAACACATCCAGCACCTAACGCAGAGATACGTACCAGGCTTGTGTAAACAACCTATGCAGTAATGAACTGCTTCTTCTGTCACAGAGCCTTTCTATAGAAATGATCATCGGCTAAGGAGGGATATTGACTGCAGGCAGGGACTGGGAGGCGGACAAAGAAAGATCTCAGAAAATTAGCATCAAATGCAGGGTCTGAAAAATTTCTGTAAAATGTGTAACTTGAAAGTGCTTGACATATAGCGGCAAAGTGAAATTCCTGAAGTCAAGCTATGACTGACAACATTATACACTATGATTCATCAAGTATTGATTGTGTTTGTATCTTGCATTTGGTATGTGAGACCCACATTAGAAAGCAAACAGTTGACTTTTGACGTCTGGTACGTCTTTTAATCTGTTTCCATGCATGCTTTTGATTCTACACCTACATATAAAAATAGTAATATCATAACTTTGCAACGATATTGTGACAGTGTGCCAACGACTTTTTCAAATTATATATCAGCTGCAAGGGTTCAGTTAGCACTTTGGGTTCCTCATTATTTCTTGAAAGCAAATTCCAACGCAATCAATGATGCATCTACCTCACGTCCCCATAAGCCCTTAACAAACAATGAGCTCTCGCTGTGACGTCATACACATAAGTGCCCGTCGTTTACCCTCAAAAGACAACGTAACATCACTCGCTAAGCCAAACGATGGAGAAGCAGAAAAGACCCTTCTATCGTATAGAAATGAGGCGCCACTCTATAAATAAGTTTTATGTACACACATGCCGAACGACTTGAGCATCTTAAAATTCCTGTTTTCATCCGTGCGTCCAGTTGAAAGCGGAGGTGTAGTCAGTTTTGACGGTGTTTTCATCTAGATAAGCGATGACCGATTTCGTCCGAAACTGATTTTTTTAACAATCGCAGATGAAAGTTCTGATATTAGGCTCTCAATTCAAATTAACAAGGGATGAGTGAGGTCATTGAAATTGAAGAGAAAGTATAAAACTTGATTCTGCTAAAAGGCTGAGATGTGCTTTGTATTAATGTTTACACAAATACAAAAAGTCTAGCTATCAGGAGTTCCTCGCCGCTTAGTTCTAAGTATAGACGCAGACAACGGGCAAAACTACTATTTCGCACAATGTGCTTTAAAACCAGTTCACCTTGATTTCAACTGAAGTCTGTTTAATTTAAAGGCTTAATCCTCTTACCCAAACTACATGTTTTGTAGTAGTCTACAGAAATTCTCAATTGACACAGCTCTTTGATCGACAGCAAGTTAAAAAAAAATGCAGAAGTACCGAAGTTCATATTGCAAAATGTAATTGCATTTGCAATGTATACTCACCCTGAAGCAATAAACTGTAATTGTGTATTGATAAGGATAAATTTTTATAGAGTTGTGGGAGGTCTTTAAGTAAGTAGGTGAGGAGAATTGAAACTGTTTGTGAGAAAATTGGCCTTTTAAGGGGACAAAGAAAGGAGAACTGTTGTTACAAATATCTTGTCGCAAAAGCATCTTCCATTGTCTCTATAACAGTTTCATTTACACCCCAATATGAAAAAGGAAATTCCTGTGTGAAATTGAGGTAACGCTACACGCACAAAACACGACATAAACGGATACGTGCCTTTCCATGCTATATATATATATATATATATATATATATATATATATATATATATATATATATATATATATGTATATATATATATGTGTATGTATATATATATATATATATATATATATATATATATATATATATGTATATATATATGTGTATGTATATATATGTATGTATATATATATGCATGTATATATATATATGTATATATATATATATATATATATATATATATATATATATATATATATATATATATATATATTAAAAAACCCCAAAAATGATAAAAACGGCGGTATTCAGAGCACAATAGTCTGTATTTGAAACGAATATTTCGCACACTCCTGTGCCCTTCAACTGCGTTATAACAAATGTAGCAAAATTGAAACGAGCAAAAGCTGTAGCACAAACCGCCAAACACGCAGAGATGAATTTATGCGCACAGTACGCACTCCCCTGAGAGAAAAGTCGCGGCGCGCAAGGAAGGTAAACTGTTGCTAAGGACTAACGGTTGCTAGCAAAGCTAAAACCACTGAGAACGCCCAAGCCTTTGTTAAGGCCCTGTTTGTGTGTATTAAGGGCTATTATGTGCTACAGCTTTTGTTTGTTTCAATTTTGCTACATTTGTTATAACGCAGTTGAAGGGCACAGGAGTGTCCGAAATATTCGTTTCAAATACAGACTATTGTGCTCTGAATACCGTCGTTTTTATCATTTTTTGGTTTTCTTGTCGATATGGAGCATACGTGGAACTCACTAATACATATATTAATATATATATATATATATATATATATATATATATATATATATATATATATATATATATATATATATATATGTATATATATATATATATATGTATATATATATATATATAGAGTGAGACAACAGAAAAATAAAAACTCGGCAGACGTAGCTTCGCGTTACTCAAATATTAAGATTTAATCAAGCTTTCGGCCAGTATGTATCGGCCTTCTTCAGGATACTATATAGGAGAGAAGGGAGAAGGGAAAACTTAGTATTTACAGTAGCAAAAATAGAGAAAATGACTAAAAAACGGGTAGTATTTGTGAACAAATTATATTACACTTAACTAGCCAAAACAGATTACTAATTAAAGAGGCTACTATGCAAAAAAAACCTTTCTACGTACACATTACAGGTATTCAGTGTTCAAAGTGATACTACAGTAACACAACGAACATTAAAACAATCGGCTTAACTTAAACAAAGAGAATTGGTAACTTACGGAAGTGCGCAGTGTAAAATGGTGAAACCGCTGTTGCGACTGGTGACGCAGTGTGTCATTTGAATTTATTTATCTACGTTGATACCATTCGGGCTTAGGGTTTTTAGTTTTTCAATCCAGAACGATTCTCTGTGTAGAATTGTAGTGTGTGATCTTTCTGTGATGAGTTCAATGGCAATAAGTGTGACATTGTCTATGGAATGCGACGGGGAATTAAAGTGTATTGTGTAAGGTAGTTGTTTTGAGCTTGTTTTGTTAAAATTAATGATTTCTGATCTCGTATTACTAAATCGTGTGTAAAGAGTAGTTTCTGTTTTGCCTACGTATTGTTTATTGCAAGCTGTGCAAGTAATTAAGTAAATTATCCATTCTGATTTGCAATCAATGTGTGATGTGATGGGAAAAGTTTGTCCCGTTTTAGTGCTAGAAAATTTATCTGTCTGTTTAATATATTTATGGAGCATACAGCGGTTGGATTTGCATGCAAAAAAACCTCGTTCGGTTGAATCTGTGTTTGGAATGTCATTAGGTGAGGGGTCCCTAGCCCGCACAAGAAGATCTCTCAGAGACCGAGGACGGCGAAAAGCAACCATGGGGGGTTCTTTAAAAACTGATTTAAGTTCTGGTGAATCAGTCAATATTTTTGAACATTTTTGTAATTTCTTTGGGAAGTTAGAGAGTATAGGGGAGTGAGTGATTACCAATGGTACTCGCTGGTTGTTTTGCTTTTGTCTGTAGGTGAGTAGATCATCCCTACAAAGTTGTTGTGCATTATGAATTTGATCTTCTACCATTTGTCTATTATAACCTCTGCGTGTAAATTGTTGGTTTAGTTCAGAAAGATGGTGTCTGGTTGTGTTGTCGTCAGAGCAATTTCGGATGACCCTCAATGCTTGACTGTATGGAATGCTCGTGAATGTGTGTTTTGGATGACAGGATGTAGGTAGGAGATAGGCATGAGAGTCAGTTGGTTTAGAATAGAGTTGAGTTTCAAGGTGATTATTCTTTTGAGTAATTTTGATATCTAGAAATTGGACACTTTCTGTGGAGTTCTCAAATGTGTATTTAATAGTAGGGTGGTTTGTGTTCATTTTGTTTTGAAACAGAGTAAGGTTGCGCGATGTCGATGTCCAAATAAATTGTATGTCATCTATGAATCTTTTCCATGTATTCTTCAGTACATAGTTAGTCTGTTGAAGAATGCCGTGTTCTACTGCTCCCATGAAAATGTTGGCATATGAGGGTGCAACAGGTGTGCCCATGGCAGTTCCTTGTATTTGTAAGTAATGTTTTCCGTTAAATTTGAAATTGTTTAGTGTTAAGTATAAGTTCTAATAGGCGTATGAGATCAGTGGTGGACGGGTTGAGATTTTTACGTGTGTTAAGGGCGTTTTTACATGCATTGAGTCCCTCTTGATGTGGGATATAAGTGTATAGCGAAGAGACGTCGGCTGTAACTAGAATAAATTTCCTTTTAAAAGGTGAGTGTTCCGCGTTGATGTAGTTTATATGTTTGATGAAGTGTGTAGTGTCTTTAATGTGGGAATTTAGGGATTCCACTAGTGGACGTAAGTGCGAGTCCACAAATTTTGAGATTTGGGTGGTAGGGCAGCTGCAACTGGAAACGATTGGGCGACCAGGGTTATTCGCCTTGTGTATTTTGGGTAACAGGTACAAGTTGGGACATATTGAGCGCTTTGGTATAAGAAGGTCTTTGGTTTCAGGGTCGAGGTCTGAGGACTGAACGGTTTTGGCTAGTTAAGTGTAATATAATTTGTTCACAAATACTACCCGTTTTTTAGTCATTTTCTCTATTTTTGCTACTGTAAATACTAAGTTTTCCCTTCTCCCTTCTCTCCTATATAGTATCCTGAAGAAGGCCGATACATACTGGCCGAAAGCTTGATTAAATCTTAATATTTGAGTAACGCGAAGCTACGTCTGCCGAGTTTTTATTTTTCTGTTGCCTCACTCTATATTATTATGACTTGGCACCAGTTGCGTTTTGGACCAAAGCAATTTCTTGCAATTATATATATATATATATATATATATATATATATATATATATATATATATATATATATATATATATATATATATATATATATATATATATATATATATATATATATATATATATATATATATATATATATATATATATATATATATGGAGTAGAAAATACCATACTCAACTACGTACCCAAAAAATGCACAAGATTCACGGTGTTGTTGGAAGCTTTCGACTATTTATTCAGTCTTCCTCAGCCAACTGTATGACCAATAAAATGATTTACACTTATATACAAGGCTAAATGCACAAGAAGGGAGTAAAAAGTAAAAACTTAAAGGTCCTATTAGAAAAAGCAAAAGGATAAAAGGGGAGTCAAAATACAAAAAGATAAAATACAAAAGAAAAACAAAATAAAGGCCATGTATAGGGCATCAGTCCAAGAAAAAAGGGGGAAATAATAAGATAAAAATTTAAACAATAAAAGATTTAAAAAAATATTGAAAGGGAGTTAAACCAAGAGAGAAAAGCTTAAACAAAAGGAAACACAGGGCTAAAAATCAAAATAAAAGGCGGATAAGATAGTAGCTACAATAAGACACAAGGAAGAAGAGAAGGTAAAATACTCAGGTAGAAATACAAAGGGGTAACTACAAAAAACAGGTTCTTTTGCGAGAATTAAATTCCTTTCTTTTATTAAGGCCTGAGGGTTGAAGTGTTTTTAATTGAGCCATCCAATAACCTTCCCGTTTGCTCAAAACGGCTTCCAAATTAATAGAAGAGTGAATCTTTTCAATGATAATGAATTTAATGTCATTTAGTGAATGTAAGGTACCTGAGAAATGTGAGAAATATATATATATATATATATATTTCCAGCTTTACCAATTTGATTTATATATATATATATATATATTTATATATATATATATATATATATATATATATATATATATATATATATATATATATATATATATATATATATATATATATTTATATATATATATATATATAAGGTCGAAAAGAGGTCGTAAAAAGTGCTTAAAAGTTTGCGGAAAACTCCACAACGTTTCGGGTATGAACCCTTCATCAGGTGGCAAAAACCAAACTGAACAACCAACAGTAACAATTGGACAGGACAAACATCAAATAGGAGGGGTCGCTGTAAAAACAGAACCGAACGAAAGTGACTGTCAGAAAACATGAGTGCGAAGGATGAAACACGAATCAAAAAAAAAGAAAAAGAGAGTCCTGGATGAAAAAGTACACGTACAAATCGAACATGGTCGGAAAAAAGGGGGAAAAAGTTGACAAAAACTAGGTCCGGAAAAAAGAATAATTAGGGCTGCACAGTAAAAAATGAGCACGAACCGGTAAGTGTAAAAGAGGAAAAAAGCTCAAAAAGGGGTGAATATTACTAAATTTACGTAGTTAATAAATTGACGTAACGAATGGGCTAATTTAAGTACATGTATTTTAACAAAAAAGAACGGAAGATAAAACTGGCAATGTGTATCTAAATCAAAAAAAAAAAAAAAAAAAAAAAAAAAATTTAGAGGTTGCACACTGAATTTTATTCACCCAACTACTATTGGCATAGATTGTTCCACTGCTGAGATATTAAAGTCACGTATAATCCAAGCAGTCTTTTGCACAATAGTAATTTTGACATTCTTTTTTGCTACTTACATTTTACTGCTTTTTCCTTTTGAAATGTAAAATATTTGCATGACATTGAAAGCGTTCTGTTTTCTCGCATATAGTATATTATAGAGACAGGGCTTTAAGTTACGTCACCCCATGACAGCCTTCAGAACTTGAACGCATATTGTAATAAGGCAGAATAGTTTTCGAAGAAAAAAAACAGCAAAGAAATACAAAGACTGTAATTTGACAAGTAGATTATATTACAAGTAGAGTATATTATTGTGAAATCTGCCATTATAAGTTGAGCGGATGAACTCATTTTATATCTCAGCTCAGGAACGTTTGCCTGAAGAGGTACATAATTTAAATCCATTTCTTCAAGTGTTTAATAAAAAAAAAATGAAATTTCGGATGAAACTACACTCAAATATTACTCGCATTCTCCACTCGTCCAGTTCGACCTCGGTCAGTTCAGTTGCGGTAACGACACTTGCCCCAGTCTGCACGAAATAAGCAGCTCGGTTTCATGTCCCCACGAGGCGAATGCAGTTTTTTTACGTTCAACTCATCGCTAAGAAAACCACCCAGTAAGGAGCGTCAGTCAAAAATGTTCTACGCAGACTATGTGGAAATAAGGCCAGTGTATTGAGTCATCCATTCCTGGCATAAGTAGGAAAGGTAGCTGGCTTACTGCATAGTAATGTACACAATATAAAGAACAATTTTAGAACATATGGGACATCTAGAAGCCTAGAATACAGATGTATGACTTAACAACAGTTCGATCACTCTTCAATTATTACCTTAATGCTTCATAATGAGCTTGTTTTAAAATTTAATGGTAACATTATTTATTCTTTCTCTGGGGGATCATACTTTGCGCAGTCAGGTAGCAGAGGGTTTATGTACTGAAGAACTGAAATCCTTATTGAACAGAAAAGACGGACGATATACTAGTCTGGTAGACTTGTGACTGAGACCTCTCCAACCATGACTATTATGTCAAATTTAAGTTTTCTTCAAACAAAAGAAGCGCCCTTTAAAATATAGGTACCAAGGTACGATAATAAAATAATATTTAACTTTTGGCTGTTAGCCTCATGGTAATCTAATAATGTGAAGGATATGATATGATGAGATGAAGCTACAACTCATGTAGTACTCCTTACATCTATTTGTTAGAGTCAAGATGGCTGAAATGAAAGTAAATGTTACTCGAGCGACTAACAGAGTTCTAATTTCTTAAAAAGCAAGTATAATAATAGTAATTTAAATAGAGTGCACATATCCATAAAGCTCAAGGCGCTATATATGGAAACATTCACACTATGTTTATTTCAAAACTCCTTCTCAGGCCAGTCCATACAAACCTGGATGCCACGGCTTAGCACTCGACAGGTATTATACCTCTGCTTCCGTCTCTTATCCTGAGCACGAAACAAGAAGAGAACAGGTCCCATTTTAAAGTCTTTGGTATAATTCGAACAGGATTTGAACCTCGGATTCCCGGTTATAGACGGAGGCTCTGACTACTAGGCCAACCAATCAACCTTATAAGTAGATATATATGTTTCGTCCCATGGAGAAACAATGTTAAAAGTCTCGGTGTAGAGTGGGATCATGGAAGGATTGCCTCGATCGGCTGTTAATACGTACATTTGGATCATCACAAATGGCTTCTGCGCATACTTGTCAATTATTATATACAGCTTGCCTGCCGCCCCTCAGTGGATTTTTCGTAGTGATGAGCTGAACGAAAAGACTTTGATCGCTCCGCGGGCTACATGATGGCGGGCAGCATTTCGTATTACTATATTTCACTCAGTGCCGGCATTGAAAGTACGCCCGAAGTTCTTTCCAACTTAATTACGGCAAATTTTCGGGACTAACTTTTTTCAAACCTGCTGGTAAATTGCTCTGCCTATTCGTAAAAATACACACCCCAGCTTAAATATTACAGCGGCAACCAGAGTTTGTTCTTACAATGTTTTTACAACTTTTAATTTGCATCACATTTATAAATTGATTTCAAACTTAAAAACCATGGTCCGTGATCACGGTCTAAGTCCCTCCTTGGTTGCAGTGTAGTGAGGCTGGCAAGTCTTGTATATAATATGGGAATTTTTACCCGACAAAATTTCATAAATTCATTCAACCGCAAAGTAACACAAAATAAGGTCTCTTCAAACCTGAAAAACCTCTTCGATGTTTCTGCATTCTGAAAAAAAAAAAAAAAAAACAATTAGTTTCAGAAGGCAAAAACGAGGTGCTGAACAAAAGCTTAAAATACTGTCAGACTCACCCACAATATTACCCAGCCTGAGACTTTACATGATATCACGAAAGATAGCATACAATGCATAAAATTATGTTCCCTTCTTTTTTCAATTTCAAATATTCGGCACGACAAGTAACCACAATACTTGTTTCAACTTACCCAGTAGCACTTTATTCAAATGTTTATCAGCTTAAATCAAGATGTGTGATAAAGATGCATTGTTTGTCGTCAAAAAGACCCCACGCTGTTATTATATGTATAACTGCACCGTCATGTGATTTTATCTTTTCGCAAAAATTTCTCCCTTACCATCTACACACTACTCTCGTGCAATTTGAGGCCAGATTCCCCCTATACATTTTACTTAGTCTGATGTGATATTCCCTTCAGAGTACTATTTGTCATCCGCCAATCTTACATCTTATCAAAAAGATGAAAACACGTGACTTTTCATGCTCTTCATTGGCAGAAAAGAACTTTCACCTCAGTGGGGATGCAGTACTCCCCAAACCCGGTGAAAGTTTAACGATTGCAATACCTCAAACACGCGTTACGAGCCCCACATCTCTATTCCATGGAGATAGTCAAGAAGGCAAAAGGTAGTGCAATAATAAACGAGTCACATATTTTCATTCAAACGATCAACAGACCTCTAATCAATATTTATGTTATCATACTTCTATAGCCTGAGACACAACAATTTCGTAAAAACGTGCACAAAAGAAAACTCTACGAATTCCTGCGAGAGATTGGAAACAGCTGTCGTATAAGACAACTTGCACAAAATCGTTATATCGTATATTGCAATTATTTATAGTCGGTTAGATGAACCGGAACGATTTTTGATACATTCATTGGCTTTACATTTTAACACCTGTACTCAGAGAGGTGGATTATTTACCATCAAAACACATGTTAGCGTTTAATTACCAGTCAGTCACGTCAGACATCCTTACTTGGTTCATCATTATTAATTGTAACTAGAGTAATGTACCACCGTAAAATCTTTTACGCGAAGGCGAAAATCATGGTAAGCACGGTGTTCGTATGATGAACGGATTTACAGGAATCCGTATTGTCACGACGGTATGGATTTCAAAAGGTGTTGTCTTAAATCGCAAACATTTATTGGAAGTTAAAGTACATTGATTCACTGTTTATCTGTATGATATACATCGAAATATCTCTTTTCTGTTTTTAGTTATACATTGTTATGTATATAGGATTAGCTGTTTTATTTGGGTTCGAGGGTAAGTGAATTGTATCATTCACGTGTATGTTAACATAGGTATTACAGAAAGGCTTTGATACTGTAGGCTTTAACACGGTTTTTGTTATTTCATTTCATTTAATTGTTTTTCACGTCATCATGTATCGGTGTGTACATAGACATATATTAACGTCAGAAAACGTAGTCCTTGATGATGTAAAGGGAGAAGAACAAAAAATCTCAAGTGTTCCATAACTCCCTCAAGTGAAAAAAGTAAAGAAACAAGAACCTAACAAGATACTTTACTTACCCCTTCCCACCTGCTCCTCTCAAGGTGGCACACCACCATTAAAGCGATGTAATAAGCTGTGAGTTACTGTAAGAAGCCTGCTCTTACACAATAATATTGTAATAATAACAAAAATAATAACAGCGTTAGCAAGGAAGAATAAGGCAGGACTCATTAAGGTAGCATATCAATATAAAAACTCAAGTATATTTTTTGCAAGTTTTGACTCAAAGATTTTAAGTTTGGACTGCCGATAATAGACTTTGGTAGGGCATTCCGTAGATTGATAGCATGATGCCGAAGGTCTAATTAAGAGAGAGATGTGCTCCACCAGTATACGCAAGCAGAGTATTATTACGTGTGTTATAACTGTGCGCATGGGCACTAGTTGTGGGAACGTTGCAGAAAGAGTGATCATGATTTTAAAATTTTGAAATGGGACGTTTTGTTGTACATAGCATGCTGAATATATATGCTTAATCCAGTCTAAAGACCCTATCAATACATACACTTATGATACATGATCATAAGTGTCCAAGGAGGAAGTTTGGAAGTTTGATTCCCGTCGTCCCTTGTACCTATAGAAATATGCCAATGCCATGTAAGTTGATCGAGTGAAGGATTTTGCCAGCATGCGTACATCAATGTAAGATCTCCTCACGAAAGTCAAAGACAGAACCTACTTCAATGTTGCAGCCGTTCAAATTTGTTATAATGACGTTCGGGAAAAATTAACAAATTTAAAATAACTTATTGATTACTAACAGATTTATTAAAAATTCAGCCAAGCTTTTATCTGAATGACGTCAAATTGCCGCAGATTGTCAAATTTACCGTACCCAACCGTTATTAATGTGGGTATGATCATGACTAAATTCGATTTAAAAATAAAGTAAAAATGATGAGCCTCCCTCCCCCCTCTCGGCCCCGAAGAAAGAGTGTATAGCCCGTGCAACCGATGTAATCCTCCTTTTTTAGATCAATGTTGAGTGCAAGGATATCTTGGACATGCAGTTTTTTCTTCTTAGAATGGATCTACACTGTTTTATATAGAAAATTGCACAAACAGTATGCCGGGTGGCGGTTGGTGATTCCCCATTCATCAGTGCAATTGCAATCTCCTCAAACGTTTACAAGATTCGTTTACAAGATATTATGAAAGATACTTTGGAGAGAAATAAGAACGAAATTGAGAGATTTAGCTGTTGCTTCAAAATAAGTTTGGGGCGACTGCTCCTGGTCTTAAATTGTCCATGCTCCCATTAACAGACATGTCAAAATTTTCGGCTAAGACAGGGGCTGACTGAGGTACACCTTTCGTACTGGAGTCCAGTGTTTCGGTATGATTATTGATACATTAGAAGTCACGTCATTGTACATCCGGTTAACAACGGGAAGGCAGACAAGGAATGCCTATTACGACATCGATTTTGATTTGAAGATAGGCGCGTTTGATTTAATTCTTGTATAGTTTAATGAGAAATACAAGCCTCCATTAGCTTCTTCCCGACCATATGGCTGTCTGCTAAGTCATTAAACATAAGATGGTTGACTCAACGTTGAATGACAGTGAAATCGATGCATTCAAACGGGAACATCCGGGATATTGGCCTTACTAATGATAAAATTGGGTGGACGGACTGATCAATAATACAATAGATACTATCATCCAAGTGATAATACATGCATGTAAAAATCAAATTCTGTGTTAGTTGGTACTAGAGACACCTGTCCTTACACCTCCCTGGTCCGACCAAGGAGCTGTTAGCTGTCCTATAACAGCTGCCTGGTCCGACTAAAGAAATGAAAGATATGAAGGCATTCACTAACAAGGGAGCCTGAACTATCAAAGCCCTTTAAGAGATGGGAAAGACAATAAATGTGATAGACTGATTAACCAATCAGTGCTAGTGAATTTGTGAATTCGTGAGTAGTAAAGAGACGGCGCAACATGCACCTACTACTCGGTAATACATACAGTAATGTTCCATCATTTTAACCTGTGAGACTCCCTTACAGCTCTCTCGGTTCCATGATGCACTGAACTATAACCTTTCTAAAAGACGTCTCTAAATACAATGTGTTCATGCTAACAGCGGCACAAAAAATTGCTGTATACTGTTAACAATGCATTGCGGCCTGCCTCTAACCTGCGTAGCAGGCTGTACGGCATATTCCTTGTTCAGTCATATCCCTTTTGGAAGCTAAGGACCTGAGAAAACAGTCCGCTCCGCGGGGTAGCCCGACACGTATAGGAACCATTGATATTCAACTCTAATTCAAATCTATGGTGTTCTAAGAGCGAGATTATTCCGTACATTGGCTGGCCGTTCTCTCGAAAAAATATGACCAGTACACTTTTATTTTGGAAAATCAATCAAAATATCAGAAAGCAGAGTTAGGATAACCGGTCTGATTTTCAAATATTCTACGTACGTAAATATTTTAGCGTTAGCAACGGAAAACAATTCCTTTATTAGGTTATGTTTGCCTGTGCCTCTGATGTGCACGTATTAAGGAACAATGAGAATCATACTCTCACATAGGACCACAAAATAATGAGCGTAGAAATTGAAAAGGGATGAAAATGGAGGCAAGTCGAGTTTGTTTGATTGCTAGTTTAGTTTGGTACAGTCGTGCAGAAAGATGGAATGGGGAAAATAGATCAAAGGGAGGAAAAGCTTCCGCTGTCAGAAATAAAACCTTGTCAGAAATAATACATATATTGTTGTCGATCTCTAAATTTTTCTGTGAGACCTCTAAAAGGCCACTTCACCGTAATGCTTCTGAAGGAAAATAAACTCCTACCTCTGAATGATTTCGTTCTTTTTTAAATGTCACTGTAACATCGTTAGTCCAGTTAAGCAGAATATCAGTAAACGAACGACTCCCAAACCAGCTTAAAAGTTTAATTGGATCATAACTTTTTTTAGGATAGAAAACCCATTTTCCTCTCTTTCTTTTAAACAGTTAAACCTAGGTTTATAAAAAGAGAAGGGATATCTCGAGCAAGCTTGTGGCAAACCAGTCAAGGTCAATCAACTGAGAAGTCTTCTTAAAAATTCAGAAAACTTTTTTTCTACTGTCGAACTGTCATCTGTCTTTAACTTGTAATCTGTGTTGCATCTAGCTAATTAATTTACTATTAGTTTTCAGACTGCAGGCGACTGCAGGCAGGCAGACAGATAGACAGACAGAGACAGACAGATAAGGAGACAAAAAGAAAGAAACTTACTTAGCCAGACAGACATGTTTTTACGCATGGCAAGTGGGTTTACGTAAGGAGATTGTACGTCTTCCAATTCTAATTTTGTACTAGACCGACACGAACGGCTATAATCTAAAGCGAATAATACAAAAACTTTTAGGGGAATAATGTATTACATGTGTTTAAAGTTCATTTTAACTTAATTCGCAACACAATATCTGCCTGAAAAGGGCCCTCCCAAGAATCTGGTGTAGGATTGGAAGCTAAATTTATCCTGTTTTGTAGGTTACGTGCGAACGTTTTCTTTTGAAAATGTAACCGTGCTTTATTCGATGGGTTGTAATCTTCACTATCAGGTAATTGTAAAATATGGAAAGACACCCATGATGCTGTTGTCTTTATCACAATGATATACGCAATAGTTGCCATGGAAACTTCCAAACATCACCCGGGGCAAAAGTCGAGAGTTTTTCTCTTTTATTCTAAAACGTGTCCTCCTCCATTCACTAATTCACGTTTCACCGTGACACGTGGATAGATTTTAATCTAATTCACCGATGTTCGAAACTCTTTTGAAGGTCTGTTGTGGCATTTTACACATCGTTGTTTGAGTCAAATTTGCCGAATGAAAGCTAGTGGTCTCTTATGCTTTTTCTTGTCCTGTAAGATGGGAGTGGAATCCTCCATGACAACATCGTTCATGTGCAGAGGAAACAAAAAGAGCCACCGCTATTTAGTACACCTGTTAAAATTTTCCTGAGTTTGTCTTAACCCTGTGGAGACGCTCATCATTTTATTAAAATGAACCAAAGCGAATTTCTATCATGGCAAGTGATAGCATTAACTTTATTTGTTGTATGCATTTCGCTTTGAGGCAATTTTAAGGAGTTTATAAAGGTAACTGGAACATCCCACGGTGTTTTCGTATGTGCAGATTTGTCTGCCTGCGAAGGAAAATACAATAGTGGTAAATAGGACTAAATATTTGAAAAAAGGGACTAATGTTTTGAATTTGGAGAATTAGGATAAATACTAGTATTAATGAAATCACTGTGCCCGCTGAGAAAAACTAAATAAAAGGGATATCGGACAACCCTCCAAACCAGGAAGTTACACTCTAAAAATGTTGTGTAGAATTTACACAACATTGTGTGACTAGTCCACCAATCAACAAATGTGTAGAAAGTACACAAGGCTGTGTAAAAATTTACACAACATGTGTAGAATTTACACAACACTGTGTAATTTATACACATATTGTGTAAATTTATTACACAACCATGTGTACTCTCTTCACATTTGTTGATTGGTGGACTAGTCACACAATGTTGTGTAAATTCTACACAACATTTTTTTTAGAGTGTAGTAAATCCTGCCCAACATGTTTGAAACTACAGACTAAAGGTTCGTAATACAGTTTGTGATTGCATTTTCTTTGAAAAATATTCAAACAATAAAGTCACATGAAACCGGGGGAGGGGGCGGGGTGTCGGAATGTCCAAAGCGCAATCACTGTGTATCAAAATGGTGCAAGGCACACTAAACTGCGTACCTGTTGGTTAGGTACTGTGTGCCTCTAGCGTACTGACCTGGTGGGGGCAAAATAAATGTGGAGACCTTAAAGAGAGGAAAAAATTAAAAACAATAGGATCGGAAGGAAATTTTCACAGAACAAGCATGACATTCAAATTACCGTATTCTTTGAAATATTTACCTATGAAAAGTCCTTGTTCCAGTTAATTCAGTGACGTCAGTCTTTTATGACGTCACTTACTAAGTGCACATTCAGGAAATCAAGGTAAAATACATGTTTTGCAAGCTGACGGAAGTGGGGCATTTCATTCAGGGTGAGATGTTCTAAAATAAACACCGTGTGACTACAAAATGCACATATGTTAGACCATCTGTTATATTCCATAATAAGATAGACTAAGTTAATAAAACAGACGAAATATATAAAGATATTCTTGTGGCGTGTTTACCTAAATGAGATACCATTAAATTGTTTTGGTCAAAAGTAACTTGACAATTAAATTATGTTCAAGGTTGCTGCTTGTGATACCAGTCATTAAACGAAACTGTAATGTTTTTGGAACCAAGCATCTTATCCAATTCTTTAAGGGCAAGAACCGTATTCCATACATATTTTGAACACCAAGTAAATTTAACAATGTTCTTCAATTTTCTTCTTGTCAGTATATTCATAAAACTTTAGGATTTCCTTACTGTATATTCAAGTAGTTACGTTAGTCAAGTAGTTACTCCTAATAATTTTCACACTTGTGGAGAAAAAATATTGTCACATGATTCTCCAGAGCCAATCATAAAACAGAGGATTCTACTACCCTACTTCAAGGTGGATTGACTAGTGTTTCCCATATAAAGACACTGAACTCATATCTACGCCTAATGTACCTCCTGTCCCCTATATAGACATCCGACAATATCGTCTACACAGAAAATAAAAAGTGAGTCACAATCCTTAAATTGAGTCGGTTTGTCCCCACAGTGACCCACTTTTTAAAAAGTAAGTCACTATGGGGACAACTTGACTCAGTTTTAGGATAGAGACTCACCTTTTATTTTCTGTGTACATGAATACCTGTCTTTAGTCACAAACAGGCCGAGCAGACATGGGTGGAATCACACAAACAAGCTCTTATAGTCAAAAGTAGAGTTGAATCACCCATCCATGACGCAAGCGTGGAATATAATTGACAAAAAAAAGGACCAAAGGTGATTACCATAAACAATACCCACGTTTTTTATGTAATTGGATTAGGGATGTATTATTGTTGGACAATCCACCCAACACATTTGAAGTTGAGAGCATTACATCCAACATATTCTGTGGGAAGATAGGTCCATTTGAACATTTCTTTCACGTTCCGTCATTAAGTTTTCTACAGTTTAGGCGCTATTTATACTTACGCTACCAACAATACACAAGTAAAATAATTCACTTTGATGAATAGGAAAGTTAGTTACTTATAAAATGGAGTTTTACGGCCCAGTTTCCAACCAATTGGTTCGAGTCGAGCAGGTCACGACCCTTTTATCAGTTGCGACTCACTACCTTATTTCCCCTACTCCATTGTTTATGCTGAGTACCACGCACAATAGCAGTAGGTTCCGTTTTCAAAGTCTCTGGTATGACCCGGCCAGGACTCGAACTCCCAACCCCCGATTGCAAGGCAGACACTATAACCACTTAACCATGCAGTCGGTATGAAGTATAGAGAAAGATTATGCTTGCCTAACAAGCCAGATGTTGCAATAATTATTCACTCAGCTCAATTACAAAACAGGTATTCTTAAAGTCATCCAGTCCTTCGAAAGTTTTTTTTTTTTTTAACAATTGCCTATTATGATTGATATGAAGTAATCCATCAGAATCTAATATGAAAATAAGTTGTCATGGATCTTTAGTTTGTTGGCATGGAGCTGAAAGATCTCTTGGGAGACTGGAGAGCTTGATGCTCCTCTATAAATATTTGCTTAAAAATATGAACTATTTCTGTAATACAAACGAAATATTTCCCTCTATTGAACTTTCCAAACGATCACATCGCCCTTTTTGAAATAGCAATTTCAAAAGATTATGACATAGAGATTCGGTCATCCGTCATTTTGGCTACATTTGACAAAAAAATATCCATTTAAAAGTGAACAATCAGACCCGTTCTTAAAAATTTCAACACCTTTCTAATCCAACTGTCTTAAGTGGAAAACTTGAGGCATTGTTAAGAACTAATTCATCAAGTGCAACTTTAGCACCATAAGGAATCTAATGTTCATGTTAAGGACACCCAAACCTACTTAAGTCCTGAACAAAGAGGGACAATATAGTTTCCAGGAGCAAAAATAAGTGGATCATGAATTCAGCCAATGGCAACCTGAAACTGATAATTAAGGGATTCATCCCTGCCCTCCGCTGGCTACGTTTATGTCCCAAATCCAGATGATCTGTGGTGTAATCAGAATTTTTACGGCAACTCTATGAGTTCATCTAATGACTGTTTCCACCTATGTGAATTGAGTTTAATTGAACTAGATACAGTGTATGCTATAAAATAAATGGCGTTCTTACAATTTCGCTCTGGAAGTTCTATTACATGTTTGATTGTGTATATTTGGTGATTATGGCGGAGGCTGTGGGATACAGATGACTCTTAGGCAGGATTTTTACAAAGGGGGGGGGGGTAATAAGTTTACTGATATGCCCCAAAGGCTATCTCGGCGAAGGGCCACCACGCCATTTTGAAAAATTGCGTATCCTTCAGTCCTTAGATAAATTATAAAGGCATATTCCGGGTTGATAGCATTTTAAGAAGATGTCATTTTGAGTTTTTGTTTGCAATAAATTGTTCGCTTCAACAAAAAGGTGAGATAATTGCAAAATGATCAGTATTTACCTCAAAAAAT
The DNA here is from genome assembly GCA_037179385.1 of Holothuria scabra. Classification (NCBI taxonomy): domain Eukaryota; kingdom Metazoa; phylum Echinodermata; class Holothuroidea; order Aspidochirotida; family Holothuriidae; genus Holothuria; species Holothuria scabra. The sequence goes on along the minus strand of CM074190.1, from coordinate 10,884,332 downwards.
GTATGAGACGTAGCCATTTTATTTTTGGTGTTGCGAAGTCGACTGACACATCGACTACATTCATGGGCGCCTGTCTGAAGCAGGGATACAAGAAATGTAATGTGAATTTCTTCATTGCTCTAGTAATCTGTTCCGTTCTTATAGTTTTCAATATGGTTTGGAAAAACTACGCTCTATGGGACTAAATGAACATTGAAACACAATTTACGAATGCATCTTTCTTTGCAAGAGGGTGTCAGACGAATCCTTTGACCAGTCATGTTGAGGACGGGCTTCAGATTCAGTGATATGCGTTACCCCCTCAACTTTCAAAACTGGGGCACACCCTTGTCCATCATCTGATGACCAGTGATTCATTTGGGGAAGGGTTCGCAAAATTCCCTTTTCTTTATGATTATCCTAGCCAGAACGTCTGAGCACACGATATCACCATGGTAACATAAGCATCTAAGTATCTTCACACAGTAGGTCTAAATTAAGTCAGGCCCTTAAGACTGCTGTTTCTACAACGGTAAAAGACCACTTATAAAACGGAACGTAAACAAAGAATCCCGTGACGTATGAATGACAACTCCTTGCCAGGTGACCATCTAACTCAACGACTTTAATCTCAAACTAGTGCAATTGCTAGTTGTGTGTTTTAACCGGAATTCCGCCATCAACGATACGTAATGCATCAGAGCCATTTGTTATTTCATAGAAACTAACTTCATTAGGATATCAATTGAAATTCCAAGTTATATAATCAATAGACTTTATTATGATGCACTTTCTATTTCCAGATTTAGAAGACACTTCGTATCCAGTGGTAGTTTTTATCCATGGAGACTCATTTGATAGAGGCACGGGTAACATGTACGATGGAAGCGTACTGGCCAGTTATGGTGACGTCATCGTGGTCACTTTCAACTACCGTCTTGGCATCCTTGGTAAGCGTTGATAAATTTTCTTGTCATGGTCTCTTCAGTTTGACTTCAAGACATAATCTTAAAGGGAAAGAGAAAATAGTGTAAAAATGCATCCCTACTGCATGGACACAAACCATTGGATTCAACCAATAAAACAGTATGTGGCAGTATTTCGACCTACCTAAAATTTGATGTCATGAGTGAATATTGCATTTTAGTTTTAGAAAATTGAGCATATGAGATAAATTTGTGATCAGATATATGCCGGTCCGCCACAAGCACACAGGAAATAGCACAATAAACCAAAGGACATTAATGTCGTTTCAATGTACTAGTTGTTGTTCGACCTTTTTGGGTAATAAAATTTAAATACCAGATTCTTATTCTCTAAATTTACAAAGGAATTCCCGACCGTCCATACTTTTTGTATCCCACATTTCTCTTTTCCATTAAAGGAACAACTTTATTTACAAGCTGAACATATGCAGCAGGAAAAAAGAAGGAAACTAAGTACAATATTTGCAATACGTATAGCACGATTAATTAAACTTTCCAACCATTTTAAACAGAACCAATATATCTTGCCCAAAAAAGTAGACCTATCTTACTTTTAAAGTTTGACAGTCTAATTTGGTGCTACTGAATACAGTGAAACCATTCGTAACCAATAGATTCAAAAGGAAAGACAACATATATATACAAAAATATCACAATAGACAGAAAAGAGAGAACGAAGGCTACACACGATTCCTTTTTTTTTGAAGGAAGAAACTTTATTAACATCTTGATAAAGAACAAACGTTGAAATATAAATATAATATTTACAAATATAAGGCCACACACGTTTGATTTTTTTTTGTTGAAGGAACGCTTTATTTCAACCTTCAAATACATATATGCAAACAAATAGTTACAGAATTTTAAGAAATAAATATAATATTTACAAGTATTTACAAGTATTTACATTGATTAATTAAACTAAACACTCCATTATATAATAGTTGTAATTTGCATAAACACCACGGCACTAACAAGCAATGATCATTTTATCATGGCAAAGGAAACCTTTCTTTTTAACGAACATTGAAACAGACATGGGACGGAACAAAACTCAAAACAAAACCATAATAATTAGGTCAAAAATACAAAGTAAGATTACATTACAGATTAAAGGTTAAATTGTCATTATTACAAATTACAAAGGATTTTCCTTTTAACCAGAGCTTGCGAAATTTTTAACGTGAAAAACCACATCGATCTGCCAATACCCGATCTTTAATTTCTTTTACAATTATTGAGCGCATAACATTTGCAGATTGGTTCTCATGTTGGAAAACATAAATGCATCTTGATTTCCAAATTACGAATTTTGTGATACAGAAAAAAAACAAAGTCGGTCAAAAAACAATACCTGGTACACCAATACTAGGATATCCATAAAGAAACAAGTTATCACTAAAAGCGTAATTATTTCCAATTACACTGAAAAATAACCTTCTGACCCAACCCAGAATAGGGTTAATTCTCGAACAATACCAAAAAAAGGTGAGCGGAAGATTCCACCTCGTTACAATGCGGGAAAGGACACCTACCATCACTTAAACCATATTTTTTTTTTTAAGGAAGAACTTTATTCCCATCTTGAAAATATGTACATATATATATAAAACATAGGTTGGAAAATAAATATAATACAAATATTTACGACCTAATTAATTCAACTTACAATATCATTACATTAACATCATAATTCAATTAATTTACATCACATTTTTAAATTGGAAGGAAGAAATCTTCTTTTCTTGACTTATATACATATGTACCTACGAAAATTGGAAAATAAATAAAATGCAAGTGTTAACAGTAATTACAGTATGAAACCTTTGTTACAAATTATAAATAAGGTCACCATTCCTCAGGGTAACACATGACCTATCCTTAATCCACAATTTGAAAAATTTTTCCTTCGAAAATCTTTTGTAATCGGCTTCGATTCTGTCTTTAATAGTTTTAATAATTATTGACAGTATTTCTTGATAGCTTTGAACTTCTAACTCGAAAACATGTAAACATCTTGATTTCCAGAGGATAAATTTAGTCACACAGAAGATAAACCAAATTCTGTTAAAAACCTGCTTCCTGCAGTTTATATCGGGAAAGCCAAACATAAACAAGTGGGTGTCAAAATCAACAATACTGCCTCCTAGATTTGTGAAAATATCTTTGACCCATGTTAGAATGGGCTGGACTTTTGGACAATCCCAAAAAATGTGGACTAAAGTCTCTACGTCAGTACAACCGTCAAAGGGACAAATACCATCACCCATACCCCAGTCTTTGATTCTTTTCCCCGTATAAAGAACTTGGTGAGCTAGTCTCCACTGGAAATCGATAAGCTTATTATTAAGAAACAAACCGAAGGCTAAATCCCAAATTTTGTTCCAAGGGTAGTTGGGGTGCTTGTTAACGATAGAGATAGTAACATCACCCAGTCGTAACTTTTTCACAATATCCTTAGTATTCCGACATGAATTGGCAAAGCTTTTGTCCGCACTAAACAATTGTTTCAAAATGGAACACGAATGTATTAAGGAAGGGGAACACACATCCATATTAGGCCTAGAATTGGACCAGATAGGGGGGGGGGGGGTAAACACCACGCAGTTGCTTTGCAAAGAAATAGCGGACTGTCAATAGGTGTGCGGGCATGTCTTTTCCAAGAAGAAGAGGGAATAACGGTTTAACCAGCAAGGTATTCATTTTAAATTTCAAGTCATCGATACCTTATCCCCCACAATTCTTTGGCAAAGTAATAACGTCACGGGAGACAAGATCAGGTTTTCTTTTTTTCTAAAAGTCCCCACGACTCTCTGGCGAAGAGCCAAGGGGCGAAAACCAAACGATTACTCCCGGAGGAGTTCTGCTCCCTTAAGGAGCTTAACGTCCCAAATGGACAAGTACCCCTTCCAAAGGGCAAACACTGAGTGGTCCTGCGCTAGACTGGCTGAATAGAACAGAAGCCACAACCTGGATGCAGTTTAACGTCATGCCCAGGACAAGATCAGGTTTGTTTACTCCCCATATAAAGGCCAACACAGCTTTGTGTATCTCCTTAACTACCCGTTCAGGTATCGGAAAAACTGGGCCCAAAAAGTAAAATAGTGGGTAAACCGCCATATTAACGACCCTCGCTTTCTCTATGAGGGTTAAATGCCTTCTTGACCAAGTTCTGACTCGAGACTGCGTAGTTGTGATTTTGGTGGCCCAGTTGCTAAAAGCAGAATCACAAGTACCGAACACTATCCCTGTTATTGTAATGCCAGAGGTGCTCCATTGTATATTGCCCGGAAGTGGTTGTGAGGAAAAGTTTCCCAGTTTCAACCCTTACGTTTTCGCCAAATTGATGCAAGCACCGGTCGCCCTTTCAAAATTCTTTAAGGTTTCAAAAAACTGTAAGATGTCTGAAACACGCGTTGCGATGCTTGTTGTATCGTCAGCGTATTGAAGGAATTTGACCCGCTTAGTACTTCCTGGAATTACAAAACCATTAATATTATCACAATAATTAATGAATCTTGCCAAGGGCTCGATAAATAAGACATACAACAGTATGTAAACCATATTTAAAAATTCTGTCACCATTGTCTGTATAGCCCATCCCCACCCAAAAAGAGTAAAAGGCAAAAATATCCCAAAATACACCAAAAACATTGCATCGGCCGGGAATCGAACCCGGGCCTCCCGCGTGGCAGGCGAGAATTCTACCACTGAACCACCGATGCCCTTGCATAACATTGTGAAAACATTTCTTAAAATCTCTGTAAGTATATACCACTACAATAAAACCTACGACCCCTGCACATTCAATGAGCAGGATGCATCCTGTCCTACGGGTTGGCATCTTATTTCGCGAACTGTATTGCAAGTTACCCGGAAGTATACAGAGTTCTGTTTTCATCATAAAATCGGTGTAAATATAGAAACGCCAATAGGCGTTTGAAGGATCGGAGACATGGAAGTACTTAGCCTACGATTAGGCACGCATAGCTGATTTGCGTTTGATAACGGTATTTCTTTCCGCATCTTACGTTGTGGCATTCCGCAAAACAGCACGTTGCACGGAAGTACTAAAAAGGACTATAAGACATGAGAACCAAAAGGGCATGAGGACATGAATTTGAGAAAAAATCGGGCAACCTAGGTATTTGGAAAACGATTCGGATAGCCACTTGATTTTTGAAAAAAAAATGGCGTGGTTTGTTAGAAAATTCCTTAGCAAGCCCGAAATCTTAAAAGGACATGCCCGAAAAAAGAAAGTAAACGCCATAGTCTCGGTTTAATTTTCGTTAAAAATCAACAAAGTTCCAAAAATTCGCTACACAATTGGGCAGCTCCAAAAGCTATTAGTTTTAATTAAAGGTTTTAACAATTCAATCATTGCCCGAAATGTTTGAATATTCAATTTTTTCAAGCAATTGTCCTGAAAGCAGAAAAGTATTATAGTCAGGGTAACATATTTATGAAAGATCAAAGAGATGAAAAAAAAAAAAAAAACGCGACACATTTGGAAGGTTGACGCTTTAGAGAAACAATCGTTCTCCGGCATGTTTTAAATCTTGTGCAACATTATTCCCAAAATGGCCGATTATTTTAATACTCTCAAATCTTTGCCCGAAAACAGGAAACGCTATATGTTCAAAGTAAAGTTTTCAGGGAAAATAAAAACGATAAAAAAAATTTGTCGCATTTGAGGCATACTCGGATAGCTTCCCAGGTGCCCTAAAACGTTTTGAAAATGTGTCTTGTGGTGATATGAAACGTTTTATGACACCACATGGCATGTTTAAAAAGTTTTGTGTTACCCGGGTTGTGAAAAAAAGGTTTTCCTCAGCCCTACTTCATGTTGTCATGTAGTCTTGCAAAACCTTTGCCCGAAAAGGTAAAATATTCGGGATAAGGTTGAAAAATGCTGGAACATTTTTAATTGCCAAATTAATTCAAGGGAAAGACGATAGGGAGTTCCACAGGTGCAGTGTCCAATAGTTTGCCATCTATCCTGACCTTCGAGTCAAATTCAGGAAATGATTATGGTAATTGGGTAATTTGCTTTCAATACTATAGTGGTGCAGTTTAGGATTGTCTTCCCGGAAGTCTAACAATTCAATACAACTTAACGTGCCTTTTTTGCAAAAGGTGTTACTAATAAAAGTAAATTCATCTAATGTAATGCAATATATATTGAAATTAGGCAAGAGTCGCAATAGAGTGAAGTATATTAGCGTGTTTCAATTCCGTCTTACAGTTTTTCCCCGAAAAGAAACAACACCATGCCATCATATGTTAGGTTTTACTCTTTGTCTCGTAATTTTCTGATCAAAATAGCGACTGCTTAGATCCTTCATATACACTTTAAAAAATGATTACAAAACCTGGGCAAAAAATTACCCAACCGTTGGTTCCGCATGCCTCCTGACCGGAATTGGGTAAAAAACTGCCCAACTCAGTTGGTTCAGTTTTTACTCATTAGTTGGGCAAAATAAATTACCCAACCATTTCACCCAACTAATTTTCTCCAACAAATGGTTAAACTTTGTACCAACACGTCGGGCCAACAGTTGTACTGCGGTGCTTGTTTGATTTCAATATAACCTGATACATAATTATAATATGATTTGGGCAAGAAGGAGATTCAACAAAGTACGCTAAAACTTACACAGTTTGCCCTCCACGAGTGGTCGGGGGCATCAGTGTGGATGTACTTCACTAGCGTAACCAGCGGGGGGGGGGCAAGGGGGGCAGAGTGTCTCCCCCCCCCCCCCCCCAGAAATTTGGGGGAAGCGATGGGCGATGTTGAAAAAATGAAGGAGAGTAAAAAAAAAAAAAATGAAAAAAAAAAAGATAACCGCAAGAGGAAGGAGGGAGGGAATCGGGGAATCGGGGGCATTTTCAACAGTTTTTCGGAGGGGGGGGGGGGGTCTTAGACGTTACGATAAAGTATGCAGTCCCCGACGTCGACTAGTCTACCCGATGGTTTACCTGTTTTTTGCTGTCAAGGCACAATTTCCCTAATAAGAACCCCAAATTTTCAGCGCGCGTAGGTTCACTCCAGTTTTTTCAATACTTCCATTCCACATATCTAGAGGGTGTAATTCCTGTCAACCTTACCAAGTTACAGGCAGGCAGAGTGCACAGGTTATGTAGAGGTCGTAAATTTCATCCCATATCAAAAAGTCTAGTTGCTGTTCTCTTGTGTGTGTCATGCGATATGTCAGTTGGTAAGCGACTCACGGAGCATAGTTTGGCTATTTTATCGGGTATTCCAGGTGGTTTCGACACAGTGTATGTTATCCCCGATACGGTCTACAGCCCCTATAGTTTCTATTTTTTTCTTTTGTTCTTAATGATTACATATGCAAATTTTATTTTTGTAAGCCTACCAAAAAAATTTCGCGCGGTTTGCAATTTCACGATTCAGACTCAGACAGATTCAGACAGATTAAGTGATATTGTGCAAAATGTGCTCCAGGCTGCAATGACATGGGATAATTAGGCTCCTTCATATGCCCTTCTCACCACCCCCTCGACATAAGGGCTATCGGAACTTGTGGTCGCTGGCATGTCCCGCCCCCTGTCAAAAATAATCTGTCGCCTTCCCATGGTCGGTTAAGTTATTTTGGCTTTCAAAAGAGTTATTTCTGCAATGAAACCCAAAATGTTCGGTACGCTTTGCACACTCTTCCTCAGTTCCGTTACCTAGAGCTATTAAAGTACAAACCCTTCAAATCTTTTCAAGTAAATTAATAAGTAGAATAAACTGATAAATGGATTAATGTTCATATCGGGAATTTCATCTCATTTCGCTAAACTTAGTTGATAATCTCTTGTGTCAGTCGTGCGGTACGCACTCGAAGAAGGAAGTACAATATAAGTTGTGCCCGATAGGGCCCAATTGCCGGGACAATTGACCTATATAAGCTATAAATAAGTACAGATTCTTTTTAGTGTAGGCTAACCCAAAAATTTTTTACGGTTAAATCAGTGCGGATATATCTTCCTCCAGCATATACAAATTTTATGTCGTATATGACTCGCAATGGCAGGTATAGTGCACAGGTTTTCTTCATCTCCCTCATCAACTCATTGAAGGCATCCTGGCTGTCGGGGGTTGGGGTCGCTACCCACCCTACCCCGTTCGGAGAGTGGCCCTTCGTCTGGCAAATCCTGGCGCCAAGCCTGGAGGGAAGACACATTTTACCAGTTATGACTTGTATATGTGTAATGAAGCAATGAACTAAAAATGGAAGCTGCATTTTTTGGAGAGCGGCAACTATTTTGGAGGGGCGGCCAATTTCACTAGGACTGTAGGAGGGCGTATCGCCCCTCTAAAACTCCCTGTGGAGAACACTGGAATCTGGTATCAAAAGAACAAAATATAGCACCATATTGCATCTAAGCTCTTCGAGACGGCAAAAAATTCCAAAAGGGGAGGGGGACACCCCGGGAGACAGGCCCGTAACCAGGGGGTTCGCACTTACTCCCTCCCAGACCTAATTTTTTTTATTATTTTTTTTTATTTAAATGGAGTTTTGGCGTTTTCAGGGTAAAATGTCAATTTCCGCTGGTTAAGCCAATGTAAGCCTTATGAGTAGCTGTTTTGTTTCAGTGCAACACAATTCCCTGGGGCCCCATTGATTCGTACAGTAACCCTCTTGCAGCCACACACTAACTCTCGAGGGAATAAGGAAAACATTGATACAAGATTGAAAATGTCCAAAATTCCAGCTTGGTGTTCACAAGATCTCTCAATTTTGATGTAAAATTGCAAAATCTCCTTCGGTAGAGGGGGAAAACCGCACCCTCTCCCCGTTCGGTCGCTCGGCTCCTCACTTGGGCGCTTCGCTCCCTCAAGAAAATGCCGCACCCCAGTGGCGGCGATGAAAAATGAAAAAGTAGGGGCTAAAGGTATGTTCAGCCCCTCAATATTTGTCAAGTGCTCTAATTAAGAAGCGGGGAGAATTTCGAAGTTGAGCTGAACATATTCTTACTTAGAACACTCGGGAAGTGCCGTTTCCAGCCATCTGAGGGGATTGTAAAGCCAAAAATTTCCTGGTACGCTCCGTGCCAATCGACGGTAGAGCTCCGCTTAGAAACATGTAGTAACATTTTTCGTAGATTGTTTTTTTTTGGGGGGGGGATTACTTGGGAAATTTCAGAAATAAATTCCATATTTCCAGGCTGGGAACATGCAGCATAAAACACTCGGGAAGTGCCGTTTCCTGCCATCTGAGGGGTTTCTAAAACCAAAAAATTTCTTGTACGCTCCGCACCAACTGATGGTGGCGCTCCGCTTAGATAGTCCTGTCGGTCAAGATTGGACACGATGGGTCGACTTTGCCCCCCCACAAGAAAATCCTGACTACGCCCCTGATGCACCTGGATAATAAACGGTGAAGTTTGAAATAACAATCTCAATCGTGAACTTTGTATTTCTTCTCCCATTGATTACGTAGTAGTGAAAACTTTTTTCTGTACCACCGTTGCGCTTTAAATAATTCGTCCACATTTTTACTGCTATTGTATACCGCAAGCTTTCCATTTACCGAATCCAATCGTATTCAACCATTTGATCTCAATTAACCAATTTTATTAAAATTTTTATCTGTAAACCTTAACTGATCGTTCAATAATCATCTGATTGGTCAGTTACATTTTGCCCAAATGTTGGGTACGGTAATTTAAAACTTGCCTAACACCTTTTCTCAACACTTGAATTTTACCCAACCTTAATTTACCCAACAAATACGGGTAGATTGTTTACCCATTTGTTGGGCGATAAATTGACCATGTTGAACACTTTGAATTTTGCTGGTTTTTTGCCCAATAGTTTTTAGATAAATAGAAATTTTTGGCCGGTCTCGAAGCGAGACCAGAACGATTTCCGAGGCCGCAAGGGTCCAAAATCGAGACTAAGACAGAGACCACAGGGTGTCGAGACCGAGACCAGGGAAAACCGGTCTCGAGATCGGTCTCGAGTACTACAGAACTGCTGTACTTTAAAGGTTCTTAATTGAGGGAATAATCAAGTATATATTTCATAATTTTGCACCAATTTTCCATGATCGAGTTATAACAAAGAGAAGTGATCTGAAATTATGTCCAAGGGCCGTACACCGCATTTGAGGTTGTAGCTGGGGAAAATGTGGAACATCACTGATCTAAAGCCCTTTTGCAAAACTCCAATAGTTTCAAAAGAAAGTTGTTCACAAATGGTCAGGGTAGTATTTACATGGATTTCATCACCCAGCTTTAAAAAGAAGGCAAAAGGTAGTGTGTAAAATTTTAAATTAAAAGAAAAAAAAGATAAAAAAATGGGAAAATGCTATAGTCATCTTTTCACCAGTTCATGACTACTATCATTTTAGTTACATAACTAACGAAGGGCTGCAAAATGTTGTTAATACTTAAAAACATTGAAAGATTGTTCCCCTCACTAAGTCTCGAATATTTATAAATTAGTAAATTCATTTGCATTTGTTTGCAACCCACATACCAAATAAAACTACTGTGAAGGATACAATATTTTTTTAAAAAAAAAAGAGAAAATTAAAAGAGTAGATAGTAAAAGGAAATAAAAAAGAATGATTTTCCTTGAATTTATTAGTCACACGTGCACTTCTATGCTGAACAACAAAAAAATGTAATGTATAAAAATAAAAGTAAATAAATGAATCTCATGCAGTCCCACAAAACACGCAACGATACAGTAAGAAAAGAAAAAAAAACTTTCAAAACAGTTGCATTGGCCGGGAATCGAACCCGGGCCTCCCGCGTGGCAGGCGAGAATTCTACCACTGAACCACCAATGCTTGATGAAGATTACTGGGCAAAAACAATTATATATAGTGTAGTACGTGAAAATTCGCACGCGCTTATTGTAAATTTATGGACTTTTAATTATTACAGGATGATTTATTTCTACTATTTATTCTATTTGTGCTATTGCAAAACTTAATGTCAACAAATTGATAATGTGCTGAACAAAGTTTGTTCTACCTTATTTCGTAAGAGGCTTGCAGATCTGACACTTGACTTGACAATGTGCGCTGTACGCTTGCACACAGGTTGCAAGGTTGTCCCGGTTAAAATGTTTTGGTAGTGTAGTCGACATGTTATGTATATAGTGTAGGCCTATATACACATATTTCTGTAACGTGCCCTGCAACGTTGTGGGCTGGCTTAGCCTAGTGGCCCACAGGGCGCATGGGAGGGGGAAGGATCACGGGGCAAAACAAAGACCTATTTCCTAATAGCAATTACAAAGGATTGTGGGATAGAGTTTTGGTGTTTGTCATTAATGTCAATGGCATTTTACTTTGGTGAAAATTGACGCACATTCAGATCTATCCCACAATTCATTGTAATTCAGGTAAAACATGATAAAAAACGGTGTCATAATTAGCTGAGAAGGATTAGGGGAGACATGCTCCAGGTACACAAATTTCTATCTGAAATCCTCGGGTTAGATCTAGGCCATTGTAAAAAGCTTGATAAGTCTTTGCTAGAAAGCTTGACATGTAGGAAGTTCAGTTTCTGTCACAGGGTTGTTAATGAGTGAAATAGCCTGAGTGATTTGGTTGTTAACTCCACATCGGCGGGTGCACCGTTTTAAGGTAAATATTGACAAGTTTTACGATGACTGTTGTAGAATCTGATCTTCCAGGCTGGGTTCGTTATGTTGGTGGTTTGCTATTGTTTTGTTTTTGTTTTTTGTTTTTGGATGACATGCAATTATGGGGCCAATTTACAGCCCTCGGTCCTTTGCCCCAGTTTATCCTGTTATGTTATTACCCGGGCAAGTAAAGCTATTTCCCCCTAATAGTTAATACCCCCGTACGCTTATGTAGCTAATACATCAGTTTTACACGTTTGTCGCCCCAGAAAAACTTGATGGCGTCCTAGGCCTGGAGCCTATGTTCGACCTAGTCTAATTCACCGTGACACTGGCAACATTCTCCCCCTTTTTCGTGCTTCCTCGGCCCTTTTCTCTCCCAGTTTCAGTTTCACAAAAAGTTTTTTTCAGACTCATTCACATTAATTTATAGACAGACATGTGTGAAATACAAAATAAAAGAATAGGCGCCAGCGGCGGGATTTCTGAAAGTGGGGTGGCAACTTCGGGCAGAGTACCAAACGGCGCCGAAGGCTCCGGGGGAGCGAGAAGCGCCCTTCCCCCAACGGCGTGGGGTCCAGGGGCCCACCTCAGTAGGGCCCCTGGTGGGGTTCAGGGGAAAATCCCCGGTGGGGTCCAGGGTACGAAGCCCCCGGAAGCAGCTCCTAGGTATTTACGAAATTGTAGGCATTTAAATGATGCATTTTATCTTCAACTTTAAATTACATAAGATGGGCACTTAACAGAACACAAATATCACAGTTTGACTTTCTTCAATTATAGCTTACTCCGTATGGTTAAAGTCGGCCGGAATCGATAATGCAGAGGGTGCGGGGAGATCGAGAATGGATTACTTAAAATTGAGGTTCTTCAGGGGCTCCCTCCTTGGTGCACCATGTTTTCTTTTCAGAGAGCTAGGGGCTTTTCATGTGATGTGAATTCAGCCCTTGCCTATGATAGGGCGCACGAAGCGCGCCGAAAAGTTTACCGTTTAAGACATCTGAGTAATGAAACTGAATGGAAATTAGAGGAAGGATGGGCCACTTTTAACCTTAGCTATATAACGGTTCTCCCCTAAAGTCATTCTTACTGAAGCACAAACATACTCTGGTTTCCTATATAGTCTTTTCCGGGTGACTTTCACAGAGTCGTTACCTGTAAATGGGCGCGCCCAGAGCGCGCCGAAAAAATGAATTTTTACTTCATCTCAGTAGTGGAATTGAAATAAAATTAGACAAAGAGTGGTCTCTTTCACTACAGCCGAATAAGGGTGACCACTGAGGATATTTGTACTGAGCAAAAACGTACCATTGGTTTCCTATAGAGTCCTTTTCATGAGATTTTTTTTTATAGAGTCCCTGTCTGTGATGGAACGCGCAGAACACACCGAAAATGGACTTTTGAGACATCTCAATAGAGAAATTAATGGAAATTAAAGAAAGGGAGGGCCACTTTTTCACTTGAGCCGAAAAAGAGTGGAGCTCCAGATTAGGGTCAATAAGATCATCGTCCTTTCAGAAAGCTTGGGGCACTTGATCAGAGAAGGGGACCAGAAGACGACGGCCTCCCTGCACCCTCCTTTCACTAGTTACGGTAGAGCTTCAGCTGTGTACGGCCCGGGCACTGGTGATAAGTTTCAGTGACAATGGAAGAGGTGTTCTACAAGAAGTAACCCCGAATCCTGAAATATTTAAAACGGGTGCACGCAAAGCGTGTCGAAAAATGGAAAAAAGACAGCGCTGAGACATTTATTGACAGAATATTGTTTGAGACATTTGTTGGCAGTTGTTTGAGACATTTATTGGCAGAATATTGTTTTTACTTAGTTTTCAGTGCAGTATATATGACCTGTTTAAACATTGTACAACTTAATTAAGTATCACTATAGCTCGCGTAGCTCTTTCAGTTCCCATTTGTATTTTTGTAGCAAAAGCAACCAGACTAAGACGTAAAAAAACTAAGTTCTGGAAAAAAGTAGGGGAGGGGCAAGTGTTCCCCGTGCCCCCGCCCCCATAATCCCGCTGTGGGAAGAGCTGCATGAGGAGTGATTACGTACAAGAAGCTTGGAAGGCTTATAGGTATGATCACCCCGACATAACACATACACAGATAAACGAAAATACAACAAGCAGGAGAAAAGAAAATGCGTCATAATAGTTATTGGTATATATGAAGGAGATGATCTTTAAGCGTCCTTTTGGAAGTGTTAACATGAATACAATTTCTTATATTGGTAGGAAGAGAGTTCCATAATTAAACACCTAATGCTGATTGGAGCTGAGAGGATTTAAGTCTAAACAAGTGGGACAGAAATATTACTTGCAGACCGTGTATGGTAGGCATGAGCCTCGCCGCAGAAGTGAAAATACTTATTAAACATTACTGGGCAAGTATATACGTACCATGAATCCAACTGTACGTGAACATACCATTGCAGTAACGATTAAACATAGAAAAAAATTAAGATTAGCTCTCTGTCTTTTCTCTTTGTAAGTTCTAATGCACGATCATAAGCTCCTTCTTCTCTGTGCAAATACTACAGCATAATCG